>CP126892.1:173495000-174095000 GCA_030440675.1 Furcifer pardalis | reverse complement strand
CTGTGAGCCTAGAGGTCTTCACATGGTTTTGACCTTCTTTATTTTGTAGTGACCATAAGGATTTATAGCTGGCTGGATAACTCAGTGGTTTGGGTATCTGGCTGTGGAGCCAGAGGTTGGTAGTTCACTTCACCACGGTGCCTCCTGGGAGGCAGACCAGCCTGTGCAGTCATGGGCAAGCTCAGAAGAAGAGACTGGAACAAGGAAAAAGCTTCCTAGCCACTCCTTCCTCCTGTAGAAACCTTTGGGAGTTATAGAACAGGAGGAAGAATGGCACAAAGCCAGCCATTGGAACCAACAGTGATTTCTGCCTTTGAATCGTTCACCCTCCTGTTTTATGGCTTCCCAAGGCTGCCCCAGAATGAAAAGATATATAAATCATATAAAGTTTTAGTCATAGTTTTAATTGGTTTTAATTGTGGATTTTGAGAACTTTTAGAATTTTAGCCTGTACTGTTTTGATGTTTTTAGGTTGTGTTAAACCGCCCTGGGTCACCTTTGGCAAGGAGGGTGGTATAGAAATTTAAATAAATAAATTAAATAAATAAATAAAGATGTCTAGGGATTCCCCAAACCTATAGGACTCTAGGAAAAATTTACCACCCCTAAATGGCCAAAACATAGTGATAGCTGTTGTTGCAGGATGTAAAATTGAGCAATAGGATTTCAATCACTGAGTAGTATTTCCCTCTGTTTAAATCAATGAAACTGACTTACACCTCAAGTATGTTAATTATACATAGAAATAAATTATACATAGAAATAAATTCTGCCAGCAGCCAAAAGCCTTACTCTCATCTAATACTGTTTTATAATCCAAAATATCATTTCCTACACATCTTCACTGCACAAGACTTTCTACATTATACAGTACATCCATCAGCTTTTCAGGGATAAATGGAAACCTTACACAGTGGAACAGATTGGGATTTCATTTGTAGCAGTGTAATTGAGATAATAATAGTGTATTCCTATAGGAGCAAATACTGGATTATTTATATTGCCATCCTTTAGAAAAAGAGTGAAAAGAACAATTTTCCAAGAGCAGTTGCTGTTATGAAACACTCCAATCCTCTGCCTTATTGATTTTGCACATAAGCACTGAGGAGAAATCATACCATCATGCCAGCACATTACAAATACTGATTTTGTATTGATGTGAGGCTCAACTCCAAGGAAATTGACCTACTATCTGTAGTTTGGATTTGAGATTGAGGATGAGATGAAAAAGAACTTTTTGCAATGTTGGATGGTCAGGGTGTGTATACATTGTTAAAAATTTCTGCATTTGTGTTGGTTTGGGATTGATTTAAAAAGATTGCCATTTTTATGACACACTGCCAAACCTGCAGTAGTTTGGCTGCCAAACAGTTTATTTTAAACCACTGGCCTGGGATTGTTTATTTTACACTGGTTCTTGTATCAGTATAGGTAAAGGTTGCCTTTGCTCAAAAGCCTGTCATATCCAACTTGTATCATGTGGCAGGCATGACTAGACACCGGAGTGCACGGAATGCTCTTTACATTCCCACTGAAGTGGTATCTGTTTATCCACTTGCAATTTCTTGTTTTCAAACTGCTAGTTTGGCAGGAGCTGGGATGCTCTGTTATGCAGCGCTCGGTTCTCGAACTGCTGACCTGCCAGTTGTTAAGTTCTTAAGCAGTAAGCCACCACATTCCCCTGTTGTATCACCGTATTCCCCTGTTGTCTGACCGGACATCCCGCTACAGTAATGGAGCAGACCGTACAGCCAGCAACTCAATGCTGAACATTGGGCGGCGGCAAATAACCTGACTTTCTAAAGGAGCAAATGGCTATGGGCAGATGAGCCCCTTTAGATGGAGTGATGGACCCCTTCAGTGGAGGAAATGCCACTGGAAACCATCATATTAGGCCCAACGGCAAAATGAATGGAGGAGGAACCCTGATTCTCAATGGTCATGGAGGCGGAAGAGGCCATGCCGGATGGACTGGCTGTGAAGGGACACTTCCTTGTCCATATTCTCAAGGCTGCAACAGTCCATTGTAGTCCCGGTATTAAATCATGCATGTCTCATTTCATACGTGCCGCAGGAGAAGGCTCCGTGATCATAGTGTGTGGGTCACTTCATGGCAAGCTGGGATGCACCTTAAACAAATTCATGCTAGTGGCATTTTTCCTGATTGCCTCAGAGGGTGAAGGTGGCCCAGAACAGCTGGCCTCCAAGCCAGGCCTCCCGGTGCCATGGGGCAGAAAAAAACCCCTTACATCCAGATCGAGTTGCGGCCGACAACAACAACAACAATGACAAATCCATATAAAATACAGTATATCAATTTCAGCTGTGTGCCTCTGCATTGGCGTTTATTTAGTTTTCCCAGATAAAATTGCAGTGGAAGAAGAGATGGGTCCCAGCTGAGTCCTAGCTGACCGATGGCATCTCCACTGCCATTTCAGATCACCGCCACTGATCCAGCTGTGATTTCTGGCAGCTGTTGATACAAGTTTCAATTGACTGGTTGAGATGGGCCACAGATGATCAATGATAGTACAAGCTGTACCTTGATTGATTCCACCTCCCCATTATAATACATATGTTTTGTTTTGGACGCTTTTAATGAATAAAGATTTTGTACCCTGATGGTGTAGTTGTTAAACTGCTGTATTGCAGCCAAAACTGCTAACATTGTATGGTCAGTTCTGATGTGGATCAAGATTGATTCAGCCATCCACCCACAGCAGCATTTGGCAGATTTGTCAATTCATTGTAATAATTTAATTTGCACTTCAAAATCCTCAGTGAAGATATGGTGAAGATAAAGATCTCCTCCTCTGGGCAGATGTCGCTGTCTAACCCTTGTACTTATGACTGCAAAATTATATGTCCATCTGCAATTAGACTGAATACAACTTAAAATCAAATATTGTAACAGTTCATAAACACAAGGTTAATGAGCATTTATTTCACACTGAGTTCTTATGAATTTAACTAAATGTAATGTAGGAACAAACAGAACTTGTGAATCAGAAGTCATATAAGAAAAAGAGACTGACCCAAATCATCAGACAAATAACAGAATAGTCAAGGAAGCAAATGAATAATTTGGCATTTGGGGGATATGATTGTATGGCAGATGGATCACAGAGAATATTTGTCTTCACATGGTTACTGTCATCTTGTAATACATTTCATTCAAATAATTACTTACTAATGAATTAAAATGTACCATCTGTCCATTTTGTTACAGGATCTGTTTCTGCAGCTAGACTGCAAGGTAAAGACATAAATGTCTATATTAGAATAGTAAATGTGATCCAATCTGGCAAAAGCAGCAAAATGCAAATGATCCACAAAGACAAGGTTATAGACTTGAGGATTAAGGGTAAGATTATCAATATTTCAAACCTTTCCTCACATGCTGCACTGAGAGTCTGCTCCCACAGTCTCTTTGGCTGAAACTTGAAAGACTGTTAGTCTTGGAAAGGAATTTGAGGAAGAATCATTTCATTTTTTACCACAAGTGAGGCCCATGAGAACCAACAGCAACTCAGGTGTGTTTGTTTGTGCACAAGGCAGGGTGGGCAGGAGGAAAGCAAGCAAGGAGGAATTAGCTGTAGAATGTAAGACTTTGCAGGCAGAAAACAGATACCTAGGTGAACTAGACCTGGGGTTCCCAACTTTTTTACAGGGCTGAGTGGGCCTGGGCATGCCCAGAAGCAGAAGTAAATGCGCCTGCTTCTGTGTTTATGACAGCCATGGGAGCATTTACGGCTGATGTAACCATGTTTACACATGTGCAGGCATGTTTTATGGCTGTCGTAAATGTGCCACTTTCCAATTCTGGGTGCAGCAGCAGTGGGTCACATGAAATGGTGCTACAGACCAGGTCTGACACATGGGCTGTAGGTTGGGAACCTCTGAATTAGACAGAAGGTTTTCCTCTTATTTTTTTGAATGCTGCTGCATGATTTCTGTTGTGGTATTTCCCTTCCTTCTTCATCATAATCTTGAAATGACACATTTACAATATATAACTACTTTATATACATTGGCATTCAGACTCAAACTAGATGTTAATGGGAAGGCCAGAAGGGGGGAGTCGCCATGGACTGATATGCGGCTGATGGCCTTGCCGCCACATCCGGGGCCCCACCAACAGCTGGAGGGAGGAGTCATAAGGCATATCCCCTACAATTATTCTCCTCTCCAACAAACAACAGGCTTTTCTCAGAGATATTTGCCTGAGAAAACATGCAAATTAAGCCCATGTTTACTTTTCAAAAGTCAGCCATAAACAAATTGCACTAAACATGAAGTATATGGGTGAGGGAAAGCAAATGACCTTTCCCACTTCAGGAAGCACTTCATTTGAAAACTTAATTTTTTTTTGCCTAATTTGACATTTAATGTCACAGGTTTAAATACTGCATAGCTGTTAACCCTTGCATTCCAAAGGTACATTCTACAAAGTTTTATTGCAGTGGTGGGATGGGTGTTTGGTCCCCTCCTTTGCCAAAATCACCAGTACAATACCCCCAATTTTACTAAATGGAGAATTCAAAATTAGTCTTTTTGCAATGTAAATAAGGCACATTTCAGGTTAAAGTGGGACATGCCTCCTGAACATTTCTTGGAATAAGATCCAGCATTTTTTAAAAAGCTAAATGCTTTCCTCACATGGTTTGTCTCCATCACAGAATGCCACGATTCTGTCATTGCCAACACTTTAGCAGCAGATCCATCATTTTAGTTTGAAATTATTCAAAGTGATTCTGAGACAAACTGAATTTGAATATAGCCAGTGAAATCTGATCAGGCTTGAGCTAAATTTCTCAGCTTTGTTTTAGGATTCAAAGGACCTGGTTACACAGCCTTGAATTGGTTGCATAGCTTTCCTAGTACTTAATCCAGGTCTTCATTGTCGTCAACTGCAACTCATATCCAAGAATGCATTCCCCCCCCCTAAAGCATGAAAAATGTCACTGGTGTGAATTTGTTTAAGGTGGATCCCATCTTTCCATGAAGTGACCCACACACTGTGATCTCGGAGCCATCACCCATAGCACACATGAAGCACAACATGCAGGATTTAACACCGAGACTGCAATTGGCCGCTGCAGCCTTGAGGATATGGACAAGGTGTGCCTTCAGAGCCAGTTCATCTGGCATGGCCTCTTCCACCTCCATGACTGTTGGGAATCAGAGTTCCTCCTTCACTCATTTTGCCATTGAGCCCAATCTAGCTACAAACACCTTATAAATATATATATTTGATTGTGTCTGTAAGCAACTGTCTGTGCATTCTTACATCCATCAGAACTGACCCTAGGCCACTTCCAACATATTAGTCCAACAAATGAAGCATGTGTCACTGTGGCCAGATCAGACATCAGCGGAAAGGAGTGCACCCAACATGCTAGTTTTTGCTCACACTATGACACCCTTTGCCACCATCAAGACTTGGGCACCCAGGTTTTGATTCACTTTTTATGTCACCAATAAGTTGTTATTTTTGTTGCAGGGGTTTTGTTTTATTTTGAATTGGGGGTGGGGTGCCATTTTTGTTCTTGTTATTTATAATTTATTCTATGTGTTTAATTGTTATTGTAATGATTTTTAATATGTTGTAAGCCACCCAGAGTGGGAAATTATCCCAGATGGGATATACATGCAATAATAATAATATATAACACACCACATTGACAGTATTTAAACGATGACGATGACGTTGTTGTTGTTCAGTCGCACAGTCGATTCTGACCCTCTGCGACCCCATGGACTGATGATGATGATGATGGTGGTGGTAGTGGTGGTGGTGGTGGTGGTGGTGGTGGTGGTGGTGGTGGTGGTGACGGTGGAGGTGGCGGTGATGACGATAATAATAATAATAATAATAATAATAATAATAATAATAATAATAATAATAATAATAATAATAATAATAATAATAATAATAATAATAATAATAATAATAATAATAATAATAATATCAAGCCAGTTAAATGTCAACTCTTCTTAGTTTTTTTTAAAAAGGTAAAGGCTACTCAAAAGAAGTTTGCTGTTCCCTGGGGGCACCTTCGATCTAGGTGGCTTGCCCACAGCTACACAGGCAGGGTCTTTTTGGATGCACAGAGTGGAATAAAACTCCCATCCCCTGCTCCACAGCAAGAACATAATAATCCCACAGATGCTTTCCAACCAATGCAAATAAACAATGAAAAGCAAGTTGAACAGATACTCAAAGATACAGAGGGAAACAGGTGTAGCTCCAAATGAAAACACACGTGCATCTCATAACTGGAGAGTGGTGAAGTAGAAACTTCATCTCCCACTGTGTCCTTAGAACAACTTGTTCTTGACAGCGACTGGAATGAATATATAACATCATTTCCATTGATGTGTTTCTTCTCATTATTTGAATTGGAGCAGGTGCAATTCATTTTCTATAGCTACATTGTTTATGTCTGGTGAGCAGTCAGTATCCTTTTTTTAAAAAATACTCTCCTTCATTTATCATTTGATTTTCTGCAGTGAGATTTTTTTTGGGGGGGAAGCTATTTTCACTGTCTAAGTACTGATCAAAACAGGAAACATATACATACTCAGATGCACTCTGCAGGTAGTTGCTTCCTATTGAAGTTTACCAATCAGTTTTAGTGACTAGGATGAAAGGCTGCCAGTATGAAAAGTAAAAGGTATCACTTTGTGAATACCATTAACTTTCTTATATAGAATGTATTACAGGTATTGATTGCTGGGGCTTCTATTTTACCTTTTGCCATTGGATGAAGCATTAGCATGAGTAACATCATATTTGTAGTATTGAAATTGCTCACTGATTAAAAGCCTCCCTTCTCGAAAGCCAGTAGTATTCAACTCTATGGGGCAGTGCTCATCTCTGTTTACATCCAAAGAGCCAGTGCTGTCTGCATTGGCAGATGCTTTCATGGTCATGTGGCAGGCATGACTAGACAGACACTGTAGAATACAGAATGATGTTACTGCCTCCCACTGAGGCAGTACCGATTTATCTACTTGCAGTTACCAGTACTTGCTCTCAAACTACTAGGCTGGCAAGAAGTGGGACAAATGATGGGAGCTCAGTTCATTGTGCAGCACTTGCCTCTCAAACTGCTGATCTGCTGACCTTCTGGTCATCAAACTCAGCATCTTAACCACTATGCCACTGTGATTAGGTTCTCCTTATTTAGCAAGGTATGCACTGAATACTAGGTTCCATTCAGAATCTGTCCTGGCAAGTAGGAGAATGAGTCCATTTGATTTGACTTTGAGACTAAAGCAGAGCTGAGATTAATAATAAAAATCATCTTGTGCCCTCATGTCATTACTGACTTATGGCAGCTGCTTTCAGGGGTTTTCCAGGCAGAAAAAAACTCAGATATAGCCAGTGGTGGGCATCAGCAGGTTCATACCGGTTCACCAGAACCGGTAGCAGAAATTTTAACTGGCCCCATCCATCCAAGTTTTGAAATAAAATACAGTAGTCCTAATTCAGGTGCAAAGCAGGGCTTCCCCCTGGCCACGCCCACCATGCCATGCCCACAGTGTGGTAGTAATTGTTTTGGAGCCCACCACTGGATATAGCCTACCATTGCCTTCTTCCGGATGCATTGTGGAAATGTGCAGCTCACCCAAGTTTACACAGAGCAGAGTGGAAAATTGCATTCCCAAAGTCTAGCTCCACAATCAGACACTATCTTTTAATTTGAAATCACCATGAGATACAGTAAATGCCTTTTCCAAGGGAATCAAAGCTGCAGAAGGAAAGAGCACAAGCTGTGTGTAGAATGGGACTGAGCCCTTTTGAAGCTTGGTGCATCTGAAAACATCAGGAACAACCTGAATGAACTGAAGAAGAGAAGAAGGAGGGAATCCATAGCATATTGGGATTCACACACCCTTCTGTCAGAAATCACAAGGGGATTAAATTCTCTGCTACAAATTAAAATGTTCTGCATAAGAAAAATCAGACCCACAGTGGCAAATTTTAGTGATTCATTTTTTCATACAGCCTCAGCACGATAAAGGAAATGAAGCTTAAATTCATAAACTGGAATGATAAAGGAAAATAATTGCCAGAGTAAAGTTGAGCAGTAATAATATTGTTAAGAATTATGTCAGCAAAACATATTAAATATATTGAATGAAACAATATACGAGGAACAGAGGAGATTGGGGGAAAATAGATTAGAATTCAGAGACCATCTCCAAAAATTACAAGGGAATAAAAAGCCTTTTGCATTACTCTTTCAACTTCTGATTAAATTGTTCTTCACAAATAAAAGCAAGACATAGACTGAAAAACAAGAGAATGATACTAGTACTGTATAATAGAACAAGAAAGAAAGAAAGCCACATATACTAAGAACTGGAGGAGCTTAGGAATTGAATTCAGTTTTATTATTATTACTATTTTCCTAAGTACAAGAAACATGGGTGCATTTACTCTGTAGTTCTATGCAAAGAAGAAGACAAGATGCAAAACAGATTATTTTTAAACATTTAATGTTACAAAGTGATAATAGCAAACTTAAGCCTTGATGGATCTAATTGATTAGGTTTAAGAAGGATAAAGAGTGTGATTTTGATATCATGAAGCAAGGAAAAAGAAACAGAATGTGAAGTCTAAAGAAGCACAGAAGCAGAAATTTAAGACTTTATATTTCCTTACTACTGTAGAGAGAACAACTTCACAGATGCCATCCTTTTTATGAGATCTGAAAAGAAACCAGAGTGAGGTTCTCATCCTTCTCAAAGCATAGTGACGAGAATAACAGGCATAATGATCAGATGGTTAGATCCTCCTCCACATTAGTACTTCCCTTTCCTGAACCAAAACCTAAACTTCCTTCCTTTCTGAAAGCTGAATTCTTAACAAGGCCTTCCATTCGTTTAGCTTTTATCCTCATTAGTTGAAAGGGATCTGTTAAACAGAACTTCATTTTGACTGGGAATTGGCTGCATCTGATGGCATATTTGCTAAGTCTTCTGTGTTACAACAGTCCATTACAGATTGTACTCAGATATATTTCTAGTCCAATCAAAAACCCCAACCACGGGATCTTTGTTGTCTTCTGACATTTGCACATACAAGGTGTGTTCATGCTCCTGAAAGCATTAATCCACATGTGGCAATGAGCAAGGTTTTCAGATTTGTTTTAATCATGTCACTAGGGGATTATGAACTGCCAGTTTACAGTCCATGTAATTTGTGACGTACAGATATTAGACTGTATTTTGATAGTGGATTATTTCAACAAGCAGCATGTTTTTTCCCCATTTGCCATGTCTGACTATGAGAGATAGAAAGAAAGAGAAATGTGTTATTCACAGTGAATATCCCATGAATATTTCAACTGATGTGTTCTCTACTTTCATCTAGTGAATCAAGCTTGTTACAGTCGTTACAAATTCACAGAAAGCTAGATAATTGAGTGCAATATATTGCACAGCTTAATCAAATTATTTTCAGTGGTTTGGGGGAGGAATCTACCATCATTTATTGAAAAAGTTGTGACTTTTCTTTTGCTAGTTTTCTACAAAAAATATTATCATAATGTTGGAGAAAGTGGCCTATGAGAGAATGGAAAGAAAGGATTCTGGCCTACAATGTTTGTCGACATTAACTAGATTGTAGAAGCAAAAGAAGAAGGGGATGGCAGAGGATGAGATGGCTAGATGGCATCGTTGACGCAGTGGGTGTAAATCTGGGCAAGCTACAGATGATGGCAGATGACAGAGGAGCCTGGCATGCAATGGTCCATGAGATTTATTTATTTATTTATTTACATTTCTATACCGCCCTCCTCACCAAGTTGACACAGGGCGGTTTAACACATCATAAAACATCAGAACAATACAGATTAAAAAATTTATAAATTCTTAAAATCTATAATTAAAACCAATTAAAAATTACAACTAAATCTTTGTTTTAATCTAAAACTTAAGGGAGTGGAGGGGGTCAAACCAACCAGCAGGTTGAGGTCGTTGTGCCTCCAGTACCCCAGACCTGCTCTGCCAGCCAGGTTTTTACACCTTCCAAAAGGGCAGCAGCTCTGCCTGGAGGCGCAGCTCAGTTGATAGGAGGTTCCAAAGGGCTGGAGCAGACACAGAGAAGGCCCTCCTCCTTGTGCTAGAGAGATGTGCCTCTCTAGCTGATGGCACAACCAGAGAGCCTCTCCGGTCCTCTCTGGTGGGACAGACAGATGTCCTTGGGATGATGCGGTCTCTTAGGTATCCTGGCCCACTAACATGTAGGACTTTAAAGGTAATTACCAGCACCTTGAATTGCACCCGGAGGCACACTGGCAACCAGTGCAGCTCCCGAAGCAATGGTGAGGCAAAGGATTGCAAAGGACTGGGCAACTGAACATCAACAACAAAGAGGATGTTTCCAAGAATTCCTCAGCTATTCTTTAAGCTTGTTTGATAGGTCAAACAGGTCAGAACTGATGAGAGGATGATATGTGTTGTAAAACAATTTGTTTGTTTCTTTGTTTTATGTGGGGATGCAAACCACTGTAAAGGACAGGGAAACTAATGTGGTTTACTTTCTGCTTCATTCTTTCTGAGAGTTATCTATGGAAGCTTGGAGAGTAAACCTGTGGCTATTACAGCTTGTAAACTTTAGCCTGTTGAGCATTATTTATAGTTTATTGTTCACTTGAGAGCTAAAGTCAATTGCTGAGCCCCCTCTGACTTGAAGTCAGCTTCTGAGGCAGCTCTAGTATTTTTAGTACGAGTTCCCTGAGGTAGCTAGATGCTCAAAAATTAGGAAGTACTTGCAGGGCTTGACTCTCACCATGCTGTCGTTGTTAGGAACCACCTGAAAGCCCTTGAAAAGGTTCTGGACAGTGATGGGCACTGACTGGTTTGGACTGGATCGGGCGTACCAGTAGTGAACCTGCCTGGCCATGCTCCCATCTTGCCCTGCCCCCTCCTCCTCTCACCCCACTCTGGGCGCTTGGAGTTGCAGCCAGCACCATGGTGGGGAGATAATACCTTTCTACTTTCAGATTTCCTGGGAGTTTGCAAGTAAGAAATGTGCTGGATAAAGCTAATTTTCCATGCTATTTCTCTTATTTAGCTGAGTTCTTTGCATTGCATTGCTTAAAGGGGCTGGCTGTTTGAATCCCATTCTACAGTACAGTACTTTCAAAATTCCCTGGGTGTTTGCAAGTAAGCTAAAGCTTTAGCCAGCAAATTTTTTACTTGCAAACACCCGGGAAATTCAAAAGTAGAAAGGGATTCAAATGGACACCCCCTTTAAGCAATGCAATGCAAAGAACCTAGCTCAACACAGTATGAAAAATAGCATGGAAATTTAGCTTTAACCAGCACATTTCTTACTTTTTGCTGTTCTGTTCTGTTTACTCTTAGATATGCTTGCAGACTAAATGGCTACCAATTAAAACATTTAATTGTTGTTGTTCAGTTGCACAGTTAATTCCAACTGGAATTAAAACAAATTGCATTTTTTTGGTTCCAAAACACCCACTCAGTCACATGGCCATGTCCACAGAGTAAGCCGTGCCCACAGAGTAAGCCACACCCATGGAGTAAGCCCAGTGGTGGGCATCAGCAGGTTCACACCAGTTTGCCAGAACTGGTAGCAGAAATTCTGGCTGGCCCTGCCCACCCTAGTTTTGAAATAAAATAGTCCTAATTTGGGTGCAACATAGGGCTTTCCCCTGGCCACGCCCACCATACCACACCCACAGTGTGGTAGTAATTTTTTGAGCCCACCACTGATTAAGCCACACCCACAGTGTGGCAGTGAAATTTTTTTATGCCCACCACTGTTTCTGGACTATCATAAACTTCGCTTGAGACACTAACAGATGCCTCAGCAATGAAGATTACTGGATTTGCAGTTCCTTGGATCCCGAATTATTGCTGGTTCTTGCGATGGAATATCTATTTCCTGGTTTCTGCCTTTAAAGATCTTCTGCCTTGCTGCTTGTTCCTGCTTATGAAGACTTCCTGGTCTTCTGGCCCTAGAAGCTGATTGAGAGAGTATGGCCCGGCCCCCAGCTTGAAAAGGTTGGGAACCCCTGCTCAAGAAGGGGGCCAACCTTTTTATGCCATGGGCCTGACCACAATCCCAGACAGCTGAGCAGGCCAGACCCGACCATGCCCCCCAAAAGCAGGTACATTTATGGCTGTCATACATGTACCCACTTCCATGTTTATGGCAGCTGTGAGCAGGTTTGCACATGTGTGTTTTACGGCTGATGCAAATGTATCCGCTTCCACTTCTGGATGTGGCAGAGGTGGCGAAGAGCCAGATGGAATGGCATCACGGGCTAGGTCTAGACTTTGGATTTGCACCAACAAATGCAAATATTCTTAAGGTCAAAAGTTATAGTTTGTACCACACATACAGGATATTGTGTACTGGTATACTGACTGCACAGGCAGACGTTAGTCTAGGCAATAAGACTTTCTAGGAGTCTGGAAAGGATCCAAACAGCTTCTCTCAGGCAAAAAATACCATAGACTGAACCAGTGGTTTCTACTGGGTACACAAGCATAAGGATGTAGCTAAATATATCTTGCATTCTCTTTCATGAAAAATAATTCTATATAATGTTATCTCAATATATCTTGGCATTTGCAAGGACCTGGACCAATGTCACAACCAGAACATGGAATCGTGCCTTCGAATATATTTCCCCTTGGGATTTGATATCCTTTTACCCTGTCCCTTTTGAGACCATAGTGCACTCATTTCCTTTAAATTGCCGCTTTACAAAGAAAAGCCCTTTTGTTTTGTAGCTTAAGCTCCTTTTTGCTTTTAATATCTGTGGCATTTCTCTGAGCAAATTTTAAAAAGTGGTTACCACACAGGAAGCTCTGGTCCTGATGAAAGAATCATAAAGCCAAAGATAGATACATTTCTCAAAGCTTTCATCATTAATATTTTACAGGCCTCACTGATGTGCCCTAAAGTGGGGAGAAAGAATTGATCTTCCATTTAAGCACGCATGGCAAAGTAATAAGTTTCATCTCTAGTCGAAGGGAGGTGAGATGCAAAGCATAACAACAATAGCAAGAGGAAGAAACAAACTCATTTGCATCCATCATGCTGGAGACAAAAAAATCTGCCAAATTCATAATATTACTTCATTGCCTTTCTTCTGCAGTTGAGACTCAAGATAGCCTACAAAAATTATTTTTAAAAACATGGTTTCTTACATTGACATGTAACTAAACAGAATAATACAAGAGCTGGCTGGATAGCTCCCTCAAATACGTACAGTATCTGGCTCCACAACTAGAAATTGAGAGTTCAGTTCCCCACTGGGCTTCCCGGAAGAGCCAGTCTATGTAGAGTTGGGTAAGCTTTACTGTTCCACAATACCCCCCAGAAGAAGGGAACGGTAAAATATTTCCGAGTATTTTCTTCCTAGCAAACACTAAAAAGGGTTGTCCTAAGTCAGGACTGACTGATGGCACACAATTATTATTACTAATAATACAAGACTAGTAACTTAAAACAGTTTTTTAAAGCATGGAAAGAGAACTGTGAAAGGGAGTTCATGAAATATAATTCTATATGATGTTAGTCTGGTATATATGCAAAAATTTCAAATAATGTTATAACCAGAGCATGAAATTTTGCCCCCTAAAATATATTTCCCCTGGAATCTGATATCCTTTAACCCTGTCCTTTAAAAATCCACAGTGCACTTGTTTCCTGTAAATGCCACTTTACCAAGAAAAGCCCTTTAGTGTTCTAAGTAAAGTTCCCTTTTGCTTTCATTTCTGTGGCATTTCTGTGGTATTCTTTACCTAGAAAAAGCTGAAAAGGGTTGTCAGTCCAGACTGATAGCACACAATTATTATTACTAATAAGACTATAACTTAAAGGCAGTTGTTAAAAATACAGAAAGAAAAAGAAAACTTTGCAATGGCCTTCTTTTAAAGTTCCTTTCTCTATAGCTCACTCAATTACCAAAAGCTTCCATAATGAAGAGGGAGTGGAACAAGAACTACAGAAGGGAGTTCCATGGTTTGAAAGTGGCCATAAGAATGAAAGGCCCTCTTTTCCTTCCTCACCAGATGTGTTTGATGTTATGGGGCTCCTCCACTGAAGATTCTGGATCCTTGGGAGATCCATACACAGTCCTTCAGACAAGCTGGACAAAAGCAGTGCAGAGCTTTATAGTCACACCAGAAGTTTGAATTTTTAAGTGGTCCAAAAGACAATGCAGTAGTAAAAGTGTGATTAAATCTTCCCTGTCATTGGCCCCAATCAACAGTCAAATAGCAATTGTGTGCCATCAAGTTAATTCAGACGTATGGATTTTCTAGGACGAGAATATTCAGAGATGCTTTACCATTTCCCTTTTCAACAGTCTAGTTGCAGGATTTTAAATCAGCTGAGGTTTCAGACCACTCTTCAAAGGCAACTCCTTGCAGAACATGTTATAGTCATAAAAGTATGATGAAACTACTAAGGCATGGGGTCAGCAAAGTCAGATTAGACATCTTGGGATACATGTGGAGAAGTAGCTTCAAGGTACAATCATACTTTTGCCTACTTCTAGAATCTGAATGTTCAACTTAAGGCCGAGTCCAAGAGCATACCCATGGACGGATTAATGCACTATTGGCTGTTTATTTAATCTCAGTTTAAATTCTGTATCTTAATGTCTTCAATAACTAAGGTCCATCTGTTATATCAATAGTGAAGAATTCATAGCTTAAGCACCTGTCAGCATGCTGGATTTATTTATATCAAAAAGAATATCAAAGGAACATGATTCTTTTTCGTGCATTCATCGATCCACCGCAATATAGTAAGAATTATTTATTCAAGCAAAGTGAAAGATCTGCGTTAAGGAAATGACATTAAAACAGTTATCTGATTATGCACAAGCACTATGTAGGAATATGGAAATGTCAATACTATGTCTGTGCACATGCACATATGTGCATAGATATACATGAACATCCAGGCTGTACATATGACCTATTCAGTTCAGAGGATCATTTGGTGCTTTGCACTACAATACCTATTTGGTCTGAAATAATTTGGAACCCATCCAGTGTGGTTCAGATCACAAAACCAATCCAGTTCAGGAATTTAAACCACTAGTCTTCCCATTGGCTTGCACTAGAAAACTAAAATGGTTATAACTTTTTTTTTTGTTTTTCACTAGTGCAGGTGAAATCTGTAGTGATGAAAGTGCAGCTGATTATATACTGCCCCATAGTGCTAAAATACTCTCTGGGCAGTTTACAAAATAATTATGCAAACCACAGCTTGCCCCAGCAAACCGTTACTCGTTTTACTGACCATGGAAGGCTCAAACTCTGATTGTGAGCAGATTTTTGACTGCAGTGCTGTAGCTTAACCACAGCACTATGGGAAATACATTGTAAAATGGCCAGATTTTTTTATATCATGTCAGAAGCACACAAAGGTGCTTTCTGGGCTGAAAGGCTTTTTTTTCTGGAGGAACTCTGCTCAGGGGACACCCAGATGAGGCTCATTTTATGTCCCCAAGATCTTTTCCCACCTAAGTGGGAAAACCTATTTATCTACTTGAAACTTCTTGCTTTTGAACAGCTAGGTTGGCAGGATCTGGGACAGAGATGGACACTCATTCCATCATGCAATAACTGGGTCTTCAGAAAATCTGTATAACTTCAAACAATTAGTTTCAAGGATACATCTGTTCAGCATCTTTAAAATATGCTTTCCCCTCTGCTACAGTGAAATAGAATTTTTAACAGACTATAAATTCAATTTACACTTAAGTGTGTACACTCAGTTGAGTACCCAAATGTTGCCTGGTCATGTGGTTCTCACTTTTCCCTCCCCTCCTCCTATCATATCATCTTCAAAGAGTGCCCTAAAAATCCCCAAGTTTGCAAGTGAACATCTGCACCAAAGAAGTACCATTAAAAAAACACCTTTAAGAGGATGAGTTTAAATGAAAGATAGCATTGGGCATTTGCAGAACCTGACAGAAGCAGGCAGGCAGCAGGCAAGCAGGCTAAGAATCAGGCATTCTTTCCAGATGGACATAGTTGTCTTGAGTGAATTGTAATTGTCTGTAAGTGTGGAACTGAGGCCCTTTCTTTATGTTGAAAAGCCTGATTTGGTGCACATAAGGAATCTATTGAGTGTTTTTCACTCCCTTATTTTACAGCAGCAGACATAACCTTCAGAAATAGATCAGTGATGGGAGATCACTATCCCCTATCACAGGGGATACCTGTGAACCTATGGCTCTTGGGCCAGACCCAGCCTGTGGCACCATTTAATGTGGCCCACGTTGCCGCCACCACTGGAAGCGGAAATGGACACATTCATGACAGCTGTGGATGCATTTTACGGCAGTGTTTACAGCGGGGTAACCACCAGTCCAGCCCACTCAGTTGTCTGAGGAGGCATGGTCCAGCCCATGATTTAAAAAAGGATGAGAACCCCTGCCCTATCATGTCCAAGGTACCTCTATACCTCAACATTATCAGATATGAGATCTGTAAGACAATCAATAGATAGATAGGCCTTAGACTGAACAGTCAGTTCTTCTCAAGAGGCTGTGAAAGCTGTGTGCGCAACTGAATCTGCTGAGCTCCAAGGCATATTGACAAAGTTGTAAAAGGAGAGCCTCCAACTGGCATTTTAAATTATAAATGATGGTAATAAAAAGGAAGCTGTGGCAAACTGCTAGATAAGTAAGGGTGAGGAGACACATCATTGCTTGAATGATTTGAAGATGTTTGCTAGACTGTTAACATTTTAATGTTGCTAGACAGTGAGGAAGAAGTTCATGAATATGCATTTCTGAGGCTTCTGATATCTCTCAAGAATACCTTAAGATTCTGTTTATTTGTCTCTGAACATGTTTAGCCTATAGATATCTTGCAAGCTTTGTTTTCTTTTAAAAGCCATAACTTATTGTGTCAATACTTTTTGACTGTATTTTCCTTCTCCTATACCTACAGTGCAGTAATGGGCTCCAAAAATTTTTACTACCACACTATGGGTATGGTATGTTATGGTGGGTATGGCCAGGGGGGAAGGATTGCATCTGAATTAGGACTACTTTGTTTCAAAACTTCGATGGGCAGGGCCAGCCAGAATTTCTGCTACTGGTTTTGGTGAACTGGTGTGAACCTGCTGATGCCAACCACTGCTACAGTGTTTCCCAAAGTATGTTCTGCAGAACACTGGTAGACTTCAATTCCCAGAAGCCTATGTCAATACATTGGCTGATCGGTGCTTTGGAGAATCAACTTAAAGCTTCTGGGAATTGAAGTCCCAAAACCAAAGATTGGGAATCACTGTGCCTAGTCCATCCTATCCTAATATGGAAAATATGGAGGGGTGGTTTGTATCAATATTTTGAGACACATTGTCTATGTTTCTGAATTAAAATAGCTAACATGTGCATAGGAATGTTCATGTTTGAACACTGAAATCTCTACTGATTCATGTTTATATTTCAATTATTTGTTCACATCAAATGAAAACCCTACTCTATAATAAAGGAAACCAAACGATGACAGAAGAAGTCTTCTAGTATGTTATTTCCCCTCAGTTACATTTCTGAAAATATAAACTGTTCATATTAGCAAACAAAAATCCCACTCAAAAATAGCTGATAGCTGGAAATGACAGGCCATTATGAAAACTGTGGTACAAAACTATGGAAACTGCTGATACGGTGGGGTGATTATTTTCAATATCAGTGGCAAATCAGTGAGTGATGTGGTCCATAATTTTGCTCTAAAACAGGGCTTGAAATCCTGTCATTTTGACATGCACAATATGAGTATGCTGTCATGTTTTAGAGAGTTTATCTGGATGAAAAAGAAGGATGTGGTTACCTTGAATAGCAAGATAGGCCATAGCAAATCAAGCCTCTTCAAATTTGTATTCTGAAATTGTCATGTTCTCACTGGCAGATATACTGTGCAAGTGCATATTTTATTTTCTTATGCTCTAATCATGGTTCTGAGATCTATGCGACAGACCTTGAAGAGAAGGTGGAATTAGATATTCAAAGTCAATGTCACCTTTAAAGGTTTTATGAATTTGAACTCTGTTGGCAGTACTACTGCTGCTGCTTCATCCCATGCAATGAAACCGATATAATTCTGCTGGGTGGGATGAGAATTTAATGCTGTTCCATTTCTGATAACAATATCAAAATCCAATCAGTTCTTCCTAAATAAGAGTCAAAAATTTGAGAATAATCCAAAAGATTTGTCCATTTCAGTGGAGTCCTTTTGAATGCTCAGCTCTTAAAAGTCTGAGTTGGATTCCTATGTATTAAACAAGGTCCAACTACTTCTGTGGCACCAAATCATAGTTACCTTCCCTCCGGACTCACCATCTTGCCTGGGAGATGCTGAACACCTGCGGGTGGTGAGGCAACGCTCCTGCCCTCCCCCGGGCCCCGTCATCATGGCCCGGTGGCCGATAAAAGTTCGACAGCGGCGGCGGTGGAGTGAGGACACTCCCGCATTCCCTCCGGATTCACCATCTTGCCGGGGAGATGCCGAACACCTGCGGGCGGTGAGGCAATGCTCCCGCCCTCCCCCGGCCCCATCATCATGGCCCAGTGGCCGATAAAAGTTTGACAGTGGTGGCGGTGGAGTAAGGACGCTCCCGCCTTCCCTCTGGGCCTCTGCCATCTCACTGGAGGAAGAGATTGCCGTTAGTTGAGGGAACTTTATTTTTGTGACAGGTGACTATATTGTTTTGTACTGCTAGGATTGAATTTTCTTATTATTATATTGTTATATCTTGTCATTATATTGTTATACTGTATTATATTTTGGGACTGTATCTTGCTTTGTATTATGGATTGTGCAGTAATGTTTGTTGCTTGTTTGCATTGCCACACTGTTTCTGTTTTACTATGTGGTGGTCTGTCACAGTATTGCTTGCTCTATTATTACCGTATGTTCTATTGGTTGATTGTATTTTATTTCTTTGTACACCGCCCAGAGTTGGTCGCACCAAGTAGGGCGGTATAGAAATCCAAAAATAAATAAATAAATAAATATCACATCCTCTTTTTTTTGGCTGTGTTCATCACACTGCAGCCTCTTTCATGCAGGAAATAGCTGTACCTATTGAATGTGGCCAGTATAAAAAGACATACCATATTTGCCAGCATATAAGATGCATCAGAGTATAAGATGCACCCAGTTATTACTAAAATAGCTCACTCTAGGCCACTATATATAGTACAAGACACACTCTATTTTTCCAGTGTATTTTAAAGGGGGGGGGGGAGTGGATTTTATATGCCAGCAAATATGGTAATTTGCCCAAATCTGTATATTTCATAATAAATGGAAGAGAAAGTATGTGAGATTTTTAATAAAACATCAATCTGATGTCTTATCCCAAGGGTGCTGAAATATAGCTAGCCCTGTAGAACAGTCACATTTGTTTGTTTTATTATTTCCTGCCCACCTAGCTACATTAATTACTGTGGTTTTGCTTTGTTGTCTCTGCACACCATACCATTTGAGGATGAGGGATGGGGGACTGAACCTCTTTGAGCATTGTCCAAAATTATTAACCAGGACATGCCAGCCAGTGAATAAAAAACATTTCCCTTGGGCCACATCTCACCTCTAGGAGCTCAAATACAATCTACAGCAACCAGGGCCCCATAATCTCACTTTTAGAAAAAATGTTCCAGAAAGCCCCCTGGCATCCTCTAGGGCAGGGGCAGCCAAACTTGGTTCCTCAGCTGTTCTTGGACTTCAATTACCAGAATCCCTTAGAAGCACATCTGCTGATCAGGGTTTCTCAGAATTGAAGTCCAGGAACACCTGGAGCACAAAGGTTGGCCACCCCTACTCTAAGGGCTGTTGGAAAACAATTATCAATTCATATATATAGCAGAACTCCATTTTGTTAAATATTGAAGTAATGGCCAGTATGGACTCATCAACAAGTGTCTTGTCTCTTTATGTCATCACTGTTCACAGTGCCTTTCAATGTTTTTTTTCCCAGAGGAGTTTATAGGATAAAAATGAGCAAAGGAAATGGCAGAGAGAAAGATGGAGGCAGTGGTGTGCTGGGCACATTAGGAGGGGGGTGGACAGGAGTTGGGGGGGGGGAGAAATCCCATACATTCCCATTATCTCTGCCTGCCTCTGGGGGGCATCAGGATGAGTCCCTGTATCCCTGTGGGCCAGCACACCACTGGATGGAGGGGAAGGAAATTGTGTTTGTCAGTTGCATGTTTTCATTAATTAATAATTAATTAAGCAATTCCTTCCCAGGAGATGAGCATTGTAGAAAAGACATCATAGGAAAAGTGTCAATAATATTATAATAATATGAGAACTGCAGAGCTAGAAGGTCCCCTATGGATTATTAAATCCTGCCCTTGTCAAAGAGGCACAGTGGAAAATTGAACTCTCAACCTAAACCACAAAGCTATCTAACTTTTAACAAAGAGAGAAAACCTACTTTTAAATTATTCCACACTATTAAATCCATTAATGCTTGCCTGAGTGATGGATTACATCTCTCCACATCTACAGTATGTACTCAAGCTGTCATAAAAATATTTATAATCTTGGCATATTTTTTCTTACACAATAATGTGACAACTTTGTTCCAAAGTGACAACAGTAAATCAACACTGGGAAGTGGTTAATAAGCAAGCCACTTCCAGATATTGGGAAATTAATCAAGGAAGATGCAAGGTTCTTTTTATTGCATCAGCAATAATCCTAAATAGGGGAGGGAAAAAATTCCCCTTCTATCCTCTGTGGAGCAGGGGAAGTGATTAATTTGTCAATATCTGGCAGTGGCTCACTTATTAAGCCACTTCCCAATATTGACAAATTAACATTAAAAAAACTTATTTATCTCAAATCAACTTCTGTCTCTGAGGCAAAAATCAGTAACTTTATCCTCACTGAAGACTGTAAAGAGATCTCCTTATTAATTACATATAAGCTCAAAACCTCCAATCCTAGATGATTGGGAGCGCTCCAAGAAGAACATAGTGTGGTACTTAAATTCTAGCAGTGGCTGCCAAGAAGAATAAACTCCAGTTTTGCTGTCCTCAAAGACCCTAGTAATGACTGGAATTTTTACATAATTAATTTATTGTTATTGTTGTTGTCATTGTTTCCACTTATATACTGCCTCATAGAGCAAAGAACTCTCTGAGTGGCTCACAAGGTAATTATGCAAGCTACAGTTTGCCCCAACACACTGGGTATTTATTTTACCTTAGAACAATGGTTCTCAATCTATGGCCTGTGGGCCAGATGCAGCCTGTGACAGTATTTCATGTGGCCCACCTCCGCCACACCTAGAAGTGCCATGCGTGGCAGGTGGGGCAAAATGGCTATCCGGCTCCCGGAGCTATCTGAGGGAGCGTGAGTTGGCCCTTGGCTTGAAGAAGTTGAGAACCCCTGCCTTAGAAGGCTGAGCCTGTTGGGATTGAACTCAGATAGTGAGCACAGTTTTGACTACAATACTGCAGCTTATCTACTGTACCATGGTGGCTATAACCTTTATTATTTTAATACTGCTAATGCCACATTGAAATTTCATTTTCTCATGTGTATCGATCTTTACTATGTTATCAGCTCCACATGCTCATTAATTAACATACGGCTAATATTTCATTCCATGTTTTTGAGAAAGTGGATTGTAATTATGAAAGCTCATAAATCTGTTTTTAAGATGCTACAATGTTTTGTTTTTAAATTTATTTTTGTATTGTTATACATAGTGAAGCAAACTAACCAGCTGCCTCTTTGAAAACTTATCTTCTAAGTATCCATGCAATTTAAATAAAACTGTTTCATTTAGGGCAAGAGGGGAAACAATGAGAAATTGTTGATCCAGCAGAAACAGTTTACATTATTTGTTAATCATGAGTTTCCTTTGTTCCAATGCAATGTAGCTGCAAAATAAAGTGTTTGAGCAAAAGTAGTGAAATTTGTTCAGTTAAACAGACAGCTGTACATGAAAAGAAAATACGGGCCACCTTCACACCTCACATGAAAGTATTTGAACACAAAATCTTCAAGCTTTCCATTTAAATCTTCTTGAAGAAATCCTTCCCTCATCTGGTTCGTAATATGGAAGAAACAGTGGAATATCATTCAACATTGTCCTAACTCCTTTCTGTTCTAGCATCTCAAAGGGGCACCCAGAAAGAGCCTCCTCAAAGAGTGTGGTATTTTGAGCCACAGTCTGGTATACCCTGGTAATGGCCACCTAGTGTTGCCAACTAATTTTTCTCACACTACGTCAGACAAAAGGAACTGTAGACTGAACTAACCAAAAGGTGGCTTCATTTTGAGTTTCACATCTGACCCAGACATGGAAGGAGAAGCTTCTCAAAACCAGCTCGGGAGAGATAATGAACTTTTTCCTGATACTACTGATGAAGACACCCCCCACCCATCCAGGTCTGCTGAGGAAAACCTGTTTATTAGGAGGTGTAAACTACCAAATTCTGCTCAGTAAGAAGATATCCTGAAATATTTATTCTAATTTTCAAAATATATTTTTGATACACGGGAAGATTCATTATCTTCAACACTCAACCACTTCATTATCGGTCTATCCTTTAGTTTGGGTCGTACACTTTTGCAAGTCATTTTTCTGGACATATTTCCTCAGAGAATGAGCACAAAAAGATGTGCTTTTGATAATTGTTCTGCATTTTTGTTGCTTTGCCGGAACCAAGTTTTTTCTCCAGCTGTGGGTGGAACCATGTGCAAAGATTTTTATACAAGTAAGGTAGATCCATTCCCCCCTCATTTTTGCTTTCTGCTTCTTTACCAACTCTAACATGAAGTCTTTTTACACATCTTTCCCTTATATACATATTTTTGTTCCTCATGTTTCACTCAACATCTGAAGTGCAAAATACAAAGAAATACATAATCCAAAGGCACGTGTATTCTAATTCAGATTCCAGGAAGTGCAGGTTTTGGGTGGTTCAGTGAAAACACAGACCATATTAAATGTCCTACTCTTGTTGCAGGATTCATAGAGCTGTGCTATAGATCAAGAGGACTAGGCATCACAGAGTCTTGTGACATTTCATTTGGGTCTCACTTTGTGCCTAGCAATAAAGTGGAAGTTTACTATTTTTGATAATTCCTGTGTCATAGTCCTTTTTGTTGTTGTTCAGTTGCACCGTCAATTCTGACCCTTTGCAACCCCATGGACCACTGTTCGCCAGGCACTTCTGCCCTCCACCATCCTCCTCAACTTGCTCAGTTCTGTGCCCATTGTCTCTACAATACCATCTAGCCATCTCATTTTTGGCCGCCCCCTTTTTCTTTTGCCCTCCACCTTTCCCAGGATCAAGGCTTTCTCAAGTGAATCCTCTCTTCTCATTTGATGTCCAAAGTACTTTAGCTTCATCTTTACTATTTGACCGTCTAAGGAGCAGTCAGGGTTGATTTCTTCTAATATTGACCTATTTGTTCTCCTCACTGTCCAGGGGACTCTCAAAACTGTCCACCAACACCACATCTCAAAGGCATCTATTCTTCTGCGCTCAGCATTCCTAATGGTCCAGCTCTCACAACCATACATTGCCACCGGGAATACCATTGCTTTGACTAGACAAATTTTTGTTTGCAATGTGATGTCTCTACTTTTCACTATGTTCCCCAGGTTTCTCATCGCTTTCCTCCCAAGAATCAGTCACCTTTTTATTTCATGGCTGCAATCTGCCACTGCTTCTACTTCTCCCCCATCTATTTTCCAGGGACTGATAGGGCCTGTTGCCATTATCTTGGTTTTCTTGATATTGAGTCTCAAGCCAGCTTTTGCACTCTCTTCTTTCAACCTATGAGTTCCCCTGATATGGTGCGTCATAAAGCATTTAACTTTATGTCTATTAATGAGCTGTCTCTGCAGAGAGCTGGTTCAGTCTGGCTCTTTATTCCACAAATAAGTGATAGACAGGGTGGCCTGTAAATTCCTGCCCGTCCTGTAAGTCCCTGCCTGGCCTCTCCGTGGGCCCTGCCCCTCTGACCAGCCTTACTCTCATTTTGGCCAGGTACGGACTTACGGGCCACCCTGTAGTTTGCTGAATAGCCCAACTAATCAACTACAACCCATAAATCAGGACAAGGAGGTATTGCTCTAATAATTCATTTAATGTTAGGAATATCTTTCCTCTTTCCTATGTCCACTTACAAAGATTTTTATAGCCTTTCAGAAAAGAATGATGTGTTCTGTGCAGATGAAACCAATTATATACAGTGCTTACCATCACTATGTTTATAGCCTAAGAAAGAAAAAAATATGCCACTAACACCATTCTCAGTTTTGTTTTGGGAAGGGAAGATTGAAAAGGAGAATTGCTGAGAGGTAGGAGGAAGAAACTTAGATGCCAACCTACCTAATTACTTCAAAACTCAAATAAAAGGATAGGAAAAATGAAAAGCTAAAATGATAACTGCCCTATTTTCCCAAGATTAACAATTCAGTAGGAGAGATGTGCTGAAGAGCTTTTGAATGCGTAAAAAGGCAGAAGATCAATGCAGACCATTACTATTGGTACAGACATGTAATGAAGTCTAAAACTACAGGGTAACAACAAATTAAAAAGTCCTTAATGTCTTGGCTAAAGAAGAGACATAAAATGAATTTTAAAAGCTTATATTGTTTTTCCCTTGTCTCCTGTTTTTTTTTTTTTTTTTGAGAGAGAGAGAGAATAAAGTGATAGTATTCCATCAGGAATGTTAATGAATTATAACTGAGAGAGATCAAGTGAAATCCCACCCACCTTAAAATTGTCAATCTATGTCCCTGTGTTAGATGAATAACAAGCTTTGCAGAAGAATTTTAGAAATAAAATTAATGATGCCAAAAGCAGGCTAATTGGGTCCATGTATTGAAACCTGTCTTTCAAATTGGATGACCACCCATTTATTTTCTTACACATGATGTGGTGCTTCTGGTAACCAGTCGAAAGCAATGGTAGCAGTGCTAACTGACAGTCATGGGAGCCATGCACAGTACTTCTGAAAGCCAGGGTCGGGAGTTTATAAAGGGAGGGAAAGAATGAATTGCTGCTGGTGGGTTTTTTTAATAGTAGTTTTCCATCGTTGAAGAAAATTAGCCTGACATTTTTCCCACTTTGCCTGTGAACTTAATATGCCTTATTTCATTCACTGCGTACATTGGTGGAAGTACTTATATCATCTATTACTGTCATTTTTGGTTCACATGTAAATTGAGCGCCTGGCAGGGCTGGCATTATTTGTTCCATCAGGGCTACACAGCTATTTTCCTTGTTCTCCTCAGGCACAGAGAGGGTTGCTGTAATCTTTAGTCTGTCTTGATGGACGTTGTCCTGCTATATTACCAAAACTAATGACTCCCCAAAGTGGAAGATTCATGAGAACATCGCATCTTGTCTAAAAGCTCAAAACCGAGACATGTTATGTGATGCACAGCAGAGCAAGGTACACAGTTTTGTATCCTTCTGTTCGTTCTAGACAATAACTTGGCACTAAGGGAAATCTCACTGGAAAATCCCTTCTAGCTATGTAAATTATTTTGACGAGAACATACCCAGATGCTACAGAAATTCACTCTTTTGTGTTATAATTATAGATGAAGAAAACACAGTATTTATTTTTAGCAGAATTCAACATGTTGCATTTCTGCTTTCTCCCCCCACCCCTTTATGAAGCAGTATCAAGATAACTCAATGAAATCTGAGAGGGGAACAGTTCCGACATAGCCTGTTTTCCCCTTAGAGATTATGGCAACCGTTTGTCTATCTCCAGCTCTGTCAAGCAGAGAGAAGTTTATTTGGGCTGGGAGGAACCAGCCACACTGCATGCGCTGGTGGTGACTGGCTGCAGCTGCTGCCTTCTTCTTCTCCCCCTTGTTTCTCTTTTCATCACAGCAGCCAGAGTTCAAAAGAAGTGAGCCCACAGAATGAGAGGTCACTGGAAATGCTTTGTGATCAATGGGAGAAGAAAAGAAGGACTAGAAAGAGAAAAGCTAAAGGAAATGAAGCCTGTGAAGGATGAAAGAAGAGGATAAGGGAAAGGAACTGAAAGAATGGAGGAATATCCTGAGGGTGAAGGAAAAGAAACACTGTATGTGGAGGGTAATGAAAGAAGAGTAGGGGAAATGTAAAAGCATAAAAAGAGAAGGTGACACAAAGAGCAACTCTTGATTTCCTACTTCTCATTGCAACTGCATAACCAGCCCTATGAGTGATGTGTCCTGTTGCCATTGTGTTATTCACCACCACCCCTGAGCCACTGTGAAAGGTTGAAGTGCACCTTAAAGGTGTCAGGAGAAAGTGAGTGCCAACCTAAGGTGGAAGAAGCCCAAGTATCAGCTGAAGGCCATGACAAGCATCTCTTGATCACTGCTGTTGTTACGTACTGACTTCAGTGAGCTACCAAAAGACAGAAACTGCTACCATACAAGCAGGATTTTAAAAGTAAAATCTGAGATAGTTCTGCTGTGCTGCATAAGGCTCTGCCATTCCTCAGACTGTGGCTTTTTCAGCTTTGGCACATGCAATCTGTAGCACTGGGAGAAACAAGATACCAAGCAATGTTGCTCTTGGTCTTCCTCTGAAAACTATCCCCCAAAAATGGAAGAGACTGTCCTGGATTATTAGAAATGGAGCAGGAATGTACTAGAAGTAGAGCCTCCAGTGCCAAGTAACTCACTCTGAATCCTTTCAATAGACACTGCTGGGGAAAGCCTCTGCAGCCATTACAGGAAAGTGTAATATCTTTCTTTATGTTAGAGACACAATAGAGCTAAGGTTTGTAAAGCAAGCAGGCACATGCTGGTATATCAGGCCCACCCTCGCCTCTGGCTCCCTGGGGTACCAATAATAATATTATTTTATCCGCCCAACACTCTCCAGCTTGGAGCAATGGTTTATTCTAAAGTGCCAGACACTGGGCAAAGCTAGCAAGGGGCAGTGGCCAAGCAATTCCCGGGGGCAGCCTTCTCCCCCATCCCCTTGGTTGCCACCTCTCACTTGCTCTGCCTACACTGCACTTTAGATTAAAACATTGCTCCAAGCTGAAGGAGGGAACTTGGAGCAATGGTTTATTCTAAAATGCTGGATGCCAGGTGGAGCTAGCAAGGGGCGTTGGCCAAGCGGTTCCCGCAGCCTTCTCCCCCATCCCCATGGCCGCCAACCCTCACTTGGTCCACCCGGCGTGGCACACAGCAATGTATGGGATTTCCCCAACCCCCAAATAGGTTTCCCCATCAGTCCCTGTCCAGTGCCTTCCAATGGTGCCCAGCACACCCCTGCAAGCAAGTTTAGGATTGGTCTAGACCAAATCTCCCTGATTATAGACTCAGGTGGGTAGGAGATAAAGAATGGGAAAGGCTTTAAGGATAGATCCTATGGCAGAGCAATTGGCTTGTTCTTACCATAGAGAGAACATCAAGTATGCCAGGGAAAGATTTCAAGCAGGAAGTGAGTGAGAATGGGTGAGTGAATACCAGTTACAGTTTCTGAGTAAGCTGTTACTAGAGAGTAATTTTCCATAGAAGTTTCTATAGGATAAGATATGGGTTGTGCAAAACCAGGTTTAAGGGGGAAGTGTCTTTTGTCAATAAATAGGGAAGTAGGTTAGCAGCAGCGCATAAGTAGATCTGTGAGACAGAGATTTCAGAAGCTGAATGAAGCTTTGGCAAAGAGGTTTGAGATTTAGAGGAGTCCCTCAAGAGAAGCCCAACACCATTTTATTCCCCTTATTCCCATGTCTAAGAAATTAATTACTGTGAGACAATGCCTTCCCAGTTGCAGAGATACATTCCCTTGTGGTAGTGTTGTCCGTTCACAAGACTGCTGATGTGCACTTTCGCTCCCCTCTGCCTCGCAAGAATAGCTATTTTTGGGGGGAACCCATATGCAAGCTGCCCCATTTGTCTAGGCAAAAGCAAAATTTACATAGACAACAATCATTTCCCCTCTTCTATGCCTACTGCAGAGAGGGAGCTGCATTCTGGAGGAATTATTTTCTTTTTAAACATCAGTGTTCAAGGGTTTGCTGGAAGTATTAATGAAAAATGTCATTCTTGGCTTGCATTTTAAACCTTGAAATCATCCTGGCTCTCTATAGTCTTACATGAAGATTATGAAAAATTGGTGAAGAAAATAAAAAAAGTTAACCCATCCCTCCATCAAAACCCAGAAGGATCTGGCAAGGCACAAAACACCTGATGACAACTAAGATATGTCCTTAATAGGAACAATGATTTCAGTTGAAGGGAGCAGAAAATTATCTTGCCTTGTGAACATTCAGGAGAGCCAAAGCCTGATTGGTAAACCATCTAGTGAAATCCAGAATGTAAAGCTTAATGGATAAAAGGGAGTTTAGATGTTATACTAGCTTACTTAGTTTAGATCAGGGGTCCCCAAACTATGGCCCGTGGGTCGAATCAGGCCTGTGGCATCAAATCATCCAGCCTGTACTATCACTCTGGCCACTGCTTCTGCCACTACCACCTCAATCCTTGTCCCCTCCACTTTGTTTGGCATGTCCCTGCTGGCGCTTTGTAGCAGGATGGATGTTGTAAGGCTTACAATGTCCACCCTGCTACTGAGTGCCATTAGCAGGGGGAGTCTGGGGTGGGAGAGTGGGGGGGGGGAGCTCAGGGTGGGAGGGACTGGGGGAGCTGCCCCCCCCCCCACTGTGGGCAGCGGAACCATCAGTCTGGCCGCTCAATAGTCTGAAGAGCTGTGAAACAGGCCCCGGTTGGAAAAGTTTGGGAACCCCTGGCCTAGACCTTAAGAGATACTATGCTCAGTTGCTGTCCTGTGATGTGAACCAGGAAAGATGCACCTTGTGCTAATTTGTGAGTATTAAGTAGATTACATTTTTGAAATGGTAGCCATGTTAGTATGTGTTTCAAGCATACAAAACAAAACAAAAAGACATAAAACATACCACAAAATATTTGTCTTTTTGTTTTATTTTGTTTTGTATGCTTGAAAGTCACTGAAGCACTGCTTATTTGGGATTGACTGAAGGTGTTGGGATGAGAGGGTCCCTCGCCATCACCACGTTTGACTATCCTGGGCTCACTCACTCCAGTACAAATGGTAGTGTGGTTCAGTGGTTAGAATGGCACTCCCTAAACCCAATGAACCATGATAGACATCATTTTTTTAAAAAAGCCAGCAAGTATCCAGAAACTATAGAGGAAAATAACCACTCAGAAGGTTTTAATGATAAGGATGATATATAGTTCTGCTGAGAGGCAACAAAGTAACCAGAATCTAAAGTACATTGAAATCAATAAATGTCTTCCAGTTTAATTCACTGAGCTTGGATCAGGCTAATTTCATACTAATTTCCTTCTGGGAGGCAGCAGTACTGCAGATAATTGGTACACTACTCTCTTGTCTCAATCAATAGCAAAACACTCATGGACCAGGCTGGATTTATAGCTATATCCCAGGTCTTTAAGTCCAGTCTTTGATAAAACAAATGCAAGTTGGTGATAAACAATTAATGTAATTTAAATTGATTGAAATATAGCAAAAGCATAACTAGGTATTTGTTGTTGTTCATTTGCATAGTCGAGTCAGACCCTTTGCGACCCTATGGGCCATTGTATGCCAGGCACCCCATCCTTCACCATCCTCCTCAACCTGCCCAGCTCTGTGCCCATTGCATCAACAATACCATCTAGCTATCTTATTTCTCTGCCGCCCCCTTCTGCTTTTGCATCAAGGCTTTCTCAAGTGAATCCTCTCTTCTCATTTGATGTCCAAAGTACTTAAGCTTCATCTTTACTATTTGACCGTCTAAGGAGCAGGCAGGGTTGATTTCTTCTAATATTGACCTATTTGTTCTCCTCACTGTCCAGGAGACTCTCAAAACTGTCCTCTAACACCACATCTCGAAGGCATCTATTCTTCTGCGCTCAGCTTTCCTAATGGTCTAGCTCTCACAACCATACATTGCCACCGGGAATACCATTGCTTTGACTAGATGAATTTTTGTTTGCATGCGATGCCTCTACTTTTCACTATGTTCCCCAGGTTACTCATTGCTTGCCTCCCAAGAATCAGTCGCGAGGGGCGTGGTTTGGATGGAGTAGGGTAAGCAGCGGCTTCCCTTTCCTCCGCCATTGAATGAGATTTCCAATGCGACTTTAATAGAAGAATAAGGTTCATTTTGGCGGAAAAAGGGCTGCTGGTGTTGTCTATAGTGCTCCCGACCTGGGCTGGAAAAAAAAAAACAAGAGAAAGCGGCGGAGCGGTGGAACGGCGGAGCGGACGATCGGGGCCTGGAGAGCCGAGCTCCGGGTGGCGGGGGGGGGTTGGGAGGCTCGAAAGAGCGTCTCGGTCCCAGCGTCGTCTGTTGAGCCGCCTCCGGTGCCGGAGGAGAAGCCGGAGTGTGCCGCGGAGGTCTGTAAAAACCGAAAGAGGCCGGCAGTGGAGGCGGGAGAGAGGTTGGAGAGGAAAATCTTGATTTGTCGGCGCTTGGCGGAAAGCGCGTTCCCCGGAGTCTACCCCCTATATTATGGTGCGTGTGTGGAACTGAACTGCTATCTTTGACAAGTGGGGAGACGGGGGGGACGTGAAAAGAAAAGGATTGATGTGAGTGTGCCGGTCGGGAGAAACGAGAAGGCGGGGGCTTGGAGAAGAGGAGAAGAGGAGAAGAAGAAGAAGGGACAAAGGGAAAGTTCGGATAGATTAGGTGGTGGTGCTGCTGGAGAGTAATTGAAAGCAAAACCTTGTTTCTGGATCCTCTGTTGGTGGTGATTTATTATTAACAATTTTCAAAAACAAAAAAACAGAAACTAAACTTTTGAGCTGCGATTTGGAGAGAGTGCAAGAGAACTGTGTTTCGTGGTTGGACGTGGGACAGAGGGTGAGTGGAAAAGGGAGTAATAACAATGGCGGAGTAATCGAAACTTAATTTTGAGGGAGGAAACGAAACCTAAAACAGCAGCGCGACGAATAAAAAAGAAGGACAGTGGTTGATTATTATTTTTTTGGTGGAGATTGCTGGCGATTTATGACTTTTGGCTTATGAGACCCGGTAAATTTCCCTTTAAAGAGGAGACAATTAACCTGCATATTTAAAGAAGAAAACAGCAGCAGTCTTAATTTTTTTATAATTGGATCATCCTCCCCTCCCCCTCCCACTCCCCCCCTCCTCGCTCTCTGGCTTGTATACAATACATAATAAGAGCTTTATTGATTGGATTTTAACTAATTAACATGACACTGGGTTATTAAACTTTGAGATTAAGTCTTTGTTTTATATAAAGGTTGACTTTAGTGTATATACACTGGAACTCTCAATATATTTGATAGCAGGCATAACTGAAATTGAATTGATTTAGGGGGGGAGATTATTATATATTGGTATTGTAGAATTAAGTAGATAGGTTATGCAAGGAGGGGAGGAGACAGTCAAGCCAAAGGGGAGGAGAGAGAAAAAAGACAAAGATCAAAAAGACAAGGAAGGACACACACCGTCACCAACGATGGACACTACAACAGCAGCAATGGATTCTCAAGCAGACATTGGAGGTCGATCAGTGGGCTTATCGGAAAGAATGGACAATGTGTGTGCTATCTTACAACAATTGGTTAAAAATGGAAATGATAATCAGGTTGCAATGCAAAAATTGAATAGAATGGTGGAGAATAATTGTGAAGAAATGAAAAAAGACAGAGAACTGGCCAGGCTACAACATGAGAGCCTGGCCAGGACTCTGACTGATTTGCAGAAGGAGGTTACTCAGAATACAAAAAAAATTAATATGATTACTGACACAATGCAAAAGGATTTAGAGCAAGCAAAGATTTCTATGAATGAGATGTTGATTCAAGAGCATGTGATTGTTTCAAGAGTATCTGTTCAAGAGAAAAGGATGATGATGGTGGAGGAGGGGCAGAGGAAACAAAACATTGTCATACGTAAAATGGCCGAACGCACGCCAGACAAGCTTAGAGATAGAGTAGTGGATTGGCTGAACTCTTTGAAAATGGGAAAAGATTTCGCGGCAGAAGATATTGGAAATGTGTATAGAGTGGGGGGAAGGCGAGACAGGAGATCACCAAGGAATGTTTTGGTTAAGTTTGCAAATTGGGCGGATAAATTAAAAGTGATGGCTTACATCAAACAAGCGGGGTCTGGCGTTCTAAAGATTGAGGGGGCTGATGTGGAAATCTACAATGACATAGCGCCAGAGGAAAGAAAATGGAAATACATGATGAAACCTGTGACGAAATTTTTGGCCTCAAAAGACATTAAGTATAATTGGAGATTTCCACAACAGTTGAGATTTTTTTATGAAAAAAGATGGCATATTTTGGACGATAGAACAGATGTCTTGGAGTACTTGACTCAACTTGGGTTCATGAAGGTGGCTAGTTCAGAATGGATTGCTATGAGAACTGATTTGTATGCAGTTGGGGTGATGGGCCCGGTTCTGAATAAGGAGGGGGAGGTGGAGGGTGCAGTGGGAGGAGCGGAAGTATCAGGAACATCGAGTGCGGAGCTTTTTGAATAAATAACTTGCAGAACAAATTATAATGGTGGAGGGAGGGGGGGCTTTAGAAGAACACAATGCTTTTTTCCCCCGGTCCCCCCCTCCCCTCTTTGAAGGTTAGAGGCGACATCTTGGAACAAGGTGTGGGGAGGGTAGCAGAAAATGGAAGAGTAGGTAAGTTTTTTTTTCATTTCTTTTTTGTAGTAGCAGTAAGCAATCTTTTTCAAGTATTTCACTTTACAGAGTTATTTTGTACTGAGATTGTACGATTGTCTTTTTTGTTGTTAGATTGTACTCATTTTTTTGTATTTTTTTTTAGTTTTCTTAGTTTTTTTTTTAGATTTTTAGTAGGGGATGGGGATAACACGTCCGGGGAGGAATGTAAAGGAGGGGAGGGATTAGTAAACACAAATGGTTAAGAATTTAAGGCTGATAACATGGAATGTGAAAGGGACAGGGAATGCCGTGAAGAGGAGGAGGTTGCAGATAGCGCTCAATAAATCAAAATCTGATATCATCTTTCTACAGGAGACCCATCAAAAATCGGCAGATACTAACAAATTATATGTGAGAGGAACTGATATTTATGAAATGGCTTATGGGACATCAAAAGCAAGAGGTGTTGCAACCCTTATTTCGGAAAAATTGGGTTTTACTGTGATAAAATCCATAGCTGACCCGGAGGGGAGATATCTAATAATTAAGGGGAGGATAGAAGATGAAGAGATAACTCTTGTAAACGTATATGCCCCGAATACCAATCAGGCAGAATTTTTAGAAAAATTAAGAATAACCTTACAGAAAGAAGGAACGAGGAATATGATTATTGGGGGGGATTTCAATTTGTTAAGTTCCGGGATTGACACCACAAGTATTAAGAAGAGGAGTAATAAATATATCCTAAGCGATTGGACAAAATTAATGAATATAAAAGATGTATGGAGGGAACTTAAAGGACAGGAAAGGGATTACACTTACTATTCTCAAGTTTATGATATGTATTCAAGGATAGATTATATATTTGTAACGCAAGGGTTATTGAAAAATATAGAAGATATTAAAATAGGGACGTTTAGAGAATCAGATCATGCCAAGATAAGTATAGATATAAAATTGGATGAAGGTGACAGGAAAAGATATCTTTGGAGATATGACTCAAAATTATACAAAGAGGACAACATGAAAAAACAAATTATGGAGAAATGGGATGAATATTGGACATGGAATGACAATAACGAGGTCAGCTCAGGAGGGGTATGGGATACTATGAAAGCGATTTTTAGAGGAGAATCAATAAAACTGAGTAGTTGGAAGAAAAAATGGAACATCAATAGAACTCAGGAATTGGAAACACAATTAAAACAACTTCACCGGGAATATATAAAGGCTAAAGATCAGAGGGTGTTACAGCAGATACAGAAAGTAAAGAAGGAATTGGAAGCCCAGGACATGGAAAGGGTAAAAAAAGATTTGATATTTTTAAAAAGAGAATACTATGAGCATAGTAATAGAAACTCAAAGTTATTAGCAAAAGCAGCGAGGGATAAAAAAAACAAAGGCCAGGTAGGAGTACTGGTAGATGAGAAGGGGAAGAGATGTAATAAAAGGAAAGAGAAGGCGGAAATAATAGAGGCTTTTTATAAGGAGCTATATTCAAAGAAGCAGGTAAATTTGAACAAATTGGAGGATCACTTCAAAAAATATAATACTCTTTTAATAACAGAAGAACATAGAAATATGATGGAGGAACAAATATCTGTAAAAGAAATTGAGAATGTAATTAATAAATTAAAATTGAATAAAGCTCCAGGAGAAGATGGGCTTCCCGCTGAATTTTACAAGGATTTTAAGTTCTGGGTTGTTCCGAGACTACACAAATTATTTAATGGGATTTTAGAGGGAGAATCAACACCAGAATCTTGGAATAGATCTATCATCGCATTGATTCCCAAGCCAGGGAAAGATTTATATAAAATAGAATCATATAGGCCGATATCCTTGATTAACCAAGATGCTAAAATTTTTTCCACAATAATGGTGACCAGGCTAAATAGCTTCATAGCCAAATACATAAAAGATGATCAAGCAGGGTTTATAAAGGGTAGGTATATGTCAGATCTTACAAGGAGGGTAGTGGATTTATTGGATATAGCTGAAAGGCAAAAGGATAGGGTAGGTTTCTTAGCCCTGGACATTTTCAAGGCATTTGATTCTTTGCAATGGGATACAATACATGAGGTAATTAAACATTATGGATTTGGGGACAAATTTCAAAAAGTTATCAAGAATTTATATAAACAGGGAATAGCGATAGTGAAATTTAATGATAACTATACAGGAGAAATAAAACTGGAGGCTGGAACTAGGCAGGGCTGCCCATTGTCGCCTACATTATTTGTTTTGGCTATGGAACTATTGGCGAACTTAATACGGCAAGATAAAGAAATAGTTGGAATTGAAGGAAATAAAATAAGTTTGTACGCCGATGACACATTAATCACAATTAAACAACCAATACAAGGAATATTGAGGATTAATAAACACCTGAAAACTTTTGAGGAAATGACAGGTTTAAGGGTGAACTGGGATAAGTCCGAGATGATTTTAATCAATGGGAGTAAGAAGGATGAAGAAGAAATAAAGCAAAAATTTAATATTCAAACTCCGGATAAAGTGAGATATTTAGGGGTAATACTTGCTAGAAAAACTGGGGAACTTAAGGAATTGAATTATGGAAAACAAATGAAAGAGATAGATAAAAAGATATTACAGTACAATAAGTTGAATTTATCGTGGTTTGGCAGGGTGGCAATGTGTAAGATGATGTTGTTACCTAAATTAAATTTCTTATTTGATGCTCTGCCAATAAAACACACAGAAAAAGAATTGGAAAAATATCAAAATACTATAAATAGATTTTGCAATGGGAAAAGAAAAGCAAGGATACCCAAGATTTTATGGTATATACCACAAAAAGAAGGGGGACTGGGTATTCCGAATATTAGCAAGTATTACAGAGCCTTTCAATTACGAAATGTTATTAAATTATTAAATAGAGAAGAGCCGATATGGGGAAAATTAGAATCAAAAGAGTTTTCTAGGAAAGGGAAGGCATTCTTTTTATGTGGCGATAAGGATAAAAAAATGAGGATTCAGGGCAAGATGATAAGAGCAACAATAGAAGAATGGAACAAAGTAAGAAAGGAACTTATTCCAGGGATCTCAATGGTTACAGAATTAGAAGATTTTAACAACTTTCCGATAAAAATAGAAGGTAGGATTAAGGATATCTTATTAAAAAATGGGGTCTCTCTGTTGAAGGATTGGATCAAAATTTGTAGGGATTTGGAGAAGAGAAAAGAGCTCTATCTGCAACTGGAGTTGGATTGGTTTAAAGTCCTCCAGATAAACAATTGGAATAAGAAATTTTTTTTGGAAATGGGATCTGATAGGGAGCTTACAGAATTGGAAACATTGCTGGTCAAATTGAGAAAAGGAGACATAGGTTTAAAAGGGATAGTTAGTAAAATATATAAAATTTTAAATAAAGGAGGGAAGGCTCAACAAGTATTGAAAGATAGTTGGGAACAAGAATTGAATATAACAATTAATGAGAAGACTTGGGGGAAAATGTGGAGAAGACGTATTATGAGATCTATGTCGGTAAGAGTGAAGGAACATAATTATAAACTAATTTGGAGATGGTATAGAACCCCAGTAAAACTGCATTTAATGTATAAAGATGTGAGTGAGAAATGTTGGAGATGTAAAAAAGATAGAGGAACATATGAACATATGTGGTGGTCTTGTGAGGCCTTGAAGGATTTTTGGGGTAAAATAGAGGTCGAAATTAAAAATATATTGGATTTACAGGTTGAACTGGGCCCAAATACAATTTTGTTAACTGAGATCGATAAATATAAAATGAGTGAGGATAAAAATGAATTGATGGCGATAATGTTATCGGCGGCCAGACAATGTATAGCCAGAAATTGGAAAAATAATGAAAATCTACAAAGAAGGAATTGGTATAATGAAATGTGGGATTTGGCACTCAACGAAAAGCTCACCTGGGAGATAAATTCTAAAAAGGGTAAAGTATTTGGTAACAACTTCTGGAGAACCTGGAAACCTTTTATAGAATATGTAACAGTAAAGAATCAGGGCATACCCCCTGCATTTGAGCAAAATGATTTTTGGAAAATATAAGTAAACATAAATCCCCGGACATTGTATATATCACAAGGGTGGTCTTAAAGACAAGAAGAAAAACTGAGATAGAGAATAACATATATTGGTTATGAGGGGATAGATGAAAATATAGTTTGGAGATTGATGTAGTAAAAAGTGTTTTATAAGGAGGTAATAATTCTTGATGGATGTTAATAATACAGTACCATTATGTATGAGAGATTTTATTTTCCTTTTTGGATTCTCTGTTTATATTCTTTAGTTATGTAATTCATTTTGTTCTATGTATGTGTCTTGTTTTGTATTACTTTATATACCCAATAAAATTTATTAAAAAAAAAAAAAAAAAAAAGAATCAGTCGCCTTTTTATTTCATGGCTGCAATCACCATCTGCAGTGATCTTTGATCCTAGGAAAGTAAAATCTGTCACTGAGTAGGGCGGTATAAAAATTGGAAAAATAAAATAAATAAATAAATAAATAAATACTTCTTCCCCATCTATTTTCCAGGGGTTGAGAAGGTCTGTTGCCATTATCTTGTTGTTTTTTAAATGTTGAGTCTCAAACCAGCTTTTCCACTCTCTTCTTTCAACATAAAAAAGAGCTTCTTTAGGTCTTCATTTTCTACCATTAGGGTAGTGTCATCTGTATATCTCAAATTGTCCCAGCAATTTTAATTCCATCTTGTGATTCATCAAGCCCTGCATTTTGCATTATGTGCATAACTAGGTATGGTAAGTGGCAAAGATTTCTTGAGCATTAATCTGATCCAGAATGTTCTCTCTGTACCTTTGGCTGCAATGGATAAAGGAAGGACTCTGAACCTTCTGGCAGAAGGGGCACGAAATAGCCTGGGACACTCTTGCATTCCTGTTTGGAGGTCCTGGGGTGGGGAGAGTGGCTTGTTTTGGGTCCTGCCCTTTTATATTAATATTAATATTTAATATTAAGACTGTACATAATTGTTCTTGAAAGGCAGATGAAGAACAACCAAAAACATTGAATTATTATTCTGTTGACATAAATCTGAATCCCTTTTTGTGGTAAAGAATTCTGCTAAACAGTTCAAGTGTAACAGGTAAAAACGTGTCATAAGGTTCTTTCTTTATGTCATTCAAAATTATTTAGGAAAGGGCATTATTAGTTGATTTATACCACTTGAACAATACAGTACAACCTTTTCTCCAGACTACATGTAGTGGTTCAGATTGCTTGCTGAAGTCATATACTGTATAATTGTTTTGTCAATTACACAAAACCTTTCCTTCAGTATGTAAACGTGTCTTATCTCTTGTTATTTTTATGCCAAATCTTTCTTTGCTTCTCTAGTGAAAAAGGCATCTGCAAACATAGCAAATATATTATAATTAATTCACTGTCTTGTGCTATATTTGCTGTATTCTTAAATATTCCATTAAGGAACGAGGTAAATAATGCATATTAGAGCATATAAAGAATCTGGCACAAATAGCAATTTAGTTTCTTCAAAACCTTTATGAACTACTTTATTGCCTCTGCATGTTAAATAATTGAAAATAGGACTAAAAATGCCATCCGCCTACATCTACAGAAGCTATTATAGTTATAAATAGTGAAGTACAATGTTATTTTAAATACATGATAGAAAACCATCATCATCTAATTATAAAAAGGCAATTTTCTTCATTAAAAAGCCATAGCATTTATAAAACAAGCAGGCAATTTAAAAATTAAAATGTAAAATAATTTTATTATAGCTACCAGATAGTCACCAATTATAGGACTTAATAACTTTGTAAATAAATGGTAAAGATACTGTTTGTGAATTTTTGCCACGTCAGTTAAGAAACAGTTATGTTAACTACATTAGGGTAACATCAGAGCATGGCAGACATGCTAGAACAGGGTGGCCAACCTCTTTGCATCGTGAGCCTGACCATGCCCTTGGAACAGCTGAGTAGGCCAGACCACGGTCCCCCCTAGAAGCAGAAGTGGGCACATTTACAGCTAATGTAAATGCAACCACTTCCATGTTTACATCAGCTGCAGCTGTGTTTGCGCATGTGCATTTTATGGCTGACATAAATGTGCCTGCTCCTACTTCTGGCTGTGGGGAGGATAGCGATGGGCTGTTGGAATGGCATCACAGGCCAGATCTGGCCCACAGGCCATAGGTTGGGAACCCCTGTGCTAGAATAAATTACAGAAGAGTAAATCATGGTGAAACACAAAGCATCAGAGGTTTTATACAAAATGAACTCATCGGGTTCACACATCACATCTAGAAGACTTGTAATGCTGTGAAAATGATCATAACCCCAAATTAATGAAAACCACAAACTCCAGATAACATATCCCATTGGTTTCATGTTGAATAGCATATGGGACAAAAGTGAACCTGAAGAACACTATAGTACATCCATGGTGTCAAACAGGATTTTCCCAACATCACTGTCTGAGCTCAGCTACCCAGAAAGACTTAGAAAGAATACAAATGTTTACGATATGAAAAGATGCTCAGAGGTCCAGTAGAACCAACAGAGTCACACTCCCCATGTCTAGTTCACAATGTAGCTCATCTAGTAAAGCAGCGGTTCCCAATCTTTTCATGCCACGGGTCACACCACACCCCCTGGACAGCTGAGCGGGCCAGTCATGTGGTTCCTCCTGCCATAAACTCTGCCATAAATGCATCCGCTTCTGCTTCCAGTAGCGGCGAGGGCTGTGGTGGGCTACATGATATGGTGCCATAGGCTGGGGCCAGCCCATGGGCTGTAGGTTGGTCACCCCTGTACTGTGACAATTTCTTTTCCATAAGCAGGTCTGTAGGCAGAATGAAATGGATCTTGATAATCTGCTTCATCTAGGAACATCTAATGTTAAGATGCTATCATACACTCCAAAAACCATGCCCAAAAATGGAATGCTGGAGATTGGTTGATAATACAGTGGATTTCGAGGAAGGTTGTTGTTGTTTTAATCCTAAATTATCATTTCTGGTCAAATCCACCACCATAGCCATTGCAATTTGCTTGATTTGGAACAGAACAGTAATCCACATTACTCTTCTTGTGGAACATGAGAGAAGGATTCTAAAACTATCCTATTCTTTGTCTGCCTATTTTTCTATATGTGTGAAAGTGTCATTGTTGCTTTTAAGGTAAAATAACTGATTTTCCTGCCACTTGAAGGAAAGTGGTAGCATATGGCAATTGTGTATAGTACAGTTATTTGTATTAGGGGAGGGGGACAAGCCATCATAAAGGAAAAATGCAACATGCACATTATCCTTTCTTTTTCACACTCAGCGTTTCTGTTGCTGAGTGCAATTTGAATTGTTGGGTAAACAACATTTGTTTCCATGGATAGTGTTGCCAACCATGTCAGCCTCGTGATAAGAGTCCAGAAAATGACTATAATTCCTATATCAAGAAAATTTACTTCAATAGAAGAAAGCAGCCTTGGTACTTCTAAAGATAGCAGAAACACTGTGTATCCCGCAGTTGCTTGCTACATCACTTATTAAAAGGGGAATTTTTAGAAAAGAGTGGTGGCAATTTAGGTATTTTGGCAAAGAACACTCTCATTGACAGCCTCTTCAAGTATTTGATGTGCTCTACAGAGAAAGCATTTCTCTATAGGAACAGGAAAGAATATAACAAAAAAGAGGTCTGCTCACATATGTCAGTTAGTATAAGAACACAAATGGGACAGGCATCTGCTTCATAGTCTCTCTCAACATATTGTGGATTTAGAATAAACCAGAGAGAAACTGGGACATAGGCAGTCAACTTACAGCATAGGCACTAGGACCCATGACAACCAAGTTAAAGGTCAAGTGGAAAACTTTATCCATATCAAAGCCAGGAGCAGACAAAGGAACAAGTCTGATCCAGTAGACAAAACATGTCCAGGCAGGTCAGGAGTCAGACAACCAAGGAAGCAAACAAAACAGGTTATCTTTATCTCTGCAGCAAGAAATCACCTAAAGAACCAAAGGGAGTCCAGAAATCTTCATTGCTGAGACTGCTTCTATGGGGAAGAGCCAGTTCTTATATAGCTCTTCCCCCAGGGCTCCCAGGGTAGAAATCATGAGGCCCCTAGTAGCTGCAGCAGGCTGTGGGTCTCATTCTGCAACTACCAGAACTGCTTTCCTTCTTTCTTGAAGTTGTCTACGATCCTGACAAACATTAATTCACTCAATAATGAGAAGGAGTGAGTTGAGCTGAGACATTTATTTATTTACTATATTTTCTGAGATGCCTGAACCACAGACTAACACGGCTACTATTCCAAAAAAAAAAAAAAAAAATTATTATATTTATATCCCACCCATCTGGGATATTCTCCCACTCCACTCTTGGTGGCGTACAATTTTTTAAAAATAAATCTTTAATGGTATGAGATTAAACACAAATAATAAACCAAACAGGATAAAATTATAGGTAACAAAAGAAAACAATAATGATCCCCCCCCCCCAAATAAAACAACAACACATATTGGTGATGGTATAGGTTAGTTCAGAGGTGGCCAAACTTTATGGGCCATGGGCTGGTCATGTGGTTAAGCGGGCTGGTCACATGATTCCTCCCACGAGAAGCAGAAGTTAAATGTGTCTGCGCATGCACAAAATGCTATTGTAAATGTGTTTACAACAGCCGCAGATGCATTTATGGCAGAGTTTTGCACATGCTTTGGTGTGTTTAACTTCTGCTTCCAGGAGCAATGTGGGCTGGATTATTAGGTACCATGGTCTAGGTCCAGCCTGTGGGCTGTAGTTTGGGCACCCCAAGTTAGTTAATCCAATTGTTTGGCAGTTGATAACATGTCTTTAAAAGCCTCTTTAAAGAGAAAGGATTTAAGTTTTTTTTAAAAAAATATAGGTAGAGATGGAATCTGACACAGCTCAACACATAGAGAGTGCCACAGAGATGGTGCCACCACCAAGAAGGCTCTTCTCTGAGTCACAGTCTTTCTTGCTAAACTCGGGGTTGGCACCTGGAGATGCACTATCTGGGAGGAACTGGTGATGCCAGCTGATGTTCTGAGGGAAAGACATTCTGCTAGGTAAGAAGGTTCCAAACCACTTAGGACCTTAAATATTAGAACTGGCACCTTGTACCTGATACAGAAAGGGATGGGAAGTCGATGCAGCCCTGGCAAGGCTGGAAAGGTGCATTCAAATGTCCTCACTCCAGTAATCAGCCTGGCTGCTGCATTTTGCACCCATTGAAGCTTCTATATCATATCACACATACAGTAATCAATTTGTGAGATCACCAATGAGATAAGTAGTGTTGAGAGGGAGTGCCTAGCCAAGTAGGGATGCAGCTAAGCTATTTGATACAGTTGAAAAAAAGTGGCTTTGCTCACTGCCACAATTTGCACTTATAGGGTCAAGCACAGATCTAATATTACCTCTAAATTGCGTACCTGTGATATAACTTGGGCAAGGCCAAATCTACTCTCCGTTGTCTTTACTGCACAAATCTGCCACATCACAGGATTTTTCCTCCAATTTTCAGTGGCACACATATTAATATTGCACATAACTACCATGTGAGTTCTATAGTGTTGTCTTCCCAGAAGTGCTTTCCATATAGGGACTACAAAGCATTTGAAAAGAATCCCTGGTAAACTGATTTTCTAGCAAGAGAGCCAAGTGATCTCCCATTTTGTTACCTGAGTTCTAAATACTGTAAATCTTTTAATTTCTATAGAGGGTTCAGAGCTAGTCTGTTACAGAAGAAACAACAAGTCCTTGTTTTGTGACTCCTTCTTTAATGTACCATAGGGCTTGTTGTTCTTACTTTAAATAATTAATGATGAATAATGATGCTTAATCTTGTATAGACACCTAATCTCTGAGTTCCAACCTTGTGTATAATAAAATATTGTATTTGTGCTGAAATACAAAGGGGTAGACATATCATCAAGACTTGTGAGGGACTTCCAGAATATCATAATGAAATGCTTTAGATCTGTTCTTGGTAGACTGAATAATTCCCCTCCCCCTAAATATATAAGCCTTTCATATGATCAAGAAAAAAAAAATCTATGCCAGTTTCCCATACTACTGTTTATAAAAGCACAGACATTAGGAACAGAAAGAGAAATGAAATTGGTTGGGAATTACATTTACTTACTGCATGCTTTATTTAAGGTGAGTAAAATTAAATGTCTAAAGTTCAACTTCCTGGAAAGTTTTAATTACAGCTGATGAAAGAGTCCAAGAAAATCTAACCAACTAATAAGTGGTTTTTTGGCCAAGTTTTTTATTCAGAAAAGAAGAAACTGCTATTTCAGTCATTATTCTAGCCAATCTGTTAGTAAGTTATTCTAACACCTCTGCCTTTTATTGATAATGTGTGTCCTGCTGAAATGGTGAAAACATTTTCAAGAAATCGCCAAACCAAAATTTTGCCAGATATGTTAAAACAGCATTACAATTTCATCCATATAGTGTTGGGTTATTTTTGTTATTATTACTAACAAAAGGTTTATGTTTCTTATTCAAGAGCTCATGCTGATTTACTGGACCCATCTAAGTAAAGGTAAAGGTTTCTCTTGCTCGAAAGCCAGGAGTGAGAGGGCACGTTTTTAGGAAAAGCCTGAACTGCTGGGCCAGAAAGGGCCAGGGGAGCAGCATCAGGCGCAATCCCATCACAAGGATGCTGGAGTGCTACTTGGGAGTATTAGTAGGTAAAGGTAAAGGTTGCCCTTGCTTGAAAGCCGGTCATATCCAACTCTAGGGTTCAGTGCTCATCAGAAGAGTAGCGTGCCTTGGCGGGGCCCCGTATAAAAATTTGTTTGGGGGCCCTTAGGAAGGGTAAAGATTTGTTTTGCTTACACACGTTGGGGGCCCCCGGGGCTCGGGGCCCCCGTATAATTGATACGGCAGATATGGCGGTAGCTACGCCTCTGGTGCTCATCTCTGTTTCAAAGCCAAAGAGCCAACGCTGCTTATGCAGACGTTTCCATGGTCATGTGGCAGACACGACTAGACACCGGAGTGCACAGAATTCTGTTTACCTTCCCATCGAAGTGATCCCTATTTATCTCCTTGCAATGTTTGGCTTTCTGACTGCTAGGTTGGCAGGAACTGTGACAAAGATGGGAGCTCATTCCGTCCTGCAGTACTCGGGAATCGAACTGCTGACCTTCTGCCTCCCAGTCAGCGTCTTAGTGACTTGAGCCACTGCAGTCCCATCTACATACATGAAAAAGGCAAGATAAATCAGGATGTTTGCATTTGTGTCTTCTCAGGGATCTAATCCGAAGATTGTGGTATTTTTGAACCACAATTGGGTGTACCCTGGTAAAGACAACTTTTGTGTTTTGGCTAATCTTTCTCACAATAGCTCAGGTGAAAAGAACTGCAGAATTAACTCACCAAAATTGCCTTCATTTTGGAGGTTTTACCACTAGTCTAGAATAAGAGGAGGAGGAAATGGAAGTTCTGAAAAGAATGTTAAACTAATCCCTTATCAAAAAGGATGCTGTTTGGTTTAGTTTCTCCTCTGCTAAATTTGACACTGATAAGTCTGAAAGAGTCTTGCCTAAGCGGAAGACCATGGCACCCAGTGGCTTCATTACAATGTCTTTCTAAAGCACTGTTCATTGATTTCTTTGTTCAAGGCAACCTCTGTTTGTCTGTTCCATTCTCCAGAAGATCAGGACTCCAATATTTACCTGCTAGAGCTAAACTTTATGTCGAGAAAATTAATCTCTTGGTAGATGAATCTTACAGCAACAAGACAGCAAGATGACATTTGTTGATGAGGCAGCTTACAGACTTTGAAGGCAAGTGTACTTCATGCTGGACTAAGAAAAAAGAGGTTTTTGGCACAGTTTCCTCCCTCTTTTATTAAATGATTCAAGTGCAACATATGTTGAGATAGTGTGAATGCTTTAATCACTGTTTTGAAAAAATCAGTATGCATGGATTTTATGATGATATTGTTTGCTGACAAGTAGATGTCTTTGTTTGATATTTGCAAGTGAAGTACAATTATTCAGCATGTTGCCATGAGTTAACAAATCTCTGTAGGCATCAGAAGAGGTGTGATTTGGTGTGCTTTATACCTATGGAGATTTATTAATTTACAGCATTCAGTTAAGCCTTTTTTTAACTGTGCTACAAGATTTCAGCCAATGTCTTCTAAGTATAATGTTGAGGGAGAGTTGTGGTGAGATTCAGCAATTGATCCACTGAACAGCTCAGTGGTTTAGGCAATCTGACTAAAGAGTCAGAAGTTGGGAGTTCATTTCCTCACTGTGCCCTTTTGAACGGTGCTGGTTTCAATGATCCATTGGGTTCCTTCCAATTCTACAAGTTCAAAGATATTTACCTCAGAAACCTACCTCAGTTGAGGGGTTTAAATATAATTAGCAACCTAGGAAACTGCTTTATATTGAATTATACCAGTGATGGTAAACCTTTTAGAGACCAACTGCCCAAACTGCTACCCAAACCCCACTTATTTATTGCAGAGTGCCAGCACGACAACAGGGGAGGGAGGAAACATTCCCATTGGGCAGAGGGGCGGGGTGATCTCTTTGCTGGGGAAAGATAAGTTCTCCCATTGGGCTGTTGGGAGAGAGGCGGGGCAAACTCTGAGCTGGAGTGACTGCATGGGTGCCCACAGAGAGGGCTTCAAGTGCTACCTCTGGCACATGTGCCATAGGTTCGCCACCACTGAATTATACCATTGGTCCCTCTACCCTAATAACCCCAACTATTACTAACAGTTTGAGGCAAGAGACTTGTAGTGGTTTGAATATCCCTGATATTTTTGAATCACCCATCCAAGTATTAATCAGAATCAATCTTGCTTAGCTTCCAAAATCACACAATATCATGTGAATGAAAACAGCGGTAGTGCCACTCAACCAAAGAAGGCAATACTGGTTGCCTACAGCCACACTGACTGAGAAAACACAAATGTAGGTCTTCCATGCTTCAGAAAAAACATACATTTCTTTCATAAAAACTCTAAAACAGAAATATGCATGTAGTAGGAACCTCAAGCATAAAATATGGAGATAGGGATGCACAACCAATTTGGATTATTCAGATCAGTCTGAATTACTGTATGTCTTAATTGCTTTGAGCTGATTCAGTGAGCTAGACAGTAAAACAAATCCACAGAAAAAGTTGTAAAACAGTACCATTAAAGCATAGTGAAAGATAAGGAATAGAGCAAGATAAAAGGGAGATACATTTGTTTATTGACAATTCTGGTGGTGCAGTGGTTAACCTGCTGTAATGCAGCCAATTTTTTAAAAAATTTGATCCTGATAGGCATAAGGTTGACTCAGCCTTCCATACTTCTGAAGTCAGTAAAATGAGTACCCAGCATGTTGGAGGCAAAATGCTAATTGACTTGTAAAACATGCAGTGTGTGCTCTCAGCACTATGGGGGAGTATATGTGTAATTGCTATTGCTATTGCTTCTTGTGGGGAGGAATATATTATGTTGGTCTTTCACTATTTCCACTGACAGTTGATACCTATTGTGGTTGGATGCATAGAAGGTAGAGCAACCAATGTTGGGAGGAGCCAGGGTGCAAGAGCGTGTTCAGACACACAGAGAGAAATTCTCATATATACAAACACAAAGAGGTAGCAAGAAAGAAAATATTCACACACACCTGTACACACAATGATCATCTGCCTCTCTGGTAAAAAAGAAGGTGGGCATGGATGTCGGGTTTTTTCCTTGTTCTTCTTCTTCCATGTCTAGGCCAGATGTGAAACTGCCAAAATGAGTTTGGTGAGTCCATTCTGCAGTTCCTTTGGCCTGACCTAGTGTAGAAAGATTAGCTGGCAACACAAGGTTATCATTACCAGGGTGTGCCTGATTGTGGTTAAAAAATAACACAATCGTTGAAGAGGCTCTTTCTGTGTACTCATATCATCAAGACTGTCCTGAGAATATAATGCAGTGGCCCTTCATCTGCCTTCCACATTGCAGCATGACACCCATACCACTGATCTAGTTCTGTGAGTCACTTTATGGTCCTGAGCCCTTTCGGCACACAAAGTCCTCATCAGCCCCATACTAGTCTTGATGAAACTGCTGCCCTTCATCAAGATGGATTCAATTGGGACTTAATCCACTTGGACACTATCACCTTTCCCTGTGGACTTTGCCACCCAAGGCTGTTAGTACTCAGAGTTGCCAGGTTAGTTAACCACTGCCTGACACTCAGAATTGAGTCACTGGCAGTATGATCTACTCTGTTACCATAGCAAGATAACCTGGCCAGACTGAGTTTTTCCCCTACGTCTGCCTGCCATTTTAATGTGCCATTTAAAGACTAATCTACATAAGAAACAGTCTTTGTTTGCAAACATGATGCTGTTTTCCAACAACTTATATGGATTCATTTTACTATCCAGCATAAATAGGATCTCTAATGTTCTGCAATGGGATTGTTCATTAGAAATCTTGAAATCACAATGTCCATTGTACAATCCTTGACATGGTGAGATAGTCCATGAGATTTACACTCCTGAACATTGAACTGGATCTTCTCCAAAGAATTTTAGCAACCCAGGTAGATGTCCAACTGTCTCTGAGTTTCACCATGCTTGTGCTTTAGGTCTCCCTTGCTCAAAAGCCAGTTGTATCCAACTCTAAGGTTCAGTGTTCATCTCTATTTATAGCCAAAGAGCCAGTGCCATCTTCATCTGCGGAAGTTTATGTGGACATGTGGCAGGCATGACTAATCACTGTTCACTTCCTATCAAAGTGGTACCTATTTATCTAATTGCAATTTCTTGCTTTCAATCTGCTAGGTTGACAGGAACTGGGACAGAGACAGGAGCTCACTCCATCATGCAGCACTTGGGTCTTGACCTGCCGACCTTCCATTCATCAAGTTCAGCATCTTAACCACTAAGCCACCGCAGTCCTTTACATTTTTTATTTGTTGATTTCTATTAAAAGGTTGTTACTAAATTAAACTATTTTCTAAATTAAAGCCTCTTGGCCATTACCAAAGAAAAGTTGGCACACAGTTTGCAATTGTCTGTCACACTATTCCTCACCTTTTATTTCAGTTGGGCTCAGAAATGCTGCACTGTTGTTTAAATATATGGGTCCCGCAGTATTTATGGGCTTGTCTTTCATTGAGTTGTGATGATATAAAACAAAAAGAAGGCAGTTCTTTGAGTTATGAGAGCACATTTCTGAGATATCAAGAACCTCCAATGACAGGAAGAAAAAAACAGGTCTCCTTATCTAGAATTTATGACTCAAAGTTCGACTACTATCTGTAATGGATTCTCTGTGTCAAAAATATGTGAAGATCTTCTGTAGGACAATGAAATCTGTAATGTTTAAAATATATTTTTGCTATCTTTCAACAGTGATACATATGAAATAATATGCCCCAAAGCCACTCAATGTCTCATAAATGCATCTTGGTTTTATGCCATATTTTTAGGGCACAGAAAGTCAAAGAAGATGAAAGACCTTGTTCTATGAAAAATAACTAATATTTGAGCTCTGTTTGCCTAGTAGTTGTGGAATCAGTAAAAAAAAACCACCACACTTAGATAGGTATGGGATAAATCCAATTCCCAACAAGTATACCTAGAGAGGCAGCAGGTTTTACTTAAGTATTAACACTACCAAACAATACAGTACTTAGGTAAATACCAGTGATTTAATGGCTTAAGTCCAGCTGAAAAAGTACACTAGCAGAAGTCCATTGGCATAATTTCCAGCTAAAAATTAAGGCAAATAAAGAAGTCAGCATAGGCATTTCCTGTCACATACTAAGTCACAGGATTGGTGTGTGTTAGCAAACACCACTACCAACTTCTTGACTTGTGCAGGTAAGATTTATGCCAACAATGGGTATAACTAATAGGATTATGTCCATATGTCTGCTCAACTGGGATCAAAAGTGGAATTTAACACCTAGATTTCCTCTTACTGTTATGTTTATCTGAGTTTTATATGTTTCCTGAGAGCAAGTGGGGAAAAGTCCCAACAAAAATCTAAATGGAGAACTGGACTGTGTGAACACCAGACTCAAGCAGTCCATCTAATACTATCACGGTCAGGAATGACCCAAAAATGCTTCATTGTATGCCTCATTTGCTTATGGGATTCAACATGCAGATCTTGGAAACCTAGGCATAAATCAGGATAACAAATCTAGATTTCAATCAAGGCCATTTCATATCCACTTCTCCTACATTTACAGAAGGTTGGACAACATTTGAAATAAACTCACAGATGAAAATACTGAAGACTAAAACACTCCAAGAGCAGGAATAGGCAGGGCTTCCAAAACATTAGTCAAACTTAGCTGAAATGTGAATCCCATTAGATCTACATGCCTAAAAATAAGCTCTGATTGTGGACCCCTCAATCCCATGTTTAATAACTGAATCCATACCTTTTTTGAAAACACAGTATTTTGCCTTCAGCATTTTAGTGTCTATAGTTCTGGAGCTCAAGTCACTAAGACACTGCCTGGGAGGTGGAAGGTCAGCAGTTCAATTCCCGAGTACTGCAGGATGGAATGAGCTCCTGTCTTTGTCCCAGCTCCTGCCAACCTAGCAGTTTGAAAGTAAGAAATTGCAAGTAGGGAAGGTAACAGCGTTCCGTGCACTCCGGTGTCTAGTCATGCCTGCCACATGACCATGGAAACATCTGCAGAAGCAGCTGGCTCTTCAGCTTTGAAACAGAGATAAGCACTGACCCCTAGAGTCGGATATGACTGGCTTTCGAGGAAAAGAAACCTTTACTTTTAGTTCTGGAGCTTAGGTAGCAAAACTGTAGTTTACAATACTATAAAGCCAAGTTTTCAGAATGGTTCAGGTATGACAAAAGGTGCCAACAGCAGTACTGTATTCAACAGGGATTTTTTTTCATCCTCTGGTCTTTACAAGTTTGATTGTACATGCCTATATTCATTGCCTATTTAAATTAATTAAAATGTTTACAATTCTAAAGGAATGAATTATTGTACAGATCCTTGCTTAAAAAATTCAGAAACAAAAGAAAAACAACCCACAACAAAACCAACATGTCATGTATGAATCTGTTAAGATGCCCTTGAATATATAGCAGTTGTCCAGATAAATACAAGTCCCTTGCTATATTTGATGCAGTGTTTAATAGAAACGATAGAAAAGCATGAATATTAAAATGTATAGCTCACATTGAGGTATGAACATTCAGAAATCTTTATATACTTAAGGGAATTGGGTCAGTAATAAAACAATACTGTCAGTGTGATTGATTCAAATTGGCTATAAATGGTTCCAATAAAGGAGAACCATTTATACAAAGAAAAGACTCTGGGGCAGAGTACAAGAGTGTCAAATAGTCCAGTTACTGCCAATGCAGTATAAAAAAATGAGTTGTTCTGGAAGCTGACAGAATTTTGTCACTGTATCATCTTGTCTGCCATCATATTATCCTTTTGCTCTTGAAGAGGAGCACAGAGGGGGGAAATCACTCTTTTCTCCTCAGCATGAAATTAATCTCCATGTGATTCCCCCCCCCTCCCACGCACACACACATTGAGAACTCTCATGGGAAGTGCTATGAGATTTCTCAGTACCTTCTGGCCAATTTTTCCCGCTGAAATAAATGTCATGTTACACAGGATTATTCCAATTTATGAACATTTTACCCACGTAAAACTTTCCCCACATAAATGTTTCCTGTACAGAATGAGTGGAAGTGAAGACAAAGGGTATGGGGGTGAGCACAGAATGCCTTTGAAATGTGGTGTTGGAGGAGAGTTTTGGGTGTACCTTGGACAGCAAGGAGAACAAATAGGTCGATCTTAGAAGAAATCAACCCCAATTGCTCCTTGGAAGGTCAAATAGTAAAGATGAAGCCAGTGGTGGGCTTCAGCAGGTTCATACCATTCACCAGAACCGGTAACAGAAATTCTGGCTGACCCCACCCATCCAAGTTTTGAAATAAAGTAGTCCTAATTCGGGTGCAACGCAGAGCTTTTCCCCTGGCCATGCTCACCATACCACGCCCACAGAGTAGGTAGTTAAAAAAAATATGAATCCCACTACTGGATGAAGTTAAAGTACTTTGGACATCAAATTAGAAGAGAGGACTCACTTGAGAAGGCCTTGATTCTGGGAAGAGTCAAAGGCAAAAGAAGAAGGGGTGGCATATAATGAGATGGCTAGATGATATTGTAGATGCAATAGGCACAGAGCTGGGTGGGTTGAGGAGGATGGTGGAGGACAGGGGTGCTTGGCGGGCAATGGCCCATAGGGTTGTGAGGGGTCGGAATCAACTGTACAACAACAATAACAATAGGGGTGGGAGGGACAGAAGAGCTGTTGTTTTCAGAAGAAGCCAGGAAGTCTTCCTGAGTCAGGTAGAAAGCTCAATGAAGTGTCATGCAAGACTCAGAAAATAGGGGAGAATGAGAAAATTGCATGCACTTTCCTGATTTCAAGGTACATAATTATTCAGTGCTATGATAGTACCTTGATAGAAAGCTTAAAACTGAGGAATACATTCTGGTGGTGCTTCTGAAATGGTTTCCTGTATAAGGTACTCTTAGGAATCCCAAAGGGTAATCCATCACATCTGTCACTGGGGATCTGGCTCTTTGGAGAAGAGGTTCAGATCAGTCACTTTCCTTTTTCCACATCTGCACCAAACCAGAACACAAAATGGCTGCTTTCACAAATGTGCAGAAGCATCGGTATTTACTTCCTGGTTTAGCAAGCGAGGGCATTGGGGGTGGGGGGAGGATGAAATGGCTTTGTGGGCCAGGGCTGGCTCGTGGGCCGTAGTTTGAGCATGTCTGTTTTATAGCTTATGAAAAGTTTCCCTTTTCAAACACAGCTCAGATTCCAAGCTCCCTTGCAACCCCTTTTGACCTGGAGAAACCTTTTGAAGCCTCAGGATGGAAGGTGGAGATAATACCTAAAAAAAAAATAACCACCACTGGATCTGGCACCAAGAATGAGACTAGCAATGGTGACTTTCAGGCAATCTTAGGAGCTAGATGAAGTTGTTAAAATATCTGTGAAGATGTCTTTTCAGTCCAATGCACCATAAACTGAAGAAAAATTTAGTAAGTATTCTTCACCTCTCTACTTAATTGTAAAGTATGCATAAATAACCTATCCGTCCATTATATATTTTAAGTTCATATTATGATTCTTAATCACACCTTTTGCAATTTGATAACAAAACTTGGTGATCTCCCCTGTACCCAGTCATTACATTTCAATCACATCATTGCTGCATTGCAGCATGCCTTACAATCCACTGTTTTGAGAAGGTTAAAGTGTAAAAAGAAAACCAAGTCAATACATCAACTGATCTGGTTACTCAGGCAATATCAGATATATGATACAGTAACTGTGGTATTAACTCTTGCAGAAAATATTACTATTTGACTTTGTGTGACTCACTCTCACCCACCCACCCCCCGCCCCCCGTGGCTATGCTCAATCTACTCTCTTTAAATTGGATTTCATTTTTCAATGAACAATATCTGGCAGGGCAAAAATCTGTGCAACTTGTTCCTGTGGTGGTGGGGAATGATACATGGAATACAATGAAAGAAAGGAACTTGTATGGCCACATATAAAAATACCAGATCATTTTTCTGCGTGGAAAGGCAGTTTGTTTTCTCCTCCATTACTCACTCAAGTGCTACGGTCAGACCTAAAGAGGCCCTAGAAAAATATATACAGATGGGTTCTCCAAAAGCCATAATTCGGTCTATACTGCAGGATTTCAATTAAAGTAGATATTGCCTAAAACAATAGCAAGAACTTTCTGACAGAGTTGTTCCAACAACTGAGTAAATTACCTTACAAGGCAATATCCATCTTTGAAAGATCTAAGAATACTGTACCCTTAAAGCATGTGTGTCAATGCTTTATACAGCATTATATGCAGGGAAACAGAAGAGGAAGTGACTGTCAATTTACACTAATAGGCAATGTTGAAGTAACACTAAACATGACTTTAGTTATACACTTAACTAAAAACAGCCACCTAGAGTCCAGTTCTTTATCATTCGCCTTCAAATATTAGATACAGTATGTGATAAAATTGTCACACTGTTTGCCCCAACATGATTCACGTTGTTGATTGTGATTAGAAATGAAATTTCAAGTTTATGATTTGTCCCCCTTCAACTACCTTAACACATTAAAGTGCCAGATAACATGATAAAAAGCATATATCCCATTCATACAAGTTTAACCCTCCAGACAGCACAAATCTTTCATTACTATGTGCCTTCAACATCTGACATGCAAACAAAGCTATGCTTTCTGACAGTTGGGCAAACTCAACACAAAAGCAGGTTTGTTTGAGTAGAGTGTGCTCAATATCCAACACATACAATACTCTAATATAGGGGAAAATCCACTCAAAGTTAGATGGACTTACTCAGTGGAAGTTATTAGGTCTTAAAGGTAAAGGTTTCCCTTGCTTGAATGCCAGTTGTATCCAACTCTAAGGTTCAGTGCTTCCACTTCCGCAGCAGTGGGCCACATGAAATGGTGCTTTGGGCCGGGTCCAGCCTGTGGGACATAGGTTGCCCACCCCTGCTTTAAATGGTTTGGATCCAAACTATCTGAAAACTTTGGTGAAAGTTTTGTTTAGTTCAGTTTTGATGAGAGCTTTTCAAAATGCATGTCTCTCTTTTAAAATCAAACTTTTAAAAACAAATCTAAAGGCAACACAAAGTAAAAGATTATCAGAGGAGACCTTTCTCTTGGTCCCTACCACCCTCACCCTCACCCTCACCCTCACCCTCACCCTCACCCTCACCCTCACCCTCACCCTCACCCTCACCCTCACCCTCACCCTCACCCTCACCCTCACCCTCACCCTCACCCTCACCCTCACCCTCACCCTCACCCTCACCCTCACCCTCACCCTTCCTTCCTTCCTTCCTTCCTTTGTGTCAGACACACTGCCAGCATGTAATAACACACAAAGCTAAAATTAACACATCTAAAACAAAATAGAATTAAAAAGGGCTAGATGACATCTGCCCAATATTGGGCCACATCAACAGCATTTCTTCTTGCCAACATAAGGTCCTCTTCAGTGCACATTGAGGGCATTGTGTGCATTGTACCATATGGGAGATAGTTTGTTCTTCTCTGCATTCACTCAGGCTGTCATCTACAAGTAAACCCTTGTATGCCAATAAAGGTTATTTTATCTATCTATCTACAAGTAAACCCCACTTTCTCAGATAACCCCTTGATCTTTCTATCCCTGCACACAGTCTATTTAAAGCTTTCCACACTGACCTTGGTATTCTTCATCAGGCGGTAGAGAGTTATGTGGTTCTGTCTAAGAAGGGTTTTGGAAAAAGGGGATGGTTTGTGTTTTTGTACATTTGTCTTTTTTCCCACTTTTAACTCTGTTTTAGTAATGCCTTTAATATTTTTAACATGTTTAGTTAATTCTTTCTAAATATTCAAATAATTTTAAAAAAGCTTTTCTTATTGTTCAGGTGCCATATCCATTCTGGATTTTGACTGTCATCATGACAATAGTCTTCCAGTTTTTAACTCTTCAGAACAGTTCTTTTGAGGACATGCCACACCAGTCTTTCAGATTATTCAGCCATGAAGTCTGTCTACATCCTGGGTCTCTCTTCACAGGGATCTTTCCTCACAGAGTGAGTTGGAGTATTCTATCCTTTATGTCAGGGGTTCTCAGCCTATGGCCCACAGGCCGTCCCCAGCTCGTGGCATCATTTCATGTGGCCTGCATCACCATTGCCACCACCAGAAGTGGAAGCGGACATGTTTACGACAACTGTAAATGTGCTTGTGGCTGTCGTAAACACATTTACGACAGCCACAGATGCATTTTACGGCAGCATTTATGGCAGGGGGACCACCAGTCTGGCCCACTCAGCTGTCTGAGGGGACCGTGGTTCAGCCCATGGTTTAAAAAGGCTAAGAACCCCTGTTTTATGTTGTTTCTCATGATGTGGCCAAGGTATTAGCACTTTTCTTGCTTAGTGGTCTTAAACAGTTCTTTTTCTTTATCCATCTCCCACAATACTTTAGCTTTTTTTAAAAGGATGTAAGCCTCCTTGGATCCATTTTTAGGAGAAAGGTGGAGTAAAAGTATTTTAAACAAAACAAATGTTTCCAGAATATTTCCATATCCTCCGTCCAACCACAAGAGTTCATTTTATGAAACACATCTCAAGGAAAATCAATCTGGCAGTAAGGTTTTGCAAACTGGTACACCATTATTACCTCTGTTTTGAAATGACCAACAAAATTCATTTGGAGAAAGAGGAAGCACAAGAAATGTGGCCAGTTTCTGACCTCCAAAAGGAATGATTGATACTTTCCTTTTATGAGCTCTGACAATGAAAAAGGTTAAGCATAATGAAAAAATTGCAATACAGGCCAACAGTTCCTTTGTGCTATTCTAATTATATTTTGCTACCGGAAGTTAATTTGAATGCAGGGCTTCAATGTGGGCATTTCTCCTTTCGATTTGCATTGTCTCTTTCGTCCCAGTTCAGAACTTGGAGAGGGAAGGAAAATGATATGACTGTCATCATTGGCTTTTCTACTTTAATTAGTGTTTATAAATTCAGTTGAAAGCTGATAACAGATTATAGGACAAAGCAGAAGCTTCCACTGTCTGCCATGGATGAAAGCTATTGTTCATTCCCTGCTATTTCACCCACCTTAATGAAATTGGTAATAGTTTTGAACCCCATGCCATTTTGTCATGTAGTTACAGCTTGTCCTTTTCACAAAAGAAAATTAGAAAACTGCTGAGTATTATACATATTAACGGTTGCTAGAGCAGTATAATAAGAGGTTCTTCTTCTAAAGCACTGCCAAGCTTTCATGTCATTATTCATGAATGAGTAATGCATTCAAAAGGAGAAGAGTGCTGATCTCCAAGGATGTGGAGCTGTCAGGAGGAAGGATTGAAAGAGAATTTCATGTAAAACATAAATGCTGAGCCTATGCATATTGAACGATTTTAGAGTGAAAAGGAAATGGAGCCTATGTATGCAGAATGAAGGTAGCTGCCAGTCAGAGAGGAAGATGTCTGACACACATTTTTGAACACTTCAAAAATTGTAGCAGTTCCTAGGTAGAAGTGGAAAGGAAAATAATAAAGCCTAAGGGATGTCCACAGAAGCACAAGTGTACTCTCCCTCCCTCTCTCTCTCTCTCTTCATTGACCAGGGGCAGTTCAAGCTTGACTAGGTTTGGGCACCATATAGCCTACCACGTTGTTGGACTGCAACTCCATCCAATCTTAGCCAATTTAGTCAGTGGTGGAGTATACCAGGCTATTCATCCTGCTAAGGATTTTTGGTATCAATCTGGAGGTTTCTACACCAGATCTAAAAGAGTACAGAAAAGTGTACTGAAGTTTGTAGACATTTGTAATGATGAATGATGACCATTATTTCATTGTTCTATGTAGTACTGAATTTCACAAATGTTTTCTTTCATAATTTAATGACATTACAAGAAGTCTACTTTTGTCTGATGATATTTAATCTCAGTAGCGAATTCAGGATTAGGGCCTTAGACACAACTTTAGTTTACTTGTTTCAGTAGGAAATGTGCAATCTAATTCCTCTACCTTTTTACTCAGAACCCTCACTGAATTCAGGAAATTTACTTCAAAGTAAGAAATAAACCACAAGATTTAACCTTAATAATGCTCCACTTTGGTTGAGTTGTTTCCCACAGCCTTCAATCCTTTATGTCTTAATGAGGCTTTGGTATATCTGTCTTTCCGCAAACTGATCCACACAATCATAATAATGTTCTAATATTTATCTCCAGTTTTCCAGGAAGCATTTAAAAACCTTTGAGGAAATGTATCAGAGTTGTACATGATGAAAGATTCAAGTATACTTGCTGGGAGACCCTGGAAAATACACACACACACAATGGAAATAATATACTACTGATTTTAGAGCTTTTAGATACTGCACTTCAACCTCATAAAGCTTTCCACAGATAGACAAGTTACAAGTATCATTAATCAGTTAACCGATATATTAAGCAATCGTCCACATTTCTTCAATAAAAGCCAGTTTCTATAACCAATGACCAGTTCTATAACCAGTTTCTATAACCAATATACATATTCCAGCTTTCACAGAATTAACTTACAACAAATTGTTTCCTTTAATTCATTTTTTCAATTGGAGAGATGTTTAGAGGTGTAGAAGAAATCTGGATTGCCCTTCTGCTACCATGGTGCTCCAAATGATATACAGTATATTTATAGATGTATTGCAAAACAAGAAAACACCTGAAAACACTTTATTCAAAGAACACTTTCAATATTGTATCCTGAGGGACAGATTTCCAAAAATTGAGAAGGAGAATTATTATGGGAATAAATGATATACTCACATCAGCAAAGTGGGTTATAGAGTTTGTTTTCTACTATATTAAAGATTAGTTAGCCTTTCCTATTTTTACTGAGGATTTGTTCTCAAACTGACTAAACTCTGTTTCTTGAAATAAGGACTGGCTTCTCTACCCTTTGCATTTGCTGGATGTTTTGAACTTGATTTTACATTTACACTTTATTAAAGTATTTCTAGAATGTTTGAACTATCTTTAAATAAAATAATAAACAGTTCAATAAGATTTGGTTCCACCTTCAGTTCTAGCTTCCACACTATAGCTCTCCTGAAACACCCACAACAGGAAAGTTTTAGGTTGTGTGGCTGTGTGTCTTGCATGGTGTCTATCAAGGTCAGTTTCCTGACAACTAGGAATTGGCAATTGCCTTTGACTTCTTTTAGACCTTTTCTGCTCTTGTTATTCTATTCTCCTGCTACTACATAGTAGTGACAAAGGGTATATCTTCAAGCTTGTCATGAAAAAGTCCATTTCTGAGTTCGTACTTTTTCCTGGGATTTTGCCCACCAAATTACTTTGTGCTTTAGTCCATCCAAGATGGAGATTTCCATCCAGGGGAGACCCCTTTCTCACATACCAGAGAGATACTGGAATGTAAACATACTGGCCTCATGGGTTGGGAGAAATGAAACCTAATGTGTGATGGGCATGTCATGCTGTAAGATCATTGGTTGAAATCCTCTAGGGGAACGGCTGGGAGGCGGACCCTGAGAGAGGAGATAAAATCCAAAGGTGGGGCCAGGAGAAAGACACTCTCTTGGATCTTAGCTGAAACCATGTAACTAATTTAGACAGAGGGAGGGCCACACTGGCTTTTCCCCAGATTGCAACTTTCTTTATTTTGAAATGCTTTCTAAGCTTCTGATGAACTTTATTCTGTACACTTCAATATACTATTAAAATACCTGAGGGAGACTGGAGAAGAGGTTACTTGGCTCACGTTACCTGAATCCACACTAATTTCATGAGCATCCTTTGTTCACTACCTAGAGTGAGAGGGCATGCTTTTAGGAAAAGGCTGAACTGCTGGGTCAGAGATGGCCAGGGGAGCAGCATCAGGTGCAATCCCATCACGAGGATGCTGGAGTGCTACTTGGCAGTATTATTAGGTAAAGGTAAAGGTTCCCCTTGCTTGAAAGCCAGTCATATCCGACTCTAGGTTTCAGTGCTTATCTCTGTTTCAAAGCCAAAGAGCCAACGCTGTCTGCTTCTGCAGACGTTTCCATGGTCATGTGGCAGACATGACTAGACACCGTAGTGCACAGAATGCTCTCTCCTTCTCTCCTTGCAATGTCTTGATTTCTAACTGCTAGGTTGGCAGGAGCTGTGACAAAGACGGGAGCTCATTCCATCATGTAGTACTCGGGAATCGAACTGCTGACCTCCCACATTACAGTTAGCATCTTAGCCACTTGAGCCACTGCAGTCCCTAGAGGATTGTTACAAAACTGATATGAGAATATTGTGAATATTAAATATTGTTTGGTTACTAGTGCTGCTTTTACGTGTTTTGTTATTAATGTTTGCTGTGTTCTTTTATTTTGTTAGCAATATTTTCTTCGCCTGTTATAAGACTGCTTTGTTGTTCCTATAGCTGGAATCTATTCTAACTTGCAATGTTGTAAAACGCTTTGAGCATAATATTTATGAAAAACTGGTATGCAGAAAAAGTGATTGATTGACAAATATATTGCACAGAGCAGGATATATAGATCAGCATAGCTCCCTGCATTTTGGGACTCCCTTAGGGAAAAACAGCTACAAAGGCTGATATGTGAATAACCATATATCAGAATATATTGCTACAAGACTACATAGAATATGACCAGAAAAGGGGGATGCATTCTTGGGTTTTGTTTTTTACTTTGGTGAAAGGAGGCATTAATTGTGCACTCTTATGTGCATCTTGTTAGATGTAATACTCTCCAGGGGAATATGTGTAGGACTGCAGCCTGGAAGTCTACCATACACGTGTGCAGAAGCAGAAATACAATTTTCATATAGGGTAGGGCATTTGAAATTGTTGATTTGTGTTTATGTTAGTTTGGATGCTAGTATTATTATACATGGGACTGCGGCGCCTTTGCAGTTAAGATGCTGAACTTGATCACTGGAAGGTTGGCAGGTGAGCAGTTTGAGACCCAAGTGCTGCAGAACAGAGCAAGCCCCTAACTCTATTCTTACAACCCAACAGTTTGAAAGCAAGAAATTGCAAGTAGATAAACAGGTACCACTTTGGTGAGAAGGTAAACAGAGTTCAATGCACTCTGGTGTCTAGTCATGCCTACCACATGACCATGGAAAGGTCTGCAGATACAGACAGTGCTAGCTCTTTGTCTATAAACGTAGATGAGCACCGAACTCTAGGGTCGGATATGACTGGCATTCAAACAAGTGCAACCTTTACCTTTACCTATTATTATATACAATTCCCCATGTGACGAGGCAGACCTGCCTTAGTTGATACATTATGGTCACTGGCATAAATCCCAGTGTACAAACTGCCACAAGTTAAGATTGGTCTTTTGCTTTTGCACAATGAATTACATAGTGGATCACACAACAGCAAACACCTATATGGACTTCTTAATTTGTGGCAAATTTCTCTGTTCTGTTAGTGAAAAGCAGTGACCTGTAATTTTAAAGGGTTTGGTTTCACCTGGCTGATTTTATAATATAAGAAAATATTTTCTAAGGCAGAGGTTAGCTGGTGTCAGCATAATCAGATGTTTTCCCCTGGACTGTCGAGGCAAGATATGCATTCAGGGACCTCCCCAAATAGTAGAAAGCACTGAAATACATTTCAGAGTTCCCTGGGTAAAAACATAGAGCTGGTCAACCCTTTCAACCTAAAAGTACGTACTAACATTAATCTTTATAATATGGTATATAGCAATGGTGGCAAACCTATAGCATTCCAGAGGTGGCACTCAGAGCCCTCTGTGTGGGCACCCATGCAGTCACCCCAGCACAGAGTTTGCCCCGCCCCTCTGTCCAGCTTCCCAAAGGGAGTGCTTCCTTCCCTCCCCTAGCACAGAGTTAGCCCCACCCCTCTGCCCAGGAGCCCAATGGGAGCACTTCCTCCCTCCTCCCAGCATAGAGTTCACCCCACCTCTCTCTCCAGCAGCCCAATGGGAGTGTTTTCTTCCTCCCCTGTTGAGGTGTTGCCACTTTGCGATAAATAAGTGGGTTTTGGGTTGCAGTTTGGGCACTTGGTCTCTATATACCATCACTAGTATATAGCAATTTTAGTCCTTATGGACTCAGTTTGACGACCCCCTTAGCATGGGAAAAACAAAGAAATGCAGCTTATGCTGTGATCACTAAATTGCTAATATGTTACAGTTTTTATATACAGTTCTACTTCACTTAAAGAGCATAATGCGTTCCACAGGATTGCTCTTTAAGTGAGTTTGCTCTTTAAGCAAAACACCATTGTAAATGACCAATTATGGGGGGGATTGCAGACCCCAATTTATTTGTTAAGCAAGTTTTTGTTGGTTTTATTTATTAAGCGATGGGATTTGTTAACATTCAGAGAAAATTCTGCTCTTTTAGCGAGTTACTCTTTAAGCGAGGCACTCTTTATGCAAGGTTTGACTGTATTTTATTTCCTTTATTCTTCCATTCCTGGGTAATATGTGCTGGTAGAACCCAGATTTCCTATGTGTTTTTCCCTGCCAGGATCCAGATGTTTGAGATTCCTACTCACCCCAATGCTCTGCCCACCAGGTGGTTATTTTGAAGTCCTCCATTTAAGATCACAGTCTCTTTACTACAAATGTCTCCCTCTCATAAGTCAAGGGAAGAATGAATCACTATAGAGAACCTGGAAAGCGACATTGAGCTGGGCATTATCTAGTAGCTTACCAAGTTATTTGCTACTAGATAGGGAAGTCAAGTCTGTCATTATGCTGTAGACAGCTCTAAATATAGTAAATAGCTGTTTCCTTTCTTCCCATCTTCAAAGAAGGCATTGCATGCTAGAGAAAACTGGGTGACAGCTGTAATCAATGGGCAGGAAAGTGGCATGCAGTATTCCTTTGGCAGCTGTAAATTGCATGCTACCGCGATCATAAAGAAGTTTCAAACTCTTATAACAGGGAATACGTAAAAATGAGATGTGAAACTGCAGAGATTTAAGGCCTTCCTAAAGGTTTTATTTGTCACCTAACTTCTGCCACATGTCCTGGAAGAAAGGATGATAAACATGTATATCTAGAATGTAGCATGTGAATTATTTCCTTGCTGCAAGGAGATTCAGGCAGAAAAAAATGCATCTCATCCTATTCTACTAATCTACTTCAAGCTAAACTACAGGTACACCATTGACTTCACTATATTAAACCAAGAAACACAACTTTATTGTTAATATAAGTGAGGGCCATACATTTAAACCCAAAAATGAAATTAGGGCAGTTCTGTATTACAGATCACTGGGAGCCTGTCATTTTGATGATGCACCATATAATGCTAACAGCTGCTGTTTCAGTGATGCATTGTACCAAATGCCATCACTCCAGTGACATATTTCATTGTGGTGTAAGAACCAATGTGAAAATAGATCATGAGAGCAATCCCTAAAGGTAATATATTATCTCAGCAAGGCAATCCACTTAATTTTGGATGATAGCTTACATGGTGTATGTGCATGTAAATCTGGAATATGCTCCTGTATTCCTGGCATTGCTCTTTGTGCTTGGTTTGTTGTTCCTGTCACTATTACTGTGCATGTTGCTTCTGAACTGAACTGGAACCTGAGATTTCAGTGCAGCTCCAGATTTCCTGAGAAAGAACATGGATTATCGATTAGACAATGGGAAAAATGGCAGACAGGTAGATGAGAAGGAATGAAGAGTGAGGAGGTTCTGATTCCAAAGCGCATTATGTACTTATGTAGTGACACCACTATGCTCATTATGTACATTGATTGGTTTTCTGACCTGGGACTGGAAGATCTAGCCCAGAGATTCCCAACCTAAGGCCTACAGGCTAGATCTGGCCCATGGTGCCATTTCATGTCTGACCCTCGAAGCTGACTGAGAGAGCATGACCTGGCCCCAGGCTTGAAAAGGTTGGGAATCCCTGTTCTATCCATTATGAAAGATACTCCCTCTCTTACAGCTGATGCCACCTTCCCCCACCTTTAAAAACAGAAATTTTGGGTTAGAGCAGGGATTCTCAACCTGTAGCCCATGGGCCAAATGTGCCCCGCAGTGCCATTTCATGACCCCCCCTCCACTACACCAGGAAGTGCAATTGGGTAGAGGAAGGGCAAAATGGCCATCTGGTCCCCAAAGCTGTATGAGGGAGTGTGACCCGGCCCCCAGCTTTTAAAGGTTGAGAACTCCTGGGTTAGAGAATAATGAGAAAGAGACACAGTAGCCATAGCAGAGAAAACATGGATGAGTAGATTGTAGTTCACCTCCCCCTGATTGATGCATGCAGTGAGGCAATTATCTTGCTCTTTCTCATCAATATGCAAGAAACAGGGATTCTCTTTCAAGTGCCAAACTTCAATACTCATAGCATTCCTAATAAATACTCCTCATCTGAATTACACTATAAATTCCTTCTAGGACTGGGATTGGCAAAGAGCAGCCCTGGGCTTACACTGATCCTCAGTTCTGAGGCTATTTGTTTGTTTTATTAATTCCCTGATTTACATTATGCAAAAAACAACAAACTGCCAAAAGTGTCATTTTCCACCCTTAGAAGAAACAAATAGACTCCTCCAATGCTTCCCAGCCCCAGCCCAAAAAACCCAGACTCCCATCCATATTGGATTTTGGTAGGTCTTTTTAGGGGAGTCATATTTGACCAGAGAAAATTCGAGCCCCGCCAAGTAAGTTGCCCACTTTCTCTACCATTCTACAGTCATTGGCTCACATGGAGCCTTCATCTTTTTCTTTTCTTTTTTGTATGCCCCCAAAGGTTTCTGCCATTTGCAGTGCTGAATGCCACTCCGGTGAGGAAACTGCCATTGAGCCTCAGAAGATGGCCAGCTCTGGTCAAGTTTAATTTTTGATTATTCCTCTTAGTCAGCAGAAACTGAGGTAGAAAAACAAAAACAGTATGGGGAACGTGGAGAGATCGATTCGCTCTCAGTCCCTTCCCACCCCTTTGGTTTCTTTTCCATACAAAATTGGACTTTGTCTGATAACATCACCCTAGAACCATTTAAAGTAGAAACAAGGGATCTTTATATAAGAATGTCTCCTACAGATAATTCAGGACCATCCCGACCCGTCTCTCCCTTTATCAAGATCCCTCCCACCGTTCCTAGCACCAGCGCCTCATAAACACAAAGGGAAAAGAGAAAAATTTCTCACAGTGGTGGTGGTGGTGGGGCGACTCACTCCTTGCCTCTTATACTTTACTTACAGTTTACATCTGTAGTTGTAGTCAGAAGGACTTTGTTTGTTGCTTGGTTGCAAGTCAGAGGAAGGGGAAAGGACAATAAAGAAAACAATGGAATCAAGAAAAATGAGAGGATGGGGCTTGTTTCAAAAACCAGATGCAAGAAAATAACCAGTCAAAATTGTGTGTGTGCACGTGCGTGCGTGTGTACACACACACACACACACACACACACACACACACACACACACACACACACACACACACACACACGCGTGTGTGTGTGTTAGTGGATAACATTAAGCTGTAAAGTCCCTTCCCACTAATACCCAATGTTAATGTATGAAATATTTTTATTATCCCAACTTAATCTAGTCTAGGCAATTGCTCTCAGTATCTGGTGGTCAAGAGTATATTCCATGTATACACTAAACCATGGGTTCCCAACCTGAGGCCCATGAGCAGGATCTAGCCAATGGCACCATTTCCTGTGCTCCCACCCCTCCATGGCCATTTGAGAAACAAAATGGCTGCCCCTTTGAAGCTGTTGGGACAAATGGCCTCTCCCATCATGCAGGCAGGGCAAAATGGGCATATGGCCCTCGAAGCTGACTGAGAGAGCATGACCTGGCCTCCGGTTTGAAAAGGTTGGGAACCCCTGCATTAAACATTCTTACAAGTGTTATATTTAACAGGCAGGAGGAGGTCTTTCTTTTTAAAATACATCTAGCCTATACTTCAGTGCCAGCTCCTATTTTTGTTTTGTTTTGTTAGACTGCACAAATGAGGGAAAGGACCGAGAAGTGTAAACTTTTGGGCCATTTTTCTTTTAGCAAGTGGGTTGGCAAAGAAAGTACAGTATTCTGGTTCCTTTCATGGCTCAATTTTGGTTCTTTGTTGTTATCTGTTTCCTTTTATATTCCTTAAGTCTCTCACCATAAGATACAACTGAGTTAGCAGCCAAACATTTTTTTATACACTACAGATAGTCAAGATACCAAGTGTAGCATAGTGGATTGTTTGATGGACTTGAACTCAGAAGGCCTGGGTTTGAGTTCCTAACCAGTCTTGACAATTTACTTAGAGTGTGGAACTAGTAAAGCCACTCCTTATATTTCTCACACATTTTGAAATCCCTATTAGGATCACTATGTCAGTTTTGACTTCATGGCTCATAACATCAATATCATTAATTAAGATGTCATTAAGTTTAATAATGTGACATTCATATTATTAAACTTAATGACATCTGTAAGAGAAAGACAAACTAACTGGCTTGAAACTGTAATGAGATAAGCTTGCAGTCTGATCCAGCTGCATTCAAATTATCTCATCTGAATAAAATTTTGATACTGCCTTGAAAAGCATGACAGTTTTCTTTTCACCTTATATTTGCCTTCATTTTTATTACTTCTGAATTACTAGAAGGTCACACATCAGGGTGAACTTTCAGTGTGTATGTGCTGTAAGACTCTAATTTGGCTAGAATCTATGAACTTCAGCTTCACAACAAAATTCTTTTGGATGTCTTGCATTATTCTAAGAGTAGAATAGTTTTTGATTTAAACTGTACTCATACATTTCTAAAATATAATGAGATGCCAAGTCCACACATTTGGATAAAAAACATTAACAACTTCAATTACATTTTAAATCCACCAAACCTTTTAATGGGAAGGCTATGCAAGATATGCTATGTAGAATTTGAATTTGATCGTTTACTTAAGGAAAAAAGTCATGCAAGAGGAAAATGGATCTAAAATACAGTGGAACCCCACATAACGAATGCTTCATATAAAGAAAAATTTGCATAGTGATGTGTTCGTTATGCAAGGGCAATACCCTGCATAACGAAAAAAAATGTTCGTTATGTGGGGGTTTCGGTAGCCGGGGTATACCCGCCCAATGGGAACCCCGGTTGACAAACCTTTTTTCTGTTATGTGGGGTAATGCCAATAGTATTTCGCATAAGGAAAAAACTGCATAACAAAGAGCTCCGTGGAATGGAGTTTGTTCATTATGCGGGGTTCTACTGTACTGTAATGCAAAATGTGGACATCCTATTATAAGTATGCACAGCTGTAATCCAGCAAGCTGAATGCAGCTCACTTCACAGGTCAGCAGTTCAATTCCCAAATACTGCAAGACAGAAAGAGCACCTGTCTTTGTCCCAGCTCCTGCCTACCCAGCAGTTCAAAAGCAAGAAATTGCAAGTAGATAAATAGAGACCACTTCAGTGGGAAGGTAAGACAGCATTTCACATGCTCTGGTGTCTAGTCATGCCTGCCACATGAGTGGAGTTTCTCCTGCAAAAATCCTTTCAACCCAGAATAATTTCTGACACAAAACTATCATTACCTAGAGTGATAGTTATTGTAGTCTCTAATCTGCTGCAGAAAAAAATAGTAGTCTTGTACTTTAAAGACCAAGAACTTTTATTTGACATAAGCTGAAGAGTCTGGTAAACCACACTGGTGTACTTTAACCTAGAAATACCCAATAACCATAAGAGTGTTACTACTTTCATATTCTCTATAATGTCTTTTAATATTTTTGCATTTTAAAGCTGTTTTTAAATGAGTGTTTTAATATTGCAATATTTCATTACTTTGTATACAATTAATTTAACTTGTTCTATATTCCTACTTGTTTTAATTTATATTTTATGTGGCCTTGGTCTATTCACTGGAAGAAAAGGCAGCATAAAAATAAAACAACATATAAAAATATAGATGAATAAATAGATGAATTGAGTTGATGGCGCGCAGTTATTATTCATAGACCATAACCCCTTTCTACTGAAGCTATAATCCATGCCTCTAAAGAGGCAAGCTGCACTCAATGAAAATTTATTGCAAATATTCCTGAAATTGTTTGCACATTTGTTTGTCTTGACATATCTCTAAAAGATTAAGAACTAAGAATGCAGACTTTTGCACAGCTACTATCAATTCCCAAGTTTAAATACTCAGACATCTAACATCCAAGAGCCTCCTTTGCCTGTTTGTTGCTTTGTTTGTCTTGAAAAATCTCCAGAATTGTAGGAACTTGGACCATAAATTTGCATAGATATTACTGATCACCACATACTGAGAATTTTAAATGAAATACTTCTGAAAACATTCTCCCCAGGTTCATCTTTGGTTTGCTCGTCTTAAAGTATCTCAGAAATTGTAAGAGCTAAAAAATAAAAACAAATAAAAATTAGCAGAGATATTACTGGTTTTTTGCCTTAAATATGCACATAGCTATACCTCAAAATTGGTTTCCCCAGAGTCCCTTTTGTTCATCGCAAAAGACCTCTAGAGTGTTGAGAACTAAAACTGCAGAAATTTGAAAATAGTTATCTAGGCTAGATTTTGGAATTGTTTCTCCCAAAGCCCCAGCCAACTCCACTCAAGAAGTTGCTTCTGGACTGAAAGGATTAGCCTGTGATAAATCACCGTTAACAGGGGATGTCAGATTACTGATATAACAATCTTAAAGGAGGCTCATTTCATGTCCCCAAATAATTGGGAATTACCCTGGATCAAACTCTTACTTTCAAGACCTTAACACCAAACAAAAAGTTATTGCCAGGACCAATATTCTGAGGAAAATAACTAGCACAAAATGGAGTGTCCAACCACACAAATTAAGAACCTCTAACCTCTACACTAGCTTTATGTTACTCTGTAGGAGAGTATGCTAGCCCAGTGTGGTACAGAACAAAACGTGCAAAACAGTGGATATAGCCTTAAATGAAATAGTGAGATTGGCCACAGGATGTTTAAAACCAACTCCAATACAAAAAGTCTATTACTTAGCTGGAATCCTTCCATCAAAATTCCACCAAGAAAGTGCTGCTCAGAAAGAGTAGGTCAAAGCAAGATTCTTAGAAATGCACCTGCTATTTGATCATCAACCACCAAAGCAAAGACTGAAATCAAGGCATAGTCTTCTCAAAATTTTGCCGCCGCCACCACTACTGCCGCCGCCGCCGCCCCGCCCCCAAACAACCAATTCCCACAGTCTGCCTTAGAACTATGGAAGACAAGCAAGGAGCTACCAGATAACTGGGCAGAATCACATGGCTCTCTAAGAACAATGATGGCCTGTGTGGGAAGTTTTAAACAGACTGCATGCTGATGTAGGAAGATCAAGGGCTAATCTGAGAAACTGGAGTTTCTCTTTATATGACAACCTGTGTGAATGTGGAGGAAAAACAAACTATTTCCCTTATGCACACGATGCCCCTCAATGTGCACTAAGGAGGACCTTATGTTGATAAGAGGAAATGCTGTTGATGTGGCCTGATATTGGGTGGATGTCATCTAGCCCTTTTAATACTATTTTGTTTTAAATGTGTTAATTTTAGCTTTGTATGTTATTATATGCTGGCGGGGTGTCTGACAGAAAGCCAACTCCAAATGATCATCATACTTTATTAGCACCTGATCATACACATTTCTTGGACTTTTCTGTTTGGCTAGTAGAAGTTGAATGAGTGCTGAATGGAAAAAAGATAAACTTGTGGAAAAGAAGGAGGTGATGGACCTGGGGAGAAATTCGGGCTCCTGGATTTTTAAATCTCGGCAAAGCCAGGTAAATTTGCTAGTATCAGATAAAACTGCTTAGTCTTCAAGGTATGCTCCACTCTTTGTTTTTGCTGCAATTTTTATGTTCATTCTTCAGGCAACATGAACAAATGCTATGACCTTTAGTAAAGCTGGGGTTTTCAAAGGCTTTCAAAGATATTGCCATTAAATCTCCAAAGTCCAGTTGTTTTGAAAAGGTCCTCAAGTTAATCATAAATCTCCAAATAATATATAATATTTTAATGAAAAAAGTAAAATACACTATTAACACTTGTAATATTCTAATAGGTATGGTGATTATTTTACTGAAATAACCAAGATATGTAAGAAAGAACAAGGAAAAGTATGAATTATGTATTTGACTGGTTCATGAGAAACCTTTCAACTAATTTTTCAAAGTACATAAATCACTATGTCACTATATAGCAATAGCAAATCAGATAGATAATGTGTCAAGAAAATGCAAAAAGAAAGATGTGTTGATTTAGCTGTCTTAACTATGCTGAGAGATCACTTTTATTGATCTCAGCAGAGGACAAAAACAGCATATATAACAAGTGATATGCATAGAAATGAAGATACACTGGATGTCAGCAGAAAATGAAATGGAAAACATGCCAAAAATAAGTAAACAACAAGATTATACTTGGTATATTTAGGTATTAGGTACCAATAGCATAATGACTTTATTGAATTAAGTATTTTCCAAGGAAGATACGATTATTTGTACAGTCCTTCAGGAACTATTCTGCAATTGTCATAAACAGCAAAAGCAAATTAGTAATTGTTCTTAGGTGCAATGATAAAAAAGAGGGTGAGTCTTCCTCTGATGGAGAAAGCTGCATATGTTGTTCTTTAAATAAACAAACAAAATACAGTTTGTTCCACCTCATTTTGTTTATGGGTCTGATTTCATGCCAAGCATAGACCAGGGGTGAGCAGCTCTGATCATCTTTCACAAAGGACATATGGGAATTGCAATCCAGCAATGTCTGGAGACAAGATGTCCACCCTACTTCAGACATAACACTTGGATAATGCTATTTTTGGGATTATGTTGAAGAGATATTGTGTTTTCCTTTGAGCTGAGAGATCATATATAATCAGTAGCATAGTGTGGACTTCAGCCACCCGAGACATAAGCCAAATTTGTCACCCCCTGGGCGGGGCCTAGGATGCCAGCACCCACTCCCACTACGGCTTCTGGGAATTGTAGTCCAAGAACACCCATATGCCCAAAAAGTGCCACCTGGGGCACTACATTATGCTACTGTATATAATTGCTTAATTATAAGCTTGGTTTCTTGCTCCTCCCTTACTTTCAGAATGTAGAACATGTTAAATATAATACAATACAGAGATTCTAACAAACAGGACAAGTAGATGTGTAAATGTCTCCTGAGTAGCAGAGATTTAAATCTTCACTTGTTCTCTGGGGTAGACAAAGAACCACCACATTCTTCTCATTCATGAGGAGAACCCAGGATTTTCTGCTGTTCTTTAATCATCCTTGAAACTGTGAGGACATTTTTCTAGGACTTCTCCACACTTTTAAGGTCATTTCACAAGGTAAAGCCTTCAGCTGAGTCTTTTGTATATCTTGTTACAATCAGGGAATCCTTCTGTGCTTGCTGTGTGTGCCTTCTCTACTTTTCAAGATGAAAGGAATCAGCATGATATGCAGAACTCTCAAATAAAGAAAACAAGTTATGTATAATTCTTGATATGATGTTAGGAATATTGGGCAGCTGTCTGCCACCTCTTTCAGGCAGCTTGTGGGGCTGAGGCAGTAAAAATAATGAGGATGAATAATTTCATGAGCACTCATCACATCCTTACTCAGATGTGAGTGCCAGTAACTTTAGTGTAGTTCAATCCCAAGTAATTGTGTAGAACAGGGATAGGGAATTAGTGGCCATGCAGAATGTATTGGATGGCATTTTCCACTACTGTGTCTAATTAGACACATGAGCTAAGAATGATAGGACCTGGAGTCCAATATCTCAAAGAGTATAGGTTCCCTACTGCAGTGGGAATTTGACAAAAGTAGATTTTCTATGCCACTTGATCCTGGCTTGTCCCGGAAGTATTTTCAGGTTCATATTATGTGGTGTATTTGAGATCACTCAGGAGCCCATAGCAGTCCATAATGTGATAGCCAACTTATTACGCATGAGGTTTCATGTAGAAACCATGAATAGTTGGGATCATGTTGCCAGAAGCGCACCAGTTGTGACTATAACAAATAATTTGTCCTTCAGATCTCCATATTGAAATAAAATTACGCAAGATAAAAGTGTGTTCAGGTTTTCTATTTTTCCACCCTTCCATGTTCAGTGCAATACATTGGAAGGAAATTCACATTACACCACAAATCTAATGTCCAACGAGTTGTAACAGGGCTGCAAAATTGATTCAATAATATGTTTGGCACTGCTTGGCAATGAGAAAGACAAGGTAGCTCAGAATTGAGATTGTTATTCGACAGTCCTTGGATAAAAAGTCAGCCAAGTAAACCAGGACATTACTGAGGGAAAATACACAATAAATAAACATTTATGAAATTGTAATAATAGTTGGACAAGTGATTTTATTCCACAGGGAGATGCGTTCAAAGAATCACACATAGCGTCTAGAATTTTCAGATGGCAAGGGGCATTCTGTGTTTGCTTTCTTTCTTTTCTATTTATTCTTTCAAGAGCGGAAGCTACTAAATAAATATTAGGAAGCTGGGAATATGAGGCATACTAAAAACAGAATGTAGCAAGTATTCAGCTTGCTCTTGTTCTGGCTGAATTTTTCTAAATATTTATAAGTCCTAATTTCCTGACCTAGAAACTGTTGTGTGATGCCGGAGTCATTTGGGTGTTAAAGGCCATGTAACAAATACATCAGGCACCTTCTAGATTGTGTTTAGTGCAGGAAAAATATGCAGTTCTTACCTAACTATCATGGGATATCTCAAGTAAACATTTTTTCACATAAAAAAGAGGCCCTTTGCTGTCAGGAAATTGCATGTTACCAGTATTCAAATCACATCTTGAGGCTGGGGAAATTTTATTTCTTCCTTCAGCTAACACTTTTACTGCAGTTATGAGTATTAGATGAAGTGCCGTTTTATGAATGTCCAAGACACTGTACATTGACTACTGAGCTACAAACCACAAGTGCAAACCAAACTCAAAAAGTTTGATGTCTTTGAGTTGATCTCAGATCTGCCAGCACAACTGGATCTAGTGGCATTATTGAGATGCTGGCTGAGATTGACCAGAAGAAAAACCACAACAACGCCTAAGAAGGTAAGAGAGGAAGAGAAGCCGAGTTATGCCAGAGATGAAGTTTTCATATCCCATATTCCCAGCAATCCTGGCACTGAGTTGGATGAACAGCAATTTACATCTTCCTCCAAACACTACGTAACACTGTTAATCCGGCTGCAATTACTTTACCTAGTATGAAGGCTCTCTGATATTTATTTATTTATTCGATTTATATACCCAGCCCATCTGGGATACGCTGCCACATTCCTGTATGCCTCTGTCCCTAACCAAAAAGAAAACTGTTTCTTTAAAGGGAGACAAAAAATCCCCACTTTTCAAAAAGAGATGAAGTGTGGAGGGGGGATGATGAGTAACTGGCAAGCCTTCATCTAACAAGCTTGGGAGAGATATTCCAATGATATCACCAGAGATGTAATCTGAAAACTATACTTCTGACTTTAATTTGCAGTCCTCATTTTAAAACTTAATTTGAACGGAGAAGTCTGAAAAGCACACCTCACTATGATTTTTGGAACTTTTTGTGTGTACATCCACAGTTTTTTGGTTCCCAGTATGGTGAATACTTGTATAAAGTTGAAAGCTGGCTTATGTTTGTGATTTTTGTAGTGGTCTAATATAAATATTGGGACTGCAGTGGCTTAGTGGTTAAGACATTGAACGATGACTGGAAGGTCGGGAGGTCAGGAGTTCAAAACCCAAGTGCTGCATGATGGGGGGTGTTCCCATCTCTCTCCTAGCTCCTGCCAACCTAGCTGTTCAAAAGCAAGAAATAGCAAGAAGATAAATAGGTACAACTTCAGTAGGAAGGTTAATAGTGCTCCATGCACTCTGGTGTCTAGCCATACATGCCACATGGCCATGGAAACATCTGCAGACACAGACAATGCTGGTTCTTTGGCTATAAATGGAAATGATCACCAAACCCTCAAGTCAGATATGGGTGGTTTTTGAGCAAGGGAAAAATTTACTAATTTAAATATCATCCACCCTTGCTTTTGGATTATTTTTGCTTAGTGACAGAGTTACATCACTACGTGTGTTCTGTTCTATTGCCTTTATTTTTAACTTTATTTCAAAATGAAATATAATTCCATTAAAAGACAAGAGCCTCATCAATCAATGCTTCCTTCATGAAGGATATACCTCAGACCATATTCTAGCCAGATCCCTTGGTGTGTTCCTAGAATGAATGGCCATCCACTTTTATCATCTTGACATTATACTTCCATAAATCATTTACAGCATTTTATGAGACAAGACAAAATTACCTATCTATGGAGATTTGCTTCATCAGTTGAATATAACTTAGAGATGTGAAAATAAATGATAATGTAGAGTTTTATTAAAGTAAATAATATAAAAAGTTAATCTGATATGTTGTTAAATTGTGCACACATACACATGTACATGGAATGTATAATTATATTGGAATTGTAGATCTGAATTCATGTTGTGTTCAGAAAAACACATAAATACACTTGTTAGGTTAAAAAAGTGCATTATATGGAAAGATTTTTTTAAAAAAAATTTGATATGATTTAGTATTGATACAATGGATTGCTCTAACAAATTTAGGTTCTGCTGCCATTCTCAATGCATGTGCAGTGAATTGAAAATACATTACAGTAGATATAAAGAGAGGTAAAAAATTCAATCTTCTAAGGCACAGCGAAAAAGAACAGATGGCACAAAATCAGTGACCCAATATAGTTGCAACTGCCATCAAGACAGTTGTCCTACTATTTATTTTCACTTTGGGAAGTGCCCTCTTTCTGCAGGTTTGGCAAATCAGTTGCCTTCATGGAAGCTATCTATTTAATTGTCAGAGCTCTTTGAGTCAAGTCAATCCTTGACTTAAAAAAACCCTAAACCCTTCACATACACATCTCTAAAAAACGTGTCTCTTATTGAAACTTACAGAACTGTATCAAGAGCCAAGTGCTCATCTCACTCCTTTATCCCCAAAGGAAACTGTCAACTATACCGGAGTACTGTAATGTACTTTGAATAACAATCTAGGGCCTTGGTGGCAATCCTTGGCACTCCAGGTGTTCTTGGACTTCAATTACCAGAAGTGCAAGTCAGCACTCCTGCTGATCAGGGCTTTTGGGAATTGAAGTTCAGGAACAGCTGGAGTGCCAAAATTCACCATCACTGATCTTGGGTCTTCTTCCTTTGACTGCTCAAAAATCTCTCAGCTGCTACTCTGTTTGCCCTATAAAATTCCTTCCATTTATTTCAATCTTCCCCCACCATCCTAATCAAGCTAACACTGTTATTATCCATACATGTTAACAACAATGTAAAATATAATTATAAATATACAAAACATATTGTCCTGTATTCAATCTATTCTTCACTGTTTTTGCATATCTGATAGATACAAAAGCAAAAGCAAAAACTACACTCAAAATCAATTCATAATCATTGGAAAGAAAACCTGTCGTTCTCATCCCTACCCAAGCCTAAAAAATCTAAAAAGTTTGGCTATGTCATTGTGTACATTAAAGAACAGACTTGATTATATTATCCTTTTGGTATAATTCCTGTCCTTTTCCTGCAATTTTACTCACACAATCAGTTCAGTGATGTGTAATGCAAGTTGGCAATATGAGATTCATCTGAATGCTAGTAGGTATAAATATAACTATTAAGATTTGAATGCTGTAGGGATATCTTCCAAAATGGGTCTTATCATAGTTTATTATTTTCTTAAGTCATGCAACCTAGTCCATTTACTACATTTTAAATCTGTTTAAAGAAGTTTTTAATATGTTAAAGGTAATAACAGCACAGTGTTTCTTCAGTAATATGTTGTTAGACCTTAAACATATGTGTACTTTCACCAGTTTTCTGAGTGTTATGTGAAAAGAGCAAAAAGGAAAATAAAAGGTAGAATACATGTACCTTGGAATAGCTTGCTATTTAACTTATTGGCAAGGCCAAATGTGTTATAGATAATCTCATAATAAGTCATTGTAGGGATCGTTCTGGGGATTTTTTTAAAAAAATAGTATGAAAATCCTTCTAGTCCTATAGTTGCCTAAGCACAGTTACATATGGTAGATGACTAAAACATTTAATCAACCAGGCAATCATTTTTATTGTTCGTAGGCAAGAGCTAGCCAGGTTATCCTGCTATGGTAATAGAGTAGACCATACTGCCAGTGACTCAATGCCAAGTGTCATTTGGCAGTTAACTAACCTGACAACCCTGAGGACTAACGGCCTTGGATGTCGAAGTTCACAAGGAAGGGTGATGGTCCTCAAGTGGATTAAATCACACTTGGATCCACCTTATTGGAGGGCAGCAGCTTCATAAATACTGGTCTGGGGCTGATGAAGACTTTATGTGCCAAAAGGGCACAGGACCAGAAATTGACTTGTGGAACTTGTTCAGTGATACAGGTGTCACTCTGTGATGTGGAAGGCAGATGAAAGTTCACTGCACTATATTCCCAGGACAGTCTTCATGGCTGATCACCATGATGATCGCCTATATTTGGATTTGGATACAGCAGATGAAGAAAAAGAATAGGCAAGAGCAAAGCCTTGAAGTGACTAGTGTAAGTTAAAAAAGAAAGTCCAAAAGAAGGATTACACCTGAACACATTAGATTACAAAAATAGAAAGGAACTATATAATTTTAATGTTCACAATGAAGAAATCACAATTGTTAAAAATTTATATTCATTCAAACTGATCTCAATCTAAATGGCAGCTACAGTCAAGAAGTCAGAAGAAGTTTAAGCCTTTGAAAAATATCTGTCCAGAAGTTAGAAAAGTTTCTTAAGTGTTAGGATGTGTTGCTGGAAACCAAATCCAAGATCACTCTTATTATATTTTTGATTATTAGGGACTAACTCCAAAAATGAAGCCACATGCTTGAGGCTGCAGGACCTAAGCAGTGATGTCAGTGATACAAACTTGTAAAGGTCATTAATTTATAGTCTCCATAAGTCAGAAGCAACTTAGAATGCATATTAACAGCATCAACAGCCACGACAACAGAAGTCTCACATTTTATTGAAAGAGGTCTTTTTTGTCAGCTATGATCATTTTTTTTACATATATTGGAAAGAAAGAGCCATAGAGGTAGACAAGTTGAGCCCAAATTCCTGCTAATAAAAGAGAGCCAAAATAAAGGATTCCCAACAGAATCCTAGGGCCTCATTAGCTCCAGTGAGATTAAATTTTGCACCAACAACAAAGTCAAGAAAATGGCTTAATTTTGGTAGTCCAAAGTTTGGTCTGGACATGAAAGAAGCAGCAGCAGCTCCAGTAATAGAGAAAAAGAGAGTGTGAACCCTTGTTTAATTGCTATAATTGTCAAAATGTTCAAAAACTACCGCTGCCGATGTTTAAGCTTTCTTATGCTCATTAATGCTAATCCTGGCAACGCGGAACAGCAGAAAACAAGTATTTATCCTCTTCTGTGTAATGATAGCCCAGTTAAAAATGAATGGACTTGTACCTCACTTAACATACCCTGTTGGATTTACTATAATGGAAATTAAGGTAGCAGAGATGTGTAAGTCATTAGTTCACACAAATAATGCCACTAATGGAAACAGAAACTCCAGAAATTATGTGCTGATGTGGGACAGAACTGTTCTTTATAAGATCTGAACTGGTGGTAATTTAGATTTCTTTCTATCCATATATGAAGGGTCATTATTTTTCCCTTCCATTAAATGAGAATCAGTTTCTTTATACTGAATTTCACTGAGCACCCAGTTATTTAGTCATTCCCTGGCATGTTGAGCAGCTGTTCATTATTTCACTGTCATTAATGATTTCATGTTCATTTGCCATCTCTTAGTCTAATGGTTAGTTTTCCAAGACAGTACTTTTAAGCCAACCTAGCAACAATTGACAAAAATGTAAGAAATATCTCTTTATAACACTATTCAAATTAGCACAGATATAAAGATAATTGTAACCATATATCCTTCTTTCTTCAAATAATAAAAGCACCAAGCCAACAACTGAAGTTATGAGCACATTTCAAAGTTACAAAAGGATAACATCTCATTATAAATCTCAGATCTGAACACTCTTTTGTGAACTTACAAATGTGTTAAGATAATGTACTCAGTGCTAGTAACACTGCACAAAATGTATGTTAGATTTGTTGGGAAGATATCGTTGACAGTTTCTTCAAGAGTGATTTTTCACTAACCAGCCTATCAGTAAGATAAAAATATTCAGGTCATTAAATTCTTTGTTTATGAAAAAGCAGATGCTATCCCCTCTAGATCACTGAACTCTCCAATGAAATATTCATGAAAGTAAAGGTGTTGTTTATTATTAATAATCCTGCTGCTTACTATGGAAAGAAGGAGTGCATTTCATTATAGCACTAAGGAACTCTTAACAACTTTCAGGGTGTTTGCAACTTTGTTTTAGTTACAAATGTAATGAATAATCTGTAGCGCAGGAGCAGATCTCAGTGTTTAAATGGTAAATTGTAGAATATGATGTACCACATATTAGAACAAGATACCTATTTCACTTTGCAAACAGCAAAGTGTTAAAATGTTAGCCCTGAAAGAGAAAATGTCAGGAGTTTAGGCATGTAAAATATTAAGTAGCTCAGGTAAATTGCTAAGAACACTACTTCAAAATTGCCTTACCGTCTTCTGGGGGTGGACCATAAGCTAAATATTTGACTTGAAATGGAGCTGAATGTTGTTATAGTGTTTTGTGTAGCCGGGTGACCATGAAAATAATGCTGCATCTGGCTGTTCAAAAATTCTGTAACATTAACATAAGGGTAAGAGATTACTTTTCTCCATGTGGCATCCATCAGCCATGTGACATTGACCTTCCAGGCAGCTACATATATGGCACTGAACACTATTAAGTGATAGGCAGAAAGATTTTAACAAGTACAATTGTATCCCTCTTGACCTTCATGTGAGACAGAGCCCTGCTCACATAATATGGACCTTCTTTCTAAAGGACATCATAAAAGACAATTTTCTTCCTTGTTCATGTGTTGTTATTAATGAGCGCTGAAATAAAATATGCAAGTTTTGAAGAATCTCAAATGTACAACAAATTGAAGTTGAGCCAAATAGCTGAAGGAAGTCTGCACCCTGGATGAAATGAAAAGTTATGTTAACTAACCAGGATATGACGAGAACAGACTGTATACACTAGGTACAGATATGTGGTGGGACATCTTTGGAATGCTTATCCCAGAAAATAATGTATGTGCCCCTCTGTTGGGCTGGAGAAGGATGTTAATATTTATTTAGTCCAATGAACCTTTTTGTAATTTTTTTTCTACAGTGGATGTCTTATTTGCCATTTGAATGATGCATGCATTGGAGATTTGTTTCTATGCTGTTTATTTATTTCATATTTTACAATATGTTGTAATCCACTTTATGAGAGGTTTTTCTCATTAGTGTGGGCTAGATATCTACCCAAATCATCATTATTGTATTGCACACATTAAAATGACTTCTAGAAAGCCAAGAAAAACTAGGGATAGCTTTTTGGGATAGCATAAATTGGCTCAAATTTTGTTGATGTAGCTATACCTGAAGAACGGGGAGAGGAAGCAGTCACCAGAAGGGAGAATGTTTTTTATAACAAAAGACTTCCACCTTCTGTCTAACTCAGTGTTTTCCAACCTTTGGTTTTTGGACTTCAATCCCAGAAGCCTAAGTCAATTCCTCAAAGCACTGATCAGCCAATGTACTGATCTCAGCTTCTGGAAATTGAAGTCCTCCTGTGAGGCATATGCCCCACGTTAGGAACCACTAGCCTAACTGCTTTTTCTTATGACTTACAAATAATCCCTTTCATTGTGTTGACACTGTGAGAACCGCAGGATGGGAGGAGGATATCTTTCATTACTGAAAATCGATGTTGCTAGATTTCTTTACAAGAAAAATGCTCGATAAGTAAAGGTTCCTTCTATTCCAAGGAGCAGTCAGGATTTATTTATTTTAGGATTGACTGATCTGACCTCCTTGCAGTCCAGGGGACTCTCAAAAGTCTTCTGTAGCACCACAGCTTGAAGGTATCTATTCTTCTACACTCAGCCTTCCTTATGTTGCTAGATTTCTTTACAAGAAAAATGCTCGATAAGTGAAGGTTCCTTCTATTCTCATGGCTTCCATATGATGAAAGGGATTATTTGCTGGTCAGAAAAGCCATGGACAGAAGGATAAAATCTTTGATTATCAAAAATCTCCTTCTGCTGGTGACATCATCACCTTCCCACAGGTCTAGTTACACCAACAGGATTATAGTTACTGTGTAAATATTTGTGCTAGTCAAAGAAGGATTAAGTTAGAATTAGAGCAACAAATTCTTGTTGTTGTTTTTTAAGGAGACACAGGGGATTAAAAACAATTCAAGGCCCTAGTGCATTCTCTATTTAGAGTCCCCTCTCCCCACTTCATATCTCTGCAGCTTGCATTGCCTCTTTGCTTTAATGGATTATTTATTTCCATAAATCTAGTTTCAAGCTCCAGACTGAAATCACAACAGGAGAGAAAAGGTTAGAATCCTCCTCGCTCCACACTCCTGATTAAGATTTGACCCTAAGATGTGCCCTTAAACAGAGCTAAGGTAAAGGGCAAAAGGCATAATAGTCAGTTACATGAAATTGTGGCATGTAATCTGACATTAAATACAAAATGTGTTTCAGTGTCAGTGTGGAGTCTGTCCTTTTAACCTGGTTGTGTGGTTGAGATTTTTCCTGCAACTATGTGATTGAGTCCTAAACTTGTTATTAGTATTCTTTGCATGCAAAAGCAAAGCTACTTGAACCTGGAGAAACTATTTATTTAATAATCAAATATAATAGCGTAGCAACAGAATAAGAAATAGATCTCAAGCAGAACTCCAATTCCAAAAAATCAACTGCCTCTATCGGTTTTCATGACTTTGAAATTAACAGCTTGGGAAGCAATTTGAAGGAAAGATCAGGTAAATTCAATCCTAAGTGAGGTTAGCGCTTGAATTGTTCCAGTCCCAGAGGATATTAATTGCTTTGCAAAGCCTTGTAAAGACATCATTAAAAGTTTGTTTGGGTCACACACAAAAGCTCACATGACCTCACTTCTCCAAACTAGGTTTGCTGCTGAATATTAAATGGAAGAAAACCAGTGAATCAAGATGACCTAACCAGGGATGCAGGGCACCATGGGAAGGTCCTGGACAGGGAGTGGTGGGAGCACCTATTTGGGGGTTGGGGGGAATCTCATACATTGCTATTGGCACCCCAGGGCACCAGAGTCAAGGGCAGGGTGGAACAAAGCCCAATTCCCCGATATACCAGCACGTGCCTGGGCCCAACCCTCTAGTTAGGCTATGGAGGAAGAACTGTTAATGGCATTGCCTCCAACTGTTTTTCCCCCTCAAGGAAGTATCTTCAAAATGATGCAGAAGGCTAGCACTACCTTGCAGGAATGTAAAACAATGCTTGTCTCCAGCTTCCATTCAGAGTCAGAAGGGCAAAGAAGAAAGTGGCTGAAATTATATTCCTGATGTGAGTGGCATTAATTGGGGGGGGGGGCAAATTCCTGCAAGTTACAAAATTAGGGCAAACATTATCTCCTGCATGTAACTCAGCAAGGGACAAAGAATGTCTACATGGACATTGTAATGTACAGCAATTTGTCACCAATAGCTATGCCATTTGTGTTGTGACAGCAATAGGATTTTGGCCAGGGATTATTTTGTGCAAATTTAGCAAATTTTCACAAATAACTCAAATGATGGATATAATGATTTTAATATAGAATCGTACTCAATGAGAATGGTCATTGCATGAACACTTGAGGGTGAGGAGCAGTTGAGTAGGCATTTGCATGCTTTTCAACAATCAATCAGTTGCCCTCTCTTTCTTTCTCCCTCTCAAAGAGAAATAAAGGTAGTTTTGCACGGATATAGTTGGAACAGGTTGTTCTATTGTTTATTGATGCAGATTGGTTTATTGTTTATGTTTAATTTATACTGTTACTGTAAAAATAACAGTATTGTTGTATGTTGCCAAGAGTGGGAGAATATCCCAGATGGGTGGAATATAAATGTAATAAATAAATAAATAAATAAACATATTTCAGAAACTGTAATGAAGGGAGGAAAAGTCTCCTTATCTCTTTAGACTTGATGTGAAAAATTTATTTGGGCTTGAAAATTCTTCAGCGACATATCTTGATGAATTGAGACAGCTTAAATTCACAGAAATGAAGAAATCAAATTTTAGCAGTATTCTTTACATCCCTGCTAAAGTCAGGTTTAACTCGCTGTATTTTGGCATTGAGATTTTTCTACGTTTCTAAATCCACTGTGCAAAGTATTAGGAAAAAGAAGGGTTAATTTGTTTGTCGGGCAAAATTGCTTAGATTAAATATGAAATTAATGAGAGATAATGTCTGTCCCCTGTAAGCCAGGAAGATCAGAAATTTATTTGTAATTGCAATGAAGACTCAGCAAAAAAATGGTATGTCTAGCACAGGGGTTATTAACCTAAGGCCCATGGGCTGAATCTGGCCCAAAGTGCCATTTTAGGTGGCCTACTACCTCTCACTCCTGCCAACCTAGCAGTTCGAAAGCAAGAAATTGCAAGTAGATAAATAGGGACCACTTCGGTGGGAAGGTAACAGCGTTCCATGCGCTCCGGTGTCTAGTCATGCCTGCCACATGACCATGGAAATGTCTGCAGAAGCAGACAACGCTGGCTCTTCGGTTTAGAAACAGAGATGAGCACTGACCCCTAGAGTTGGATACGACTGGCTTTCGAGCAAGGGAAACCTTTACCTTTACTACTACCTCTCAAATGGCATTCAAGAAACAAAATGACCACCCCTTTGAAGCTGTTGGGACAAAATGGCCTCCCCCATCATGCAGGCAGGGCAAAATGGTTGTCTGGTACTTAAAGCTGACTGAGAGAGTGTGACCCGGCCCCTGGCTTGAAAAGGTTGAGAATCTCGGGTCTAGCACGTCAAGATTTTGAGTATTCATTCAGTTTATATCTTCCTGGCAAAAAGATATTAACAAAAGTTTGGGAACCATCCAGGAGCCTTTCAGAGTGAATGACAAGTTGTTTCAGAAAATTAGCATTCAGAGAGAAGGAAGATATCTTTCATCCATGTATCTTAATGTAGAAGGATAGTGTCAGGAATGCTCTCCTATGGAAGATAATAGGAGACATCAATGAGAGAAAAATTTAAAGGGGTTACACAGACACATAAGTATAGATGAAGCTAATAAGACTTTGTTGTTTTCCATGTCTGCTTGCTGTGTATTTTCCATCTGTGTGTAAGTTTTCCAACATTTCCCCATGTTTTGCCTACTTTTTTTGTTCTCTCCCCCACACCCCATAGAATTTCTGAAATCCATTATAGTATTTGGAACTGGATTTAGCTAACATAAATATTGTATTAATTCTAGCCCTTGGCCATTCAGACTAAATCTGTCATTAAACACTTTTCCTTTTGATAACGTAAAGAAGGTGGTGATGGCAGATTTTACTAACAGAAACTATTTTAATATAGAATCGCACTCAATGAGAATGGTCATTGCATGAACACTTGAGGGTGAGGAGCAGTTGAGTAGCCTTGACCTTTCTGTATGAACACTGTTCCAAGTTCAGGGTAAAAAAACATGGATTGGTGGGGCAGGCATGTGATAGCCATGCTGAATGGTGGATTTCATGGCAGATAGAATCTGAGAGGTGTGTTTCAAATCCTTTCTCAACAATAAGTGTCAATGAAGCATTCAATCATTACTCAGCAACATCAATTGATACTAGGTTCTTTGCTATTCTCCTTTTGTCTTCTAGCATTAAAGCACATCTGTTTCATGGCCCATATCAGTGGTTTCCCCATGCCAGTGATATCAGGGTTGTCAATCCATGAACTTTTATGACTGATATTTGGTGGGAATGGCCTCAGCTCAAAGAACTGGTGGGCAGATATTTTTTTCCACCATAATTTTTGGCTCATCCAGGGTGAGTGGTTTCATGAGCAGTTCAGTGCTGCCTGTCTTCTATCAGTTGGTTGCTATTAATAAGGCCAAATGATCAGCCATTAATTGATTTATTCTTAAGCACTGTTTTAAGGCATGCATCTCCACAATTATATAGCTGTGAGTAGTCTGAAGTGTTTAATACTTGGCAAAGAAGTGCTGAATGGAAGCTATGACCAAGTACAACTGCAAAGTCAAGTATGAGTCCTTAAATCAATGATGTTCTGGACAGACGCCAAGAGGTGGACATTTTAGAATTCCCCCTCAACAATAAGGCTCAACAAAAAGTCTTACATAAGAAACCACCCCTGAATATAAGATATTTTACATTTATAATTTGTACAGTGGAACTTCTGTTAATGTAACTAATCCATTCTCTAGGACATATCTTACAGAGAAAATTACTTTAACTGAATTTTCCATAGGAATGGATTGAATGCAATTTCCCATAGGAATGCACTGAAAATCAGTTAATTCATTCTGAAAACAATTCTGTAAACCAAACCACTATTTTCTGTGGATTTCCTTTTGTTATGTGATTTGTTATGTTAACCAAGCCATTTGTTAACCGAGGTTCCTCTGTAGATGGAAAAGTGCTATAGAGAGAATATATCAGAAAAACTAGTCAGTGTATAGGTCTCATTGGATATATGCCCTTATTATATGTGCACATTTGTAAATATTAAAAGCCTGGAAAAGTGACTTTATGGACTTTAGTTGTGAGAATCTTTAGAGGCCGCAGTGGCTGCAGAAATCTGGGAGCTATAGTTCCAAAAATGAATGCTTTTCAGGTCTTCATATACTGAGAGGAAGAAGACTTTTTTCAACTGCACCTCAGTCTTATGAATGTTCATACCAATTTTGTTGTGTAATCTCAAATAACTGCATGGTTCTCTTTACACAATTTTCAATACTGAACTATAGATATCCATATTCAATGGTAATAGATGTAACAAGAATTACTTTCTAAAGGTGAGTGAGACTGATACCTTTAGCAAAATTCTTAATGATTGCTTAATCATAAAACATTACTGGGAGCCTCATTAGTTCTGGATCTAATTATGGAAAACGTTTTCAATAACTTTCATCCTCAAGTGATTTCATGGATGCAATAACCAACATGTAGTAGACAAGACTGGAATTTTTAAAATCATAAAGCTAAAATAAGAAGGAGATGCAAAAATATTTCTAGCCCTGAAATTATCACAAAAACAAAATGTATATTACACAATTATCTTCAGTCCTCTATTATTTAGTACAACAGACCAAACAAAAACCAGACATAATTATTATGATGAACAAAAGTGTATGCTTCAGAAGAGAATCTTTAGAAAAAAGATTTATTTTGAAGCCACATAATAATAGTCTCTCTGAAAGAATTTTAATACATTTGTTGCACTCTGTTACCCACGGATTCAGCTGAATCTCTGCTATTTTTCCAGTTATTGAAAGGGGTAAAAGAAGAACAACAATACTTAGCTTTCTTGCTCTCTAATCAAAGTTTACTATATCTTATCCTACATGAAAGAGCTGCCTGGAGTTCTAGACAATCATCTTTACTAAATTTCCTGTAGATGCTAATAATAATGGACTAAAGATGAACAAAGCAACATAGTGATGTGCAAAAAATGACAGTGAGATGCATTCTTGATATTGCTTCAAGGATTAGTAGGAATCATGGCATACATAGCAATCATAACTGAACACTATTAAGTGGTAGGCAGAAAAAAATAGAAACATAGGTTTTCATAGATTGGCTGCAATCCTGTTCTCTAATTTATACTGTATAAGGCTAAAAATGTTACCAACTATAAACTGGATGACTTTATCAGTGGTTGCAAATTTTGAAAATTAAAGCACCTCATAGCAAAGATTGCTTTTTTTTAATTGGGCAAGCCCAGGTCCCCCACCTTCTGGCTTAAGCTCCTACATGTTGTGTCAATTCACAGCTCACATTCAGAGAGTAGCATCGGATCAAGGGAGCATCTTGGCTCCTCCCTCTGGGTTTTATCTTCTCACACACAGTCCACCCCCTTGCCATTCCACTAAAGGAATCCATCCATCCATCCATACAGTATAACATGCCCATCACACATTAGGTTTCATTTCTTCTAACCCACAAGGCTAGCATGTTTTTAAATTCCAGTCCTTCTCAGGAATGTGTTACTGGTCCCCCCATGCTAGTAAATCTCCAATTTGTAATGAGGCTGAACCAGGGTACAAATCATACCTGACAACAGGAATGTACTAATTGATGAGGAAAAGATAGAGCATGTCTAGCCAAGTGTTTAGCATGTAATTTTGTGTTCTTGGGGGTTCGTCAAGGATCCTTGTGTCCAAATTGCACAGACACTGGAGCACCACAACCTTTTTCCATGTGATTCTTTTCGAACCCCTGCCAGGAGATTCTAGTTTTCTTCTGCACAGAAATATATGCCATTCTTGGATAGGTACCCAATCAATATCCCCATGTTAAGCACATGACAATCTCCCAAACTTCCAGGGGAAAATCTTTTCTGATTCCTGCTGGAAATCTAATTCAGCCAAAAAATTCCTCACTCATCTTCCTGGCAGCTTCATCTTCTAAAATATGGAAGAAAGAACAAGTGAATTGGCTATTTTGGTCCTTGACCTCACCAACTGGAAGGAACAGTTCAGCATGGTGGAAATAGTGTGGTGGAAGGAGCCATGCCTTTTTATTATGAGGAGAAGAAAAACTGAGATAATATTTCCAAGTTTGAAGTATAATGCACACAAGCTATAAGGAGATACTAGCTGAGATCCTATAGTCAGGCACACTTGAAGAGTAGGGATGTACAAATGATGTGTTTCCTAAATGTCAGATTCTACACATGTGCAGAATTGCTATGAGCAAGAAAAGGAGGCAATGGCTAAAGAAATTGGCATGGCTATGTGAACAACTTTCAGATAATCTACAATTTACAAGGAGCAGGCATAAGAAATGGAAGGAGAGGCTATCAAGGAACTTTACCAGTTATAGTCATGCCAATCTTTAGCTGATGCCCTGGAAGGCCAAATCTAAAGGCAGCGGGTTCCCCTTTAAGTTCATTGGCTTCTTCAGGAAAAATAACACCAATTCCATGTGAAAGAAAATGGTTCCACTTAACTTTGTAGCTGGCTAAGAGTCAGTAATGGATTTAGCACTACAATCTCTCCACCATGCTTTCAATAACCATGCAATGTGGAGAAGATTTGTTTTTGCTTTGCTTTGCTTTACTAAAGATATAGAAGAAAGCCAGATTGAAGAGGAAAACTTTAAAAAGTCAATTAGACAAATAATAGTTTGGGAAAGAAATCACTATATAAGAAATATAAGAGCTATTTTCTTCCTATTTGGCTAATTCGATACCCACAAATAGGCTCCAGAGTTTACACCCTAGGCAAAACTCACCCAAAGAGTAAGAGACTGCTATTGAAATAGACAAGATCCCTTTTGGTTTTCTGCTGATCCACTCTTACCCTCTCCCTCAGCAATAGTAAAGGTAAAGGTTTCCCTTGCTCGAAAGCCAGCCGTATCCGACTCTAGGGGTCAGTGCTCATCTCTGTTTCTAAGCCGAAGAGCCAGCGCTGTCTGCTTCTGCAGACGTTTCCATGGTCATGTGGCAGGCATGACTAGACACCGGAGCGCACGGAATGCTGTTACCTTCCCACCGAAGTGGTCCCTATTTATCTACTTGCAATTTCTTGCTTTCAAACTGCTAGATTGGCAGGAGCTGGGACAGAGACGGGAGCTCATTTCCATCCTGCAGTACTCAGGAATCGAACTGCTGACCTTCCGCCTCCCAGTCAGCATCTTAGCGACTTGAGCCACTGCAGTCCCTCAGCAATAAAGACACCCAAATACCAATCACATTCATCTTTCCCAAAATTCTATAGAATACAAGCAAAGCTGCATTTCCTCCTTTAGAAAAAAGTCAGATGAAACCCACTCTCAATTACATTCTAACTATGAAGCACTCCGTGTTGATCTTGAACCTGCTTCAGTCTGATCACCAAAGTGTCTTCTCATGAGACACTTCCTGGCTGCTACCACCATCCCTGCCATCCACGAAGCAGTTCAGCTCTTTGCATTTCTTCATCAGGCAAATCACCATGGAAGAGATTTTGTAAAGAGAAGGTCATCATCACTTCTGATTTTCAAAAGAGGCTAACAATAGGAAAAAAGGTGCTTTCAGCTATGTTTAGAGAAAGAACAAGGAAGTGGTACATCTTCTGCATAGAGACAATGAAGAAATACTAGCAGGTGACAGAAAGAAGGCAGAACTGTTGAACAGCTGTAGTGAAATGGTTTCCAGAGCTGCTTTCTCACAGAGGAGCTTTGCTATGATGATGCATAAAATCTTTACTTCATTGTTATATTTCTTATATGAGTACTATAAGGCACAGTGGATATTAAAGGCTTCCTGAGAGTCTGTGAGAAAGCCCATTGTAACAGTTGATCAATTATTCCTTGATTGACCAGGCTATCAAGGGATGATTTTCTACTGGTTGAAACTTGCTTTCTGTCCCTTTTGCTGCTGCACTTTTCTTCTCCTGGTTCGACCAAAACTTTTCACGATTGGGTCTTCCTATCTTTTTGAGGACCTGCTAAGAAGTTCTTTTACTCCTCTTGGATACCACTTAGTGACTGTTGCTGTCCAATGCCTGTCGATCATTCGAGAGATGTGTCCAGCCCAGCGCAATTTCCATGTATGATATTCATTGAATAAGCTTTGTTTTCTTGTCACAATTACATCACAATCAATTATATTTCTTGATATAGCTGTAATGTGAGCACCTCACTTCTATGGGCAGATGCCACAGCCACAATCCAACCTAGCTGATCTCATGCCCCTTTTGACCTGAATTCTGAGCCACCATAAATACACATTTAAAAAATGTGTGCTGCTACTTTGAGCAGTGCTGGGTAGTTAGGTCTAGATTCCACATTAATTTCCCATTAGGCTACTCTGTGACATTATGGGATGATAAAATGTTCTCCAGACTCATGTTGTGTTGTGTATACTGCAGCTAGTAGTGGCACTGCTTGTCATCACAAGGTTGGCCTGCCACATGCCACTTTAACTAGGGACACCTCAGATTAGGAGCCAGTTATGTGTGGATTTGTTGTTCAGTCACGTAGTCGGGTCTGACCCTTTGTGACCCCATGGATAGGGATGTACAAGTAGATATGAGATAGGATTCTGCTTTAGTTTTTTTCTGGTGACATTCTTCACTGTCTAAATTTATAGGTTATTTTCGGAATAGTTTATTACTACAATATTTCACTCCATCAGAGCTACAATGTGGTTTTTAAGTGTGTCTATTAAAAATAAAATTTTCGTTGAACAATTCCTTCTTTTTATTATTTATCTGATTTTCCTCTATTTGTTACAGCATAAATAATCAAACTATCACCTTTATGATACAATATGATTTTATGTTCTGTAGTTGGGAAGATTTTTCCAGAAATCCATCAGTAGTATTTCACATGTGACACCCATCATTCTTCCTCTAATAAGGCAACAGAAGACAATAATATGGTGATGTGTAAATTAATAATAAATCAAAAGTCCATATTATCAAATGTTCAGCTCAAATTGGGAAGGGTGGAATTAATAAAGGGAAGGATCTAGTGGTCTAACTCCACTGGATCCTTTTGCTTCCATCAGGATCGTTGGCTTTCCAGTCCTTTAATCTCACTTGGAAACTTAAATTCCATTTTTTATGGGCTGGGGAACCCTGAGGATAAAGATTCTGGCAGCATTGTGAGCTAAGAGATATCTAGATTCTATTTGCATAGGACATGGGACTCTACCAGTGATCCATGGTTGTTGTCTCACCAAAAATTCAGCCCATTTGTGTATTTTCAAAGGGATCATCAGGAAACAAATTTCTCAGTGATGATGGAAAGTGGCTCCTTTGTTCTTAAGAAAATGATAGGGTTTTTTAAAACAAAGATAATGAAAAAAAAATATTTTAACAACTCCCAGGAAAAATTATCTGGTTTTAGCTAAGAAAACTGGTTTCAAAATTCCACAACATCTGTATGATCACAGGGCATATGTGATAATTGTCAATGCTAAAGACTCATCATTATCCCAGCATAGTTGTTTCTATGTCCATAACAATATAACTGCATGTCTTAGACTTATAATTATAATTTTTTTTCAAAGCAATAGCAATTACAATTTTATACCACCTCATAGCAGTTAGAACAATCTCTGAACGGTTCACAAGGTAATTAGCATTCTGCTTCCAACACACTGAGTACTCTGTCACAATCCAGCCGGCCCCCCACACTTCTGGTAAACCCCTGGAAACCAAAACAAACCTACACAGGGCGAGCTGGACGGCTAATTAGAACAGAGAGCCAACTCTCAACTGCTTATCAGCTCTTAAGGGGTTTTTATTTGGTAGCGTGTTCAAAGATTTGTGTGTGTGAAAGGCAGCTCTTACCCTTTTTAGTCCAATGAAGACACGTTGTTCAGAAAAAATGATGAAGATTTATTGATCAGGTTCATAAAGCATAAAAGTCAGTAGCACAGGTCAGTCCAATAAAGTCCACAGGTAAATCTAGGTAACCATTTTTAAGGAGCAAAAATGCATAGCTCCTAGGCTAAAGATTTCTAGCCCATTGAGATGCAGAAACAAAAGCTCTCTAATCAAAAACAGGTCTTAATCCATGAAGAATCAGAGACGAACTCTTTCTTCTCTCCAAAATGGAGAATTTTCAGTCAGGTGGGACAGCTTAGCCAATCAGGTATCAGCAAGCAAAAGAGAAAACTTTCTCAAAACAACAGTACATTGTTTACACACGTGCACACAGAATGAACTGGGGCTAGTCATAACATTGCTCTGCTAGCTTACGAAAGATAAGAAATACTGAAAAACATGGTTGAAAAACATGCTGTTACACAGCCTTGAGGCTCAGAGAGAGAAAAATGGATTTTTCTGAGGCCTATTTGAAAATTGGCAATTTCAAGCCTTAGGAAATAGATTCATTTCCTGACACGCCCTCCTTTCTGGAAAGGCAAACCGGGGGTTTGACTTTACCAAAAGGCATTATTTACTAATGTGAGCAAAGCAATTGAGCAAACAAGCTATCCCTTATATATGTAGGATATCAAGCGTTAAAGCTTCTTCCAGTTTTAGCTACTGGAGGTACACGTTACATAAGTTACATTCTGCATTGCAAGCAAACTCAGGTATAAAACCTTGCTGGAACAAAAGACTTGGGCATTTTCAGGTACCAAAGGTTTTCCCTTTCCAAAACACATTTTGCCCAAACAGAACAACCTTTAAATCAGAAAACAGGTCAGTAACACCACACATGTCACAGAGGCCGCTTGTACGAGCCTCTGGAAAAATAAACAGATGATTAGCAAGAAACAATAACATTTCCCCCCTTCTTCTTCTTCTTCTTCGATGTTGCACCTGCAAACAATTAAACAACCAGTTGAACAAAGTCCACTCAGAGTTCCGTTATCAGCTCTTCTTTCAGACGTCAGGAACATGTGCATCTCCTAGAAAACAAACTCAAGAAACAACCTTTAAGGTATTAATCAGAACACAGTCCAAAGGAATCAATCAAACAACCCCGCATCCTCATCCCTGTGAGGTTTGGGAACTAAACAGGCAACAGAATTGATGGCTTGACTAGCTTCTCAACTCAAGAGCGCGCAGAATTCCATTCACTCTCCTCAGTACGTCGGGAATCTGGATCTGGATCTGGCCTCTGCTATTGCTGAAACCGCTAGTTGGGCTTCCCACAGCCATCTTTACGGACTACTCCCCTCTTCAGCTCTTAGCTTTCTCGAAGGGTAATAAAACTCAGGGAAACACTGCATCCGGCAATTATTTCCCACTTCCCACTAGCTGACCAAAACAGCGTAGTGTAACAGCCTGTAGATAACACTTTTCAGAGTGGTGGCTCTGGCACACACACTCTAGCAAAACATTTCTTCCTTGGACACGTGGAGGAGTCCGTTGGAGCTCTTCCACCTTTAAGCTGGTATCTCAAACACAATGAGGCAATCAGCAACTTCTCCAGGTCTTCAAAGACCAAACAGCACATGTAATCAGCAACTAGGAACTTCAATGCAGGAAAATAAATCTTATCTGAAGGGTTCCACTCCTTCTTCTTGGCTTTGGGGGAAATCTAACTTCAAGGAACTGCTTCTGAGTGAAAATAGGCACTCTGTGGAGTTTTGACTCCAATTCAACACAAAAGAGTCTTATTTAGGGCTTGGGGCTTGCTGGGCGTCTGGGGAAGTCTCAGAAGTCATCTGGACAAGCTTCACCCACCCTGGGCCCTTCCTTTTGGCTAAACATCATCTGGGCACCTTCTCCAAGATCCCATCTGGAATGGAGTCTGTCTTGGGGTGCTAACTGTGGTGAGGGGGTACATTCATCAGCCACTGGCTTACCTTTCATCTTGTAGGCTTGGAAGACGTCTCAGTCCCTCTGGAACCGCCAGCACTGGAAACGGCCCTTGGCCCACGGCCCTCAGATCTGGGAGTTTGAGAATCCGACTCAAAACTCAAAACAGCAATCAGTTGCTTTCCTTTCAGCACTTTTATCTCAGGAAAATACATTCCAAGGATGCAGTTTCTCAGCTTCTGCTGCAGACGCACACACGCAGGCTTTCAGCCAAACAAACGAAGCTTGCTTCTTGCTGGGCTGAGATTGAGAGCATGCACACACACACAAAAAAACGTCTTCAAGAGGCGCGACATCCCACCGCTGCCACCATGTCACAATCCAGCCGGCCCCCCACACTTCTGGTAAACCCCTGGAAACCAAAACAAACCTACACAGGGCAAGCTGGACGGCTAATTAGAACAGAGAGCCAACTCTCAACTGCTTATCAGCTCTTAAGGGGTTTTTATTTGGTAGCGTGTTCAAAGATTTGTGTGTGTGAAAGGCAGCTCTTACCCTTTTTAGTCCAATGAAGACACGTTGTTCAGAAAAAATGATGAAGATTTATTGATCAGGTTCATAAAGCATAAAAGTCAGTAGCACAGGTCAGTCCAATAAAGTCCACAGGTAAATCTAGGTAACCATTTTTAAGGAGCAAAAATGCATAGCTCCTAGGCTAAAGATTTCTAGCCCTTTGAGATGCAGAAACAAAAGCTCTCTAATCAAAAACAGGTCTTAATCCATGAAGAATCAGAGACGAACTCTTTCTTCTCTCCAAAATGGAGAATTTTCAGTCAGGTGGGACAGCTTAGCCAATCAGGTATCAGCAAGCAAAAGAGAAAACTTTCTCAAAACAACAGTACATTGTTTACACACGTGCACACAGAATGAACTGGGGCTAGTCATAACATTGCTCTGCTAGCTTACGAAAGATAAGAAATACTGAAAAACATGGTTGAAAAACATGCTGTTACACAGCCTTGAGGCTCAGAGAGAGAAAAATGGATTTTTCTGAGGCCTATTTGAAAATTGGCAATTTCAAGCCTTAGGAAATAGATTCATTTCCTGACATACTCATTTTACTGACCTTAGAAGAATGGAAGGCTAAATCAACCTTAAACCCATTGGGATCAAACTCAGATTACAAAGAGAATTTTGGCTGTAGTACTGGAGGTTTAACCACTGTGCCACAAAAAATAAATAGATTACAGGAGAGGAAGAGCATTGCCCCTACCAAACAAACCCTAGTGGTAAATCAAATTGGAAAAGTGTATGACAAAACTGTATATTGTCACCCTGCTTATTTAACTTATATTCAGAGTACATTGTGCAAAATGAAGGGCTGGATAATCACAAACTGCAATTAAGATTGCAAGAAAAGTAGATGACACCACCCTAATGGCAGAAAGTTAAGATGATCTAAAAAGACTCTGACAAGGGTGAAAGAGGAGAGCATAAAAGTTGGCTTGAAATTCAATATTCAAAAGGCCAAGATCATGGCATCTGGCCCATCACTTCCTAGCAAATAGAAGGTGCAGTGACAAACTTTAATTTTTTGAGATCCAAGATCACTGCAGGTGCTGACTGCAGCCATGAAATAAAAATGTTTATTCTTTGGAGGCAGGCTACGGAAAACATAAGTAGCATAATAATTAGAGATATCAGCCTGCTGACAAGTCCACCTAGTTTCTGTACTGTTTTTAACTTTGATAACTTTTTTAACTCTTGTTGATTTCTTATTGATTTAGATCATTTTATGTTTTTATTTCTTGTAAGCCGCTCAGAGTCGGGTAATCCCGATTGGGGCGGGGTAACAAATGCATTAAATAAATAATAAAATAAATAAATAATAAATTTATGTGATGACTGTGAGAGCTGGACCATAAGGAAGGCTGAGTGTAGAAGAATAGATACCTTCAAGCTGTGGTGCTACAGAAGACGTTTGAGAGTCCCCTGGACTGCAAGGAGGTCAGATCAGTCAATCCTAAAATAAATAAATCCTGACTGCTCCTTGGACAGATACTTGACAGATACTGAAGCTGAAGCTCAAGCACTTTGGCCAACAAATAAGAAGAGAGGACTCAGTAGAGAAGGCTCTGATGCTAGGAAATATTGAAGACAAAAAGTATAAGGGGCACCAGGTGATGAGATGAGCTGGTTAGACAGCATCATTGACGCAGTGGCCAGGCTTTGGAGGTTGGTGGAGGACAGAGGAGCTTGGCGTGCTGTGGTCCATGGGGTCAGAAAGGATTGGACTCAGTATTTGTCCTTTCAAGGAGAAGTCAGGGTTGATTTCCTTTAGGATTGACTGATCTGATCTCCTTGCAGCCCAGGGGACTCTCAAGAGTCTTCTCCAACACACAGTTCAAAGGTGTATATTCTTCTGCGCTCAGCCTTTCTTATGGTTCAGCTCTCACAGCCATACATTACTATTGGGAAGACCATTTCTTTAACTATGTGGACTAAAATGTCTCTAGCAATAGTACCATATATTATTTTAGTGTGTTCTTTTCAGGTTTATTTTTTCAAAGTACAAGTGTGTGACTTTTTTCACTATACCATGATGGGGAGGTTGCCAGAACCTTTCCATCTCTTTTTGTCACATTTCTCTTCCTTCTAAACACTAGATGAAGAATTCAAAAATATAACTATAAAAGTCTTCTAGATACAGTTAAGCTATAGATAAAGTGTGGATTGTTTCCTTGCAAATATAAGCTTTTGTTCCTGGAAGACACATATGGATTAACAAACACAGTGCAGAGAGCAATACTTTTATGTAGAAAGATGAGAGGTTGGGGGAGGGGGAGCAAATGGCAATCAAAAATCAGACATAAATGAAATCGGACAGATGGCGCTAGTACAGATCACAGTTTGTAAATTATTTAGTAAGAATGGGAGGCTTATAGATGCTAGTAGCAATTTAAATTAACTATTGTGCTAAGATGTTGCTTTTTGTAACACTTACCAAAATCTACTGGGTATCCATGTGTTCAACTCCATTTTAATCAATAGAAATGTTGGCCCTGACTTTTCCTCAAATTTATGATCCACACTTGCACATTTCACATGCGAAAGAAAAACTATGCTCAGAGAAGATGTAAGGTTTAAGTCTTTACACCACCCCATTATCATGTCTACAGGATAATCTGAAATGGACAAGCATTTGCATATAAATAGATATCTCAATGAGCAGGCCTCTCTAGATGCTGGAATGGGGAGCAACTGACGTTTGGTGATGGAGAACACACCTTGCATGCTGAAGAGTTCAGTCTGAATCCTAGCATTTCCTGCAATTCTGGGAAGTTGCTTCTAGTTTTGAGGATAGAGGAATTTGAGTAAATCTAAAATCACATTCTCTGAAAAAGAAGGTTGCCATCTAGAGCTTTTAAGCCATTTTTTCTTTTTAGTATTTGCATTTATTTTTTAATTTTATTTTGCTTGTTTAAACCTGGCTGAATAAGTCTGATTCCCCACTGTGTCTTCCACTGGTGTAGTTTCACAGCAGGATTTCAGTACCATGGGACTGAGAAGTGGTTTATATTTCCCTTATTCCAGGATGATCTGGGACTGTGCAGCTTGCCCAGGATGACACAGGCATATTAGGACAGTTTGGAATGCTCAAACAAAAATGCTGTATGGTCAACATTTTTAAGAGTGTGCCACAATGTTCCAACAGAAGACTACAAAGTGGGATAAATTCCTGGGTAGCTGACATCTAAGAATCAGAAGAGCAGCAATGAAGGAATTAGGAGAGAACATCCAGTAATGAGACTAAGATCAAGTTCATCCATCCTGTATTTCCAGATTTCAGCAAATCAAGACTGAATTGTCTCAGGATGCAAAAATGATGGAACTGAGGTTTTCCTACTTTGGGGATATTTTGAGAAGGTAAGGATTCACTAGAAACCACCCCCCACCCCATAATGTTTGGAAAGGTTGAAGATAGCATGAAAAGAGGAAGACCAAATATGAGATGGATCGAATCCCTAAAGAAACCAGAGGCTTATTTACAAGAGCTGAGCAGGGCTGTAGAGGACAGGGCATTTTGGAGATCTCTCATACATAAGAATGCCATGAGTCAGAAGTGACTAGATAGCATGCAATAGCAGCAACAACAACAATGTCTATTTTTCTCTCTCAAGAAAAAGATTAAACATTTGTATAATATGAATCTTAGCTATTGGTGACTCAAGTATACCCTGAGTTAACCCAAATTTACTAAAGTCAAATATATTTTCTCATTTTTCAGTCATTTCATAAACAGCCTTACTGTAAGGAAAGCAGTTTACCATCATATGTGAAAGGTCTACTTTACTGGAGGGAGACACAAATTGAATTGCTGAAGAAAAGTGGCAGTGATCCAAATGTGACAGACAAATCCTCAGATTATCAAATTCCTCAAGAAGTAGCTCAACATTTGCTGTAGGAAAATTTTTTAAACACCCAATCACTTAGTTCTGTATTTGTTAAAAGCATTATAGCCTCTAAGCCAGGGGTTCCCAACCTGTGGCCCATGGGCTGGGTCCAGCCCATGGTACCATTTCATGTGGCCTGTACTGCCTTCACCGCACCCAAAAGTGGAAGCGGACACATTTACGTCAGCTATAAAACGCATAAACAAGACAATGTTTGTCATAAACACAGAAGTGGCTGCATTTATGATAGCCATAAATGCATCTGCATCCATTTCCCTGTGGTATGGTCTGGACCATTCAGCTGTCTAGGTCTGTGGTGTAAAATGGTTGGGAAAGCCTACTCTAACTATAATAGCCTTCCAATTCTTGATATACGTGGTACCTCGTACAACAATTTTAATCAATTCCACGGGGCTTGTTGTTGTATGAAAAAATGATATACGATGCATGCATCGTATAGTGATTTTCCCTATGGGATGCATTGTACAACAAATATCTCTATGGGAAAAATCGTACAACAACAAAAATTCATTGTACAGTTTTTCCCATAGAGATGCATTGCATCGTATAACAATTTTAGTTGTTATACAGACCACAATTTTTTTTTCAAATTCTCATTGTACGATTTAATTGCTGTACAACACATTCATTATATGGGGTTCTACTGTAGATATATATATATTTAAAAAAGATAAGGTACAGATGATAACATTTCCTTATTTGTTGTTTTACTATTTCTGGAATAAGTAATGTGTGTGACTTTACAGCATTGCTATATTTTGTTTAAACCATAACCATGATCTAAAAAAGAAAAAGTTCAGGTTTGTATGACTTGCTTAGTATGATTTGGTAAAGACCTATTTTTCTCAAGGTCTTTAAGAAAAGTTTACAGTAGAGAATGCCTCCCTCCACCTCCAGGTCCTAGAAGTATAGCCAACAATCATTGAGCAAACTGTCTTTGGAACCAAACTTTGAAAATAAATGATCAAAACAAATCCATAGGTTGTTGTGCATTTTGATACTATCAGGGGAACCCATGACAAACAAACTGCTATTTCAGAAGCATTACTGATTCCTTGCTAGAAAGGTGGGAGGAGCAGAATTGCTTCATTGTCTTTCCCTTTGACCCACATGATTAAAGCTATCATGAAATCAGTTCTTTACTATATAAGTAAACACCATGAATTGTTCATCACACCTATCTCTGAGGCTTCATGCAACGAGAGAACTTCATACAGGCTCCAGAAAAGTAGGGTACCCTTCAGTTTACTCCATGAAATGCAACCATGTACAAATCAGAACACTTACATTTTATGTAACTTCTCTTTCTGCAAAGCCAGACTTCTTGTCCTTGTATTATGCTCCATTTAAGTTAGTTGATTTTGGAGCAGTAAACATGGGTTGGTCATTATTTGAGCATATAAGCCTGTAAAGGAAGGAGAAAAACATGTAAATATTAGAAAAAGAAAGGTGCAGGTGTATGTTACACAGTTGTGCAAGTAAATGCTAGAAATCATTTCCATGTAGATATATAGAGATAGATAGATAGATAGATAGATAGATAGATAGATAGATAGATAGATAGATAGATAGATAGATAGATAGATAGATAGATAGATAGATAGATAGATAGATAGATAGATAGATAGATAGATAGATAGATTCCAAAGTATGCTGTCTTTAAATACTTTGAAACATACACTGTTTATGCTCCCCATTTTACTTTGAATTAAATGTAGAGGAAACTGTCAAAAATTAAACAATGAGTGACCATTTCTAATACTGTACTCTATATTGCATTTTATGTTATTTTATTTTATCCCATGCTTCCCATCAAGACATTGACCTATATTTCTTTTTCTTTCCCCCATGAGTAGACATCTGCAGGAAGCAAATATATTTTCCCAATTAATATCCTAGTTTTGCCTCAGGAGGGTGAAATGCCATCTCTTGAATGCAAATAAGCAACTAAGCAGCTATAAATTGTCAAATATTCTGGAGATGGAAAGTAGACTAGAGATTCTAGCAGGATTTTGTCATTTCTAGAGTAAAAAGGAAAAAAAGAAACCTCTCTCAGGGAATTGTGAAATAGCATGCTGTCACATACCACAGCTACGGTAAAAGTTGGTAACACCCCCAAGCATTTGACATTTCTTCCAAGGGCTTAAAAAACATTGATTTCTCTTTAACCAGATATATGGTTATATTTCTCTGTCACTTCGAGATATAGGAAGGAGCATTTCTCAGTAAGAAAAGCGCATCTGATGCACATTGAAATCATCTAACAAAACAGTGATGGGGAGTGATAGCAAATACCCACCATTTAGCAGAATAAAGTCTATGCTGCTCACTTAAGCACAGAGATCACTTTCTGGAGAGAGAAAAGCAGGAGCAAAAATAGGTTGTGTTGTGATGCTCTGGTAGCAGAATACATAAATAAGCTGCTACCTAAGGTGTTTACAATTTTCTCACAAATGAATGTATTAACTCTTCATAACCCAAGCACTGGTTAAACTAAATAAGGAAACTTTGCAAAGGACACAGGTGTAGAGTTTCTGTTGCAGTGCTGCAGTTATCTGGGCTTCCTCCTCTTCTTCCTCCTCCTCCTCCAAGTCTAGGCCAGACAAGAAACTGCCAAAATGAAGCCATTTTTTGGTGAGTTCATTCTGCAGTTCCCTTTTCCTGACTTAGTATGAGAAAGACTAGCTGGAAACACAAGGTTGGCATTACCAGGGTACACCCGATTGTGGTTCCAAAATACTACAATCTTTGAGGAGGCTCTTTCTGTGTTAATTGGGCTGAGTTGCTTTGAATCCTCTAGATAACCGTTTCCTTTCAATTGAACTGGTAAAAGGATGGTGGGGGAAATAATGTGAGAAAAGACATTTAGAATCTGGCAAGCACCTTTCTAGTCAAGACTTTTTTTCCTACAGTGACAGTGGCTAACCAGATGCCTCTTAGGAAAATTACAAGAGTTCCATGAAGGCAATAGACTTTGCCTATTTTTAAAGGGCTGCATCCTCAAAGCCCTTGAACCTGTGGTCATAGACAAATAGATGTCTTTCTACCTACTGGATTGCCAGCAGCATTAGCCATATTCAGTCACAGTCCTACAATTGTAAAGCCCTACTCGATCACCAACCCACTTTTTTGACAACGCACTTGCAAAATAATGTCTAGCTTTCCCCCTTCTGTTGCATGATGGATGATGCATGTGAAGAGGAGAAAACTCACATTTAAGCATTACACTTGAGTCCAAATCCAGGAAAATCAGGAAAGCCAATGTTTAAGCAGAACTCATCTCCTCTTCAACCATGTATCTCTGCATATGGAGAAAATTACAATTGAATGTTCCCTCTGCACATTTGGCTACAATGCAGCCTGGATGAAGGAGGGCCTTAGCCCCTTCTGGATGAAGAGGCAGGAAGTAGTCTGGGATGCTATAGCATTCTTGTTCAGAGGTCCAGGGATGGGGTGTTAGGCTTGCTTTGAGACCTGGTCAAGGGATTCAATGTATTTAATAAATGTGGCCCAAGCCTTATATCACAAATACCTGCCTCTTTATTTGATGGGTAAGGGGGTAATAACAAAGGCTACAGGCAAATATATTTTTTGAATTATTTTTCCCCTCTTTTAAAAATGAGAGAGGGAAGTTTAGGGCCTCTAAGACCACCAGAAGACTGCATGGGGCTGGTGGAGAATGCATGTTGCCCACTCCATAGTAGGTGCTCTTCAAGTGTGTTACCATGCAGTAGGTAAGTACTAACTGCATAAGCCTCTTGTCTTTCCCGCTCCTGATTTTGTTCACTCATCCTACCTTCTTCAGTGAGGATTTTACAGTTTCCCTATAACAAAATGGGAAAATGGATCAGTAAGCAGGCCTAAGAAACAGCTAGTAGACTTAAAGTACTGCTTGTTGAAAAGGAAGGCTTATAAATTGTTTCCTATTTCATGGAAGCCTTTATAATTTATTTATTTATTTTAACAGAAGTACTGTATATTCCTTATGGGTGAAACCCCCACTCAAATTGGCTTATGATACAAAATTTAAGCAAAGTGACAGTAATCTAAATAAAAGGATCCAAACCCTAGATAATAAGCAGCAGCTACCATCCACCTGAGAACATACACATTCTTATTCTTCTTTTGTGTCCAGATCAAACTTTAAGCTGCCAAAATGAAGTCACTTTGTTGGCTTTTCCATTGGTCAAAATTAAATAATTGTCAGTACATATTTCCTGTAGTAGACCAGCAGGTGAGCTGGGATCTGTATCTCTCCACATTCACAACATGTAAGACCCACATGCTCAAGTGGGGGCTGCTGGCCGACACAGCAATGTACTGTGATCTGATCCTCCACCAATTTTGCTCCGCACCCACCACCATGGAAACTGTCAGTTACATTCTGCTGAAGCAACTATTATTTCTTGAAGATGGATACCTCTTGGTCTGGTGTGTCATCTTTGACTATTCCACCTTTTGGGGTTCTGCTGGGATCTAGACTCAAAATGTGGTATCCCTATAGTATTTCCTCTTTTTCCTTACACACTCAAACCCCTTACCACATTAAGATGTGCAACCAAGAATAGGTCAGCATCTCTTACTAAATAATACAAAATATAAAATACTAAAGCTACAAATTGAAAATCATTTTGCTAGTGTACTAAAAGAAAGGCCTATTCAAAATGCTGGACACAGAGTAGATAACATTATATCTTTTGGGACTTATCATTGGTTTAAAGATGCTTGAAGTCATTTCTTATTCAACAGGAATTTGTATTCAGTGCAAATCATATTAAAATAGCATTTATTACAGACCTGGTTTATAGATATCTGACTGAGTCTACTGCATTTAGAACAAAGGAGGTGGTATGCTAATTGGATTAAAAATAATTAGGCTTTGTCCAGAGAAATGGCTGACAGCTTAGATTACTTTGATACCTTTAGAGAGAAGTCAGCCAATAAAATTTTTTATAGCAAATCAAGATATAATTAACTATTATAAAACAAGGTATTTTTTTTCTATCTGCACTTCCATTTAAATCTTGGAGGAACCTGGCAAAACAAAAGATTGTATAAAATTACAAAAGTAATCATTATATTAGCAGTACTATAGATTAATTAAAAGATCACACTAGGTAGAGTATGTGCCATTCAAGATGCTGATACTAATAGAAAATGCTTCTTTCATTACACTTTCTTTGACTGAGAACTCAAAGTGTACAGTCCTTACTGAAGTACATGCGTAAGCCACGGTTTATTTTTAAATTAAGAAAAACTTGTAATTATTTTTCTCCCTAGGGAACACTTAATTGGCTCTTGTGGATGTATGTGTTTCCATGTTTTTAAAAAGCAGGTGAAAAGAAAAGAGTGACAACATTTGCACAAATTAGCATTCTCCTGCCTTCTGGATTAAACACCAGTCTTGCCCTTATGGTAACAAAAAAAGACCCACCACACCAAAATAATACTAATACTAATAATAATAATAATTTGTGTCTGAAATTATTCTCAGTTGAAAAGATTTTTTGTGGAAGAAACTCCGCTCAAGGAATGACCAAGTGAGGCTCCTTACATGTCCCCAAGAGTTGGGACAGAGACAGGCGCTCAATCTATCATGCAGTACCTGGGTCTCAAACTACTGACTTGCCAGGTTTCCAGCTAACAAGGCGAGCTTCTTAACCACTGACCCACCGCAGCCCCTTACCACACCAAAATAAAGCTGTGGTTCTTGAGACTTTGCGAAGCCCATACATTAAAGCTTCACTACATTTGTTCCTGTATTTTTGGTTCTCATTTATTACTTTTTTACAGGACAATTATTTCCAATCCATATTTCCATTTCTGTATAACAATCTGTAGAACAATCTACTCCTTTTTCCTGCAGCCTGAGACTTTATTATGATCTTTAGAACATGTATTTATACCACAAATCAGTCCATGGGATTTTTAAGAGAGGTCTTGGGCTTTATCCAAGGGAATTCAACAGTCAGGTTTTAAAAAAAATGGTGCCAGATCAGTCTCTATGGACTACTCTTAATTGGGGCCCTATTCACCATTTCCATCTAATTCCTCACCTACCGTTATCACTTTAGAAGGATGGTGAGAAGGTGGAAGAAAATAGATTGACCTCTGTTTGCTTGTTGTTTGGCTGATTGTCTAAGAAAAGAGCAAGGGGTGGCAGCAGCAGAGGGGACAGGCATTGTTAATGGGGTTGATGGCCCACTGCAGCTCCCACTACATTGGTAAATAGCACAGGATTTGCTAAGAAGGTTAAACTGATACATTCAATTGCTTTAACTGATCACACAATGTAAATCAGCCCAGCCCTTTTTGCCAATGAAGTAGACCCCCCCCCTGTATTTTGGAAGTTGGGTCTTCTACTTTTTTCAAGCCAGAATGAGTCAACTGGAGATTTCTCCATGTTCCATTCTCCAATGAGACAGGGGGCATAACTATGGGTGGTATTCTGGTGATGTACTAAACTGACATGATGTTTTGCACAGTGGGAACACCCATCCCTGCTATGTTTCTCCCTAGTTGTCCTGAAGATTTTTAAAAATAAATATTTTTAAACAAACTACCACGTTTAGCACTAGATCACCTATCACTCCATTGATATATTACTTAGGCACTAGATTACCTCTGCACAGAAAAAGGAAATACAAAAATTGATATGAAATAGAAACAACAGCGAGGAACTACAGCACACAACTTTATTTGATGATTTATTTGTGTGTATGTTATGGAGTCCTTTGGTACCACTTACGTCATAAGGTAAACAGTGTTCAACACACTCCGGGGTCTAGTTATACCTGCCACATGTCCATGGAAACATCTGCAAATGCAAACAGCACTGGCTCTTTTCATAAACAGAAATGAGCACTGAACCCTAGAGTCAGATATGACTGGCTTTCGAGTATGGGTGACATTTACCTTTACCTATGGTAGAAAGGCAACAAGTATCTCTCCTGGCATAGAGGAAGAACAGATTTTAGCATGGTATTAATGTGTTTCAAACCTCCTTGTTTTCCCTTCAGTAGTTGTGGCAACACAATAGGATTTCACCCTACTCTCTGCCAAACCCCAGCAAAGTAAAATTAGGTGATTCCAATTACCCACTGTGCATGTGTGTATTGTGCCTAAGTGTGTGAATGGAATTCAGGGGGGAAGTAGGAGATTTATGCATAGCTTTCAATGCTGCCTTGGGTATGTATCCATTACTCAATTTTGATGTTGAGATGAGAGATATTTTCTCTTGTGGTTTCTCTCTTAGGTTTTTCATTTTTGAAGAAACAAGTGTGGGCTCCTCTGACTTTGATTTTGAGTCCTTCAAGGATTTCTCCCAGAAGAAGGAGCACAATTGGACTGTCTATTTTTAGCACTACCTCAATCAACTTTGAGCAGTGGACACAACTCTTTGGTTGATGCCCTTCACTGAGACAATAAAGACAATTAGAGGATCTGTCAGTGAGTGATATTTTATTTGTGCAGCTGACATAACTTTTAAAAGAGCCCACTGGGGCCATAAAATGCCAAGAAGGGGAAAAACAGTAAATGGATTTTTTTAATAGTCCATGAGAAGAAGAAGAAAGTTGAGTACTGAAGAAAAGTGATAAGTAGGAAAGACATATTTTTAAACTTTGATAAACAAAGTATAGTGGTAAGCTCTGACAAATGCAGTGAAATGTCCTCTCCTAACAATGGCTAAAAAGAATTTACTCATATGAGTGATGTACAGATGTCCCCCAATCTTGTTTGGAGGCCCATTAAAGATGTTCAATGAATATCTTCTGGTTATACTAATTTGCTCCTCTGTATGGTTTGTTTTGTTCATTGGCATCTGATTCTCCACTGACTTGCCAAAACAATGGTAATTTCTTTCCTTTTTGGATTTACACTTATGCACATTACCTAGTAGACATAATAGACTCCAAGGAGTAGAATAAACCTGCCAAATTTCAAGCATCTGGCTTCATGTTTCTGCATACTAGGCACATAAATCTTGCATTTAAAAACAACAAAAAGTAAATGACTGAAGCAAAATCCGTCCCATCCAATGAAATTTATAATCCTGTTATGCACTGGTTTGCAAATGCAGGTTTTTTTCACACCTTAAAAATGAATTTTGACTTATACAAACTGATCTGAATCTGATTAATTAGTTTAATAATCAAGGGTTTATCTGAATCCAATGTTAATATTGCAGTGATCTGTTGACTGAGCAATGAACCTTTCAACCATGAATAGTAGAGCTCTCCGTCTCTTTTTTTAAAAAATAGATATACACAGGCTCAAAAAAATATATATACATGCTCAAACACAGGTATGATCACAGTTCAAGGGATAGGTTGGATCTAAGCTTTCAGATCTAAGCTTTTATAGTTTAATAAACAAAGAACACAAATAGGTGATAGCTTGTGTAACCTACAAAGTGAGAACTAAAGTAAAAGAAATGATACAAAATACTGGTCATTCCTACAAATGGTTGCTGGATTAGAGATAATAAAGCAGATGTTTGCATTCATAACGAATGAAGAATTGTCTTGCCAAAGGAATCTATACATTAGAAACCGTTGTCAGAAACAGGATATAAAAAATAATAGATTAACCAAAATATCTGAACCCAACTGTGTCGTGGGATATACCTAATGCTTACATATATTTTGTTAACCACTCTATGCTTTTTATTTTTCCTTGTAAGCTGAAAATGGAATCAAAATAAGAAAGTTAGTAATGGAGAAAGTTAGTAATGGAGATTGACAGGAAGACAGAACACTTTCAACACTGTGAAATCCCAAGCCTGGTAAAATTAATAGACTCAATATCCTACATGAATCTAAATATAAAGCTACAGTCTTATGCCAAAATAGTAACAAGGATGAGATATAAAATCTATTAATCTTCTGTCATCATCTGAAAGCCTTGTGTTATTGGGCAATGAGGGATATTTGACAGTGTGTTAGATGCTGTCCTATTGATAAACCAAACACAAAGGCCAAACTAGACATATAGAAAACAAAGTAATTGGTCTTCACATCCTTTTCTTGTTTCAAAAAAGAAATAGTTGGCAATAACATAAATCTGGAAAAACTGCACGATGGCAGGTTTTCCTATGAGCAAATAGTGCCTATGTAGAAAAAGCCAAATCCTATTTGGGACTAGTGATGATAAATGCCCAGCATATACCTCCTCTGTATATTTCTTGGCCAAGACTTCAGGCTGGTGGGAGCTATTTTGAGTGTGTGCATGCTAGAAACATGAGCTCCACAAAGTGGGAGCAGGGATAACATGGTTTTAGAACGGAGGGACAGAATATGTTAAGCCCAGGAATTTGTCTTCAGTACCACAAAAGAACACACAATCCAGTTTCACAGGCATCCTATATTTTCTTCCATCTTAGCAGCCCAATCTAGAATCATAGAGATGCTTTTTGTTGCTACTGTTAGGGATGAGATTTGCAGAATTAACAAACTCTCATTCCCATACATTGGAAGCAAACTCCTCCCGGGATAAATGATGTGACTGGGAGCCATTAAAGCAGCAGGAAATTGAGTTGCCCTCTTACCGCCATAACCTTCTTGTGCTATTTTTGAGCTCTTAGAAAAATGCTGTGCTGCACTGTGAGTGTTATGAGAAATCCCTGTGACTTCTAAAGATCCATTTGTGAATGAATTCTGATGGCAGCAGCTTCCTTCCAAATTTGCTCCTCCTTTGTGAGTTGTAGGGAATCCCCACAAGTCCCATAGTGTAGTGGGGCTCTTTTCTAAGGACACAAAATAAAAAGCTTTACCTCCTGCTGGTTTCATGATTTTTAGTTCCACAATTTTGGCCTGGGATGTTCCCACTGAATTAAGAGACTAGGCATTTGTTAATTCCTAAAATCCTATTCCTAGCTTCTGTTAAGTGACTTGAAGTCAGATGTCCTTGGCAATGTACCCAGTGGTGGGCATCAGCAGGTTTGCACCAGTTCACCAGAACTGGCAGCAGAAATTCTGGCTGCCCCCACCCATCCAAGTTTTGAAATAAAGTAGTCCAATTCGGGCACAACGCAGGGGTTTTCCCATTGGCCACGCCCACCATACCATGGCCACACTGTGGTAGTAATTTTTTTGGAGCCCATTACTGAATGTACCACACATCCTCCAGAGGTATCTCAAGTGTGTGATCTCCTCAGAACTAAGGTCCACTTTTCAGATTTGCTCACAGCCTAGGTGCTGCAGCCCCACCAGACAGGGTTAAAAAGGAGAGTTTTGGCTCCAAAAGATTAATCTTGGATCTGTTTTGTCAAGATTGTTACAGTAAGTAATATTTTGCCCACTCCATATTAGATTCTCAAACATATTTGGGCCTTTCCTAACTCAGGATGCCAGAAAAGACTCTTGGTAGTTCATACAGGGCAATTTGTATCCAAAAACAGTAGGGAGGAGCATGAGAAAGCCCTTGGTCTACATTGGGGTGAGAAACGTGTGGCCCTCCAAAAATTGTGACCTACACAAGTATCAGATCTGGACAGCAGAGCTGCAATTCATTTTGCTGGAGAAATGTGTTCCACATTTGTTTTTATTGGATTTTTTAAAAAGAGAAATAAAATATCCGACATTTAGAAAAGCACTTGTTGTTTACTCCATTGGGATGGTCTTTATATGTAGGAAATATTTTTAAATATAAATGTATTTATATTTGAGAAAGGGGATCTTGAGAAGTGGTTGTGCTTGCTGCTTCCATATTCAGTATTTGTTTATATCCCTGATGAGATCCCTTTAAATACAAGAAAATACTGCATACACATTTGCATTGGTGAAGTTTACAAGACAGCTGGGGGTGGGGGTTGGGGTGGATGAGTTCCACAAAGAGGTCTATAAACATTGTCTTCCAGAAAATAAAAAAGGCACTCGATTTTATGTATTAGTGAAAAGTGATTCTGCCTAGACAGAGACATCCCTAGGGGCTTTGTACAGCTAAACCAGTGATAGCTATTTGTGCTAGATACCAAGATAAATTGGTGGCTGGAGGTTATCTATCTAATTTACTAGAGATTTCCTGATAGCCTTGCCCTTCTGGTAGCTAGCATTACAGATCTAAATTGACAGATCAATCAGGCTACAGCAACATGCTCCTCCGTATGTCTGACCAGCAGTGCAACTGAGCTCTTCAGTATCACCACGTTACTAAGGCTGCTGTCCCTGGTTAAGGTTACTTTTGTGAGGAATCTGCAGAGCAGACACAATCAATCCTTGTATGTGGAAGAAAGAGACAGCTCCAGAGAAATCTGTTAATGCAGAAGTTCAAGCTCAGATGGGAAAGAGGGCCAATAAATATCTTCTGTCCTTTTGTCAAACCCAATTATATTAGACGCAGCAGAGTAAATACAAGAAGAAAATGATCACACTGTGTTCTAATAGTCTTTTGTGTAACAGATTCTCATCATTTAGCGGCAGAGAAAAATAACAAGGAACAGACACCACTTTGAAAAGTCAGATTTTATTTATGTCCTTCATTGTTTGCAAGCATATGGGGTTTCCATTAAGGACACGGGATCTGATTAGTAAAGTGATTGTGTTGGATCAAGAGTTAGTTCTTCTGGGAAAAGAACCACTGGAACCACTGAGACTTAAATTCATTTTGGATCCACTCCAGGCTTTATGAACTCAAGATCTAATCTTTTGTTGTTGTCAGCACCATGACATATTGTCTTCAGACTTTACGAAGCCTTAGCTTCATAAAGCTGCTGGAGGAATTTAGCTGCTGAAGGAATTTAGAATTTGGCTATTCCATTTTTAGTGCAAAGGAAACCATGGAGGGACCAGCCCACCTTCACCCATTAACTTGGAAATGGAAAAGTGATTAGTATGGCTGCTTCTTGACTAAAATAAACAAAATGTTTACTTAGAGTTCAAGAATTTGATCATCTATATCTATATTAAAAGGAAACATCAGCATTCTATAATATTAACTTTGGCTCTCCAGGCTAAGATGAATATAGAATCTATATACATCTTAGCCTGCAGAGCCAAAGTTAAGGAATTCTCTTTGGGAAACAGAAAATGGAGGACAGAGGAAAGGTGACTAACAAAAGAAACAACAGGAAGGAAGAGGCTGTTTCAGGACCTGAGATGTGGAAAATACTCTAAATTTAGTGGTAGATCCAAAGCATGATCCACATAGGCATTCAGTGTTAATGTAGTAGCAAGAAATACTGTTCTTTCCCAACATCTTCATCAAAGAAAAAAATAACCTTTTTCAGGTGTTATACACTCTGTGGAGAAGCTCATGCTTAGAGGGATGCACCTAGCCATGCACCATCCATCATCTCATTCTTCGCCATTTAAGCATGATAAAGGAAAAGGGTTCTTCTCTTCATGTATAGCTTACATGCAAGAAAGACCCTTCTTATCTTCAGACTGGGGCTGAAACCAGGAAGAACATTCAGGTGAAATGTTACCAGATTGTAGATGAGTGAGAGTTTTCATTTGATTAAAATGTACAAAAATATTTCAATATAAATTTCTTTGTAATCTGTTTGGAAAGTATTCCAGAGGTTAGAAAAAATGAAAGTGTGGGGAGGTAAAATTGACAGAGCCATCCATCCAGAAGTAGTGCCTTGAATGCTTAACTCAGAAAAGCCTGGAAATTAATCCCTGTGTATTCAACCATCTGAATACTGATTTGGAACCACCACCTCATTTTCTTCACTTTTAATACCTTAACACACAACTTGGAAAAAAGTCACCTTTTAAAAAACAGTTCCCAAAAATTGCCCAATTAGTGGCCATTCTGCCTGGAGGATTCTGAGAGTGCTTGTCCAAAAAATATTTCTCCTAAACTCTGCCTTTCTGGCAAGCAGGAACAATGCAGTCATCTCCATGTTGGGAATAACAATGTCTATTTAACCAGGTAAATGGAAATGGGGAATAGAGTTCTCCTGTTCATTCCTGTGGAGTATGACAAGGAAAACAAATTACCCCATCCTTCCATATAGCAAAGCAAAGCAATCACACTTATATACCACCCCATAGTGCTTAGTGGACTCTCTGGGTGGTTCACAAGTTAATTAGCATTTTGCCCACAACATGCTAGGTACTCACTTTACTAACCTCAGAAGGATGGAAGGCTGAGTCAACTTTGAATCTTTGTCAAGACTGAACTCACAACCTTTTGGTTGCAATACAGCAGTTTAACCACTGCTCCACCAGGGCTCCTAGGAGTGTAGGAAAACCCCAAGGGAGGCAGACACAGAAATCTGTCTCAGTGGGATTTTTCTTGGACAAATAGCTAACCAGATGCAGGCTCCAGAGTGCGTCACTTTGCAATTATGCTTCATAAACCTCAGGCCAATTTTCTAATTCTGAAATGTGAAAGGCTTCTTAGAACTACAGCAACAGGTACAGTAAAATCTTACGAATGCTGTAACCCATATTTCTACTTTAAATTAATTATCCACATGAATATGAGAGATGAAAGAGAAAAAGGTGATGGTTTTTATTAGTCCAGCAGTTGGTTCACAGAAGAAACAACCTGAAGGCGTGATCAGTTATCATTAAATGAATATTCAATTCAGCTGGAAGCCACCAAGGACAGAAAACTACAAAGCTCTATCAATTAATTGTTCATGCTGAAAAGGTTCAAAGTTTCATGGCAGAGCACATGCTTTGCTTACACGCACTTCATTTTCAGTTGCTGACATGTCCTGTTACCATATTTCAGGTACTGAATCTGAAACACACTTTGCCAAATGGAAGACCTCTCCCTTTATGTCCAATAAGGATTGGGAGAGGGAGGAGACTCTATTTTAGCAATTAATTAGGTAATTTATGGGAAATTATCTCTCCCCACAAAAAATATTGTTTTTTTGGGGGGATCTCCCAATTTCCAATAATAATAATAATAATAATTTCATGTCAGAAATTATTCTGGGTTGAAAATGTTTTTGCTGGAGAAACTCAACTCAGGCGATGCCCAAATGAGGCTCCTTCCATGTCCCCAAGAGCTGGGACAGAAACGGGTGCTCAATCTATCATGTAGTACCCAGGTCTCGAACTGCTGACTTGCCAGCCATCCAGCTAACAAGATGAGCTTCTTAACCCCTTAGCCACTGCTCAGTGGTGAAGATACCAAGGAATTTCCTATTTGTTTTTGTTATAATTTTTACAATAGATGAAAATGGTGTTTTGCATAAACTCAGTGGCCATTTTGTCCCAACAGCTTCAAAGGGACAGCCATTTTGTTTCTCAAATGCCCTTGGAGGGTGGAAGGCCACATGAAATGGTGCTCCAGGCCAAATCTGGCCCACAGGCCTTAGGTTGGGAACCCCTGATCTAAAGCAATTGATGGGATTTGTGCGCCTTTCTGAACAATCAATCAGTGTTCCTTTGCTTGTCTGTGTTTCTCAAAAGTTGAGGAAGGTGGAGACATTTTGTACAAATTACAGAGACTGAGAGAGGAAAAAGGTTATTTGCTTTTAATTTTATCAGGAGGCAAGGAACTTCACAAAGGTTTAAAATTCCTCAATAAGGTAACTCACTGAGGTGACTCAGTAAGGAATAGAACCACTGAAACATAAGTTCACTTGATGATAGATTAAATTGATGAGAAGAAGAAATTTAGTGAGTATTCTTTTTATCTTTAATTCCCAGGATTCCCTGTATTTACCAGCTGGAGGGGGGAACCCAAAAGAAGATTCCAGGGTTGCACTTTGACCACATATAATTTTATTTCAAACACATTCTTGTTTTAAATTAATCATTATTTAGATTTTATGAGCATGCATTATGGAAGCAGCCTAAAATAAAATTAAACCCAAATCCTTTGACATAGCCAAGCAAATGAACTGCAGATTTTATCAATCAAATATGTTCATAATATTCCCTAATTACTATACAAATCTTTCTCTTAGCTGTTACTATAAAGAGAACCAATGTTCAGAATGTTGAACATGCATGTCAGGATATATTGTTTTTGAAAAGAAAGAAAACTTCACATGATTTGGCATTACTTATATTTATCCAGATTATTTTGCTAAGAAATTATTATATTCTGGAGACCAACCATACAATGTGGTGAATTACTGGTAAATAGACTCCAAAAGAGACTATTAAAGCCATTGTCAAGCAAACATGAATTTGTGACCAATGCCTTGAGCAATCATGACCTGCATATTGAAGACTGAAGAGAAAATAATTAACGTGATACTTTTATTATGCCGCTCCCCAATGAGCAAATATTACTTCTACATTAATATGTATTTATATCTTGAGGATTTCAACACAGTGAATTATAATAATAGAAAATGGTGTAGTGTTATATATTATAACTCATTTAAAATTTAATTACAAGGAAAGCTGCATGCCTGCTGGTTATTTATCTGCTACCTACTTAACATAACTTTCCATCTCTGAGATGGAGTACTTTGTCTGTAGAGGACATGATTTTAGTTAGAAGATCTGACACAACTATGAAAAGATTCAAAAACATCCAAAACATAAAAATGCAATTCTTCTTCTAGTATACATGTAGACAACACATGTTATTGTTTGCAAATGTCTGAAGTACTAGCTACTCTTGCTACTCCAATGCATGTTGTTTGCACTTAATATTTTGCATAAGAAAATTAATCGCAGAATTAGTCCACATTATGTCTGCTCTTTTCAGGAAGGCTTCACAGCCAGTCCTTGTCTCAAACAATAGAACGGGAGAGAATCACCATTGTATTTCTTCCTTTCTTTGCATAGCTCCATCTACTTCTTGGAAACCGGTTTTGTTCCTTCAGAATGACTTGGGAAACTTGGACATAAACTAAATGGGAAAACTGTCTCCTCACCTCTTCTATTACCTGATATTTCTTTGGTAGAATAAGGACCCAAAGATGGAAATCGTTGAGCAGCAGTTTGTTGCCAAATTAAGCCTTACTAAAGAGTTAAGAACAGGGTCCATCTGTACGCCTAATTCCCACCTATCATTGACTGAAACACAAAGAAGCACAGCACAAAAAAGAAGCTGTCTGCTTCCTGTGGAGCCCCTTCATATGATCAGAAACCCATTTTTTTCAGAATGTACAACTACATGGGGACTGCGGTGGCTCAACTGGTTAAGATGCTGAACTTGCTGACTGGAAGTTTGGAGTTTGATACCCGGGCAGTTCCTACCAACCTAGCTGTTCAAAAGCAAGAAATTGCTAATAGATAAATAGGGACCACTTCAGTGGGAAGGTAAACAGTGTTCAGTGTTCACTGGCCCTGCCTGAGAGGGTTCTACGGCAGGCTGAGGGGTCACCTTGGCAACTGGCCCTGGGGTGCTTTTCCACCTGCTCCTGGGACACCCCCCCCGACCAGGACTTTAAGAACTGACGAGGCACAAGAATTCCTCACTGTCTCCGCCTGAGAGGCTTCTGCGGCAGGCTGATGGGCCACCTCAGCAACCAACCCCGGGACACTTTTCCACCTGCTCCTGGGACCCGACCCTGGCTCAGGGCTCTAAAGGCTGCCATGGCGACGGGCGGTGGGATTTTTCATGGTAGCCGCCCCTTGGACTAATTTGGAGCTGGGTAGAATGATATTGAATTGCATTGTTAAAATCGGTGTTGTACCTTGGTATCTACTCTGTGTCGAGGATTGTACCTGTGGTATTCATGTTGTATAATTTTTATAGTTTATTATTATATGTTGTTCTTGGAATTTGATTTAGATATATTGTACTAAATTATATATATAGTATTACTGTACATTTATTGTATTTGGGTTGTTTACCTGTGATCTGTGTATGATGTTATTATGATTGTGTAACTGTGTATTTTGCATCCCTGTAAGCCGCCCACAGTCACTGTACGCAAGTGGGGCGGGGTATAAGTCTAAAAAGTAAAAGTAAAATGCACTTCATTGTTGATGCCTGCCTGCCACATGTCCACAGAAACATCTGCAGACGCAGACAGTGCTGGCTCTTTGGCTATAAACAGAGATGAACACTGAACCCTAGAGTCAGAAATGACTGGCTTTTGACAAGGGCAACCTTACAACTACATGGAGTAGTTCCATGAACAGCTGGCAGCTTCCTCTTCAAACAGAACCTCTTTCTGGGCAGGGCAGGGGAACAATTCTCTACCTGCACAAACATTATGATGAAATGAGGAAATGAAAGAAAATCAATCCAAACTACAGTTTTAGAAAAGTGTCTGAATGTGATCAAGCCCAGCACTTTTTCCCCTGACAGTGGATAGCCAAGGCAAAATAATAGCAATCTGCATATTGATGACATGATATTACAGTTGATTGTCATCTGCATATTGATGACATGATATTACACCTTATTTAATAACTCCGGTGCCAGCTGCCCCAATTCACACACCTTTGATTAATTTCCTGTTAGGAATTACTGATAGAAGTTATAATTCACTAAATGTTTTGAAATAGATCTCAACATAAAAAAAAAACAAAATAAATGTAGAAAAGTACCAGGAGAACAAGCCTATTGAGACGCAAATGCATGTATTTTGAGAAGAATTACTTGAAGGAATATTAATTTAAATATGTTTTTAAAATTCAATTCCAATTGTTACATACACATCAAATCAATCTGGAAACATTTCTTGCAGAATTAAGATAGAAGAGACTTTATGATTAAATAATGGGCAAATAACATTCTTTCCTAAAGTCCAAGAGGTTGATATATTTGCTTAAAATACATCCAAAGGTACTCCAAAGGGGTGGCTATACAAATTTCCAATGAAGAGCAAACACATTTCTACTTTTGGGAACCTTCCTTTAAGGAAGAAATGAGACCATTAGAAAGAAGTTCCTGAAACCTCCGCTCTTGAAGGTTAATCTGGATATAAACCATGGTTGGCAGAAAAATGAAAGTTGGGGAAAAACAGGCTCTTCTGGATTATGTAAATTACTGGAGGAAAGTTTCAGGGGCAAAACAAACACAGATGTCATCTGTAAGTTCAAAGCAGAGTTGAGAAAAATTCCTGAAGGTCAGGAGTCACTTTTGTTAAGGGCCTGGGGCACATTGTACTATATTGTATCTAGTCCCTACTTGTTTATTCTTAATTGCAGAAGTAAACAAAAGACAAGAAGGGAAATGTTAAAGATTTCCTGTGTGCAACGGTGAGACAGCATGTTGCCTACAACATATTGAAGTTTGCAAAAATAAATAAATCATCACAGCTGGTGCACCAGTAGGGTTGGTGTTTTACTCATAACACAAGTCCTATAGCTAAAGACTTTATTGTGCTTGTCATTCTTCCACTTGCACTTTCTTAGAGGAGATGGATTGGTCTAGGAGAGGAATTCAAGCCATCCATCATGTAAGTAAGTGGGGGGGGGGGAGGGGGAGGTACATGGTAATTGCTTCACCAGATCTCTTGTAAAGAAATGTTTCTGAAAGTTTGCCCTTTATCAGATGTTTGCCCACTTCAGACACCTTTCTTTTGAGTTTCCACTTAATTTGTGTGTGAAATAGAGCAAAGGCATAGCCACTGGATTATGAACAGGTCATTTCCTCCTTTCGGTGTTAGCAGACATTTTTTTTTCAGGGTCGAAACAATCAGTGGTGATAAACGGATAGCCATACCTACAGCTGAGATGGCAGTCAGACTCACTAAATATAACATTGTGCTTTTCAGCATGGACACAAGTAAGTCCCTAGGGATCGTCTAGTTTTTGCAGGATATATAACTGGAATGCAGCATAGAGAAGGGGGGGAATCTAAAAAATTATCCACATTTAGATTTGTCTGAGGTCCTGCATATTCACAATGAACATAATCAAAAAGGTAAATCTGAGACTGGTCTATAGTTAGTCAGGATTTCTATATCATGGTCAGATTTCTCTAACAGGAATGTTATAATGTCATCTTTTATTTTGACAGGGACTGACAACATAAGTAAAAACATTTAAACTCTCTTAACCATGGTATAAGTTCCACCTTCACATGTTTATTTATCCAAAAGGGACAATGACCGAGTCATTCAAAACACACTGTCAACTTCCCTCTGATCTACAAGCTGAGAAGAATCTCAGCTACCTAGACAAGTGGCTGCAGTAGCTACATCAATTTGACCTACCCAGATATTGTAGTCCCAGTCAAGATGATTCTGATATATCCATTGCTTGCACCACATTCAGAATGTACAGGCAGCCCCGTAATGTGTCAGACAACAAGCATTAGTCATAATGGCCTGTTTTTCTTGTGTTCTCTGTTCTCTGGCTTTTTTAATTTTCTTTTTTTGGGGGATGAATCCATTTTTGTTTTTTGTTGCTATTTATAATTTATTTAATGTGTTTATTATTTATGTCTAATTGTCTATTGTAAAGAGTTTTATTTTAAAATATCTTGTAAGCTGCCCAGAGTGGGAAAGTATCCCAGATGGATGGAAAAATAAATAAATAAATAAATTGCAAAGCAGGATGTCTGTATTGTCTGTGGGTCAATCCAGTATTTAAATCAGAATAAATCAATCACATTCACAACATGGAGTAGACAGAGACAAGATGGGCAGCAGTCTGTTCAAGGTTCTGGGAATCTGAATGAGCAGCATGCAATAGTAGTTGAGAAGTGAGCTTCCATATTGTCTCTAAAAAATACTCTGCTGGCAGCAAACACAGGGCTTACAGCTCCCAGCCAACATCTCCTTAACATCTAGCTATTTCTAGTAAGCACTCTGAAAGCTTTGAAATGCTGGCTGTCTGCTCACTCCTTGGGACAAATATGGCTTATTATCGTTGTCTTCTGATACTTCCTTGCTGAGTTTGCTACTTCCAAAAGTTTCCTGAATAACACTAATCACTGCAGGATCACCAGCCTCCTACAGATGCATACGGATATGCTCTTCTTTGGGACCTCACTCGGCAAGTTGAAGCATGGCATCTTGCTCCCATGTGACCATGTGAAGAAGGTTTTGTACAGGCTGGAAAGGCATTGTTAATCTGCTGCATGCAGATATTATGATAGCAAAGGCTTTCTCAGCTGCTCTTGCCATTGTCAGATGGATTATAGCCGGGCTTCATTTTGGAGCTGTGCTCTAATAACATTCTATCCACTACTACTCCAGTTTCATTGGCCTCAGCCCTGAGTTCAACCAGGGAACTTATCTCCTGTACAAGTGGGGAGAGGACACTTAGGAGCAGTAGCATGAACTGTCTTAGCTATTTCTGACTTCGACAGATTGGTCAGAACTTCAATTGTGGTAAAGTTGTGAAAGCTTTCTATACTCTAACAAAAACTTTGGATCACGATAAATTATGAGTGGCTTTGTAAGAAATGGGGGTTCCTCAACACTTGGTTGTCCTGATGTGTAACCTGTGTTTTAGACAAGAGGCTACAATTAAAACAGAATATATAGAGAGAAAATGGTTTACCAGAAGATAAGGTGCCAGAGAAGGGTGCATTTTATCCACTATTTGTTCAGTCTGAATGCAGAATATACATGGTCAAATAATATCTTTTGAATTTTGCTTTAGCTTTTGTGTCTCCCTTCTATGGGGAGACTGAACTGATTTGATGGTCTTCCCTCAAAGGTTCTTGGAGCCAGTAGGGTTCCATAGATCCTTAGAGGGTTTTCCAAATGATGTGGTTCATTCCCCTGTCACAGCCAAGATTGCCAGGTTGACAGGATTACTCCTAAACATCCTCTCCAATGCAGAGCCCATTCATCACAATGGTTTTCCAGTGAGCTATGAGAAATAAAGCACAAACAAAAGCTATAGTGTAAATGGAGGAAAGTTTTCTTGGGTATGAATTTGGCCTGAGTCTGAGAAATGTCCAGCAAATATGGTAGGGCATTAAGATATGTTAAAAGTACTTATTATAATAACCATATTAGTGAGGCATCCAGAGTCCTAAATGATACCTGCTGGAGTACCTCTCTTTGGGGAATATTGCACAGATAATTTTTCTGTGTGGTCCCAACACTGTGGAATAGCTTAACTAGTTAGATTCAGAGATGTCCTGATGGCACATAACAAAAACAAAAATGATAATTACCTTGAAGTTTTCAGAAAACCAGTACATTTGAACAAGGAATTATTTTTTATGCTGAAACATAAATTCTTCTCTTAATCTGTTGAATTAAAACAACCAAAAACATCTGAAATATTTTTGAATAATCAGTGTATTACATACACATACTGTACTTGGAATCTATAAAGGGATTATAACCATATTCACAAATTTTATAAAATGTGACATTTTATCGCTTGAGGTTTATAGACATTTAAAATCAAATTATTTAATGAAGGCAGCTGAAATCAGTGGTCTGGTGAAGCAAGGTACAGTTTAAGCAGGGCGTGATTTATATCTAATTTTGTCTGTGAAAATACACTTTTTATCCATGGAATAGCTGCATTTTTTATGATAGCTGACATTATTTTCAACACTATGCTAAGATAACAGTGGCATTATCATCTGCTAACGTATGATAAAAAATTATCACTATCATCGTCTGTCACATAGACAGACAAGCATATCTGAGTGTAGCATCTAACATCATTTTGCATTGGCTTGGGGGTTGGAAATCTCCATGCTTCATGGATTCTCCATGCTTCATTATTTTGGGAGAGAATTTTATTCTGACCACATTTAGTTTAATGCTGGGAACAGAAGACTGCTGAGCAAAATTACGCTGAACTTGGTATCCCACCCTTTTTATGAAACACAGTCATTTATTATCAGTAAATTGGAACTGGCTGATAGCTTAGTGGTTTAGGTCTCTGGCTATGGAGCCAGAAGCTGGGAGTTCAATTCCCCCCTGTGCCTCCTGGGAAAAGAGCCATTGTTAATACGATTGAAAGCAACTGAGAGGCCCATCACTACCAACAAGGAGCTGCTCCTTCTCTCTATTACCAGGGTAATTTGCTACTTGTCCAACAAGACACCCAAAACAGTCTATCTCTCACAGCTAGGTTTGAAGCCAAATTAAAATAAATCTGGATGAATACTAGAGTGTGGCTGATAATTATCTAGTACATAGAGGTTGTGGAAGTGTTTTTTCCCCCAACAAAGATTGCATGATTGCATCTCTTATGGAAGCTGAAACACTACCTTGTTCTTAAAGAGGCATTTGCCACCCCCACTCCCCACTCAGTTCAACCTCTCTGCCCTGGTTGTTTTATGAGCCAGGAGATGTAAGTGACAATATTTTATCTGACAACGCACTCATAAAAGAGGAAGACAGAAGGATTTCCCTCTTCAGCTTCATGTGCATTATTTCTCACATTTTCACACTTTCTGGATCACCTTTATTTTGTGGATCACAAAAAGAAAAATATTGGAGGGAAGAAAATAATTCATTGTACCTGATCAAGCTTAAATGAAACATTTTAAAAGACTAATTTCAGTGAGAAAGTTAGACACATGTAACAAGTGTTGAATCCTATAGTTTAGAGCAGGGGTTACCAACCTACAGCCCGTGGGCCGGCCCCAGCCCCTGATGCCAATTCATCTGGTCCGCACTGCCCTTGCTGCTCCCAGAAGCAGAGATAAAACACATTTACGATAGCCATAAGTCATTTATAGCAAGGTTCTGCACATGTGCAGGGACATTTTACTTCTGCTTCTGGGTAAGAGGAACCACATGACTGGCCCGCTCAGCTGTCTGGGGGCACATGGTCTGGCCCACAGTGCAAAAATTTTGGAAACCCCTGATTTACAGGATAAGCCACTTTTACCTTGGAGTAAGTCTTATTGAACTCTGTAGACATAAATCTTATTAGACATTGGATTGTGGAGATGTAATATCTTTCCAGTAAAAACATTAAGATTTCATTAATTGCCATCACAATGCAATGGATAATAAAACTGCAATTTTCTCAGCTAGCAAGCGTATTCACAAAATCTTTCAACGTTGGTTCTCCAGGTTTAAAAATGTTAACTTTTCCACCAGGTGGGTCACAATAAAAAACATTGTGCACTGTAATTCAAACAGTAGACCTGGCAGGATGATAGCTACAGATGGAGCAATCAGTCCTGTTTACTTCCTATTGCATTTTGATTTTTAAAATACCAAATTTTTACATCCTGAAGTTTTGATTTATAAATAGTGTCATTTCCAGTCCTTCACACAAAATGAAATGACACAGATTTTTCATTCATAGCTCTGGCCAAATTCAGTAAGTACACGTGGTCATGTGGCAAGCATGAATAGACACCTGAATGCACAGAACACTGAGTGCACGGAATGCTGTTTACCTTCCCACTGAAGTGGTCCCTATTTATCTACAGTGGTACCTCACTTAAAGAGCATAATGTGTTCCATTGGATTGCTCATTAAGTGAGTTTGCTCTTTAAGTGAAACACCATTGTAAGTGACCAATTGTGACTTCTGGGAGGGCGGGGGGCGGCTGCAAAACCTGACTTAGTTGTCAAGTGAGTTTTTGGTTGGTTTTATTTGTTAAGTGAGGCAACCATTCAGAGAAAATTCTGCTCTTTTAAGTGAGTTACTCTCTAAGCGAGGCGCTCTTCATGCAAGGTTTTACTGTACTGTACTTGCAATTTCTTGCTTTCGAACTGCTAGGTTGGCAGGAGCTGGGACAAAAAGAGGAGCTCTACTATAGATCTACGATTTGGTACATTTTTTATTCTTTATTATACATGCAGAAAGCATACAATGTAACTTTCTGTGTCTTCTAGCTGGCAAGTCCTTGATGAGATTCTCAAGTACACCAAGCCTGCAGACAAGTATATCCCCAAGAATCCCAGCAATGACTCATTAATTGCCACTTAGAAGCAACTGGGTTTTATACCATTTGCCTTTCTCGTGTGTAAAACAGCAACAGAATTTCAACCACTGGTTTTCAAATGCAGACTTTATTAAAAGAAGAAAAGGAAAATTTGGCAGCTTTGATACTAACAGAGTTATTCCTGTGATAACTTTTGAGGATTGCAATACACTTTTTCAGACGCACAACAATAGCAATTAGCAATAGCAATTACACTTATATACTGCCCCATAGTGCTTAGTGCACTCTCTGGGCAGTTCACAAGTGAATTACCACTTTGCCCGCAACATGCTGGGTACTCATTTTACTGACCTTGGAAGGATTGCAGGCTGACTCAACCGTATTCGCTGGTCAGGATTGAACTCACAGTGTTGTGGCTGCAGTACAGCAGTTTAACCATTATGCCACCAGGCATCTTATACACAGTACAGTATATAAAACCCAGGTTTGCATACATTGTACATGTGACAGAAATAAAAGTGGGACCAAGTGGAATGGGGAATATAAATGGCAATTGCATATTAAAACTTACAATAAACTTATAAAATAACAGTGACTTATTTAATATAGAAGTGAACTTTCAATGTGTCGATAACATTGGCATCCTGAGAACACTGGCAATGGGAAAATGCAAATAATATCAGTTTTCAGAATATGTTTTAAAAATTGAGGAATCAGAAAGGAGTAAGCTGTATTGAGGACAGGGTTGTTATTTATTTATTTTACTGTTGCTAAAGCAGAATAGCACGGCTACAACTCTGAATACTTTTGTGAGGAAACACTCAAAACTTGGGAGCTATACACATTTATATGTCAGTTTTAGTTTCCTGCAGACTCAGTGACTTTTACTCTCAGGTTCTTTCTGATGTTTTAAAAAATATTTTTATTGATTACTTTAAAGCAGGGCTGCCCAAACTACGGCCCGGGGGCCAGATCGAACCCCTGATGCCAATTCATCTGGCCCATGGTGCCCTCATCACTCCCAGAAGCTGAAGTAAAATGCACCCATACGGGCACATTTTACTTCCACTTCTGGGAGTGATGAGGCTGTTGTGGGCTGGATGAATTGCCATTGGGGGCCAGATCCAGCCCCAGGCCATAGTTTGGGCACCCTTGAACCACATGACCAGCCTGCAGCCCAAAAAGTTTGGACACCCTCAGCGGCGTCGCGCAGTGTTCAGCCGCCTGGGGCGAAGAAGAAAATTGCCGCCGCCCCCCCAGTTCCCTCTGCCGCCGCCCCCCCACCGGACCCAGGCAGAAGGCGCCCCCCTGCTGAATAGCGGCACGCGCGCACGCTTGCGCGCGCGCGCCACACACCTCCGCCTGCTCGCCCTCCAGGGGCCCTCCGTCACCCACCCCCAACGAGCGCACCTCCACCTCCGGCAACTCGCTCGCCCAGCTGGCCGTCGGGGGCTCTCCTGGCGGGCGGCCCGCGTGCACGCGCACGCTACCCACCTCCTCCTGCCCAGCCAGCCGCCAGGGGCTCCCCGCCACGGCGCCACCCACCCACGAAGAGCGCCCCGTCTGATGGCAAGCTGGGTGGGTGGCTGGGCGGGCGGAGGCGAGCAGCGTGCGTGCGCACGCGGGCCGCCCTCCAGGAGAGCCCCCGACGGCTAGCCGGGCGGGCGGGCCCCCTCCTTGAATTGTCCGCCTAAAAAAAAACCCTTTTTCTCCTCCTCGCCCCCGACGGCCAGCCAGGTGGACGGAGGCGAGCAGCGCTCACCAGCAAAACGGCCGCCCTCCGCCTGGGAAGTCCTGCTTCCTAAGCCCGGCCCCAGGCAGAGGGAAGCCAAACTGGTGGGGACATTTTGCCGCCCCCTGAAATCCGCTGCCCGGGGCATCCGCCGCCCCCCCGCCCCCCCACACGACACCACTGGACACCCTTGCTTTAAAGTAAGGGGGGAACATGCTCTTTCTAATCTGAAGAAATATGTGGAGTGAGCAAAATTATGAACAAGAACCATTACATGACTTTGCTGTTCCCAGAGCTGCCATTCTGCCACATGCAAAATAAACCTAAATATTAAAGAATACAACATTTAACAGCTTCTTCTGAGAACAAAACTTCAATTACTGTTGGAAATGTTTCCATACTGTTCCATTTATCTTGAAAGTGTTAAAATACATTTAAGATTCAATTAAGTTTCTGTGTTCAATTATATTATCAACCACAGCTTTCAAAGCTCAAATCAACTGTTCTCCATTCAAGCTTTTGATCTGGCATTAATATTAATTGGTCTGTCACTGGTCCCCAGAACGTCAAGCATACATTATGATTGTTTTTTCATTGCATCCCAAGTCATTAATCTATCTTTCATTTGCATTAACTAGTATTTTATGTGTAACCAAGAGATTCAAACTAGCACCTGAAATATTAATGCACTGGCCCCTATCGCTGAATCTAGGGAGCACAGCACTTTTTTGGCTAATAGTGGCAGCCCCCCCCCCCCCGTCCTCAAATGGCAAAGCAAGAGGAAGAAGACATACTTGCATCCTATCAGGTCAATCCCCCTGCCCCCCCCCCCACATAACTGGGACGTCTTGCCCTGTCATCAGCACATTTTAAAGTTTCTCATGTACTGCTTTTGATTGTGAATAGCTGAGATTAAAAAAAAGGGGGGTATTTTGGGTTTCTAATGTAACCTCAGAGTGTGATCAGACAGACATTTGTCTTCTTGTTTGGTTCACTGAAGATTTATTTATTTAGCATATGGCATTTATACACATTGAGTCAACATATAACAAGAAATATATATATAAACCAGGCATTGCCAAACTATGGCCCGCGTATTGGATACGGCCCCCAAATCCATTCCATCAGGCCCACAATGCCTTCACCAAACAAGGAAGTGAATATAGACACTTCTGTGAATGTGTAGACATGTCCATAATTACTTCCTGGTTTGGCATGGACATCCTCATGCATGCACAGAAATGTCCACGCCTAACCAGGAAGTGGATATGCATGTGCATGCACAAACATGTCCTGTTCCAGGGGCATGGCCTGGCCTGCTCAGCTGTTCCAGGGGTGTGATCAGGTCCACAGCCCATAAATTTTGGACACCCCTGTTATAAACTATATAAAACTAAACATTAATTTATAAACAAACATCTAAACAATTTATATCTTCTATTGCACCAGGAGTCACCCTTTAAAAATCTTCTCTACTCCCCTCATATGCTCTAAGGCTACATTGCTATATAATACGTTGCACAGTCGGTTGCGATGCCCCACACTCACATGCTGGTGATGGTAGATTCCCCTATTTATGCAAAAAGTCCGCACATCTCCCATGCCCTGTATATATTCTATTAAGGCTAGCCCATAGCTTGCGAGTGTGATCAAAACTGGTGGTGTTTCAGTTACACATTGAAAATTCTGATACTGGTATGGCACTTTTTCCAACTAATCACTTCTCCATGCGTTCTGCAGGCTGAACTCTTCATTGCCTCCAAAAGTGGTGCTGGATAAAGGTGGATGTCTTGAGCAGAGTCTGTTGATATTCAGGTCTAATATGTCAGAATTTACTGGTAGTTCTGGATTCTGAACTATTTTGTGGTGCTCTCTTAAAATAGCATTTTTCCTGCAAAGTTCTGGTGGAGAAATGTTACTTAATGCTGGAAGCCAGTAAGTAGGTGTGGACCTAATGATGTGTTATTTAGCTGTACATCAACCTTGCTTATTTATTTATTTATTTTGTCAAATTTATATTCCGCCCTACTCGCTCAAGCTTATATGGGTGCTGAGGCTCCCCAAGTTGTGCTGCATAATTTCTGTATGCTATTGTTCCACATTCTAATTTTTGCTGTGGTTTTTTAGGAGGTGTGATTTAAATGCCAAAGTACAATCTAGGGCAGCAATTATCAATGTTTTCAGGCCGTGGGCTTGACAACACCTCCTGGGCAGCTGATCAGGCCAGTCTTGTGGTTCCTCCCACCTGAAAGTGGAAGTAAAACAAGTGTCACACATGTGCAGAGTGCATTTAGAAGTGTTCTGTGCATGTGAGGTGCACATTTTACTTCTGCTTCCAGGAGCAGTGAGGGTGTCAGGGATTGGATGAAATGACATCAGGGGCCGGGTCTGGGCCATAGGTTACAAATGCCTGATCTAGGGTGATTCCCAGGTACTTAGGCTGTTTATTATGACCAAGGCATTTCCCATCCATGTATACTGTCAATTTTTTATGTGCTAATTTATTATTCAGATGAAAGCAAGCAACTTCTGTCTTGGTGACATTTGGTTTAAGGCACCATTTATGGAAGTAATTTGTCATTATGGAGATATCACTTGAAATGATCTCTTCTGAGGTCTCAAATGACCTATGTCTGGTAGCTATCACCCAGTTTTCAGCATACCCAAACTTCCTTCTTTACGCAGCTGGTAGGTCAGATATATACAATGTGAATAGCAATGGGGGCAAGACAGGACCGTGTGGTAAGCCATTGTTGAGGATTTTTCCAGAACTCATCTTGTTGCCAAAAATAACCTGGAAGCCACGGTCCCTGATCATACTATCAATGAGTTTAGTAGTTCATTGACATTTTATAGTTTTCAAAAGTTTACATATCAGAGCCTGGTGCCACGTGGAGTCATATGCTACGGACAGATCAATAAAAACAGCAGATGTTTTTAGCTTCTTCTGATAACCCACTTCTATGAACATTGTTAGTGACAAAGCAACTTCTGTGCATGTGTGGACATGTCCATAATTACTTCCAGGTTTGGTATCAACATGCTCATGCATGCACAGAAGTATCCACGCCTAACCAGGAAGTGGAGATGGATGTGCATGCACGAATATATCCTATTCCAGGGACATGGCATGGCCCGCTCAGCTGTTCTAGGGTTGTGGTCAGGCCCCCAGCCCAAAAAGTGTGGACATGAAATGACCCACATATTCTGATCACGGAGCCATCTCCTGCAGTATGTGAAATGAGAGATGCAGGTTTTGACACTGGGACTGCAATGGACTGCCACAGCCTTGAGGATATTGACAAGGTGCACCTTCACAGCCAGTCAATCTGGCATGGCCTCTTCTGCCTCCATGAACCTTGGGAATCAGAATAGTGAAGTGGTTTCTCCTCTGCTCATTCCTGTTTATTCTGCCCCAACTCACTCCAAATGAGCACATGTATGAAAGCCCAAAAGTTACTTAAGTGGAATGAAACAAAACAAATTATTGGAAGAACTCCTATGTGTTAGATATAATTGATGAGATTGCTGAAGAAAGCAGTGGGAGGTTGTGACCTTAGGAATTTACCCAGTGGTGGGCATCAACAGGTTCGCACCAGTTCGCGAGAACTGGTAGCAGAAATTCTGGTTAGTCCCGCCCATCCAAGTTTTGAAATAAAGTAGTCCTAATTTGGATGCAATGCAGGGCTTTCCATCTGGGTACGCCCACCATACCACACCCACAGTGTGGTAGTAAAAATTTTTTGAACCCACCACTGAATTTACCCTGTATTGAATCAGATTGTCTATACTCACAAAGTTGCAAATAGAAGTATTTTGCATTTCTTCTATAAGCCAAAAAGGATGCATTATACCATCAATCCGTGGATCTATCACATTCTATTTTTAATTTGAATGGTCGTCTCTAGGAATACCACTTAATGAATTCTTCTAAAAATAAGTGTTTTCATTATAAAAGCCATTCAGATTTAATATGAATAAAAGACACAATGAGTTACAATTTCCTGCAGTAAACTTCATATGTGTTAGTTTATTTCCTTTACAGGAGTTGAAATAGAAAAAGCTGGGATGGGTGCTAGATAACAAAAATTGATGCCAAGATTAGAAGGATATGGGGAATGCATATCAGAACAATTAACTTTTATGTTCAGCTATGAGCACTGAACATGTGTAGAGTTTCTCAGCAACACAACTGCTGATTTGTTGTTATTCCGTCACACAGTCGATTCTGACCCTTTGCGACCCCATGGACCACTGTCTGCCAGGCACCTCTGTCCTCCACCATCCCCCTCAACTTATTCAGTTCTGTGCCCATTGTCTCTACAATACCATCTAGCCATCTCATTTTTGCCCACCCCTTTTTCTTTTGCCCTCCACCTTTGAAACCTATCCATGATTATTTGTTGGGGCAGGATCTACTGAAATCTGTGGGTTTCCCTTACAACTGTAGATGCTTCTGTGATCATGTGGCAAACATGACTAGATCTGGAGTGTACAGAACACTGTTACCTTTCGCTCCAAAGTGATACCTACTTATCTATTTGTAATTTCGTGCTTTCAAAGTAGTGTACTAGGTTGGCAGGAGCTATGCACAACTATTTGGGAGTAAATCATATTAAACTCCTGTTCATGCAGACACAATGCAAAGTTATACCTGGATAAATGTGACAGGGTTGTGCAGTTCCATTGTGCAATTGGTCACACATCTCTGTCATAATCAATTGTGCAATAGATTGGTGGATGTGCTTCATGGAGGCCACTTCTGTCTCAGTGCTATTGTAGCTATCTTGGGTATAACACTGAGTTTCACCTGTATGGTTGTGTGACAGTACAAGTAATACCTCGGATAACGCTAAGACTTGGTTCCACAAGTCTTGGTGTTATCCGATTTTTAGTGTTATCCGATCCATGTTAAAATCCTATGGGATGGATCGGATAATGTTAAAGCTCCATAGAGATACATTGTAACCACACAGGCTTTAGCGGTTGTTATCCAATCCATCCCATAGGACCTCAACGTTATTCGATCCAATTCTCCTCCCTTGATTACTTAACATTATGCGATTTTAGCGTTATCTGAGGTAAACGTTAACTGAGGAATTACTGTATTTTACTCAGTAACTCACATCTTTATAGATATGCTTAAGAATGAGAGCCCTGTGGCACCTTAAAGACTAACAAGTTTATTTTGCATAAGCTTCACTGCACAGCAGCCCGCTCCTTCAGATTCATCCACAAAAGCTTATGCCAGAAAAACATGTTAGTTTTTAAAATGCCACAAGACTCCTACAAAAGAATAACATGGCAGCCTTCTTAAATAATGTGTGAGCATAAAATTCTGTTCTAAAGTAGCAGATATTCATTGTGCATTCAATGAAACAATTTGCATTAGTCACACAGACAAATATCTCATTAAAGGTCAAGGTGGTGTCACAATGAGCTTTTCTTTTTAAGGGAAAGGTCTCTTCCATTAAATATCAAGCCCTCTGCTTCCTTAATCATCACAAGGTCAAAACAATTGAAGGTAAGAAATCCAGGAAAGCATACATAACAGCATTTGGTATGGCATAATACTGTATCTGAAATCTAGCATTTTTTCCATATTAAAAGTGTGGAATGATTAGTTATACAAAAAAGTAATCTTAGTCCATGCTATTGCACCATTTGTACAAAGTGTTAGTACAGGGCAAATAGTCTCCTTAAATGACAGTACTGTTGTGTACTTTCTCTTGTATATACAGTATTCACTAATTTGCCAAATGAATAATGAATGGGGAAAATGTGTAGGAAGAAAACAAAACATCTTAGCTTAAGAAGCTTGGGTAGCGACTGGAAATCAACTCAACTGCATTGTTCAGAGATGCTGCATCCAGAGTTTCAATGGCCATGATGGTGCACAATCTTCCAAATGAAAGGAACAGCATATGAAGAAAAACCATACATCTGACATTACTTATTAGACCAGGAAGATGGAACAATGTGTTTTCATGAAATAGTTTATCACTCCAGAGATCAGGAAAACTAACTTAATTGGTAATTATGCATGGAGCATGTGAGTATATTTCCTTCCTTATACCCATCCCTGTGTTGCCAAGCAAGTATAGTATGTCATTTTCCTGCTTTGCAACAGACGGCTTTATTCTCATCCTTAATAAAGCTAGACTGGGTGTGCGTCCAGTTTCCAAGGCAATTAGAGTACTAGCCAGATGTTATCTTTCAATTTGAATGCCACAAATGAAGAGATTATTTTAGCCCTACCTTCCTCCATTGTCAATTTCATCACACAAAATCAAAATGTCTACACACAAGCCAGAAGAAGGTTCTGTATTATAAGTGGAATTTTAATGGTTAAAATTAATATGCCATCATCTGTGCAGGATCTCTGGGCTGTCAGATTCAAGTCTAGAGTGCCTCCATGTGGAGGTGGGGGACCAGGATAGGCATGGAATTGTATTGGTGTACCATGCTCCCTACAACCCAACATATTCCCTCCCAGAGCTGCCAGGTTTCATCTCCTCATTGGCTCTGAGATCCCCTAGGACAGGGGTTCACAACATACAGCCTGTGGGCTGGCCCTGGGCTCCGACACCATTCCATCTGACCCATGGTGATCACCCCAAAGGTGGAAGCAGGTGCATTCTCAACAGTCGTAAACACACCCACACATGTGCAAATGCACCTGCTGTGATTTGTGGCAGCATTTATGATGGGGGGAAATCGGGCCTGCTCAGCTGTCTGAGAGATGCTGAATGACTCAATTCACACCAGTCTGGTATCAGGCTGCACCATGGCCCTGTTGTTTTCCCCAGATCTCTCAGCTTTTGATACTATTGGACAGGCTTGCCAGAGGAAGGCATGTGTTGAATGAAACAATACAAAAATGATAGAGGATAGAGGTAATTGAGGGTGGGGGCACAGAAAGGGAGATGACTGTCAAGGAGTATAGAAGGAGCAAGCAGGACAATTTAAGATGGATGAGAGAAGAGAAAGGACAACAGAGGAAATCAGAAGGAGCAAGCAAAATAGGAGAGGAGAAGAGAGAATTAAGACTGAGAATTGCCCAGGAACCAATTTCAGATGTTGATGGCAATAGAAAAATATTGTTTGCCTTACAATGGCTTGTTTTATGGATGTCACTGGTGTGCCAATTAAGTTGTTAAGTGTTGGGTTTAGCTGTATTTAGAACACTGGGATTCAGAACACTGATCAAAATTTACCTCATATTAGGTACTATTCCTGACTCCCAGTTTTCAATTTCAGTTCCAAGACTACTATATACTTTATTGGCATTTTACTGAAATGACCAGGCACTAATGTGAGATACATTGTGATTTTTTTCAAACTTAGATTTTTCCCAAAGCAGTGATTACTTAATAATGCAGGAACTTATTTTCCCTCGTGTGATTGCTGTACATTTAGACTCTCTTAGTTGGTATAGAAAACAATTGGCTCTGCCTTCTAGTAGATTAGTGGTGTCTGATGGCAACATTATGGTCATTGAAGCAAAACTTTATAGGAACTGGCAGTCAACATATCTCCCATCCACTGAAGGCCACTTGAAGAAACATTGCTATATCTCTGTAGAGAAAGTTTATGAGGAAAACAACTTAACGTAAATTGATGGTAAGAGGAGCAACACTGCCAGTAGAAATCTATGCATGGTTACACAGGAGTGGTTTCTGGAATTATTTTACCACTTTGAACTATAAGTTTAAGTGACTTTAAAACATAATTAAAGTTTGCATCAGTGACGTATTTTAAATTTTGAAAAAGCTACAATTTTTAGAAGCGAGCAATAATTGCCCATTTGAAAAGTAATATTCACATACTGTAATAGTTTTTGCATAACATTTTCAAATTGTGGTGAAGTGATTTAGAGGGAGGGGGGAAGTTACAATTATGTGTAGTCAAGGCCTCCAGGCTCACTTGATTTCCAATCCCCAACTCATGGAACAGGATGTAGAGGAAGTTCTCTGTAAGCAGACCCCAGTACTGCATTCTATTTCTCTCTCTCTCACTCTCTCTGGCTATTGTGAAAAGGAAGTTGAGGGGAAATATAGGGATTTACTAAGTATTATAGGTACAGCTGCAAGGATTCGCTACGCAAAAAATTGGAATAGCCAAGAAATCCCAAATGTCAAAGACCGTGAAACTACAAGATCTAAGAGAAAAAGAAAAAACTGGGACAGAGATGGCCACTCAATCCATCATGCAGTACCCGAGTCTCAAACTGCTGACTTGCCAGCCTTCCAGCTAACAAGGCAAGCTTCTTAACCACTGAGCTACCACGGCCATTATATATAGGGATAATATGATATTATGATAACCACTGGATGAGGGTTGGTTTAAAAATACTAAAATTTGAAGTTGAATCAAGAAATCAAATACTATAGTGTATATAATGTATGTACAAAATAAGAGGTTCATAAAATATGATGTAAGTTAAAAGTCAGGGAAGGTGGAGGAAGTCTGTTTTGTCTTAAATGTTTTTGTGCATTATTTATTTATTTTTTTGTTTTTCTTATTGTCTTTTTATTTTGAAGTAAGTCCAAAGGGGAAAACTGAGAAATGTAATGCAGCAATATATAATTATGTTATGAAACTACTTTATTTATTTATTTCAACTTTTATTGTTGCCCCCTTGCCAAGGCAACTCCAGGCAACTTACAGTTTAACCAATAAGAATACTAAAATATAAAAGCATCCCTACAATAACAATTAAAATCATAAAAGCATTAAAAACCATTAAAATACCCCTTCACATTCACAACAGTTAAAAACTAAAACCCAGATGGCCATTCATGTGAACCAGTAGGGGGTGGGGTCGGCTGCTCCACAGGCAGCACCTCACACCCGCTGGGCCAGCCAAGCTTTGAGGCCTTTTCTAAAGGCTAATAACTCTGACTGGAGGTGTAGTTCAGTCAACAGGAAGTTCCACAGGGCCGGAGCAGATACCAAAAAGGCCCTCCTTCTAGTGCTAGAGAGATGAGCCTCTCTAGCCCTTGGTACCATTAGGGAGCCCCTCTGGTCCACTCTGGTGGGATGGGCAGATATCCTTGGGGTGATGCTGTCTCTTAAGGTCCACTACCATGTAGGACTTTAAAGGTAGTAACCAGCACCTTGAATTGCACTGGAGGCACACCAACCCCTAATGCAGCTCCTGCAACAAGGATAAGGCATGGGCCAGACCCCATCACCACATGGGCCACCACATTTTGAACTTATTCCTGATGGTTTATTGTATGAACCCCCTGCTGTAGTCAGCTCTGTTTTACAAGTTTTGCTATGTGTTATATGTTTGTTTATGATGTTTATTTGCAAGAAATATTTTTAAAATTAAAAATGAAAAGAAATATTTGTGGTTAGAGAATCAGCCTAAGCTGAAAAATGTAAGTTTGTACCACCAAAGTGACCAGGGCCCTGAGACAATTGGAACAAACAACAACCATGTGCTGTTCACCTTTCAAGACATGCACACAGTGATGGGATTACAAATTTTTTACTACCATGCCATGACGTCACGGACGTCATGGGCATGGCCTATGTAATGACGTCATGATGTCATGGGTGGAGCTGACATCATGACGTTGTGGGCAAGGACTTAAAAATAAAAAAATAATTAAAATAAAATAAAATAAATAAATACACACACACCCTTTGACCCACCCACCCACCCACAACACAAACCTGTAAATAAATTAAAAAATAAAATGAATAAAGAAATAAAATAAAAATAAAATAAAAATACACCTACCCACCCACCCCAAACACAAACCCCTCACTTACCCCTGGGAGGGCTCAGCGGCGGCAGATAGCCCGGGCAGGGCAGGCCTCAACTTGCCTGGGAGGGCTCGGTGGTGGCAGATGGCCTGGGCAGGCCAGGCCTCAACCTGCCCGTGGGGGCTCGGCGGCCCCGGGGGAGGAACCCTCCTCTGAGGGCTGGCGCCGCTTGCCCAGTCCACCATCACCGCCATCGCCATAGTCGCTACCGCCACCCTTGCTGTTGTCACCGCCGCCGCCACTGCCAGAGTTGCTGCAGCCATTGCCACCGCCGGAGCTGGAGCCACCACCACCATTGCCACCACCACCACCATTGCTGCCACTGGAGGAGGAGGCGGCGCACTCCAACAGGCGTCCCCAGGCCATTGGGGCTTGTTGGGGAGGCTCAGTGGCGGCGGATGGCCCGGGCAGGCCTCAACCTGCCCTTGGGAGCTCAGCAGCCCCAGGGGAGGTGCCCTCCTCTGAGGGCTGCCACCGTTGCCGCTAACAGAGCTGTTCTGAAAAGGTGCGGCTCCAGCTCCGAATTTTTTTTTTTTAAAAAATTGGAGCCAAAATGGCTCCAATTTAGTGCGCATGCACAGAAACTCAATCTTTCGGTGAGGCTTCCGGAAACGGACGCCTTAAAAATGGGCTATCCTCTCGGAGAACCCTCCAAGATTGTTCCTACCAGTTCTGGGGAACCGGATGGAACCGGGGTCATCCCATCACTGCCCGCACAGTCCTAGCCGGAATAGGTGGACATCAAATGGTGATGCTTACCTTATTGAGACATGAACAGCTTTGAGTGGTAATTCTGGGGAGTCCCTAATTACCTTTACATTTTCTCCCTATCACAGTGACCAATTAACTTACTTATTTATGTCAATATTCCCCCAACAATAATTGCAAGTCAGCTGGTTGATCAATATAATGTTCATATCCCCAAAACTGAAAAATATTGAGGTTCCCACCTTAAATCTCAACCTTTCCTATTTCTGTACTAGAGCTTTCCTTCCATTCCAGACTTCTTACACATTTTTGTGTGCTCATTTTCAAAACACACATTTCTCTACACATGTACCCAGCAGCTACAAGATTTGGTAAACATTTTAGGATTCTATATTTTTCATTACACTTGAGTGTGGATTTCTACTGGCAAACTATGTCCAATTCTGTGCTTGAGTCTGAGAGATGCAAAATGAGCAAATCGATAACAATAAAGCTCAAGAGAATAAATTTCTCACCCAACCATTTCATAATGTAAAGTAAACCAATAAATGAGTAAACAATCATTGTCTCCCAGAGACAATCTAGTTAACAGGTAATAAAATTCTAATTGGCCCATATACAAGCAGATAATCTGACCATAATCCCAGATAGTGTCATAAAAGATGGTTTTCTGAGAAAGACGCAAGTTTGAATATTTGGAGATGCCCCTGTCTGAAGAGCAAGTAAGCCAAGGAATGCATCCACATACAGCAGAAAGTATCCCCACATTGAGCACAAAGCTTTCAACTCACAAAACAATTTACATCATGAAATTTCATTCATTAAAAGTCACATCTTGCTCTCAAATTATTCAATTTTAGAACTGAATAATTTGTTCATTAATTCAATGGGCATTTGGTCTATATACAGCTGACCCAGAAAAATGCAGGGGAATAATTTGACTTGTTTATTCTCCAAAGATATTAGATCACTCTTCAAAATATATTTCCAGGGACTGTAAAAAACAACAACCCCAGAATGTTCCAATGCATTTATATGGATCCAGACTTATTCACATGTAGAGTAAATCCACCACAATAAATGGATTTATGTTAGTTGATATTACTGAGAGAAGGAGAAGGTTTCTTACTACAAATGCCTGGTGAAGATGTGAATAATTAGGGTGGAAATGTTAGCCCTGTGACCCTGTATTATTTCCATAATATAAAGCATTCTTTTAAAGCTACTGCAAGATTTGTCTTTTTTCATTGTACTCAAAAGCTTTATAAGGTCAAAGAAGCCTGGGCTGGCTACCATTGAGGGGCATGGACAGAAGTAATTGAGGCACCTATGTGGGGGGGATGGAGGGAATCCAGGCCCCTGGGGCCAACAGCAGGGGTGATAGGGTGGGGCCATTCAAGATTTCTCTCCACCCTACTGAGTCCCCACATTTTTCCCCTCCTCCTCCTTCCCCACTTCGTAGTGCCTCTGGTTGGGTGTCTCTCCCTCTTTGGCCCAAGGAGGTGGTGGGAGGCGAGGGTTAGTCGGGCAGCCAAGGGCAGTGCCTGGTTCAGCTCCACATCTCCAGCAAAGGAGGAGTCAGCTGCTACAGAGCAACTGGAGAAAAGGAGGATCCACTGAGCTGTAGGAGGAGACAATGGGGTGGGAGACCAGGACCCAGCTTGCCAGCACTTCCTGACATGCCCCTTTCAAACTTTCAGCTCTTCTACCTGCCCCCTTGCCCCAAAACACCTCTCGATTGGTGCACTAAGGCACCAATCGACTATTGGCATGCCCTTGATGTAAGCTCTTACCATGCAGCTTTTGCCTTAGAGCACCAATGGAGAGGTGCTTTGAGGCTAGGGGGAGGGTGGAAGAGCTGAGTTTGAAAGGCACCACTTGTCTTCGTTTTTTTTAAAAATGCCTGTCTGCCTCTTGGGGGCGCTAGTCACTAGGGCACACCAGGACTTATCCTGGTGTCCCAAATGGCCACCATGGGCCTGGGTAAAAGCATGAGCTATGGCAGATGAATGCTGTTTTGGTGTTTATTTTTGGTCTTGGGAAATATTAACAGAATACTGAAATGTGTGAACAGATTTTCCCATCCTAATTTTGAATAGCTTCTTTGAAACAGACCAGTTTTTAAACACATTTAATGACTGAAGACCTATCAGCAATTTTATTCTTCCAGTGCCATATGCTAAAGTTCAGTGGATTTTTGTCACTACCAGGATTTTGTAGAGCCCTTTGGGGAAAAAACTGAATCAGCCCACTTCTCACATACAATATATATGTTTACATGTATAAATATATAATCCTGATTTCTCCTACATTCATCAGTCTGACATCGTGAAGTTTGCCAACACATTCTGATTCCCAGTCCTTCCATAGACATGAGAAGTATAAATGCTAGGGAAGTACAATGTAACTTTGGGAGTGTATCTGCTCAGCTTTCTTTTGTCATTAACTGCCAGCAGCATGAAAGATTACAATAAGTAGACTCTAGCTCTTTAGGAAGACTTTGACCCAATGAATAGAACAGATGCCAACACTAGAATGGATTATTTTAACCCTCTCTTTCTAAAGAAGTATTACAGAATGGGAAAAGAAAATGAAGCAGCCATCAACAAAAAATAATAATCTATCTGTTCATCTTCTCTAGTAATAAAACTTGTAAAATGAAGAAGAATTTAATCTATTTCTTCTGTAGTTTGTACTAAGGGGCCACAGTGGCTTCATGGTTAAGATGCTGAGCTTGATGACTAGAAGGCCAGCAGTTTGAGACTTCAGTGTTGCATGATAGAGTGAGCTCCTATCATCTGCCCCAGCTCCTGCCAGCCAAGTAGTTCAAAAACAAGAAATTGCAAGTCGATAAATAGGTAATGATTTAGTGGGAAAGGTAACAACATTCCATGCAATCTAGTGTCTAGTCATAAGCATGGAAATGTCTTCAAATGGAGATAGTGCTGGTTCTTTGGCTGTAAATGGAGATGAGTACCACCCCGTAGAGTTAGATACGACTGGCTTTTGAGCAAGGGAGACCTTTACTGTTAGTTCATGCTACTTGTTAAAGACATTTAACCATTTGATTGATTGACTGATTAATTGATTGATTGACTGATTAACATTTCTTTAAGTGCTAGTATGTAAAAGTAGGAACTGCTTTAAAAGCTCCAGGTTTTTTAAAAAAAGACTTAAAATGTTATGTCCATCAGTGAGCATTCAGCTTCATTATGACACCCAGTTTCAAACATATCACAATGCAAGGTTTGCAGAATGTTTTAGTACTATAAATGAAGTGTTTCCGTTGTTCCTTTGCACACTTATTCAAACGTAGCTCATTATCCGGTAGCACTTACTTCTGGTTTAATGTGTATGGCACTGCATCTTTGCTGTTGAAATGCCTTGCTGGGGAATATGCCCAGGGCTGGCATCAAGCAGGTTCACACCAGTTTGCCAGAACAGGTAGCAGAAATTCTGGCTGGCCCTGCCTATCCAAGTTTTGAAATAAAGTAGTCCTAATTTGGGTGCAACACAGGACTTTCCCCCTGGCCACGCCCATCATACCACGTCCACAATGAGGTTGTAAATTTTTTTGGAGCCCACCACTGAGTATGTCCCCAAACTTCAGTGCATCTCAGGTTTCTTCTGAGTAGAAAGAAAATAAAATTGGGTACACATAACTTTAAAAGGCTGCCATACCAGTAGCTCAAATTGAAGGAGATTCTGTTCCAGGAATCAATATTTCTAAACTCTGTGCTACATTGACAACATGATCTTAAGCAGGGACAGTGGGGAACCTCCTCTCAAAATGTTGTGGGGAACTGCTACTCCATCCTGGTTCACACACCACCCTTGATATTAAGCATGTTTTCTTAGAAGTAAAAAAAGAGGCTTAAGGTTCCATGTTTAGCATGTTGGGTGTGAGTACTATAAAATCATGTTCAATTAAATGTCCTTTAAGCAAAGCAATATTTTCACTAGAGATGTGCTTCAAATTCATAATTTCTTCCGAAAGCCAAGAGGTGTGGAAAATTGTCAGTTACTAAATATATTCAAAGGAAAACAGAAGCAGCATTAGAATTGAATCAGTGCTCTCCAGAATGCCAAATATTGTTTCAGCAGTTCAGAGCTTTAGCACTTGGCACCAGTAAGTCTCACTTAGAAAAGCAAAAGGTAGTATTTCAACAGAGTCAGGACACCCAAAGCAAAAGGAAACTGACAGCTCAAGTACCAACAAAAAGCCTAAGTTTGAATGGAAGACTTCCCTGGGATGGGCAAGGTAAAACAGATATGTTTGTCTGTGCTCATAATTGGTGGCCATTTTGCATCTTGACAGGAAGAGAGAAGGGTGTTCATTTATTAGAGATGGCTATAACTTTCAGGTTGGGTATGCTTTGCAGAAGTTTTTTCTTTATCTTTTTTAGGCAGCTGCAGATCTCGTTTTGAATTACATTTTAGAATCTAGTAAACTAAGTACCCATTGTGTGAACATGCCATGGATGTCTTCAGTCTTTCATACAGGATTTGGACAAGGTAGATCACATTGGTGTTAGGAATAAGACCTATGCTATTTCTCTCAATGAACCTACTGCTGGCTTTTATTTGACACACATGACAGTGATCCACTGGGGCTCCAGCACTACTAACCAATGATATTCTTTTCCTCTTGAGTAAATGCTTTTGACGAGGGGAAAGGAATTGGTAAAAGTTTTTCTTGCATGGTAGAAGTTGGTAAGTAGTTTACAGCACTAAGCTTCACTTTCCATTCCAGGTCAGAATTCTTTATTTTCCCCATATTCACTCTTCAGACAAGCAAAAACATAAACAAATATCTTGAAATATTCAGATACAAATTGAATTGGATGGGCAACAAGTCAGCTTGAAGTAATATATTATAATTTGCAAGACAACTAATTCATAATAAATCAAAGTGGATGGCAACTCAAGTGTCATCTATCTGCACTGGTCAAATTCAGTACGTATAAATCCACATGCCATCCCTGATCTTAAGAATGCATCCAACAGGACTTACCCTTTTGCATCTACAGTATTTGATAAATGTGTGGTAGAATGGAGAGTCTCTCTGAGGGGTGGGGGGGAGAGATTGATGGCTACTCTACTTCAGTATAAACATAGCTGAGTATGTAGAATTTTTGATCCAAACGTTAAAGAGTTAAGCCCTGGATCTTGATGAACCAATCTACTCATTTTGGATTCCTATTCTTTTGTTTGTTTGTTGTTCAGTCACACAGTCGATTCCAACCCTTTGCAACCCCATGGACCACAGTCCGCCAAGCACTTCTGTCTTCCACCATCCTATTCTTTTACAATTGATTTTTTTTATCTTCATTTTTCCTCCATTCTAATTATAAATTAATTAGATAATCTGATAAATTCTTATATAAAAAATTAACATTCCTCATGATGATAAACTAGCAAGCAGATTTTGAATAATGACCACAGTAGCTTCATGCTGGGCCCTGATAAACATCAGGCTATCTTGGGCCTGAGTTCAACATAATGGTGTTTTTGTTCTGGATGGTGATGATAATCATGATGATACACTGTGTCATCTTTGGACATTTACAAATTACAAAGGACAGATTTCTGCAAAGGCTAAGTAGTAGAGGAAAGGGAAGGGAAAAAATGATGGCAAGGTATAAAAGAGGGAAAGAAGGTGCAATTGTTTCAGTTACTTGTATGTAGAATTACTTATGCATATGTAGTATAATCCAAAGTCACAATCAAAGCTGTAATGGCTTGTGGTCAGTCTGTACAGGGCAGATGACTCTTGTGCCAGCACAATCCTCTCATGTGAGCTGAACTCAGATCTTCAGGCACAGTTGGATCTGTCAGCACAATTACTCTGCAAATTGAGATCAGCTAAAAGAAGAAGCTAAAAAAGAAAAAGAGGGTGGAGCATGGAGTATCAGAGGAGGAACTGAGTTATGCCAGAACCAAACTCTCTCAGTTTAGACTCACAATTACTTTACACTATGATAAAAGAGGTTGGGTCAAAGTTTTCATGGAGCAAGTCAACTTTGATGGGTGATTTGAATGAAGAAAAAGATGTGACATCACCATTTTACTGTTGTTTTGGTACCATATTTATTTTATTTCAATCACAAGAACATAACATAATACAGAGATCTGATTTCTTTCATTGCTAATTATTGGCTGATATCCAGTTGTGCAGTTACACAGACAGTAACAGTATAACTTTTAGATGTAAACTGCCATACATTAGGACATCTCTGTAGATGTTATCTGTAGCATACCAAATCTTTTGGTTCAGCATGCAACAGATAATGCCTAGGATAATTTCTTAATTTACAGTATCTCATAGTAAAAAGATATATCATTTGCATTATCATGCAACAGGATTTCTGTCATTGTGTTCAACTGGAACTGCTGCAAAGCCTTTTTGCGGTTTAAAAGTGAATTACAACTATCTTTAGAAATAAAAATTCATTGGGACAGACAAGCAGAGATAGTTAGTTTGGGTTGACAAAGAAGAATGAAGTTGGAATTTCTATTGAAGATGGATGGGCATTTGGAGATGCTGAATTTGGATCTGCAGTGGCTCTATTTGGATGGGAAGTGGCTATCTTCAAGGCCCCAGACTACTTTGAACCTTATGGAGATTTTACAGTTGCATACCATCTGCAAATGCTTGTTGTCATTACTTGATTAAAAGTGCAGAAGTTTCCTTGCACATCGAAAGCCAAAGATTCAGAACAACAAAGAAACAATCACATTATATCCTCTGTACATGTTTAAATTGAATCTACTTCTCTATCTTTCAGGCTATTTCATAGTTGTGTGATTGTCAACCAAGAGTGCCTGATATTACTATTGGGAGTCAAGGAAAAATGGTGATAACACAGTGACTGAGGTTTTTCCGTAATCAGAAACTATTTACAATACCATGTGCCTGCTATTTCATTCACACATGGCATTGTTTGGGCATGCACACAATAGAACAGCTAGATCAAATGTGAGAAGTAGTATGAGTTGCTGTGAAAACACTTCCAAGATAGGGAAAAAAAACCCACAGTACATAGTGTATGTGTGTTTGTTTCAAAATCAACTTTCATTTAAAGTAACCCTCTTACGTGAAGTTCTTAAGCTTCTGATTCATTCATAGAGATCTCAGGCTGGTAATTTAATACTAGGGGAATTATGAATAGCATTCACTTGTAAAATTACAAATGCTTACAAAACAAGTTTTATCATAGTATTAAAGATGAAATAAAAACCAAATGTTCAGTCATAAATGAGCAACTGATTCCAATTGTTCATACAGTATATATAACCAACTGTCATTGTCTTTTCATATTAGCCTCACATTTGTAGTTAGTGTTTTCTCCCTCATTATGTCCACATTTTGACTACTTAAACTGGTTATTGGATTGTTCATATACTATCCTTTCAACTTCTATAGTTAATTAAACCCTTTATTGTATCTGATTTGTCAGAGTCGTTGTCACTGCTAATCTCCTAAATCCATATCAATTCAGGAGCTTTACATGTGCTCTTATTCTTGCAAAAGAGGGAGTGCATATAGGCAGAATCCCACACAACATCCATACAGCTGAGCAGCGGCTCTACTTTACCCAAGATGGATATTATTAGGCATTTTTTTATATCAGACAAAGAAAGTAGTTATCCTCTTAGAAGAATAAAAATGCACACATACACAGAATGAATCAAGATTTTTATTGCTAATGCCACATTGTACACTCTGTATATTATTCAGCTCTGTGTTACTCTACAAAAGAGAAAAGTGAAAACAACTTATTCCATAATTTTGTCAATTCAAACATTAGTATACCTGCTTTGCTGGTGCACAGGTATACGCTGATTCAAAACTAATTTAGATCATTTTAAAAGTTTGATATAATGTAAAATCTTCTGTCTCACTGCACATGCACAGAGCAGCAATTCTTTCCCATACATTTTCCTTCTCTAAATGCTTAAAGTCTAGATGAAGAAGAGGAAGAATGTGTGGTAAATTACTGATAAGAGTTACAATTTTGTTAATCTATTGCTAAATATTTGATGACATATATATGAGCTAGCTGTGCTATATATTACATCACAAAGTAAAATTCTCCCCAGGCAGAGAAATAGGCACATGTTTTGTTTTAATTCCCATTTAAAAATCAAAATCCCCTTGCTTAACAAAAGCTACATTTTCCATGTTATTAGAAGCCATTGGATTTGAAATAAATGTTCCCTTCCCATCACAGTTTTGATATTCATCATCTTTATTTAGGGGGAGGGAAGAGGATAAAGCAGAAGATTCTCTTACCACAGGAGGACAGAAAACAATTCGTTCAGCTACATCCAACAGGCTGTGTGCATGCCGGCAGCATGAGCAATTCTCGGGCCTCACACAAAAGCAAAATAATTGGCTCTCAATGAATAGATGTAAACATCCATCATAATGGCAACTGGTACTGAAGCTGAAAGCTACCTCAGCTGTTCTATGTACTCCGACTGTAGGATGATGTCACAAACATCAACGGGGTGTACTCTCATTGGCTTCTGTTACCTGGAATTATATCTTAACCCTAAATTGTCAGCTGCAAATTTGAATGTGGCTCACACTGCTCATTTTTGAAAAAGGAAGGAGCTGACAGGAACCTCCTATGAAAGATGCAAGGTAGAGCAGGTGCATGTTTGCTAAAGAGGGAAAACAAAGTATTGTGGGTGGGGTATTTTTGTTGCTATTGTTGTTGCTCAAACAAACAAACAAAAAAAACCAGAACAGAGTAATTTTTCCATTATAATATTAGACCCTCTGGGAATTGTATTTTCATAATCTGTTTGCTAAATGACTACATTATTCAAAGTATTCTACAAAACAGATATTAAAGAAAAGGTTATTGAATAGAGCATCTGGAAGATTCAACTTTTAAGGATTTATGTTGATCCCAAGTATGGCAGACATGTTATGATAAATAACATGCCAAAATATGAGGAGAATGTTTATACTATTATGATGGAGTTTGCTGAAGCAAGGCTTGGAATGACATTAATTTTTACAATGCTGAAATAAAAATATATGCCTAAATAATAGATATATATTAGTCTCCCCGAGTGAAGTAGACATTTATACATTCAGAATTCAAACTGGAAAGACTGGTAGTGTTCTAGCATGGTAATGGATACAGGACATGCAAATACAACATAACAAAATCGTATGAAAAGATCTGTTTTAATAACATTATGAATAATTTGTGTTTAATTAAAATGCAATCTACATCTTTCTCTCTCTGTCTCTGTCTCTCTCTCTGAAATAGTTATCACAATACTTTAAAAAGTTACAAATATCAGACTCCTAGGGAAATTTATACAAGTTCCACTAAATTTCATTGAGGCCACATCTTAGAAAAGGATGCATTTGCAGCCTTGAAATGCCATCTTAAGTGGGGTTAGAGCAGTGATTCCTAACAGGGGAACTTCAATTCCCAGTATCCTAGTCAGTATATTGGCTGATCAGTGCTTTGGGGAATTGACTTAGGCTTCTGGGAATTGAATTCCCAAAACCAAAGGGTGGGAAACACTGTGTTAGAGGGAGCAATGAAGCAAAGCTAGTATTCATCTAGAACAGGGGTTCCCAAACTTTTCACGCTGCCAACCTGACCACGCCCCCCCCCCCCAGAAGCAGAAGTAAATGTGCCTGTTTCTGCATTTATAACGACCACGGGTGCATTTATGGAGGATGTAACTGCGTGTACGCATGTGCGGGTGGATTTTATGGCTGTCGTAAATGTGTCCACTTCCACTTCCAGGTGCAGCAAGGGCGTCGTGGGCCACATGAAATGGTGCTGTGGGTCAGGTCCGGCCCACAGGCTGTAGATTGGGAACTCCTGATCTAGAACTCAGATCAAGTTCTAGATCAGGACATGCAACATTTTTCCTGGATTATTTATTTATTTGTTTGTTCAGATTTATATTGCCACCCACTCGCTGAGGGGTCACAATAGAAAAAGACTGCCTTCCAAGTGCTTACAATGGGAGATTATGGAACAGTGCTGGCCTCATAAAGCAGGTACAATAGAGTGCTTTATCTGGATATCTAGATGTAGCAAATTTGTCTTTACCCACAGAGCACCCAAACGTGGGTTGTCATTGAGCAACTGAATTTCTCTGCCCACCTGAGCACAGCAGGACTATCACTATAACACAGCACAAAAGTGATCCACCTCTGCAAGTTCAAGGAACACCAGACTTCTATCCTCATCCCATTGAACCACTTGAATGGTGGGGAAACTTGCACAGTGAGTTACAATATACTTAAGAGTTTTCTTTAGTTACCAAGATCTTAACCACTAAATTTGCCTGAAAGAAATAAACTCTGTTGAATAAAGTATATATACTGGTACCTTGCTTAAAGAGCTCCGCTCCGGCCCTCTGGAACCTCCTCCCAATAGAACTACGCCTGTAGATGGAGTTGCTGCCCTTTAGGAAAGGAGTGAAAACCTAGCTGGCAGGTTTGGTCTGGGGAATGGATGGTTCAATTTCCCCAGCCAATTGGTTGGTTTGCCCCCAGTATGCCTATGTTACAATTTTTAGCTTTTAATATTAAGTTTTAAAATTTTTTAAAGATTTTTTAATCTTTTAAATGGTTTTATAATTGTTGTAAATTGTCCTGGGTCCCTTTGGGGAGGAGGGCGCTAAACAAATATATATAAATAAATAAATAAATAAATAAATAAATAAATAAATAATGTGTTCCACAGGATTGCTCTTTAAGTGAGTTTGCTCTTTAAGTGCAACACCATTGTAAGTGACCAATTGTGACTTTTGGCAGGGGAGGGATTGCGAACCCCGATTTAGTTGTTAAGCGAGTTTTTGGTTGGTTTTAGTTGTTAAGCGAGGTGACCATTCAGAGAAAAGTCTGCTCTTTAAGCGAGTTATGCTTTAAGCGAGCTGCTCTTTATGCGACGTTTTACTGTAGCTCTTATTGTTAATGTTGGATACAAAAGGTATGAATGGCCCCAATTCTTCAGGTTGTGGGGGTAGGAATCTTAAATTTAACACAGTTAACCATGTTAAATATTATAAGAAGTTTGGGGAAAAAATTGAAAAGCAGTTCTGTCTTTGCCTTGTAGTCCTTTCACAAAGTTGTACAGACGTAAGAGATTAAATTTGGGGAACTTAATACACAGCAGCTCTGTGTGGAAATTCAGACATGAGCCTATTAGTCAAAATGTACTTTAGGCCACAGTGAAAACCTCTCCTCATTTATTTCTGCCTCAAAACATGAGAGTTCAAATGAAAATGTATATAGGGGGAAAAGATTCATTGCCATGCAAAGTGACATAAAACTGAATTACAGATCAGAAAGATGAATTTGGACAATGGGGATGCCAGCTTTGGATTTTTTATGATTAATGGTAAAGGTAAGGCCCAGTAATTGCTAAGGAGATATGAGTCATGAGTAAAAGAATTATTTATGAAGTAAAATCTGTTTAGGCATATCACATGTATAAATTATATTCTTCTGAAAATTTAATGCTATGAAACAGAGAGCCATTCTCGATAGAAATCTCACCATGTGGTTTGGTTTCCTTTGGTTTCCTTCCCCTCATAAGCTTGAACAGAAAGTGTCTACATCCTCTCAGTTTGTAACATTTTTGCTTCAATAAAAAGATTCTGACTGAAAACTAAAGGTTAATTACAGGTTGCACATGGGATTCCAGGCTACTTTCATCCATGCCAAAAAGTTGAACAAAATACACAGCAAAAACAGCTATGCAAGGGAGAGAATGATCTCACTGCTAGTAAGGGTGTGGACTTTCCTTTTTCCATTTACAGTAATACCTCATATAACATTAGTATCGAATAACACGAAAATCGCATAACATCAATGAATCTGGGGGGAAGAATTGCATCAGATAACATTAAGATCCTATGGGATGCTTCAGATAACAACCGCGAAAGCCTGTGTGGTTACAATGTATCTCTATGGATCCCATAGAGGATCAGATAACACGAAAAATCATATAACACGAAGACTTGTGGAACCAGGTTTTAGTGTTATATGAGGTTTTACTGTATTTGTTTATCTGTTTGTTCATATTTCTCCACTGCCCTTCTCACCGAAGTGACTCGGGGCGGTTTACAAGCAATAAAAAAACCATCACAATAAAACACACACACTGCCTAAAAACCTCAAATACCAAACTGTTAAAATTAAAATTTAAAATTTAAATCTAAAAAGATTAAAAGGTGGACTTTGAGTTGATCTGTGTCTGTTGTCCTAGCATCTAGATTATTTATTTATTTTCTCTTGCATTTTTATACCATCTATCTATTATATTTCCCACTCTAGGCATTACACATGCAAGTAACAGAATAACATAAGATTGTGTGGTTGAATCTTCTCAAGAGGTGGGTGTGGCTTAGAGCACACGACCCTAGAAGGTGGACATTTCTTGACAAAATGTGATCAGGATGTAGGGCCAGCTAGCAGCATCCTTTGGTGGTAAATGGACATTTCACATGAGATGGACACTTTGTTCTGTCATATCAGAAAATAAACAAAACAAGAATGATGTAACACTTTAAAGATTAACTGTTATAAAAATCCACCTTTGTTCTGTGTGGATGGAGTGCACCTCTCTGACTGGGGACTGCCATGGCAGGTTGGTTCCAGCTGCAGTTGTCTGAAGGGACATGGTTTGTGTAGATCTCATGACGGTTTGAAGCTGTTGCTATAAGCAATAAAATTTTGCCCTTTTCTTTCTAATCAGTTTGTGTTGTGTGTTTATTTCTGCACAGATGTAGGTCAATAAAGCTGGATCACAGACTTAGCCTGGGGTCTGTGTTGTAGATGGGACAGCATTATGCCCAGGCTAGAATGGTGAGATAGGCTTTCTGGACTGGCAACTCCTTGTGGCTGACACTAGGAGTGGCTGGGTGCTGGCCATGTGGGAATCACAACAGCTGAGCCAGGGCAATCAGAAGGGGTGGAGAGGTATAGGGCTGGAGTGGGGGATTCTTCAGAGTACACTGCTTTTAGGTTGAGAGCAGGTGAATACCATTGTTCCACTCTCTATGAGAGATCCCCCCTTCTCATTTCCCCCCAATGATAGCATGTGGGACCATTACTTTGCTCTGTACAGGGTTAGGTAAAAGCAGTGGTGGCGAGCCTCTGCAACACATGCCGGGGGGGGGGCACTCAGAGCCCTCTCTGTGGGCACACATGCCATCACCCAAGCACAGAGTTTGCTTCGCCCCTCTGCCCAGTAGCCCAATGGGAACGCTTCCTCCCTTCCCCCTGCACAGAGTTTACCCCAGCCTTCTGCGGCATAGACTGAAGCCTGTTGAGTTTGGGCACTTGGTCTCTAAAACGTTTGCCATCACTGTGTTAAAGAGACTGTTTTTTGGAGTTGTTCCAATGAAAGATTCCTTTTGTTCATTGTATTGGCTGTGTAGATTGGGATAGTGTCTTGTATAACCTGATGAGGGCTTTTTTTTTTTTTTTGCTTATATTATTTCCAACGTTTAATTGGTAGAGTGTAGCATTGGGATGGAATCAAGTAGTAGAAGGGTAGTGGGCAGGGATTGGAGAACCTATGCACCCTGGTTATAGTGGAATCCATTTTGAGTCAAGGGCAAGGACATAATCTGACCTAGCTCAGGGGCCAGGAGCTTGACCATGCCCTTTATGTAGTAGGGAGCCATGGAGTGGTATACACCCACAAGGTCTCCATGGGACTGTTGTTCTTGAGTTACTCTCCAGTTGGACAAGACAAGAAAACAACTTCTGTAACCAATAAAGTTATGCCTTTTTCTCTTCCCAAATAGTTTGTGTGGTATATTTATTTCTGCAGATATGACCTACTCAGCCATAGACCAAGAAAAATATTCTGGCTGAATACTAGAGGTTAATTGGAGGTTGTGCATAGGATTCTAGGCTACTTTCCTCTATGCCAACAACAACAACAACAACCAGAAGTAACAGTAACAGTAACAGTAACAGTAACAGTAACAGTAACAGTAACAGTAACAGTAACAGTAACAGCTCTGTTACATTTTTAGAAGGGATGGGGAAATTTCTCACCTTCATTTTCTCCTCCTACATTCATATTTTGAAAGAAAAATGACAACTTGTCTACATCTTGTGTAATGCAAAGGCCTCAAGGAGTGGAAATGAGTAAATTTATTCTGACCTGCTTAATTGCATCTTGTGGCTACAGGGAAAGGCCTGGGGGCTGTTTGCTACCAGGAGGCCATCCCCATGGTATATGAAGAAATACGTGAATTCTACTTATCCCAAAAACTTGGGTAATTTTTTTATTACATTCCTGGCATGGAGAAAGCTCTTATACCTACCTGTCATGTACCAGTTAAAGATTAAAAGCATGTTGGAAAAATCTGGTTCTCTCACAGAATGCTAAGAATTTTTGGGATAAAAATTGTGGCCAACAATAAAAATCTAAAACTCATAAAATGCAGGGAATAGTACCTTGCACATATGATAAGATACAAAACAATCACAGATTATCATGTCATCGTATAATCCAACTAAAAACAAATGGTGGGGGGAAGGTGCAGAAAGGAAAAGAACTAATTGAAGAACTTTGGAAATTGACTTGAATGGCACACATTATTGTTTAGAGAGGCTGCATCCAAAATCAGTGTACAGTAGTTGCTATGATATCCTCCTAGAAGAAGTTGCCTCAATCTGCATTTAGGAAGCTTTGATTTTGTAATTGGTCAGTTGGTAAATAACATGGTTCAATTGGGGTTGCATACAGTGGTGGGATGTCAAAAATTTTACTACCCCACCGTGATGTCATCACAGTGTGGGCGGAACTAACATCATGATGTCATGATGTCATGGGCGGAGCCAACATCATGACATCATGGTGTTGTGGGCGGGGCCAAAGAAAAAATAAATAATAATAAAAAATAAAAATAAGCACGCACGCACACACCCCTCAACCCACCCACCCACAACACAAACCCATAAATAAATTAAACAAATTAAATAAAAAATACATTAAAATACATCCGCCCACGCACCCCAAACACAAATCAACCAGAGCTTTTAAACCAGAGCTTAAAGCCTATTCTGGCTAATCTTTCTCACACTAGGTCAGATGGAAGGAACTACAGAATGAACTCACCACAAGATGGCTTCATTTTGGAACTTTTCAACTTTTCAACAGTTAAAGAAGTTAGGTACTAAGTCTTTGCCTAACCAGTTCTCTAGGATAATATGCCTTAATGTAAATGTAAAACAGCTGTACCTCCTTAAGGGTTCTCCAATTGGAACAGCACAGGTGTATCTTATTGATGAGGTAACTTCAAGACTTTGCTTAAAAATCCCAAGCCAGGCTGTCAAACCTGCTGGCCACCAGGCCTTTTTAGGAACTGTGGTAGTACGTCAAGGTAAAGGTATTAAATACACATTAAAATACACACAGACACACCACATCCAAAGGTGAGTCGCTTACCCTGGGGAGCAGGCTATAGGGAACTTCAGGCTAGCAGCTTCTCTTCCTCCTCCCCACTTGGGAGGACAGGAAGGAGGCTGTGCATATGTGCCAAGCAGTGTAAGTGTGCATGCACACCAAGTGCTTGGCGTGCATGCTCAGTGGGGGAACCAGTGAAAAGGTAAGCCCCAAAGGTGGTTCCCCCAAAGAAGCTGCTACCGGTTCTCCGGGGCACTGGGGAAAGTTACTACCAGTTCTGGCGAACTAGTGTGAACCTGTTACATCCCATCACTGGTTGCATACCCACCCTTAGATCTGTCTGGATATCTGACATTGTGGGTATTTAACACTGGAAGAGTAATGTTGTAAGATGGAAAAGTACTCATTTGCTTTTGTGTGGATTTCAGCCTTAAAGATATAGAGATAGCAAATCAGTCAAAGCAAGCCAAGCAATGTAGACTCTAGTAATTCTGGGAGCTTCTGCCAAAGGCTATCAAAGGCAAAAACTACTTTGGCTTCTTCTTCTAGGTGCCATGCCTCTTAGTCTCTAGACAGGAACTAGGGCTTTTTATTATCTCACAAGTTAGCAGCATGATTTTTACACACTCTGGAACAGTTAAGCCTGGATGAAAAGATACTTTTCAAAAAAGGATTTAACTGTCCATTTCCATGGACTTCATTTCTGGCATCATCACTTGCCTGTCTGATTAGTTTGGAGACTAAAGAGTTGAAAGATAAACCTAATTCCAGTGGGAACTGAGATCTTGTTTAATTAGGAGAATTAAAAATAAATACATTTTGGCAAGACAAGACAAGAGTAATAAAGACAAGGTGAGTCAGACTGCACAATAAATGAATATTGAACTTCTTAAAATCCCTTTTGTTAAAACTATGGTAATTACTTCAAGGTATACACTAGACTGGTGGGAAAGTTTAAGCCATTTCACTTTTTAAAAAACCCCAGGTTTTTAATTTGCTTCTCTCATTCTGGGTAAAAGGGAAGTAATTTGAACATACACGTCTCAGGGGAAGGCACCTTAGAGTGCAGGAAATACATGGGATGGAGTGAAGAACTCACCTTCATCTTGTCCAAAATCTTTTGTCACTATCAATTTTTTCCAAAATAGAAGATATGAAAAATATTGCATTTTGCAGTCACAATTCAACATTTGTTGATTTGCAAATTGGAAAACTATCTGTCAGATTTGCTTTCATTTAAATTCTTGCATTGAGTAAGGCGTTGGATTTCAGTGGCCTCGTTGGCCCCTTCTAACTGAGTTATTCTCTGAGTCTAAAACAGATTATCAGTGCCAAAGACTGTTAGGATAGTGAATCACAAAATTATACATTTTATTTTTGTTTAAAGAAACAACAGTTTATATTCAAAGTTAACTGAAGCAGGCATCCTCAGTTCATAATCAGTGCACTGCATAATCAACACTATAAGTTTCCACAGCATAGAATGGTTTTAGCAACATTTCAGTTGCCTGAATTGAGTAAATAAGAATAAAAAATAATAATGGGTTGCTGATGTTATCCATCTTCCATGTACCATAAAAGCACACTAGATTGCAGAAATAGCTGCCAGCTATTTTCTTCAATTGACCGCTTGAGTGAAGAGCAAATGTAGAAACACTTAGAGTGGATCAGAAATTTTCCACTGTTTTAATACTATGTAAAAATCATTGGGGTGGGGTGGGGGACTAGGCATTTCATTTTATGTAATCTACAACACACACTCTACACTAAGTTTTAATTTAATTTTTATATAAGAGCAAGATTTGTTTATTTTTGCATTCAACCATAATGGAATAAGTCTACACAAAAAACAACACACTCTATGTATCATGCTATGCTATTTTACTAGTATCAATAAGCCATAGTAGAGTAGGTCCACTGAATCAGTGGGGATTTGGTGAGTCAACTCCGCCATATTTTTAATTGATTCAAATGACCCTACTCTAATTGTGACTTATTTCATCATAGCAATTTGTAACTAGAGTAGGTCTATTTGAACCAATTAAAATATTTAATTAAATTTAATTTAATAGCTTTATATACCGCCCTATATGGAGGAGTTGACTCACCAAATCCCCACTGATTCAGTGGACCTATCTAGTTTAATGTTAAGCTACAGAATTTCAGCCAGTACAGAAGAAAATCAAATTAATTATCCTGTTTCCCTTTGGTCAGATGTGTTACTTCTGCCTAGATAAAATGTATCCTTGAAGTTAGGGGTGCTCAAACTACAGCCCGGGGGCCAGATTTAGCCCTGATGGCAATTAATCCGACCCGTGAAGCCCTTGTTGCTCATGGAAGCAGAACACGTTTTACTTCTGTTTCTGGAAGTGATGATGGCTTCACAGGCCGGATGAATTGGCGTTGGGGCCAGCTCCATCTCCTGGGCTGTAGTGACCAGCCTCCTAAACCATGTGACTTGCCCACAACCAAAAAGGTTTGGGCACCCCTGCTTTAAGTTATCACAATACAAACCAAAGTCCTATTACTTATTTATGCATGCATATAGGAAATCGTATAAGGTTGGTGACGAATTGCTGCTGTTTAATGGGGTGCTGATTGAATTTCTAGTTTTCACTCAATGACACATACATGTTCTGGTTTGGTTGTAATTTGTGAGGTTATATTTTATAATTTTTACTGTACTGTTGCTGTTTTGACTGTAAGCCACCCTGAGTCGCCTCGGCAAGTGGACGGCAATATAAATCTGAATAAATAAATAAATAAATAAATAAATATGTGACCAGCACATCATTAAGACTTATGTTTTTTCCCTTATGCAAGGAATTCAACAGTAGGATTTTGGTAATTGGACTCAATCCTGCCTGCCTATAATTTTTAATGCAGAGTTAAACACATATCTAAATATCTGAAATCAATGAGACTTTGAATGCAATTTAAAGGAACTTTCCTGATAGTAAGTTGCATCATTTCTGAATATACTTAAACTGAAGTGCATTGTTCAAAGGATGGCTGGGTTACATCTATGCTCAGTTTTTAAATGTGTGCTATGTCACTAAACATAATGTCAGCATTTCTTTTCCTAATCCTTAGATCAGCCATAGCAAGTTAGTGCTATTTATACATTAACAGAACTAAAAGATTCATAGAATCATAAAACAAGAACAATTCAGAACAGTCGCAAACACTTTATATCATATCTCCTCATCAGGAACTGGTGTATTATCTTATAATAATGCAACCCTTCTGTCTCCAACAATAACAAGGCTGAATTAATTTTAAAAGGTTTTTAAAGGAAATGTGTCTAAATACCTCAAAATTTAGGAAGCATCTCCCTCAATCAGTCACAACTACTGATGCAGAAACTCTTTGAGGCTCTGAGGACCATACCTAGATTTGGTGGGAAATCAGGGGCTAAACATGTGTATCTATACCTTTCAGTCCCTGGGGAGGGAATTGCAGAAGTTTAATCCTTTCTCTCACCCCACTGATATCAAAAAAGGGTTGGATGGACTTTGTATTGATCTACCACATTGGTCTCTGAAGATCACTGTTTTTATTCCCTGCTCAGCAGCAGATAGATGGGAAAAAATGTATGGAAACTGCATTCACAGCAGCCAGGGGCTATGTTCAGGTATGCATTTGTATAACGATGCATGTTCATTCATATGATAAACAAAGTAGCAAAGCTGCATAGCCACAAATCAATTTGGTAAATTAAAAATGTGTTGAACAGACCCACTGAGCTCAGTGGTGGATCATTACCAGTTAATAATTCAGAAGATGGACAATTTTTTAAATCAAAGAGTGTCAAATGAGTCCACTTGTATCATTCTACTCCAACTGAATGCATCTCAGTAGCTATGTCTTTGGGCAAGGGATAAAATGAAACAATATTTACTTAGAAAGAATGTGATCAAAATCTTGATGTGAAGGCATAGAATTGTTAGAGGTAGAAAGAAAAATCATTTAGACTTGTGTACCCTCAAGAATGTTTATTCTTGCCATAAAGCTATTCCTAGATCTGAGCTGGTGGACTTGAGGCTCACATCTATTCAGAAGATGTTGAGGGTCATTCTCTTGCTTAGTTCTCTCTGCTTCTGCTGCTACTTCTCTTCCTATCTTAGGTGGAGTAATACCAACAAAAGGGTATGAATTTCTCAACTGGTGTAGGTTTGACACATCCTGTCACTTATTTTGCATGTGTGGTTGCACTCCATACTGAAGCAGCGTACTCTGCTGTGGAGATGCTCAAAGCTACAACTGATGTATGCAGCATGGATGTTTTCGCTTCCTATTTATAGCTTGTGAGTTTCCTGATGATGTTGTTCCTCGTACTAACTTTGGCTTTTGTATTCAGGCAGTGCTGCTTAAAAGAGAGTGTCCTGTCAAGCATATTGGTGCTGAACAATGCTGTAACTGGTTCCCTTGCCATGTAACATCCAACTCAACCCTTGCCTCTTGGTTTTGAGTAGAAACAATACACTTGAGTGAGTCTCTCTCTCTCTCTCTATCTGTTACATTTCATACTGCCCATCTGATATAGTTCCCACTCTGGGCAGCATACAAACAAATAAACAACAACAACATAATAAAACAAACAACAAAATAAAATAACCAACAAAATAAACAACAAGTCTTGCTTGGATTAGGCTTCAAATGGTTGATGTTGTAATACTGTCCTAATTCTTCAAATTCTCCATTATGTTTCCCAGCAACCTCCTCAGAGTAGATAACATGGGGCTAGATATACAGTGTATCTGGTAGAAGGGAGCTTCCTGTGTGCCTGCCAGTGTTGTAGTGCAGCAATGGCTTGAATTTTAAAAGCAGCTCACATGAACTTTCCCACAAAGTTTACTCTTTATATTGTCCTGCAGTACTGTGAAAGTGGTTTGTTATATAGGAATAGGGCGACTTGGTATATTTAAAACCATAGTGAAGAACAGAAGCCTAATAGCCATTTTGTTCTTTTAATTACAGTATATTGATTTGCATTGGATTAGTATGTTTGGATAAATACTGAAGCAGAAACCAGTGAATAATAGGAAATCTCAAAATGTAGGTAGTCCTTATGAAAATCCATATAACCCAGGCATGCCTAAACTATGGCCTAGGGGCCAGATGTGGCCCACAAACCCCTCATCACTCCTCACACACAAGCCCTCATCGCTCCTCACACACAAGCCCTCACACATTGTACATGTGTGTTTTACTTCTGCTTCCAGGAGTTATGAGGGCTTCATGGGCTAGATGAATTGTGTTGGGGGCTGCATCTGGCCCCCAGGCCATAGTGACCGGCTCCCTGAACCACGTGACCGACCCATGGCCTGAAAAGTTTGGGCACTCCTAATACTGTATAACCATTCTCACGATGACAGTTCAAAAATACAGGCATCTCTCTTACTTACATAGCTATGGTATTCTCCCTCTCATAAGACTGAAGATGAATAATCACAATCTTCCATTGTCTCTAGAAAGTGGGTGTTAGTGTGGTACATGTGTATGTTTTAAGGTGACAATCATACCTATGTGGACCTAAACTGTCAACACTTTGATAAGAGAAGATTGAATGTATTACACCCCTATCTTGAAAGACACGGGTCTCAACATAATCCTTCATCTAGGTCAGTGGTTCTCAATGTGGGGCACATGCCCCACAAGGGGACTTCAGTTTCCAGAAGACTAAGTCAATACATTGGCTGATCAGTGCTTTGGAGAATTGATTTAGGCTTCTGGAAACTGAAGTCCAAAAACCAAAGTTTGGGAAACTGATCTAGTTTTCTTCATACTTTGACAAAATATCAATAAGAAATTGAAGAGACTTTGAGAATCAGTACCTTTGTAAAATTATTGGATTATTTTGTTCATGATTGTGGATACCCCTTCTTGAAAATTACATTGATATTTTTCACTTAGACGTAAATGATGTTCTAAAAAGAAACATCTTTGATATATATTGAAGCAAAGCAAACAATTGAAAAGCAAACAGGAATATAATCTACTGAGTATATATTATAATTTCTTCAAAGACTTGTCATAAAAAATAAAAGTGTAAATGCATCTTAATTATAAATCTATTTCACTTAATGATGTAGAGGGCCACAGCTTTCCTTTTTACCATCCTGGGTTCATGGATCAGTGAAAAATTACAAATATTCCTCTCAGCTAAATCATTTTTTAACCCTTGAGAATCAGTAAAATAAAACACTTCTGAGTAGCCATATGGAGGATTGAATTGAAGATGTACATAAATCAGGTGGCCTTGTCTGCAACCCACAATTCAAACAGGAACTAGTTAATTAGCAGCTGCTGGCAAGTAAAGTATCTTTTCTGTTATTCCATGTGCATTCAGTTTGTATGCAGTGATGATTAGCAAAGAGAATCATAGCAGGGACTCTAATTGTTGCTGATCTGCCACAGCAATGACATTATTTCCCTACACTAGCATAAGTAATACCAGAAATTGTTGGCCAACTAAAAAAAGTTACACCAGTTCCTTGGAGTTTCAGTTTAAATGGTTATCACTTTCATTTGATGTCGATTTCCTCCTCTTCTCAAAAATAGATACTTATCAATATGTTTTCATAGTAGCTATTGTCTTACTCTTGTTTCAGGACTACATAGATCAGTAAGTGACATGATCAGAACAGATATCTACATTAACCAACCCAATTCTGCTAATACAGTACAGGGGTTCTTAAGGTTTTTGCACCATGGACTATTCACCCTCAGACAGCTGAGTGAGCCAAACACAATGGCTATGGGTGCGTTTCCACATGTGCGGGTGTGTTTGTATAAGCACAGGTGTATCTGCTTCCACTTTTGGGGTCGTCACTGTGGGCTGGATGGAACAGCATCGGGAGCCGGGGCCGGCCCACAGGCCATAGGTTTTGAACCCCTGTTCTAATTCATAAGATCATAGACAATTACTGGGTAGCTTCATGGGATGACAAGATTTCCCTGAACGAAGGGCTTTCAATAAGCTGGAAAATAGTCTATGAAGCCAAGAAGGCTTGTAACAATTGGGATGCCTCTTCAATGGAAAGGGATCAGCAGCTTTGCACATCTGTACACAGTGATATACATGGAATAATGATATGGCTTGCTGATGAAGAATCACATACATCAGGAAACAGAAACAGGAGGGCAGAGGTGTAGATTTCTTGCTACATATTATGAAAGGAACATCATCCCAGGAACACATGGGAGTTGGAGAGTGTTACTTGCTGTTGAATGCTAAAAACTGATTCTGTGCAGGTCCTAATAGTAGCGCCACAGATATTGTAAAAATACGTGGTGATTCTGTCATTATTGTTGAAACTATTTAGAACATTCCCATAAAAATATATAGAGAAAATGGATCTCTAAATCTTCCACCCAGGACTATGCAAGAAAAGCTGTGTGCCATATACAACAACTGCTTGCAATCATTTATCAAGCAGCTCCACAGCAAGCAGTTGATGAAGATTCTGTATCTCTACTGTTTCTTCCTGAACTTGCTATTGTGCCAGAAGAATGCCCAGTTGCATTGAGCAGAATAGTGTCCAAAGTTGCACGGCAAGAGAGCTGCACCTGTGGAATATCTTCCAAGCTGATATGTTTCAGCTGAGCTGAAAAAAACAAATCCATACAAAAGTATAGGGAGCCTGATATACAGCATACAAAAACATAACATGTGACACTCGATAAAATACTTAATGGCTTTTGAATTGAAGTTAACCCAAAGGATTTTTGAGTATGGAATCTTTTCATATAGGACCTTCTCTAGCAGATAAAGCCACCAAGAGGTAGTTGAGTGTACACTTCATCACTGCACTCATCTAGTCTGCACAATTTAGGTGCTGCATGTTTTGTGTGCTCTGTCTGCTCTAATTGGTCACAGACATTGCTTATGTTCCCAAGGTCTTTCATACAGTCATTTTCAGGACCTTGATGATTATTTTTTATATGCATTATTCAGCATCTAGTGCTAATAGTTCAGAGCAACTCATTAAACAAATTTTGGAAGGATTATTCCAACAGCATCTTTGGTCTTTCTATTAAAACACTAATTGACCCTTTGGACTAGTTAAGAAAAAAATTGATTTTTCCTCCCCATCCCCCCAAAAGTTTGGTTACATCTGCTAACAAACTCTATATAACAATGATGACCAACCGTAGCACTCCAGGTGTTCTTGAACTTCAATTCCCAGAAGCCCTGATCAGCAGGTGTGTTGACTTGGGCTTCTGGGAATTGAAGTCCAAGAACACCTGGGATGTCAAGGTTGGCCATCACTGCTATATAACATATGTATGTTTAGTCTGATATTGTTTACACTGTGATAATATGCATGATAATACTTTGTTTTAAACTGTGATTACATGTATGATGAGAGGATACTGGCGTAGAAACTGGCAAACCAACGTCAGGAATTTTGCCAGGAGAACCCTATGGACCAAAACAAAAGGCAAAACAAATGGGGCACTTTAGATGTAATAGGATGCTTAGCACATCAGAGCAGAAGAAGGAGAGGGACAGGAAAGGGGGAGGAGAAATACAGTGTTGCAAGGAACAATACTGTATAGGGACATGGAATGTAAGATCTATGAATCAAGGAAACTTGGAAGTGGTAAAAAAGGAAATGGAAAGAATAAGCATTGGCATCTTGGGAATCAGTGAGTTAAAATGGTCAGGGATGGTGAATTCAGCTCTGGAAACCATCATATCTACTACTGTGGACAAGAAAACCTCAGAAAATACAGAGTAGCCATAATTGTCAATAAAAGGGTGAGAAAAGCAGTAAAGGGATATAATCTCAAAAATGATAGAATGATGTCAGTCAGAATACAAGGCAAGCCAGTGATGGGATGACACCGGTTCTGACCGGATCCACAGAACCGTTTTAAGGATTTCCGGAGGGCTCTCCGTGGGGGTAAAACCGTTTTTGAGGCGTCCGGATCGGACGCCTCACCGGGAGGAAAATTTAAAAAAAATTTGGAGCAAAAATGGCTCCAATTTAGTGCGCATGCGCAGAAACTCAATCTGACACATGCGCACTAAATTGGAGCCATTTTTTTCTCCAATTTAAAAAAAATTGGATCCGGCCGCCCCTGACTGGAGCCTCCTGTGGAGCCGCTTGCCGCCGTTTGCTGCTGCCTGGTGCTCTCACCACTGCCACCTCCTGCCATCGCTGCTGCCGTTGCCGTCCCCATCGCCGCCGGAACCGAGGAGGAGGCGGGGCTGCTGCCGCCTCCCGCCATCGCCATCGCCGCCGTTGCCCCAGGCCAGTGGAGCGCGCCTCCTCCTCCTCCGGTTCCAGCAGCGGCGGCGGCAACGAAGAAGACGGGATGGGAGCCGATCAACGGGCAAGGCGGGGAAGACAGCTCCGGAACGAAAAGGAAGGAGGGAAAAAAGCAAATGCATCTACCCGGATCAATTACAGAAATGCTCCCGGGTCCGGCACTCCAGTCCCCTCCCTCTCCTCCTTCCACCCCCCCGGCGATGGCGATGGCGGGAGGCGGCAGCAGCGGCGACAGTAGCAGCAGCAGGCAGTGGCTCCGGGTCCGGTTTTTTAAAAATTGGAGCCAAGATGGACATGGAGCGCCCCGCCTCCTCCTCGGTTCTGGCGGCGATGGGGCGTGCCTTGCCGTGTGGCCCCGGGCCATGGGGGTCGTCGGCCCCAAGAAGGGTAAGTGAGGGTTTTGTGTTTGGGGTGGGTGGGTGGTTTATGGTGTTTTGGGTGGGTGGGTGTACTTTTATTTAATTTTTATTTTATTTATTTATTTATTTTATTTCTTTAAGTTACGGGTCTGTGTGCATGTTTATTTTTTTTTATTTTTTTTATTTTTGGCCTTGCCCACAACGTCATGACGTCATGACGTTGGCTCCGCCCATGACGTCATGACGTCATGACATTGGCCACGCCCATGACGTCCATGACGTCATGGCGTGGTAGTAGAATTTTTGACATCCCATCACTGAGGCAAGCCATTCAATATCACTGTAATCCAAGTATACGCACCATCCACTAGTGCAGATGAAGCCACAATTGACCAGTTCTATGAAGACTTAGAACACCTCATAGAACAGACACCAAGAAATGATGTACACATTATCATAGGAGACTGGAATGCCAAAGTAGGAAATCAAAAAGTAAATGGAATAACAGGCAAGTTTGGTCTTGGAACACAGAATGAAGCAGGCCAAAGACTGATAGAGTTCTGCCAAGATAACGCACTGGTCATAGCAAACACTCTCTTCCAGCAACACAAACGGAGACTTTACACATGGACATCACCAGATGGCCAACATCGAAACCAGATTGATTACATACTCTGCAGTCAAAGAAGGAGAACTTCCATACAGTTAGCAAAAACAAGACCAGGAGCAGATTGTGGCTCAGATCACAACCTACTGATTGCAAAATTCAGGCTTAGACTAAAGAAAATAGGAAAAGCAATTAGGCCAGACAGATATGACCTAGACAACATTCCTTGGGAATACACAGTGGAGGTGTGGAACAGATTTAATGGCTTGGACCAGATAGACACAGTGCCAGAAGAATTATGGACAGAGATGTGGGACATCATGCAGGAGGCAGCAAGGAAAACCATACCAAAAGAAAAGAAGCATAAGAAAGTGAAGTGGTTGTCCGAGGAGGCTCTTAAAATAGCAGAGGGCAGAAGGAATGCAAAATGCCAAGGAGAAAGGAAAATATACAGTCACTTGAATACAGAATTTCAAAGAAAAGCAAGGAGATATAAGGAAACCTACCTGAACAAACAGTGCAAAGAAATAGAGGAAAACAATATCAGGGGTAGGACTAGAGATCTTTTCAAAAAAATTGGGGAACTCAAGGGAACATTTAAAGCAAAAATGACCATGATAAAAGACAAAGATGACAAGGAGTTAGCAGATGCAGAAGAGATTAAGAAAAGATGGAAAGAGTACACAGAGGAACTCTACAAAAAGGACCTCAACACCCCTGATAATCACAATGATGAGAACATTGAACATGAGCCAGACATTCTAGAGAGTGAAGTCAGAAAGGCCCTAAAAAACACTGCAAACAACAAAGCCAGTGGAGTTGATGGTATCCAAGTTGAACTTTTCAAAGCCCTGCAAGATGATGGAATCAAATTATTGCATTCTATATGCCAGCAGATTTGGAAAACACAACAATGGCCATAGGATTGGAAAAGATCTGTATACGTTCCACCCCCCAAAAAGGGTAATGCCAAAGAATGTTCAAATTATCGAACAATTGCGCTCATCCCTCATGCTAGCAAGGTGATGCTCAAGATAATACAGGATAGACTGCAACAGTATGTGGAGAGAGACTTACCAGAAGTGCAGGTGGGTTTCAGAAGAGGCAGGGGGACTAGAGACCACATCGCCAACATACGATGGATCATGGAAAAAACAAAGGAATATCAGAAACAAGTCTACTTCTGTTTCATTGATTACATTAAGGCTTTTGACTGTGTCGACTACAACAAAATGTGGCAAGTAATTAAAGAGATGGGAATACCGGAACACCTTATAGGCCTCATGAGAAATCTGTACATGAATCAAGAGGCAACAGTTAGGACAGAAAATGGAATGACGGAGTGTTTTCGAATAGGAAAAGGAGTAAGACAAGGCTGCATTTTTGTCACCCTGCTTATTCAACTTATACACAGAACACATAATGTGCAATGCAGGGATGGAGGAATCACAATTTGGGATCAAAATTGCTGGAAGAAACATCAATAATTTGAGATATGCAGATGATACCACCTTCATGGCAGAAAGTGAGGAGGACCTAAAGAAGCTCCTGATTAGGCTGAAAGAAGAAAGTGAAAAAGCTGGCTTGAGACTCAATATCAAGAAAACCAAGATAATGGCAACAGGCCCTATCAGTCCCTGGCAAATAGATGGGGAAGAAGTAGAAGCACTGACAGATTTTACTTTCCTAGGATCAAAGCTCACTGCAGATGGTGATTGCAGCCATGAAATAAAATGGCGACTGATTCTTGGGAGGCAAGCGATGAGAAACCTGGGGAGCATAGTGAAAAGTAGAGACATCACATTGCAAACAAAAATTCGCATAGTCAAAGCAATGGTATTCCCTGTGGCAATGTATGGTTGTGAGAGCTGGACCATTAGGAAAGCTGAGCGCAGAAGAATAGATGCCTTTGAGATGTGGTGTTGGAGGAGAGTTTTGAGAGTCCCCTGGACAGCGAGGAGAACAAATAGGTCAATCTTAGAAGAAATCAACCCTGACTGCTCCTTAGAAGGTCAAATAATAAAGATGAAGCTAAAGTACTTTGGACATCAAATGAGAAGAGAGGATTCACTTGAGAAAGCCTTGATGCTTGGAAGGGTCGAGGGCAAAAGAAGAAGGGGACGGCCCAAGATGAGATGGCCAGATGGTATTGTAGAGACAATGGGCACAGAGCTGAGCGAGTTGAGGGGGATGGTGGAGGACATGAGTGCCTGGCGGACAGTGGTCCATGGGGTCGCAGACGGTCGGAATCGACTGTGCGACTGAACAACAAATATATATATATAAACACCTACCATGGCCACACAAGAGAAATGTATCAGCAGGTATGTGGAAGCACAAACTTTGCAAAAGTGAAATATATATTGTTTGTGGATAGTAGCCATTTGTTAGAAACATATATCTTCAAAGGACAACCATCCGCATACAATATGTATTTTATTATGAGGGAAAGGTCTACAGTGGCAACCCTAGCCAAGTCCAAGAATGCTGAACATGCTCAGTGGGTCCACAGTTTTGGCTAGTTTTAGGGATTATGATGGGGAAAGGTTTTGCTGATAAGCTACATAGGACTTTAGAGCCTCTATACTTGGAACTAATTTTTTTATGTGGTGGATGTCTTCTCTTGGTTGTTAAAAATATCTGAGACATTGGTGTGGTTTTCTAGGCATCAGAGAGAAATTTGCATTTTTCTTTGTTCCTATAAGGAACTCCTGCTCTGGTACTGGTGAAAAAAACTTGCAACATCCATTTTGTGCTGTGATATCAGCTGTCAGTGATGTGATTCTGCTGGGGAAGATAGTGTGTAAGGACAGTCACACCCCACTAGGCATCTGTTGTCTGGTTCCTTAGATTTATTCTTCTTCCCATCTCCAAGTCTGTTCTGTGCTAGTCCCATGTGGAATTTTTTTAATGAGGAAAATCCATATTTAAGGTTGCATTCATTTTCCGGACAGATTCATTAATGGTTTCATGTTGCCATTGAATGAAGTATATTTGTGTTCTTCATAGGGCATAGTTTGGGGAAGACATGTTTTTCATATACACACATATTGTTGAACACTGGTTTTCTCTTCATAAAGTGCATTATTGCAAGCTGTGGATCCCACAGTTTTTAAAACAGAAATCACACCATCTCCCATATACTTTCTTGGAGAAGTGGAATTTGGCAGATCCATTTGAAATAAAAGGCCTTCCTGTCCTGCGCTAGATGCACTCTTTCCCAGTATGTGGTGCACTAGGCAGCTTGCAAGAAGACAGCTGTTTGGCAGGCAGTGTAATCTAAATGTGGAAGACTGTGAAATGAGAAGGGATCGCTGCAAAATCACAGTGTCAGGGCAAAAGAATTCAGAGGTGGGAGCAGTGGTATAACAGCCTGAGCTACTGCCACACAAGAAACTTCAGATGCTTGCATCTGTATATGACATACAGAGAAACACTTGCTCATTCACATCACCCTCTCTTTTGTCTAAAGTACTTCCCTCAGGCTCTATCTTGAAGGAAGAGGTGAGGAAAGAGGAGAGCTTGTTGTGTTGTTCCTAGGCAGGGAAGCCACACTGTGGAGATGATCAGTTCTCAACTCTGTCACTTATTCCTTTTGAAGGCAATTTTTCCATTCCAACCCTGTGCAAAAAGCCATTTGCACAGATTTCAAGCAGTTCTGTTTTTGTTTTTTTTTTACCATCGGTCAACGCCACCAGGGTATACTATGTATAATCCGAATGTTGGATAATCCATCCACCCATCCATTCATTCATCAGAAACAAAGATAAAAAATTAATTTTCTGGTTAAAAACTGCCCACCTGTCTCATTGCATCACAATGTATTGATTCTGACTAGCACTGTTCTGGTTTCCTGCTGAAGATAAACAACAAAACATTGCATAACTCTGATTTTGAAAAGGTTCACCACAAAATAATTAATAATAATGCCCACAGAAGCTGTCATATGTACATATGATGCCTTCAGATTAATTGTGGTTTATATTGCCTCTGTTCTTTTTTTTCTTTGACAAAAGCTGCTGTTCCATTCTATTTGACCTTAATTAGTATAATTGATAATAGCTTCAGAACTGCCTGCCATTTTAATCATGTAGTTACATCTTTTGTGACAGAAGAAAAATGAAGGAGCAGCTGGGTGTTATCTATTAATAGTTAGGCAACAGAAGCAAGGCTTGCAATTGCTCCAAAATGGGGTCTTCCATAGGATGTAATGAACAAATGTGTTTTAAGAAGAAGCACAGTGATCTTTCCAAAGATTTGAAGGGTAAGAGGTATCATTAGAGCAGGGGTTCCCAATATTTTCAAGCCAGGGGCCGGATTACACTCTCTCAGTCAGTTTTGAGGGTGGGACAGCCATTTTGTTCTGTCTTCACAATGGGGGTGGCCATTTTATCCCAACAGCTTCAAAGGAGGTGGCCATTTTGGTTTTTGAATGCCCTTGGAGGGGGCCACATGAAGTGGCACCGTGGGCCAGGTCTGGCCCGTGGGCCTTTGGTTGGGAACCCTTGCGTTAGAGGGTATGCAGCAGTGGTGGGATGTCAACATTTTTACTACCCCACCATGATGTCATCACAGTATGGGCGGAACTAACATCATGACATCATGACACCATGGGCGGAGCCAAAGAAAAAATAAAATAAAATAAAAATAAGTATACACCCACCCACCCCTCAACCCACCCACCCACCCACAACACAAGGACAGCAAGGAGGACACCAAGAAGGCCATGCATATGCACCAAGCACTGTAGGCATGCATGCACACCAAATGCTTGGCGCACATGCGCAGTGGGGGAACCAGTGAAAAGGTAAGCCCCGAAGGTGGTTTCCCCCCCCCCCCAAAGCTGCTACCGGTTCTCTGGGACACTGGGAAAAATTACTACCAGTTCTGGTGAACTGGTGAGAACCTGTTACATCCCATCGCTGGTATGCAGGTACGCAGGGGAAAAGGCTATGCTTGAGGACAAAGACATATTAACAGATAATTCAGTCCATGCCTTTGCCCCATTCCCTTAATTTTAAGTGGTTTTCTATGTGTGAATACAAATCCATTCTAAAGTCTCAGAGAACTGCAAAGATCAACCAATCTGTAATCTTCACTGTCATATGCTCCCTGTAGTGATTTTGCACCTAAGCCAATAATTTATGCTTAACAAAGGCACATAGTTCAGCTGTGCTATCAACACTTTCTTACATTTATTTGGAGAAAGAATCTTTTTTCGCTTGAGGTTCAATAAAATCACAGCTGTAAGTGTGAAAATGTAAGTGGAAGGACTTTTGGAGCAGGAACTAAAAGGGGAAAAAACTAGTTTAAATGCCTGGCATTTTCTTCAAAGATGATCTTCTTGAAGGTTTCTCCACTGGCTTTAAATGCTGCTACCTCTGGGTTGTTATTGCTGTGGATCTTTTGTAACAAAGGGAAGTTCTTACTCACCAGGTGGGTTTTATCCATCTCTGACTGATCTAGGAAAAAGAATAGTCTGCCCATGGCATTTTCCACATATCATACAGGGAGAAAGAAATAAGCAGAGTAACTGCTAGTTGTGGGTTATAATATTATGTGCTGTGTTTCTCTATGACAACATAGCTAAGTAGAGAAAGTGATTTTGTCTGGTTTTTTAAAAGTTCCATTAAATCTTTTGAAGCAATTTTTCTTAGCCTGTGCTGCAATATAAAGACTGAACAAGCTCTTATGCCATGGGGGTGTGGATAGAATCTTTTTTTAATTGTGCTTTTTGAAAACATCTGGAGCCTTAAAGTACACAACCTGTGAGCTTTGATAGGAATATGCATCATCTTCAGAAAACAAACTGTGGGTGCAACTACACAGCGGTGGGGTGGAGGGTTGTGGCTTAATCCATGGTGATCTGCAATTTTTAAAACTGAGTTTCCCTAGGTGAAATCACTGTGCATGTCCTGATGAAAAATATTTTGCATGAGTCAGTAGAGGCAGAAAGCTGTGATTTCACATAGCTCCAACATCAGAAGTTATATCTGACAAAGGTGCTAATTGCTAGTTTCCATCTCTTTTCAAAATTATGTTGCCTAAATAATAATAAAAATCTGTCCAGTCTTTTAAAAAAACTTTCTGGATCAAAGCAGAATTCAAAGCACTTTGAATTATCTGCAGATTCTAAAAGGAGTAAAAAAAAACCAAACAAAAAGTCTCCAACAAACTACTTCAAACAATAGAGGAAATGGGTTGCTCTACCAACTCAAAGATGCAGTGTTTGATGTTTTACATTTTCTACTCAAATGCTTGTGGACCAAGAGGTTTTTGGTTGAGGGACACTGATACCTCTATGAGTGCCTTGATCATTGGCTCAGGTGATTTCATTCAGCCCAGTGCAAGCAAAAATTAGGTCAGCTTGATCAGAGCAAATTTAAACCACCCCTGCCAGCTGAATCTCAACATGGTTCATCATTCAAAAGAGACAATTCCCAACGGGCTTCCCATATTGAGCTTTACATCATATGGTCACTAACTTTTAATTCAAGTTCATCTCTGTCTAAGTCAATGCAAACTGGGAGATAAATAGCCAATGTTGTTCCCCCCTGAACCAGGTATTTAGTTCATTTTTGGGTTGACTGTGGGGTTCAGCAAAGAGCTGTTTATTGATCCAAGGCTCATTAACCCCTCCACCTAAATATATTTCACTTGGCATTTATAAAGATTTTTAAGGTACAAAATTTAAATTGAGGGAAATGGAAATAAAGATATACAGCACATTGTGTTCCTGGTTCCAGGAAAAGAAAAGATGAAAGCTGAATCTCCCAATAAAGCCCAAGAGCTTTCCTGATTATTCCAAACACAGCAGAAATATGGAGAGCTTAGTTTAGATCAGTTTCCACTGTACATTTCCTTTCAGCTGCTACGTCAACCATTACTTGGAGTTGTAGAGCAAAAGAAAAATACTGCTGTTGTGTTTTCAATACCATTTCCCAAAGTTCTTATTTTTCATTGGTCACATAAGTAGCATGTTGGGGTCTGTCTGCCCCTCTGCTGCCAAACTACCACCTATCACCTTTTAAAAAAACATTTGATGGTGCCAAAGTTTGCAGGTCCAGGTGCCGACATCGAGAATGGCAAAGAGGGTCTCAACAAAGGAGAAGAGCCTTCTTAGTGGCAGCACCTAAGTTGTGTGACAGCCTATCAGTGGAGCCTCACCACTGTCATCCCTCCAGCAGACAATTAATTATTAGTTATTAATTTCCTGAGGCTGGATATTCTGTTGATGGAGAATTTTAAATAAATCTTTATTTCCAACATGGCTTCTTCCAATTGGGTAGTGAGGTAACTTTTTGTTATTTGATTGTTATATTTATATTCCATGTGGAAATGCCTCCCAGATGGATGGTATCAAAATATATTATATAAATAAGTAATAAGTAAATAAAACCAGTCTGGAAGGTTATTCTGCTATGGTAATACAGTAGGCCATACAGCCAGCAACTCAATGCCAATCATCAGACAGCTGTTAACTAACCTTACCACCCTGAGGACTAATGGCCTTGGGTGGCAAAGTCCACAGGGAAGGGTGATGGTCCCCAAGTGGATTAAATCCCACTTGAATCCATCTCGATGGAGGGCAGCAGCTTCATCAATATTGGCCTGAGGCTGATGAGGACTTTGCATGCCAAAAGGGCTCAGGACCAGAAAATGACTTGCAGAACTGGATCAGTGGTATGGGTGTAATGCTGTGATATGGGTGCCAAATGGAAGTCTATTGCATTATGTTATTCCCAGAACAATATTTGTGGCTGATCACCATGATAATCATCAATATTCAAAATCAGATACAAAAGAAGGAGAAGGAGAAAACCCACCACTGATTGATAGAGTTCCACCCTCAATTAAGATCTACAAGGCACCTGAAATGGAAAGTACTGCTCAGTTCTTTAGGTTATAACCATTGACATAGTCTCCTATGTGAGCCAGAGCTCTTTTCTTTTTTTGATGGGGAAATGGAAACTATGTGCTGCAGATCGTATAGGTCTCTACCTCAGTAACAATCTGGTTGTGCAGGGTGGGTTCCTTGGCTTCTGTATCTTTTACTTCAATTTTCCATTGATATTTCAAGAGTCCCTTAGCTGCAGCTCCATTCTGTATGAAGGAGATAAGAAATATTTGTTTTGCTTCTATGTTTGAATTTCATAGGCACAGAGAGAGGGAACTCTGCCTTGAGAAACAACTTTGTGTTTATTTTTTTTTAAATTACTGTAAGGAGATGGGGATAGAGAAGTCACCCTGCCAACAAAAGTCTACATAGTTAATGTGATGGTCTTCTAGTAATGTATGGCTGTGAGAGCTGGACATTAAGGAAGGCTGAGCGCAGAAGAATAGATGCCTTTGAACTGTGGTGCTGGAAAAGATTTTGGAGAGTCACCTGGACTGCAAGGTGATCAAATCAGCCAACCCTAAAGGAAATCAACCCTGACTTGTCCTTGGAAGGAGAGATACTGAAGCTGAAGCTCAAATACTTTGGCCACCAAACGAGAAGAGAGGACTCAGTAGAGAAGGCTCTGATGCTAGGAAAGTGTTAAGGCAAAAGAAGGAGGCAGCAGAGGATTAGATGGTTAGGTAGTACCTGTATTGTTGACACAGTAAGCATGGATCTGGGTACAGTGGTGTCCAAACTTTTTTTTTCGGTGGGCCGGTCCCACCCCAACACAATCATTTTGACATCAGCAGTGGCAGCGGCGGCAGTGGTCATGCTTCACCCCTGCTGGTCCAAGCAGCCTCTGCTCGGTCCCAACACTGCAAAAGCCTTTGGCTATGTGGATCGCTATGTTGTAGAATTTTTTTTGAGCCTTCTCTGTTTCAAAATCTGTGGCACTGGAAGGGTAAACTTGGCACACCGTGCTGACATCAGCCTTGGCGCGCTACACTGGGAGAGTCACTTGGCATACTAAGGCTGATGTGCCAAGTTTACCCTTCCAGTGCTGTGGATTTTGAAACAGAAGGCTCAAAATATTTCTACAATGCAGTGATCCACATTGCCAAAGGCTTTCGCAGTGCCGGGACTGAATGGAAACTGCTTGGCAAAGCATGACCACCACTGCCGTAAATGATGTATTAGGACATCAGGTGGTGGGAGCAGGTGGGGGATTGGACAAAGAGGGCCCAGGTTCTCACTGTAGGCCTGATTTATTATATGTATGGGCCTAATTGGGCTTCTAAGCCATAATTTGAGTGCCCCTGCTCTGGAGGATGGTGGATGACAGAGGAGCCTGATGTGATGTAGTGCATGGAATTGCAAAGGGTCGGACTTGACTGTGTGACTTAACAAAAACAAAGAGGAGAAAAAACACTTGAAATAAGTTGTTTGTTTGTTGTGAGAGAAACTATATTCAGTTGTTGTATACAATAAACTTATCAGAAATTTTGGGGACACTTGCCGAAATCCTGTTGAGTTCATCTGCCTGTGCAACAGTAATGTTGTTGTCACCAGTGACAGACTATCACTAATTAAAGGCTTCCTTTTGTGATTTCAGGGTGTCCAGTGTTCATACACAATGTGAAAGAGTCACATGTACCTTAAAATTGCAAAAAAGGAGGCCTTTAATCCATGGCAGTCAGATTAAATCAGTTGCATGGAAGGAAGCCTTGGTATCTATCTTGTAGACCCTTATCTTTAATGGTAATATGGGTGTGCTTGCATATATTTTCCAGCCAGCATGGCCATTGATTATGTTGGCTGGGTTATTCTGTCCAAAACTCAGTACCAAAACTAACTGTGTCAAGATGTGGGCAAGGAGGGAAAGGGGAAGCTTATCTTGTTGGGTGAAAATTGGTCAACATGGAATCTAGTCTCAGAAAGATTTCTGGATTACTGTAAAAGGGAATAATGAAAAGGCAGAAATTTAATTCTTACTGTTTTGGAGGAAGAGGTATCTGGATTAGGATTCTGAAATGAATCAAGAGCCCTCCCAATTTTAGCAACTAAAAAAATCAGATAACAAACCTGAGGGTTCCTAGACATACCTTAGAAATGGAAATGAATCAGCTTTAATAGTCCATACTTTTAGAAGTATGATGAGAGGAATGAAGGCTTGAACAAACTAAACCAAAACATAAAATTCCACATACTATTCCATAAAGTGTAGAAGAGAAGATGAATCTACCCTGTGCATCTGCTATGAAATATTTAGCTTAGTCATGCACACTAGATATATTTCTTGTTACCAACTAATATACCAGCAGATGTTTGTAGACAACATTAGTAATTCATCTTTCCTAAGAGGAAACTTTCAGACATGCAGAAACATGTAACAGTGCTCAAACAGGGCCATTGTTTTTTTTAACGGATACAGGCTATGGAGTAGCTAATTTCACATAAAGATGTGTATGGAGCAGAGATGAGAACATTTTATTGGGGTTTTTTTAAAAAAAGAACTTCTAGACTAGCCCAGCATTAATGGATGAAAAAGGCCATTTAGTGGAGAAATTCAGTAGGCCATTTTCAGCCCTAGAAATATTCCACCTAATAGACCAAATCTGAGATTTTCCCCCAATCAACTGAGGTTCTCAAATGCTCTAAATTTACATAATGTCTCATGGTGTGATTCAGCCTATTTTCAGTGTGTTATAATTCAAAGTTGGTTTGCAAATGGATATTTTGAGTTGTGTCCCCCTCATCTACAGATGAAAATAATTTATTCATAGCATTTCATTGGTAAGCAAAATTGGTTGGTTTTTTTAAATGTATGAAGTTTTTTTTAAAAGGCTTCTTCCTTTCTTACTCCTTCCACAACAATTACTCAGTACAGAAACCTGCAATATTCTTCATGCTCCAGATCCCTCCCTGTCTAAATATATTAGGAATGGATGGGTGCTTTTAAACTTTTGCTTTCAGTTGAACCCATTTGTGCCTTATGGGTTTGGGAGAACGGCAGCATTGGTAAGTGACTCTATTCTTGCGTTCTGTGAAGTGATGACAGAAAGCAAATTAAGCAGAGGGCATTGTTAGCTTTGCAGAGTGCATTTTTGTTTTGGAGTTTGAGTATCAAGGGATAGCTCACAGATAAAGGTTTTATTCTATTGAAAAGGGAACTGATGTGGCAAGAACAACTGTATTTTCAAAAGTAACTGTACCATCATCAAGCTTGCAATTCGATGCCCATAATGGAAGAAAGGCAACTGATGTGTGTACATGAGCAGTCAAAGACATCTGACTACAAATACAGTCTTTTGCACAACTCCCCTCTGGAGTGAACCACCTAGGATAAATGGAAGGTTATTTCTTCATGTTTCCTTAAATGAGTCCTTTTAGGATCCTTAAGCAAAAAAATAAAATAAAGTGGATGTTTCTTTTGGGCCAATATACAAGTCCATTCTTCTTTGACTTTGCCTCTGATTTGTCTTTCAATAAAACCTCCATCTGACCACTGAATCTATGCTTCTTTCCCTCCTTTCCAACCCTCTCACAGCTGTGTTTATGCCTTGTGCTACCACTCTAGTCTTTGGCCCCAAAGCCCCTTCACTCTCTTACTTTGTCAATCATTGTATAATTCTGGTCTTGCTTGTATTTGGATGGAGTTGGAAAACTTATCGATCTGCTTTATGTTATTCATCAGAACCAGCATTCTGTTTGTTCAAATTGTTTCCACAACAGTCCACAGCACAAGCAATCTGACATTTTACAATCTCAAAAGCGAAGGTCCTACTAGTTTCAATGGGCACATTTTGTATTTTCTGTTTACACAACAACAAGTCTCATGTTGGAAAGGAGGGAAAGAAGCATAGATTCAGTGGTCAGAATCTATGTCAAGAAGCAACAGTTAGGACAGAATACGGAATAACAGAGCAGTTTGGAATAGGAAAAGAAGTAAGACAAAGCTGCATTTTGTCATCCTGTTTATTCAACTTATACACAGAGCATACAATTCACAATGCAGGGTTGGATAAATCACAAGTTGGGATCAAAATTGCTGGGAGAAACATCAACAACTTGAGATACGCAGATGGCACTACCCTAATGGCAGAAAGTGAGGAAGACCTAAAGAAGCTGCTGCTTAGGTTTAAAGAAGAGAGTGCAAAAGCTGGCTTGAGACTCAACATCAAGAAAACCAAGATAATGGCAGCAGGCCCTATCAGTCCCTGGAAAATAGATGGGGAAGAAGTAGAAGCAGTGACAGATTTTACTTTCTTAGGATCCAAGATCACTACAGATGGTGAATGCAGCCATGAAATAAAAAAGTGACTGATCCTTGGGAGACCATGCTATGAGGAACTTGGGAAACATAGCTAAAAGTAGAGACATTACCTTCCAAACAAATATTCGCATAGTCAAAGAAATGTTTTTCCCGGTGGTAATGTATAGTTGTGAAAGCTGGACCATTAGGAAAGCTGAGCGCAGAAGAATAGATGCCTTTGAAATGTGGTATTGGAGGAGAGTTTTGAGAGTCCCCTGGACAAATAGGAGAACAAATAGGTCGATCTTAGACGAAATCAACCCTGACTGCTCCTTAGAAGGTCAAGTAGTAAAGTTGAAGCTGAAGTACTTTGGACATCAAATGAAAAGAGAGGATTCACTTGAGAAAGCCTTGAAGCTAGGAAAGGTGGAGGGCAAAGAGGAAGGGGGCAGCTAAGAATGAAATGGCTAGATGGTATTGTAGATGCAGTAGGCACAAAGCTGGGTGGGCTGAGGAAGATGGTGGAGGACAGAGGTACCTGGCGGGCAATAGTCCATAGGGTTGCAAAGGGTCAGAATCCACTGTGTAACTGAACAACAGCAAAAAGCCTGGAGACTGAACAGATTGTGCTAGCAAAGATTTATACTTTACCAGTGTCCAGTATGAATTTGGCCCTAAAACAATTAAGCATATCTGCTAATCTGCTGCCTTCCAATTTTATCAGATGTACTGGAAGACTGAAGAATTTAATTTTTTGCACACCTAAAGCTTAGCTAACATAAGTGACTAGTCATGACTCCTTTCCTTTTCTCTGAAACACTGAATCCTTTTTTCTTCCCCATAGCACAAAGTAATGCATAGTTTCTTTAGAGTGCATAACCTAGCAAGTGGACATGCTGTTCTTTGCAACTGAACATTTTGCTTGTCCCAGAAATAGGCAATGAAAGCAACACCTTTTAACTACAACACTGGCAATAAAACTTGGGCAAGTATAATCTTAAGAACTGCACAGCATAACATCCCATGGGCTGCTATGCAAGTCAAAGACTACCCTGTTCCAAAGAACAAGGCTTTAGGTAGTGGTTAACTCCTTGAGCAAACTCACTAAATAACAATACTGTACTTATATCCATTGCACGAGTACAATGATCCAGGAGGATACTGGCGTTTATATCTGGATGATTTAAATGAGAAAGTACATCTCCAGAAGAAGAAGAAAGTAGGACAACTCATAAGGAATTCAACCTTTTTATAAAAAAGTATATTTTATCCTAAAACTTGGGGCCAAGCTGCAAAGCTAAATACAGTAAAACCCTGAGTTATAACCACCCCAGTTAATGTTTGCCTCTGTTTACGATGGCAAATTCTATTTATTTATTTATTTATTTAGATTTCTATACTGCCCTCCTTGCTGAAGGCAACCCAGGGCGGTTTAACACATCCTAAAAAACATCAAAACAGTACAGGCTAAAATTCTATAAGTTCTCAAAATCCACAGTTAAAACCAATTAAAACTACAACTAAAACTTTGTATGATTTAAAAACTTAAGAGAGCAGGGGAGCAGGTTAAACCAGCCAGAAGGCTGAGGTCGTTGTGCCTCCAGTACACCAGACCTGCCCTTCCAGCCAGGTTTTTACAATGTTGTCTCGGTTTATGATTTTTAAATGTATTTACTTCAGGTTACGATGATCAATTTGGACCGTTTTTTATTTTTCGATGCATCCCTATGGATGCTTCAGTTTATGATTCTTTTGGTTTTTGACAAAGGCTGTTGGAACAGATCTCCATTGTAACCTGGGATTTTTCTGTATTATCACAATGGACAACAAACTGTTATTCAGATGTTGAAAAGTACCATGACTTGGCAGCAATCCAGTTCCAGTGAAGTGTCTGGAAAATATACTAGAAAATGGGCCATGTATGATTAAGCTGCTTGATATCATGCAACACTGCAGCTGAATTAGCAAAATCCTATCAGGTTTCAAATACAGTAATACCTCGGATAACGTTTACCTCCGATAACACTAAAATTGCATAACATTAAGTAATCTGGGGAGGAGAATTGGATCGAATAACGTTAAGGTCCTATGGGATGTATCGGATAACAACCGCTAAAGCCTGTGCAGTTACAATGTATCTCTATGCAGCTTTAACGTTATCCGATACATCCCATAGAATTTTAACATGCATCGGATAACACTAAAAATCGGATAACACCAAGACTTGTGGAACCAAGTCTTAGCATTATCCGATTTATTACTGTAATCATGTTGTACTGTAAATGCAAGCATATTTCAGGAAATCAACATTTTTAAGTATGGCCCTTGTATCCTATGATGGACTAGAGAAGTACTAGCAACTGTTAATTGTTGCAGTGGTTTGATTATAATTACTCTCAATTTAGTCTGAACAGGTTCTTGCACAGGATATGCCAAGTATAACAAGGAGAAGGATGAAGGTTTGAACAAAGCAAACTGAAACATATAACATCTAGGAAAAAAAGGATATTCCAATAAGAAATGAATCTGGTATGAATTTAGCTTATTCATATACACAATACAAAATAAGTTTACCAGGGGATGTATACAGTAAAACCTCGCATAAAGAGTGCCTCGCTTAGAGAGTAACTTGCTTAAAGAGCAGAATTTTCTCTGAATGGTTGCCTCACTTAACAACTAAAACCAACCAAAAACTTGCTTAACAACTAAAACAGGGTCGCAGTCACCCCCACCATAAGTTACAATTTGTCACTTACAATGGTGTTTCACTTAAAGATCAAACTCGCTTAAAGAGCAATCCAATGGAACACATTATGCTCTTTAAGCGAATACATGTAACAGAACTCTGACAGATTTTTTAAAGGGCTACATCTCTGGAATAGGCAATATTCATAAACATGAATCATTCCATACGAGGGGTGGAAAAATATATCTCACTAAGAACAGGGATGTGTGGGAATCAAGAACTTATAACACTGATAAAAATATTACTCCCTGTTCACACAGCATTAAAACTGGAAAATTCATGAAGCGTGCAGAGATGAGGCCATACTGAGTAATCCCTAAGTATCAATTACTATATAGTTCCAGATATCCACCCACATTATTAAAATAGGAAAACTCTCTGTGAGAAGTCTAAATGTCCTGCACAGACAAAACCAATGTTGTTGTGGGGGGTTTTTGGTTGTTGTTGTTGTTTTTAATATATTTTCATGATCTGTATCCCTTCCTCCATTTTGCAGCCTAGGAGAAATCCTTTGCTTGCTTGCATTTTGTTCTGGGTTGTACTTCCTGCACTTCTTGGTGTGGTGGAGGCAGTCGGTGGCCACATGAAATGGTGCCATGGGCTGTATCCGACCCACATGTTGCAGGTTGAGAATCCCTGGGCTAGGTGGAGCATGGCATGTGCCTTTCACTTTCACCTTGCCTAAGGGATCGGATGGAGGACACTTTGGTTCAAAATCAAATCAAATAAAAAGAAAAACATATTCACTACATCCAGTCAGTTGACAAAAGCCTTCCTCCATTAAATGGTTTCTGAAACAGCAACTGGGAGAGATCTACTGTGACAAGCAAACTTTTACATCCCCAGGGGAAAAAAGCCAAGAATCATGGGGTCTACACCTCCAAGTCCCCTTAGTGATCCTAATATGTTTTGAGTGTTTGACTTTCATGCTCTTGCAACCATGGCTCAGGAATCAGACATCCATCCTCTTTTATAATTATAATTTTATACTTATCATTATAGATCACTGCTTTTCCAAGGTTCTCAAAAGGCTCCTCTAGTCTGCAAGTTAAGGAGATTAAATGGAAACAAATTTAAATAAATATGCAGTTTGCAATTAGCCTACATTTTGTAGCCAGGTGTCACACGACAACTTCCTTTTGACCATAAGCTTAGCAACATGTGTAGTAAAACCCCATTATAGATAAGAGCATATTAACAATATATTAAACAGTTCTTAAACAATGTTTTCTCAAGGAGGTATATGTCACTTCTCTAAACTGGCACAGCAGGTGTGTTTATCATCCATTTTCACTTAACTCATTTATTCACACATGCAAAGGAGCCCTTACAACTACTAGATGTGCTTACATTCTTGAAGGATTGCTTTCCCTACAGAATTTCTAAGAGGTGTTTTTCCGCCCAGCTAGACTGGTACTAAAGAACTTCAAAATATTTCACCATCATTCACAGCAAAAGGAAAGCTTTAACTTGCTGTTGGTTTATGTATTTATTTGTTCAGATTTATATTGCCACCCACTCGCCAAGGCGACTCAGGTTCAATTGCAAGAAGGAAAAGGGTGTGGGGCAATGTGCATTGGCAGCCTCTTATGCTCCCATTCTAGTTATTTGTGTAGTTTGTACTTAATACCAGCTGTTATAGTTCATGAATTTAGGGATTTCCTACATACATGCATTAAATAATTATATAAACATTTATCCACACAAACATGCATATAGTTCTGGTAGTGCAATCTGTTGCTGTGTAATTAGTCTGTAATTGATTTTATAGAGCTACAGGGCCTAAGTAAAGGGGGCAAGGGTCACCTGACAGTAAAAAACCTATTACAAGGCCTACCTTGATTCCTCCACTAGTTAATTCATCCTCCTCAGTAGAGAGGTCCATGCCTAACTTTGATAGTATCTTGACATGCCTTAGTGCAGTGATGGTGAACCATGGCACTTCAGCTGTTCACAATTGAAAAGGCTGCAGCTGCTGCTTAGGATGTTTGAGTACTTTCTATACCTTTGGATATTGCGTCATTATCACATGTATCACAAGTGGATATACAGTAATACCTCATAACGTTTACCTCGGATAACGCTAAAATCACATAACGTTAAGTAATCTGGGAAGGAGAATTGGATTGAATAACGTTAAGGTCCTATGGGATGGATCGGATAACAACCGCTAAAGCCTGTGTGGTTACAATGTATCTCTATGGAGTTTTAACGTTATGCGATCCATCCCATAGGATTTTAACATGCATCAGATAACACTAAAAATCGGATAACACCAAGACTTGTGGAACCAAGGTTATCCGAGGTATTACTGTAATCAGTTCACCTTAAAAACAGGACACTGCCTCTAGTACATGAGTACAGTAATACCTCGGATAACGCTAAGACTTGGTTCCACAAGTCTTGGTGTTATCTGATTTTTAGTGTTATCTGATGCATGTTAAAATCCTATGGGATGGATAATATTAAAGGTCCATAGAGATACATTGTAACCGCACAGGCTTTAGTGGTTGTTATCCGATCCATCCCATAGGATCTTAACGTTATTCAATCCAATTCTCCTCCCCAGATTACTTAACGTTATGCGATTTTAGTGTTATCCGAGGCATTACTGTATAACTATGATATTGCATTTCAGACTATAAATAAAGGGTCGAAAAGGTTGCATCCAGGTTCCTAAATATAATCAGACCTGGAGAAATGATATGCACTCCATATCCATCACAAATCTGCTACCTTCAATTAAAATGCCTTCTTGCATGTCCTTTATCAACCATGCTGGTTCACAACTGGTTGTTAATGGAAATGTAAGGGCAGAAAGGTGCTCCCTCTTTAGAATGCAACAAAGCAACAAACCATTATTCAAAAACTGTATGCAATCAAATAATTAACTGCAAAGTGGGTAATTTGCAAAAATTACTCTATGGGTTCAATCCATGAAACCACTATAATGAACTGTGCCACCAACATTTGTTTTTTAAAACTGCACATGGATATAGCATACCCATTGATATGTGGGTTTTCCCCTGAAAAACAAGGACACCAAAAGAGAAGTAATTGATCAGTTTTACTGATTTGGATCTTATTATGTATAAACCCACTAAATATTGCATAGAGATTAAGCAAATTTGTTCTCTCAATAGACCGCAAGAAAATTTGCTTTGCTCAAAATTACAGATTCACACATCATTTCATTCCAGACTTTGAAAATATTTTATATAAAATCAGCATGCATTCTTCTCTGCTTCAGAAGATTCTCTTGGGCTACCAATTGCTTTTGTTCATGTGAGTCACACAGAGTAGAATGAGGCTAGAGAAGACAGGCAAAACATTCTTACTGTTCAACTGCAATGCAACAATACCCTTTTCCTGCATCATGCTTTGTTTACTATAGAAATGGATCACAATTCTATATACCCAGTCATCATCATATCTGAGAATGCATTTTTTCCCCTGGAGCAGGAAAATGTCACTTGCATGAATTTGTTTGAGGTGGATTCCAGCTTGCATTGAAGGGATCCACACACTGTGATCTCAAAGGCATCTCCCATGGGACATTTGAAACACAACATGCATGATTTAACACCGGGACTGTAGCCTTGAGGGTATAGACTAGGTGCACCTTCACAGCCAGTCCATCTGACATGGCCTCTTCCACCTTCATGACCATTGGGAATCAAAGTTGTTCCTCCACTCATTTTGTCGTTGGGCCCAAATGATGGTTTCCATTGGCATTTCCTCCACTGAGGGGGACCATCACAAATAGCCATTGGGCCCTTTAGGGAGTCAAATTAGTTAACTGCTGCCTGACACTTGGCGTTGAGTCACTGGTTGTACAGTCTATTCCATTACTGTAGCGGGATGTCCGGCCAGACAGAAACATACCTGGTGTGCTGTAGTGAAAGAGTGAAGGTTTAGGATCCCCCCAACTGGTCTTGGTAACTCACTAGAGGAGTAGACTTGGAAAACCACTCCTGAAATATCTCACCTACATTGAAAGCCCTAATAGGGTCTCTATAAGTTGATTCTGACTGGATGGCACATAAGGAAGAATTCTGTTTGGTTCATTTTGTTGAAAAGGAACATTCCAAAATACAAAAAGCCAATACAGTAATGCCTCAGATAACGTTTGCCTCAGATAACGCTAAAATCGCATAACGTTAAGTAATCTGGGGAGGAGAATTGGATCGAATAACGTTAAGGTCCTATGGGATGGATCGGATAACAACCGCTAAAGCCTGTGAGGTTACAATGTATCTCTATGGAGCTTTAATGTTATCCCTCCCATAGGATTTTAACATGCATCAGATAACACTAAAAATCAGATAACACCAAGTCTTGTGGAACCAAGTCTTAGTGTTCTCCGAGGTATTACTGTATTCTATTCAGAAGGTAAGAGAAAAAGCATGTTTCCCATTCTGTTGCACAGCTGATCATGAAATGGGTTCTACAACGAATCTTGCAAAGACTAGACATGCACTGGGGATTCTGCTGGAGCAGGGAAACACTTATAAAGTCACCCTCTCATGATAGTATTATTAAGTTTTTTATACACAACAGTAGGCAGGGCAGCAAGACAAATAGTTTATAGTTGACAAATTCTCCAAATATCACATTCCCATTCTAGCCCTTGCAAATTAAACTCTCCATACTTGTTTTGAAGTACTGTACAGTAAAACCCCTACTTACGTAAAAAGTCTGTTCTGTAGGCTTTTATGTAAATCAGTTTTTTACTTAAGTCAAAGCAAACCCATAGAAAAAAATGAATTTTTACATAACACAATGCAACTCCATAGGAAAATGATTTTTTTAAACTTAACTTGAAGCAAACCCATAGGAACATGATACTTATGTAAATCAAAGCAACCCCATAGGAAAAATAACTTTTTTATGTAACTTGAAGCAAACCCATAGGAAATTGTGTGATGTAAATCAGGACATTTTTGTAAAAGGGGACATGGTTTTAGTGCAAAAATCATTATGTAAGTTGAATTTTATGTAATTCGAGGCATATGTAAGTCAAATTTTACTATATTAAAAATGTTCTTTTCTTACAGTGGCTTTACTTTAGATTGGTAAACCGTTTGCTTTTTGGGATACAACAGAATGAACTCACTAGAAGGTGCCTTTATTTTGGCAGTTTCACATCTGGCCTATAAATAGAAGAAGTTTGCTTTTGTTGACAAAAGAGTTCCTTACAATCGGTTTTCATTTAAACAATGATACAATGGAAGTCCCACTGCTACAGCTGAGGACATCTGCATAACTGCACAACAGGATTTCACACTTTTTGTTTAATTTTTGAAAAAGAAATTGAGATTCAAATGAGGGAGAAATCAAAACATTCCTGTCCATTCCTAATTTTTTGTAGGTAAAGGTTTCCCTTGCTTGAAATCCAGTCGTATCTGACTCTAGGGTTCAGTGCTCGTCTCTGTTTTAAACCGAAAGAGCCAGCACTGTCTGCTTCTGAAGACCTTTCCATGGTCATGTGGCAAGCTAGGTTGGCAGGAGCTGGGACAAAGACAGGAGCTCATTCCGTCCTGCAGTACTCGGGAATCGAACTGCTGACTTTCCGTCTTCCAGGCTTAGACGTGTGTGTGTGTGTTCCAACCTAATTCTCAGTGCCAAGTATATTTCCAACCACATTCTCAGTGTCAAGGTGACAGTTGGAAGTGTTTCTGTCTTTTTAAGCACCAGATATTTGTAAACCTTCCCCCCCCTCCCAAAAAAAAAAGATTTTGAGAATGTGACATATTTCGGACACTATCATGCTGCTCATCAGTTCATGTTGCTGAACAAAGGAAAGTGAGTCTCAGCTCTGCTGATAACAATCCATCACACTGATTCTTCATTAGAGAGAGGAAAACAAAAGGAGAAACTTCATCTCCTTTCACACAACACACACACATACACAAACATACATTACTACTCATTGAGTTGAGACTATCCTTCATTCCTTTGTTTAGCTTCTTGGCATGGAGTTGTCCAGTCTCTCATTATTCACATGAGATTCCCCATGTACAAATGATGAAGTAGGATCAGCATGTGCCATCTAGACCCTCGTAAACAAATGTATGAATCTGTCAGATATTATATTTGCAGCATGGCAGTTGATGTGTGTGTGTGTGTGTGTGTGTGTGTGTGTGTGTGTGTGTGTGTGTGTGTGTGTGTGTGTGTGTGTGTGTGTGTGTGTGATATTCAGTGTTTGAAGCTGTTTGAATAAAATGGCTTCCCTGGTGCTTCAGTGGATTTTTGTACTCACTCTCTCTCAAAGGTTCCCACTTCTACCTCCACAAACATTTGACAAAGATACAGGTTTTGAATGACTAACATTTCTACTGTGGAACACCCATAACACATGACGGAAATAATAATTGTGTTGTAAAGTTAATTATGACTTATGGTAACCTTTTTCAAGGTTTTCTAGGTAGGTAAATGTCTCCCTTGCTCAAAAGCCAGTCGTATCCGACTCTAGGGTTCGGTGCTCATCTCTGTTTCAAAGCCGAAGAGCCAGCACTGTCTGCTTCTGCAGACATTTCTGTGGTTATGTGGCAAGCATGACTAAACGCCGGAGCACACGGAACACTGTTTACCTTCTCACAAAAGTGGTCCCCATTCATCTACTTGCAATTTCTTGCTTTCAGACTGCTAGGTTGGCAGGAACTGGGAACTGCTATTGAACTGCTGACCTCCCGCCTTCCAGTCAGCGTCTTAGTTACTTGAGCTACTAGTAGAGAATACATAAAAGTAGTCTACAAGTGCCTTCTCCTGGTGTCACCTTGGGCTTGTTCAGCTTGTCCATGACTATACAAGATGGCTCTTCTCCCTTGCAGCACAGTGGAAAATCAAACTCCCACCATGGCTAGATACCTAAACCACTGAACTCTCCATCCATCTTTGGAAATCACAGTCTTTCTGATTTTTACTAGCTCTTCTAATTAATCAATTACTGCATTCTTGCATACTGGTTCCCTTGCCATGAGTAAGTTCTTTATGTATATACATGCACACACCACAACTGAATCCCAGCTGGTCCAACAAAATACCATTTCACATAATACAGTATTGACAATTAATAATAATAGCAGTTATTATTAACAATAGCAATTACAGTAAAACCTCACATAAAGAGCTCACTTAGACTAATTCACTTAAAGAGCATAATTTTCTCTGAATGGTCACCCATGCTTAACAACTAAAAACAGCAACAACTCTAATTAATAACTAAATTGGGGTTTGCAATCCCCCCTGCCAGAAGTCACAATAGGTCACTTACAATGGCATCGGTGGCGCTTTTTCCAAGTTTTTCACTTAAAGAGCAATTTGCTTAAAGAGCAATCCTGTGGAATGCATTATGCTCTTTAAGCAAGGTACCACTGTATTTGAATCTGATTTTGATAAGCTCTGGGCCTCATGCACTTATGCTTTCCTGTCAGGGCCCAAGTATGTCTGAGGGTCATCACGTGTACAAAATTGTAACATCTCTCACTGACATCCAAACAGTGAAATCACTATCCTATTATTTATATGTTCTGCTGCTCTGGTTGCTTCAGTGTTGTTGCCACTAATGTTTTTGTGAAGGGAAGTAGATGGATAACTCAGTTCTTGCACTCTTAAACTTTAATTCATATTGATGGTACAGTGCTGCAGATAGATTGTGCAAAATATTTTGTACTAATAGTTTGCATTTTGTGCAATATAAAAGGTGGGTGGGTCTTTTTGCATAAAAGTGAGTTCTATGATTTTTTTATTAAAAACAAAAATCTCAAAATATTCAAAATGAATAAAAACTCCCATAATCTCATCCAGCAGGTAAAAGATTTATTTTTTCATTCTTCCTTATGAGAGTAAAATAAGCATGGATTTCCATTCCTAGCATCAAATATTTATTTACCTAGGGAAATGCTAATCCAACTGATTTATTTTCCATCTGTATTTCCTAACACCTCACTATACACAAGCAATCTGAGAACCTGGAGATGCACACTATGATCAGACAATTTGGAAATTTATGATTTACCTGCTTCATCTCAAATAGGTGTAGTTATGAAGGTAGTAAATAATCCTACTTTTCTGCTGGAGTTCCTGGTTTGTAAAGCTGTCACCACTTGCTGTAGGTTGATAGCACTAGGGAAATGACTGCTCAGAGGAGAACAAAAATGCAGATAGAATTGCTTTGACTATAGGTGCCTAGGGAGCTTGCTAAACATTTTATACAGCAGCCACATCCTATCACATCCTGTCACTTTTCTCAACAGCCAGGAAAAGCTGCTCGATCATATAGATCTCATGCTGCCCATTTCTCAGACTGTTCATGTTGAGTGTACTCAGACAGGAAAATTCCTAAAGACAGCTAACCCCAAACACTGCAACAGGAAAAAAAAATCATATGTGCATTTCATTTTACCAGGTGTGGGGAAACTAGTCTTGTGAGTTCAACTTTATATAATTACCTGAATGATAAAGTTCTCCAAGAAGAGTCACACAGAAATTAATCATTTAGGAATATGACTAAATGTTCAATATGACATGTGGCTATATGACGAAAATGTTGGACATAGCCTAAAAATGGAATCCTTTATTTTCTGCAAACTTGCTTACTTTAAGGTACTGTACTTTATCTGGAGTGGAGCCTATTTGTGTTGCTAATAACGTTAGAGGGACAGTGGTGGCTAAGTGCTAAAGATGTTGAACTCCCGTCTCTGTTCCAGCTCCTGCCAACCTAGCAGTGTGAAAGCAGGAATTGCAAGTTGATAAATTGGTACCACTTTGGTGGGAAGGTAAACAGCAATCTGTGTATAGCCACGCCTGCCACATGTCTATGGAAACATCTGCAGATGCAGAAAGCACTTCCGCTTTGTCTATAAACAGAGATGTACACTGAACCCTAAAGTTGGATACAACTGGCTTTTGAGCAAGGATCACCTTTACCTTTACCTAATAATGTTACACTATCAAAAGTCAGGAACCATGCTTCTTCTTCTTCCGTGTCGAGGTCAGTTGTGAAACTTCAAAATGAAGCCATCTCTTGGTGAAGTCATTTCACGGTTCCTCTCACCCGATCTAGTGTGAAGAAGATTAGTCAATACAAGGTTGTCGATGCCTAGGGTACATACGATTATGTTTCAAAAATACCACAATCTCCAAGCAGGCTCTTTCTGTGTACCACAGGACGTTGCTGGTCACCTTCAGATCACCTCTTAGTCTACCATCTGCTAGGAATTTAAATCTTCCTGGGTCTCATTCTCATGTTTTAGAACATAAAAGAGCAATATTATTGGTGAGGAATACTTTTTATTGACCTTGTCAAGAGTTTCACTTTCATGAGAGTGACTTTTTGTGCAAATAATGGAATGCTGCAAGTACAGTAACACAGAGTGTGCAAACGTATGCCTAATGTCAAAGTTTCTTTTTTTGTCTGGGAAAATAAAACATGGGGAGGGGGGGGATCATATTCCTGTTTCTGCCAACTCTCCTGAGTTCAAAATCTGAACGAAAAGATGCAACCTCCAATTTAAGAAGCTGAACTGACTGGATGCTCCCATTGTGCCCTGCTGGGCTCAGAAGTAGAGAGTAGTGTGGGATTACAACATGATTCTTTCTTCAACTCAGCACAGTATCTTCTTGTTCTTAGTCTCATGCATTTTTTCTAGGACTTCATATCTTTCAGAGAATCAGACAAACCATTGGGTTGTTGACTACTAATTTTGGATAACAAGTGACATTGATCCAAGCCTTTCAGCACTTCTGCAATCATCTCATCCACCTCTTCCCCATGAAAAAAAATTGTTTGCTGGGCACATTTTATTTTTTTCTACTTTTTTTTTGGGGGGGTACTTTATTGGTGGGTTTAGGGCTTTGGGCCCAATCTGGTTGGGGGTAGAGTATAAGTTTGCAGGCTCCTCTCATATCAGGGGATTCCCATTAAGTCAGGGCTTCCCAAACTACATCCCACAGGCCGGATCCAGCCCCCAACACCAATTAATTCAGCACACAATTTGCCACTCCCAGAAGTGAAGTAAAATGTGCACGTGTGGGTGCTGAACATGCACAGAACATTACCATAAATGACCCGCGGCTGTCATAAATGTATTTATGACAGCTGCGGGTCATTTATGGCAGCATTCTGCACATGCACAGCTGAGTTTGGCACCCACGCGTGTGCGTTTTACTTCCACTTCCGGGTGGGAGGAACCATGTGACTGGCCTGCTCAACCATGTGACCAGCCCATGGCCTGAAAGGTTTGGGAATCCATGCATTGAGTGATTAGGGAATGATGGCTTTGACTAGGCTTTGATTCCTTTCCAAGTGGCAGAAAGTCATGGAGAATGCCCATGTGGTTTATTGCTTCAAGTCATTCTACAGCTTTCCTGGCAGATGTGTTGGGACAGGTTGGTTCATCAGACTGGAAAGCAGGTGACTTGATGCTCTGGCATTTCCCCCTATGCTTCCAGGGGTACTATAGCTGTTGTCGGAAAGAAGAACAACTGTCTCCCTATTTCCACAGCTGCAGAGCAGGTCAGTAAAATAAATATTTATGTATGACTAATAAACATCACGGGATTGATTTTAAATATTTGAGGTTTTTATTGCTATCACAGCATAGAATTATATTCCACCACCTATATGGATCAGTGCATAAGAAAACACAAAAATCAATTTTAAATGACCCATGAATTTTCTCCTCTACTAAATCTCACTTGAACAGTAAATACACTGCTAAAGTCTTATTAGCATCTTTTTATCATTTGTTTTCATTTATTAATGTCTAAAGTTAGTCAGCTGTTAAATATTCCTAATTCCTCTCTTTTTTTCATTTATAGGCTACATAAATAAATAGAAGAAAGTGATCAATGACTGGAAATATTTTCTTACTAAATATGGCACTGTAGCAAAGTTCTGTGATCCCTGGTAATATAAAGCAGCATTCCATATCGATTATGGACCACTATGTTAGTTTATGTGTCATAATTAATCTGGACTATATTGAAAATATGATTATATTGTTTTGCAAGTGAAGAAAAATCCTCCCTCTCTGTTGTACTTCTTAATTCTCTCACTGAAGAACACATCTGGATATACACAAAGAGGAAAAACTATATTGTGTCTTCTCCAGTTTCTGATCAAGTTCATAACTAATGAAGCATGCAGTAATTGACTGGAGAAAGTAAAATGTCATTCCAGGATTCAGCTAATACCCTGTGTCTCCCATTTGATGCCAGCTTCCTATATGACCATCGTCTCTAACTAGGAGGGGATCCATAGGACTTTTTTGCCTAGAGAAGATCCCATGTTTGATTTCTGACATCTCCAGCTAAATGGATCTATCTGCAGATGATGGGAGATCCATTTGAGGGAAATCTAGAGAGTTTACACCAGTCAAATAAGACACTATTAAACTATGGAATAGAGTTGGAAGGAGCTTTAATACATTCCCAACCAAGAAGGAGGAAAGATGAAGGAACATAGCAGAGGATTGTTTCAAAATGAATTCACTTATTGATCTTCCAAAAATTCTGTTCCTAAAGAAGATGAACTCTGTGACAGCTGTAATAGGGGACTGAATACTTTTATATAGGTCAAAAGCAACAGTTAAATGACTTTGGCAATAAGAGAGTATACAGTAATACCCCGGATAACGATTGCACCGGATAACGCTAAAACCACATAACGACGACAAATTTGGGAGGAAGATTTGCACCAGATAACGTTCATTTTAGCGTTATCTGATCCATCGTATTAAAGAAGTAAAGGATGCCACAGCTCCTCTCCCTGCCACTTCCCTCCTTCCTTTCCCCCACCCCCACCCCCACCCCCAGTTTGGGGACTCCCCACACCCCACCCCACTGCCTGCTCGGAGAGAATCCAGCCCAGCTTACCTTTCTCTTGCTTTGCAGCTCCAACTGCAGCAGATCGCTCTTTCTCTTTCACTTTCTGTATTGATAATACAGGGAGGGGGAAAGAGAGAGGTGATTGGTTCTCTAGAGCAGTGTTACCCAAATGCTGGTGTTTGGACTTCAATTCGCAGAAGCCGAAGTCATTTCCCCAAAGCACTGATCAGCCAATGTACTGACTTAGGCTTCTGGGAATTGAAGTCCACCTGTGGGCTGTGTACGCCTTGTTGGGAACCACTGCTCTAGAGAACCAATCACATTTCTCTCTTTCCCCCTTCCCTGAGGTTTAAATGTACAGGGAGGGAAATAAAGAGAGAAAGAGACTTCGACGGAAAAAAAAGCCTCGATTGGAGCGTGCAGGTAAGCACGGAGGGAAGACTGCAGTAGAGTCAGGGAGGAGGTGCTTTCCCCAATCCTACTGCAGTCACAGCAGTCGGGGGTGGATTTAAAGGCACCCCACTGCCTGCTCGGTTTGTCCCTGAAGTCAGGGCTTTTTTTAAAGCGTTGTTCAATGCATGCATTGGACAACGCTAAAAACCAGATAACATCATGACTTGTGGAACCAAGTCATAAAATTATCCGGGGTATTACTGTAATCTTCTAGTGCCACCACCTCTTTCCTTCAGCTCATTTTACAAATGTACACAATGTTTGTTGCATATTTTTCAAATATCTGGATACTCTCAACTGTGTTTTATTTTGCCTTCTGCAAATATTATAAGTCTGGAAGCATAAATACTTCCAGATTATGCCTTTCCCCATAATTGCTCCAGAAGGTGTGAACTCTGCAAATCTATTTTTATATAAAATAATGGAACACATTTCTCACAGATATGTGATTGAAAGTTTCATTGACACATTTTAGTTTTCTTGGACAAAAAACCCTCTTGTGTTTTTAAGGACTGAAGATTACTAGTGTTTCTCTCTATACTTAGTGGAACTATAAGAAAAAATAGTACATTCTTACATGACTAGCAAAAGTGTAGGTTAAGAAGGTCATTGTCAGTTGCAACTCGTATCCGAGAATGTATTTTTTCCTGAAGCAGAAAAAATGCCATTGGTGTGAATTTGTTTAAGGTGGATCACACCTTGCAATGCAATGACCCATATACTATGATTTTGGAGCCATCTCCTGCAGCACATATGAAATGAGCCATGCATGATTTAACACCAGGACTGCAATGGACTCCCACAGCCTTGAGGATATGGACAAGGTGCACCTTCGCAGCTAGTCCATATGGCATGGCCTCTTCTGCCTCCATGACCATTGGGAGTGATAGTTCCTCCTCTGTTCATTTTGCCGTTGGGCCCAATATGATGGTTTCCAGTAGAATTCCTCCACTGAGGGGACCATCACCCCATCGAAGGGGGCTCATCCGCCCATAGCCATTGGCCCCTTTAGGGAGTCATGTTATTACCACCGCCCAACACTCTGTGTTGTGCAGTCGACTCCATTACTATAGCGGGATGTCTGGCCAGATAAACTCTTGGATAGTCAGCCATCCATATTCAGCAGCATAGCTAAAATCTCTGTATAAAACTGGTGACTTCCTGGAGCTTTATGCAATTTTATCCCATTTGTGCATGTTGAATTTGTCTGTTACTCTGTGATAAGATTGTTTATCCTAGTCCTTACAAAGACAGGCCTGAATAAAACAAACACATGTACTAAATGCAGGCCAAAACAAGGCACAGTAAACCTCCTAGGACAGAATAGTCAACACAATAAACTTCAATCTAGCAAACAAAAATATACTCAGCTAATGAGATTTGGCTCCCATGCCCGTTGCATTGGATTATATTCAGTATTACAGAACAAATCTCTTTTGCCATAACTCCATTTGTTTCGCTGTTTATATGTAAAGATTTCATAAGCTTGCATTCAACGAATCTTCGGCAGTCTGAATAAAAACAATGTTCCAGCTGGATGAAAATCAGCAGATCTGTCTAATGAAAAGCTCTTATTTCAACCATGCAATAAAGACAGCTAAATATTTATGTTTTTGGATGAGGCAGAGATGCCATAATGGATTTTAGACACACTGTAAGGGCTATTTAGTGCATAATGGAACTCAGAGATCACACATGATCGTACCTTATGACATGAGTTCTTGTGAATTTGAAACAGAATTAAAGAACAGAAACCAGTCAGTTAGTGGGTGCTTGGGAGTAGGGCTGTCTCCCCGAGTTTTGAATTCATTTATTTTAATGCACACAGACAAAGGCATCGTGTTGTATTGTTGTAATGTATATGCAAAAAATATAATAGTATAGTACTATGCCGATTTATATATATATATATATACACAATCCAAAAAATTTCCTGAAGACATTATTGAGTCTATTATCACTATTATATATTGCATTGATTTTAACCTAACAATTATCTGACCAATGAAACACAGTTACCTAATATTATCTCTGTATTAAAATTTTGACATATTAGACATTGTTGCTAAATGGGCCTCCCAAGCCTATGACCTTTCTTCAATGGCTTCTGCTGCTGGTACTTCTTCTTCTTTTTTTTTTTTTTGATATATATTTTTTATTAACACATGTATATTGCGACAAACATATAAGACAATATTATAACAAAAAATAAATGAATAAACAATAAACAGAAACCAAAATTGTACATCTGATGACAACTGCGAATACACCCATCCATTCCCATACTAACTTGTAAACAAAACACATAAATCAACTTATCTGGGATTATATGTACAATATGAGCTGCTGGTACTTCTTCAGCCACTCTCATATAGAACATAAGAGTAGTTGTGCTGGATCAAAACAAAGGATGGTGTCTTTCTGTATCCTGTTGTTGATAATAGCTAACTATATGCCTCTAGAAATCCCTGAAGCAGGACTTGAAAGCTACAAACTGCATCTACTATTCTGCTCCAGCAACTAGTGTTCAGAAGCAGGCTGTGTCCAATGGTAAACTTGTATAAAACTATCATGAAAGCTATGGCTGTGCAACCCACTAAAAAGTCTGACAGCACACTATTGTACTCATATGAATAATATTCAGTTGTTAATTCTTCCATTCATTAATTTTATTATATCACACCTTTCCTCCAATACTGGAACCCAAGATAAATACAAATGATAAATAATGACAAGTAAAAGCAAAACAAGGCATAATATTAAAACACAATTAAATAGATTATTATGCAATCAGCCATGAAGACTGTCCTGAGAATATAATGGTCTTTCATCTGCCTTCTGCATCTCAGCATGACACCTGCCATATCACTGATCCAGTTCTGCAAGCCAGGTTTCTGGTCCTGTGCCCTTTTGGCACGTAAAGTCCTCATCAGTCCCAGTATTGATGAAGCTGCTGCCCTCTATCAAGGTGGATTCAAGTGGGATTTAATCCACTTGGGGAACATCACCCTTCCCTGTGTACTTTGCCACCCAAGACTGTTAGTCCTCAGGGTTGTCAGGTTAATTAACTGCCGCCTGACAATTGACATTGAGTCACTGGTGGTATGGCCTACTCTATTACCATAGCAGGATACCTTGGCCAGACTGGAAGAACAACTATTTAATGAAAATAAGTTATAATAATTTACAGAAAAAAGGGAGGATGGGAGAGAAAAACACACCATGCTTGACCTATTAAAATCCCTTTTCTCAGCAGGTCAGTCAGGTGCACAAACCCCGAATAAAAAGAAATACTTTTGCCTCCTGGGAGAAGACCAAAGAAAGGGTGAACCTGATCTCCCTTGACAAGGAGTTCTAAAGCTTAGGAGCAGCACAGAGAAGGCCTTTTCTTTGCTTCTTAACAGTGGCTCAAGTGGTTCAGATGCTGACTGGGAGGCGGAAGGTCAGCAGTTCAAAACCCGAGTACTGCATGACAGAATGTGCATCCATCGTCTGTCCCAGCTCCTGCCAACCTAGCAGTTCGAAAGCAAGAAATTGCAAGTAGATAAATAGGGGCCACTTCGGTGGGAAGGTGAACAGTGTTCTGTGCACTTTGGTGTCGAGGCATGCCTGCCACATGTCCATGGAGACCTCTGCAAACACAGACAGTGCTGGCTCTTTAGCTATAAACAGAGATGAGCACTGGACCCTAGAGTCGGATACGACTGGCTTTCGAGCAAGGGTGACCTTTACCTTACCTTTACTAACTTGACAACCTATGTGACTGGCAGAAAGATAGAGAGGATTCCTCTGAAGACCTGATAACCCCTGTGTTGAGTAACTGTAAGCGAGGTGCACATGCCTTAATGCCACCTTGTTAATAAAAGTGCCTCCTTTTAAGTAAGGCATACATTTAAAAACTGATTTTATTCTATTCTGTTTTAATTCAAATGAATATGTTTACAGGGGTGCATTTTGATGGTATTTCATGCACTTAAACCCTTTTTACTGTACTGGTCATTGACCACAATAAAGTTTGATTGATTGATTGATTGATTGATTGATTGATTGATTGATTGATCCATACTTTAGAGATATTATCAGTAAAAACATATTTACCAGCTACAGATCCATTACAAAACAGTAGAGACAGAGATCTAGCTCAATACAGGGCAACTTCATATGTCCATTTCTGAAACTAGAAATTTGAGGGCCAGAATGTTTTTGCATTGCACAACTGTATAACAACAACTGCATACAATGCAGGTTGGCCTAAACATATCTTACAGCATTCTAGACACACAAATAAATGGACATGTGACTGACCCCCAGCAAATTGTGAAAATTGTGCTACTACATGCATGTCAGTTTTCCATTCTGCATTAGCATCTGTCCATGGTCTTTGTCTTCAGTGCTATCTCTTATATGGCACAATTTCCAAATTATGAAAATTTATAAGCTGCACCATGTAGCCTCAACTCTTTCTGAACATCTCAAATGACACAACAGAGGTGTCTGAACAAGAAAGCCGCTAGCATGATCACCGTGTATCCAGCATGCTATCATTGTAAACTGTTTATGTGAATTGGCTACAATTTACAAACTCAAATGAACACATGACAGGTTTTCCCATTATTTGGAAAGATGTATTTTTTTCAATTCCATTAGAACATGACTCCTTCATTACCCAAACAATTAATGTGGGAATTAAAATGTATTAGGAGTTCATAGTAACCATGCATTAGTGTAATGAAAGCTGTCTCCATTGTTTTGTTTATTCCTTGTGGCATTTTGTATTGTTAAACCAAATGTCTTATGTCAGCAACTTACTGGCTAATTTTAGTAAGCCAAAAAGATATTTACAAGGCTTGTATCATAAAAGATAGATAAAAGATAGATAAAAGAAAAAAGGAGCTGTGGTGGCTCAGCAGTTAGACAACTTGCCTTGTTACCTGGAAGGTCAGCAAGTCAGCAGTTCGAAACCTGGGTACTGCATGATGGTCTGAGCGTCCGTCTCTGTCCCAGCTCCTGCCAACCTAGCATTTTGAAATAAGAAATTGAGAGTAGATAAATAGGGACCACTTCAGTGGGAAAAGATCTTGGCGACATGAAAGGAGCCTCATACAAGTGTCCCCTGAGCGGAGTTTCTCCAGCAAAAATCCTTTCAACCCAGAATAATTTCTGACATGAAATTATTATTATTAGCATAAAAGATTTCCTGAGGGAGAACACTATGATATTATATACCCTAAGGTACCTGATGTTATATATTTGTACATCTGAATTATTTGGAAAAAATAGTACAGTACATGGAGAAAGATGCATATAATAAAGTAGACTGAGGGTTCTTCTGACCAGTGGATTTTCCCCACCCACTCAGATACTGGGTTATAAACTGAAATTAGTGTTACTTTCTTTTCCTTGCATGTCATTCCTGTTACACTGCTTCATTCAGTGTCTTTTTCAATTACTTTCCATTTTTTAATTCCTTAAATTAAAGGGTTTTTAAAAAATATTGTTTTGTATGGGGGAGCAGCTAAGCGTATAGCATGCCCCATAAACAACACTAACACACATGTTATTCTATATCTCCTTCCTTCCTTCCTTGTATTCTTCTTCAGCAGCAATTCTCAACTTTTTTAAGCCTGGGGCTGGGTCACTCTCCCTCAGACAGTTTCGTCAGCCTGTTGGCCATTTTGGCCTTCCTCCACCACATGGCACTTCGTGGTGTGCTGGAGGTGGGGGTGCACATGAAATAGCACCATGGTGCACATGAAATAGCACCATGGACTGCATTTGGCCCATGGGCCGCAGGTTGAGAATCCCAAGAGGATTCTGTGGTCAATAGTATGAAAAGCTGCAGAAAGATCCAGGAGCATCATCTTCTCAACCACCTACATGTGATTGCCATGCAGAGCAACCAGTGCTGCTTCAGTACTGTGGTGCAGTGTAAGTCCCAGTTGAAATGCATCTATACTATCAGTCTCATTCAAGAATGCCTGCAGCTAATCACCCACCTCCTTCTCAATTAATGTAGCCAAAAATGGAATAATTGTGATGGCTTTACTCAACCTTTGCTGTAGTGGAGAGAATAACAGAACTCCCAAGAGAACAGGTTCAGATCTATGGTTGGTTATTGAAACTTAATGTTAAACCACCTTTTTTTCATCTCCTATATGTTGAGAACTATGTTAGGGTCACCAGAAGCAACTTCACAACTATTAGTCTTAAAAGTGCCGTGCCGTACTATTAGCTTTTTGCTTTTAAAAATTGCTTTTGTTTTCATTCTACAAAGCACACAAAATTCAGAATTTTAAGATGCACATTTGCAAGTTTGGTTTCTCAGAGAAAAGATATTTTCTTTACTGCTGAGAAACAATCTGGAATAACAGGGAAAATGCAGCACTTCTATGTAAAGCTTTCATGAACAGAACTGACAATGGATCCTTAACATCTGAACTGGACCTAAGGCAGTAGACTGAAGGAAATTCAATGTGATTGCCTTCAAATTAATTCAGAGGTTGCTGCAATGAATATATTCTTGATTTACACCCTCTGAGATCTGTCTCTTTCCACTTCGCCAGTTTCTGCATCATGACATCACTAACACTTAATATAAAATGGTTTTATTGCTTCTAGGAATAACAAAATGTGATTTACTACCCTAGTGCAAATGGTAGTACAACATACTTCAACTGTGGTAATGACAGAGCCCTCCCTAGAGTAGCTTCAGGAGTAAAATGGGGGCAGGATCAAGCAAACAGAAAATCCATGTAGTTTTCCAGTGGGCTTCATGTTACTGGTAAAAGTAAAGGTCTTCATTGCTTGAAAGCTAGTCATGTCTGATTCTAGGAGGGGTGCTCATCTCCATTTACAGCCAAAGAGCTAGCCCTGTCTGAATCTGCAGATGTTTCTGTGGTCATGTGGAAGGCATGACTATACACTGGAGTGCACAGAACACTGTTATCTTTCCTGCTGAAGCAGTAGCTATTTGTCTACTTGCAATTTCTTGCTTTCAAACTGCTAGGGTTGGCAGTTGCTGTGACAGATAACAGGTGCTTACTCCGGCACATAACACTGAGGTCTAGAACTGCTGACCTGCTACTGTGACTAATGCATTCACATCAGTAACCAAAAAATTTCCATAGTGTTCCTATTTTATCCACAATATTCTATTTGTCTTTTTTCAGCAGACGTTGAATAATAAGCTCAGATGTTGCTCCACATAATAACACTGGTCTAGAATGTATGGATGACAGAAACAGCTGGAGTTTTTGAACACAGGCAGAAGAACCTGTTCTCCTGCTTCAATAGCTGAGTTCTAAAATGCCCATTGCCATGTAGCTGTCACTCCCTGCAGTATACATGCTGGTTTGTGTTCAACAGGGTACCTCGTTAGCTGAGCCGAAAGAAATAATTTAGCATATTACAAAGCCAGCAAGGAATGATCACTTGGGATTAAAGGCATGAACTGAAGCACAGATTGATTTAGGAAGAGTCAAAGTTTTTGTTTCTTTTTAATGAATTTCATTCTGATAAAATCCAGGCTTTTATCCTTTTGTAGCTAATTGTGGTTTTATAAACTTTTCTTTTTAAAAGAAATTTGCAAGCCACTTTGAAAGGGGAAATGGGGTAAAAATGTAATAAATAAATATTTTTTAAAAACTCTACCTCAGTAGTCCTTCATAAGGTATTTTATTCCTCTTTCCAATAGTTTCTTGAGATGGAAATTAATTAGACCAGAAATTACTTGAAAATTGCTCTTCCATTTTTATCCCTCCATAGACTAAGTGTACAGTGAAAATGGTTATATTTAGATATTAAAAGGGGAGTTAGGGAATCTGCTCAGTTCTTAAGACAGTACTACCAAAATTTGGGGATAACAACATAATGGCCAGTTTCCAGTTAAGCCCAACTACAGTAAACCTGTTGACCCAGTGGTTTTTATATAAGTGTTGACTTGTTATGTGCATCGTGTTTCCTCCATCTTATGGTGACCCTGTGAATGAGTTATTCCAAAATGTTTTTTAAGGCTAGGAGCTCTAGTACTATAAGACTTCAAGCAGCAGCTGGAAATCCTGACCCTGCTGGGGGATTCGAATTTGTCAGAGCCAACTACAGAGTTCATGGAGTCCATGGCCTCTGTGGGCCACACTCTTGCCCAGATGTTTTCATCAGGGCAAAGAGATGATCCAATGGTGGTGGACTTGCAGTCTACTCCCTTGTCATGGACAAATGATTACATGCTCAAGTTTTTCATAAAACAGGTGGACCCTCCCCACACTAGACTATGTGTTGGTAATCTCCAGATTGATCACTGTGACACTCTCTATGTGGGGTTCCCCTTGAGCTCAGTACATGGATTGCAGCAGGTGCAGAATGCAGCTGTCAGACCTATTTCAAGAGTACATAGATTCAATCATATTTCCCCGGTTCTGACAGTTCTGCATTGGCTGCTTGTTGTATTACATGCCAGATCCAAAGTTCCTGTACTGACATATGAGTCCTATACATTTTGGGACCTTGCTACCTTGCAGAGTAAGTCTCTCAAAGAACTACCTCCTGGTACTAAGATCCTTGCAGACCAGGCAATCCCAAAAGAGGCTAGAAGATCAGATATACATAGGAGGGCCTTTTTGGTGGTGGCCCCTTTAATGTGGAATGCATTACCAGCAGAAATCCCAAAGGCAGATTCGCCTAACATATTTGAAAAGCTATTGAAGCTGTTTAGGGAGGCTTTCACTGATGGGAAGAATTTAATTACCATATTTTTTGGACCATAAGACTTACTTTTTTTCCCCAAAAGTTGGGGGGGGGGGAATGAGGGTGCCTCTTATGGTCCAAAGGTGCCAGGCGGGGCCTTTTGGATTTGAATGCCTAGATGGGGGACTCGGTATGTATTTTGCTTTATTTTAATAAATATTTTAGTAAGATAAAGGTAAAGGTTTCCCTTGCTTGAAAGCCAGTCATAACTGACTCTAGGGTTCAGTGCTCATCTCTGTTTCAAAGCCGAAGAGCCAGCACTGTCTGTTTCTGAAGACATTTCCATGCTCATGTAGCAGGCATGACTAAACACATGGAACACTGTTACCTTCCCACAGAAGTGGTCCCTATTTATCTACTTGCAATTTCTTGCTTTCAAACTGTTATTTTAGTATACCAGTACTATTTGGTTCTGAATATTTTTTTTCTTGTTTTCCTGCTCTAAAAACTGGGTGCGTCTTATGGTCAGGTGTGCCTTATGGTCCAAAAATACGGTAATTAGAGTCAATTGGTATAGGTTATACTGTTGCCAAAAGGGGAAAGAGATTAGGTGTTATTATTTTATAGATATTTTTTGCCATGGTGCTTTAAATTTTCTTTTTGATGGTTGTATTATGTTGTTTATAGCATTTTCTAAACCTAGAGTAATGGTATGCACTAGGCAGGTGATCTAATTAAGTAAATAGATAACACTTGAGAAAGCCTTGATGCTAGGAAAGATCGAAGGCAAAAGGAGAAGGGAGTGGCAGAGAATGAGCTGGATGGATGGAATCGTTGATGTGATGAGTGTAGATCTGACCAGGCTGTGGAGGATGGCAGATGAAAGAGGAGCCTGGCATGTGGTGTTCCATAGGTTTGCAAAGGGTCGGACCCGACTGTGTGACTGAACAACTAGATAGATACCCTGTTTTCCTGAAAATAGGACCTCCTCATATAGTAAGGCACCCCCCCCCCCTATTTTCCCCCACCTCGGAAATATAAGGCTCCCCTGAAAATAAGGCACTCACTTAAATCTTACCCTGGCAATCTGCTGTATCAGCAATAAATGTGTACTGTATTCTTCGTCATGGAAAAATAAGACATCCCCTGAAAATAAGACCTCGTGCATATTTTGGAGTTTTTAAAAATATAAGACAGTGTCTTATTTTTGGGAAAACATGGTAGATAGATAGATAGATAGATAGATAGATAGATAGATAGATAGATAGATAGATAGATAGATAGATAGATAGATAGACAGATAGATAGATAGAGCGATGGGTTGTAACAGGTTCTCACCACTTTGCCAGAACCAGTAGTAACTTTTCCAGTGTCCCGGAGAACCGGTAGCAGCTTTTGGGGGAACCACCTTCGGGGCTTACCTTTTCACTGGTTCCCCCACTGTGCATGTGCGCCAAGCACTTGGTGTGCATGTACACCTACAGTGCTTGGCACATATGCATGGCCTCCTTGCTGTCCTCCCAAGTGGGGAGGAGGAAGAGAAGCTGCTAGCCTGAAGCTCCCTATAGCCGGCTCCCCAGGGTAAGTGACTCACCTTAGGATGTGGTGTGTCTGTGTGTATTTTAATGTGTATTTAATACCTTTACCTATATTGACGTACTACCACAGTTCCTAAAAAGGCCTGGAGGCCTGACTTGGGGCTTTAAGCAAAGTCTTGGAGTTACCTCATCAATAAGCTACACCTGTGCTGTTCCAATTGCTGTTCCAATTGGAGAACCCTTAAGGAGGAACAGCTGTTTTACATTTACAATAAGGCATATTATTATTTTTCTTTGGCCCCACTCATGACATCAAGATTGGGGTAGTAAATTTTTTGACATCCCACCACTGGATGGATGGATGGATGGATGGATGGATGGATGGATGGATGGATGGATGGATGGATGGATGGATAGATAGATAGATAGATAGATAGATAGATAGATAGATAGATAGATAGATAGATAGATAGATAGCATTACATGGCAGATAATGGATGTTGTTTAGACAATGGGAACTTTTGGATGGTTTCAAAACAAAATAGAAAAAATTCCAAGGCCTTCTCTTGACCATAAATCTCTTTTGAACATTCCTGAAACACCACAGCAACTGTTTAAAAGCATTAATATTGAAAAAGATTAAACTTCAGCCTAGATGATCAAATAGGAGAACACTATTGCTCTAGTTTAGGAAAGCTGCTCCAGAGCATTTTGACTTCTATATACTTTTCTATCAGACTTTATACACTCACATACTTGCATGTGTCAATGTGTTCTTTCATTTGGATCTTTACTTCCATTGCTTGGACCACACTTCTCCCCATTTACCATGATCTTGGTTTTCTAAACATTAATTTTTAGAATGTGTTCATAACTTAAAAGGTAATGGTTACCCTTGCTCAAAAGCCAGTTGTATCCAACTCATCTCCATTTAAAGCCACATTCAAAATTTAATGTTAAAGAAACTAAGGCTTTATTGACTAATTTTTATAGATCATCTAAATTAGTAGATCTCAATTTTGGGCCAGCATATTTTTGAATTCAGTGTCAATGAACTCTTCACTGACAACGATATTGCCCTTCCAATTGTCAAGTGCTTCTCTGAGGAGGTTCCCAGATTAGAAACTGAAAAGCAGTGGTAAGAGCAGCCTTGCCACTCTAAACTATCTAAATTGCATAGCTCCTGAAAGAGATGGGGAAGAAATGGAAGGAGGGAGGAAAGTGATGGAAGCTTTGCCTTCACACTGAAGGACAATTAGTACTTTGTAGCACTGAATTTCATCTTTCTCTTCACTTCCCAAGTCAGAACATTTGATTTTTCTGTATTTTCATGACTTCTCATTCTCCAGATAAATACAGATATCCATAATACTTTAAAATATTTGGATTTTGTTTTGAGTGGTGTAAAAAAAAAAGATTAATGACAGCCACATTTTAGAAATGATTCCTGTTCCATATATATGAGAGAAACAATTCACTAAACCCTATAAATTATCGTCTTCTATCCACTTTTGCACTTTGGTTGTCAATTGCAAAATATATTGCTCCATGTCCGCACCCCACCCCACCCTGGCATATCTAATTCTGCATCAGATTTGATTGCATGCAAATGTTTCTTGTTTATTCACTAATTTGATAGCTTTCTTCTCTTATAGAGATCCCAGTGTGGCACACAGCTTCTCTCCATTCCCAGTCATTGTTCTCTCCACTTTATCCTCACCATAATCCTGTAAAATATCTCAGATAGCAAGACTGGTCCAAAATCATCCAATGTGCTTCATTGCAGAGTGTGGTTTTACCTGTATTGACTAGAAATGCATCCTAGTGTTATGATTAACAGTTTGGTCCAGGACATACTCCTGAATCATAGCCCAAGGTGTAACCATTGCAACTAGGATGACTTTCTATGTGGTCTAGATATTGTGGATAAAGCAAATAAGAGAAATGCCAAGTAACCCTTCTGATAGCAAAGAGATTGTTTTATCCACAAAACAGTACCTTGGCTACTTTGGATAGCCAAGATACTATTTCTCAGTGGAAATTTTTCTAATACATTTTTCAGTGGAAAATTTGCTAATACTGTACATATATGTATAAAACACTTGATTCTTTTCTTCAGACATCATTCATTTTAAGTTGAAGTTTATATTTTTCTATCAGCGTGATCTCATTTCCCCCTCTTTCTTTAGGTTCAGCACCTCAAAATCAGCCTTTGTCTTCATAGGGTTATTTTCTCCTATCAGAATTAGGAGATATTAGACTCAATCTACAGTTGAATTTCATGCCATGCTACTTCACTTGTCTCATCTTGAAAAACAAAATAGTCACCTTCCTTTTATAAATGTGCTCAATTCAAGCAGTTTTATGAATATGTATGAGTAAGCACATCATCAGTGTGGGCTATTTAAATAAGAATTAACATAAATAGTGTTCTCTTATAAGGTCATGGTATCCAATTATGTGATAATCTCAGTACTATTGGATTTATTATTCATTCATATCTATATTCAACTAAATACAACTAGCACCTTATTTTACCCCTTCTCACCAAGGTTATTAGCTATCTTGAACAAAGGCTATTTGACTATTTGAAGGATTTATTACTGACTGCTCAATATTACTACATAAAGTTAATCTGTAGGATAGGACAGAGGTCAGTAAACTTAATCTTTAGGACAGAATTTGGCCATTGAGTTTTCCTAATCTATCCAAAAAGATTCCTTGGGTAGTCATGAACCACTTCGCCATTACACTATTGTTAGGGTGTTTCTCGGTTTTTGAACATACTGTTACCATTCTCAACATTTAAAATGTATCTTCTAAGGCATAATTATGTATCATAAAGAGCTTAATGCTTAAATATACTGATATGTTTGGCTTCCCATTTTGTCTTTGAGCCATCTGGCACTAAACAAAACTGCAAAGACCTCCCCTGAAATTGAATTTGGTCCATCCTTTCTACACAGTTCAATGGCAGAGCAAAACACAGAAGGTTCCACTGTCACAGTTTTGGAAAATTACATTTTTGCATTATAAATCTCATAATCTCCCAGCTATCATAGACACTACTCAAAAGAAGGCTGGATGGAAGGAAAAGAAGGCCTTCCTGCTAATTAGTATAACACAGAATATTGTGTAGATTAGGCCACCCTAATTTTGGTAACTGGAATATGGGAACCACACTAATAATTAAATTTAGATCAAAATGAACTTTGATTGTTTCTCTTCTGCATGTTTTTTTGCTAAGAACACATCTTACAGCACTTCTAGAAAATGAGACATATAAGTTGCAATCAGTTTCTTTTGCTTCTTCTTTTGCCATATCTGATTCCAAATATTGGTGAGCATCATGGCAATCAGCCATGAAGATTGTCCTGAGAATGTAATGTAGTGGACTTTCATTTGCCTTCTGCATTGCAGTGTGACAGCCATACTGATCCAGTTCCATTAGTCCTCACGGTGCTCAGGTTACTGCTGCCTGACGATTGATGTTGATTTGCTGGCAGTATGAGTTACTCCAGCAGTGGTCAGCTATGGTGTCCATGATATTCTTGAGCTTCAATTCCCAGCAGCCCAAGTAAGCATACCTGCTGATCAGGGCACCAAGATTGGCCACCCCGACCTACTTTATTACCATAGCAGGATAAACTGGCCAGACTGGCAATCACTTTATACTAAAGTCAATGTTATATTACTCCCTGTTTGAAATAGATTGCATTGTAGAACTCAAAATGTACAACTCATTCCAAATTATTGTGTTCTTTTGGAACATAGAACTCAAATTGCATAAGGGCAGCACTGTTTGTTTAAGTCAAAGATACAGGTAAGAATGGCCAAATGGAACCCTCTCATGAATTTTCTCCTTTTGTGAAATAAATCGACTGGGTTTGAAAATCAGCATGGACTTTCCACACCCATCAGATGTAGCCAGCTAAGAGTAAGATTTTAAATATTTCTTTTGATGCACATGTATTATGTCTTTTTGCTTAATTATGTGGACAGATATCGTTGCTTTCGATCTAACAGTCTAGTAAATGCAAAGAGTATAAAGAAACTGGTCACACAGCAAGTGAAAACCTTGAGTGAGTGTGTGCCATATTATTTTGGTTAATTTGGTACAGTTGGCTTTCCATTCAGTTCTCTTTAACTAGCGATATTTTGACACATTTCTCTTCCTCTTTCTCTCTGTCTCTCTCCCTCTCCGTGTCATGTTGTGAAATCTGCTCCCTGCTCTTCATGACACTATTTGCTAGACAGATTCATAAGGTTTAAGGTCACTGCCTCATTTACAGATTACAAACTAAGAAGAATCTTTCCTTCTAAATGTTGTAGAATCTGCATGATTAATCTAATCCTTTCTTTCACATTATCCAGATGTCTGTATGTTGCAAAACCCATCAACAGTTACTTTAAACACAGAGCAGGACCAATTTTGGACCATTTCATTAAAGTAGATGAGCATAACCATTTAGCCACCATAGTCCAAAAGAATTGTACATTTCAGCAGAAAATGGCTATAACTGATTTTCATCTGATTTTCATTTTGAAATTTTAAAAATGATTTTGTTGTTCAGTTGCATAGTTAAGTCTGACCCTTTGCACACTAATGGACCATTGCATGCCAGGCACCCCATCCTCCACCATCCTCCTCAGCCCACCCAGTTCTGTATCCATTGTGTCAACAATACCATCTAGCCATCTCTTTCTCTGCTGCTCCCTTCTTCTTTTGTCCTCCACCTTTCCCAGAATCAAGGCTTTCTCAAGTGAATCTTCTCTTCTCGTTTGATGTCCAAAGTACTTTAGCTTCATCTTCAATATTTGATCTTCCAAGGAGCAGTTGGGATTAATTTCTTTTAAGATTGACCTATTTGTTCTCTTTGCTGCCCAAGGTACAGTACTCTCAAATTCTCTTCCAACACCACATTTCAAAGGCATCTATTCTTCTGTGCTCAGCTTTCCTTATGGTCCAGTTCTCACAACCATACATTACTACAGGAAATACCATTGCCTTGACTATGCGGACTTTTGTTTGCAATGTGATGTCTCTACTTTTCACTATGCTCCACAGGTTTCTCATCGCTTGCCTCCGGAGAATCAGTCGCCTTTTTATTTCATGGCTGCAATCAACATCTGCAGTGAGTTTTGATCCCAAGAAAGTAAAATCTGTCACTGCTTCTACTTCTTCCCCAGTGACTGATAGGGCCTGTTGCCATGATCTTGGTTTTCCTTATATTGAGTCTCAAGCCAGCTTTTGCACTTTCTTCTTTCAACCTAATCAAGAGCTTCTTTAGGTCCTCCTAACTTTCTGCCATTAGGGTGGTATCATGTGCATATCTCAAATTGTTGATGTTTCTCCCAGCAATTTTGATCCCAAATTGTGATTCCTCCATCCCTGCATTGCGCATTATGTGCTCTGTGTATAAGTTGAATAAGCAGGGTGACAAAATGCAGCCTTGTCTTACTCCTTTTCCTATTCCAAACCACTCCGTCATTCTGTATTCTGTCCTCATGTACAGATTTCTCATGAGGCCTATAAGGTGTTCTGGTATTCCCATCTCTTTAATTACTTACCACATTTTGTTGTGGTCCACACAGTCAAAGGCCTTGGTGTAGTCAATGAAGCAGAAGTAGACTTGTTTCTGATATTCCTTTGTTTTCTCCATGATCCACCGTATGTTGGCAATTTGGTCTCTAGTCCCCCTGCCTCTTCAGAACCCAGCCTGCACTTCTGGCAGTTCTCTCTCCATGTGCTGCTAAAGCCTATCCTGTATTATCTTGAGCATGACCTTGCTAGCATGTGGGATGAGCACAATGGTTCGATAATTTGAGCATTCTTTGGCATTGCCATTTTTTGGGATTGGAACGTATACTGATCTTTCCAATCTTGTGGCCATTGCTCTGTTTTTCAAATCTACTACTATGCAGTTTAAATTTTTATATTCCTCCATCCACTGTCAGCTAAAGCTGCAGGTGGCAGGCACACCATTAATCACATTTTAGGAAATGTAAATAGAAATCTTATTACCATTTGGTAGAGTGTATAATTTGTTTTTAAACACCAGTGCAAAAGGTGCAAGTAAAGGTATCTGAATATAATTAATTTCTTTTCCTTTTTTTAAAAAAGTCCTGGCATGTTCATATTCATTAACCACTCATTTTATTTTGCTAGACTTCACATAAATGCTGTGCAATTTAAAAATGGCACAAATGGTTATATATGTTACATTAAAAATGTTATAAGCTTTTTCAGGAAAAGGCAGAAGCAACATCTCTTAATTAGACTGGAGATTCATCTGCCAAGATCTCAGGCAGAAACCATGGTATTGAGTCAAATGTGCTCCATCCAACAGCTAGACTCAGCTGACCCCCAAAATGTGACCTATTCCCAGTGGAAAGCAATTTAATGCTTCACCACACAGAGTGTTAAGAATAGCAGAATGCAAAATAATACCCAGATAAATTAGTGAAGAGTACATCTGAAAAGAACTCCTTTAGGGTTGCTTATCTGCGGCTCACCAAGTCTGTTTCACCTCCATTTCAAAATATGAAGCTGAACAGCAGCCTTAAGGACAAGTTCTCTTTAAGAAAACCATCTCCATTGTCCCTTAGTGGAGAAGTCTCCCTTATCATTTAAGAAAATGTGACAGCAATAAAAGCCAAGAGAAAGCTTATCTGCTGGTAGAAAATTTCACCAGCCCATGAAGCATCTTTGTGCCTTCTGGAATTTTTGCAAGCTCTTTTCTGTCTTCTACTTCTCCTGCTTGACAGTTCAGATACCCTCCAGTTTCAGTCATGGCAAAGTTCAAGAATATAACAGCACAGCCTTTACAAGGCACATTTGAAGGGTTGTAGGGAGGGGGAGAAAACTGTCAGACATTAGCAAACATACCAAGAGGCAAATAATGAAAGTCAGTAATTTCAGCAGTCTTATCTCCCCAGCACAGGGGCGGCTGCTGTGTCCTGGATAGCATAGTAAAATGTTCTGAACAGTTTGTATGTTTTCTGATTAGCTACCATCAGAATGACCTCCTGAAAGCAGAATTCAGCTCTACCAAAATGAATGTTTTTTTTTAAATATATCTTGGAAAAAGAAAAGCTAGAGAGAAGATTGGACTTGATCTCACTTGTGTACAATATAGGATTATTAGACCAGGAAGAACTGTAATAGTATTTAGACATTTTTCCAAAGCCTTACCTTAAGATACTGAAGGGTCAGGTCTGACTGTGCTTTACAAACAAAGGGTATACAATGTCAAAGAATGAGTGCTGAACAAGTAACTCAGTGATGTGGGAGAAAGGAAAGGAGTCTGTACAACAGTGTTTCCCAACCTTTGTTTTTTAGACTTCAATTCCCAGAAGCCTAAGTCAATTCCCAAAAGCACTGATCAGCCAATTTAATTAGGCTTCTGGGAATTGAAATCCTCCTGTGGGGCAGGGGTTCCACATTGGAAACCACTACTATAAAGCCAGTGAGAAAATTACTTCTCTTGTTTAAATAATGAAGATACACAAGGGAGAGTTTTGCTGGTTTTCATGAAGGATGAGGCATCTATGCAACTCTGTCAACAAGATCAGCATCTTAACCACTAAGCCACCGTAGTCCCCTGAATAGGGTGAGGTTACCCTTACTCGAAAGCCAGTTGTATCCGACTCTAAGGTTCAGTGCTCATCTCTGTTTATAGCCAAAGAGCCAGTGCTGTCTGCATCTGCAGAATTTCCTGTGGGCATGGCAGGCATGGCACAGAACACTGTTTACCTTTCCAATGAAGTGGTTCCTATTTATCTACTTCCAATTTCTTGCTTTCAAACTGCTAGGTTGGCAGGAGCTGGGACAGAGACGGGAGCTCACTCTGTCATGCAGTACCCAGGGCATCATACTCTGAGCTTCTAATCAGTGAGTTCAGTGTCTTAACCACTTGAGCCACCACAGTCCCATTAAGGGTTACCTTCCCCTTAAAAGTCAGGTTTGTTATTTTGGTGCACTCCTGGATTAAACACCGTGCTTTGTCGCACATGTTTTAGTAGTTGACAGGTTTGCTTTTGCACAGTTAAAGCTAGTGCATCAGCTGTGCCTTGTGGTGGCAATCCTGGCTAGTGACACGTGTTTTAGTCACAGCTCATCTCAACACACTCTACCTGAAGCTGCCTTTGACAAGTGTTCAGAAACGTTAACTGGTTCAAACTTCTGCAGTCAGTCTGTTTCAGAACTCACCTCAAACAATGAGCTCTTATCTATAAAGCCTTATAAAGCTTGGGTCCAAGCTATTTGAAGGATCACCCCATACTGGCCTACAATCTTCTGCAGAAGACCATCTCTCAGTTCTACCATCTTCCCAAGCTCACTTGGTGAGGACCTGAATGAGAGCCTTCTCAGAGGTTTATTTATTTATTTATTTATTTATTTATTTCTCATACTTGCTATCCCGCCCCAATCAGGCAAGCCCGACTCTGGGCAGCTCCCAAGTTGTGGAATGCACTGCCCTGAGAAGTCAGGTGGCCTCCTCCCTCTTGTCCTTCTATTGTCAGCCAAAGACCTCCCTATATAATCCCAAACTCTTCTGGAAAAACATCTATGTAGAGGTGTGAGGGCCACATGTCTATTCACTCACAAGATTGTGACAGTCTGAGGACAAATTCTAACTACATCTTATCCTTCTGCAATCATGACCCTGCATTATGGTGGAGCAAAGTCCAAATATCTTCAGACTTTTGTGTCAACTGGATGCAGGCCAGGACTTGCATGCTTAGCCACACAGACTGTTCACTTGTTCACATCAAACACTGGACAATGACTGAAGAAGCAAATTAAGGAAGACAAATGTATTTTAATCAGCATGGCATCATTCCGAAAAACTCAGAGATTGGCAACAGAAGAAACAATTTACCTTTTGCCTGTTTCATTGGTGAGCATGACCCACCAAATTAGACTTGCCTGGAAATGATGACAATGTTCACGATGCAGAGGTCTGTTAAACCAAAGACACAGAGAGAAATCAAATGATATTTTCATAATGCAAAAATAAAAATCTAGTTTATTTCCTCTTACATACAGTTTGAGTCAAGTATGGCAAAAATTAGATCTGAAAATGAAGATTTCATATTTAGGCGCATACAGAAATTTAACTTCTTCAATGCATTTCTTCTTCTAATAATTGCTTTTGCCCCTTTGCTCTCTCATGGGCCTCCTGGAAGCCATTTCCCCATGACCTATGTAATTCTTTCCAAATACAGCCACTGACTCATTTCCTTGACCCTGGTATGCTGGAACTTGAAGCATGAAATTAACACAAACTGTAAGTAATCTACAAATGTTTCCTGCACAATTTAATGGCATGGGATGGTAGCCTGATGCAGATGTTAATGTGTGTACACTGTGGCAAGATTGCAGTCACATCCTACATACTACTGTACTGCCAAAAATTGTTCTTGGAGAACATGGGCACAGACGTTAACAGATGTAAACCTCACAACCCCAACCCTAACCCCCCATGTATAAGCTTTTTGAGCACTCGGAACTGCAGCTAGGAAATTTGCACCATTGGATGAAATGAACACACAGTGTTCCCATTTAGTCAACAAAGTGAATTACCTCAACTGTGAAGCTCACAATTAATACGTTACATTCAGACCAGAAATCAAAGACAAAATCCCTCTTCACCATTCTTCTGAGTGGGTTTCATATTACATTTTAAACTCACTTCACTCATGAAACTGTTCTACCCACATAAATAAAAGGCAAATTGCTTCTGCTGTCCTTATGCTAAAGACATTTCCTGAGGAAGAAAACATCATTTTATGTAGAAAATGATAATACATTTTAAAATAAGAAAAGGGGAAGCAATAGTTATGCCCGTTTGGTCATCCCTTGACTATCAAATCTTCATCTGCAAGTAATGAAGAAGAAGGGATGATATGATGACCAGCAGTGGGCTAGACAGGAATCTGCATACCCATGATGTTTTACCAAGTCTGCATGAAAAAATTTAACAAATAATAATTGAAGGAGGGAGTTTCTGCTCCTGGGACTAACTTTCCTGCATGCTTGTTTTCCTCACCAGTCAGAAAAGCCCCTGCCTTTCTACCTGACCCTAATCATTGTGTTTCTCTTTTCTGTTGGTTGTTGGCCATTTATTTAGGGAGCCCTCATGGCACAGTGGTTAAATTGCTGTGTTGCAGCCAAAAATGTTGACATTGTAAATTCAGTCCTAAGAGGGTACAAGGTTGACTCAGTCTTCCATCCTTCCAAGGTTGGTAACAATAATGAGTAAACAGTTGCCTTTTTATTTCATGGTTGCAATCACCATCTGCAGTGAGCTTTGATCCTAGGAAAGTAAAATCTGTCACTGCTTCTACTTCTTCCCCATCTATTTTCCAGGGACTGATAGGGCCTGTTGCCATTATCTTGGTTTTCTTGACATTGAGTCTCAAGCCAGCTTTTTCACTTTCTTCTTTCAACCTAATCAGGAGCTTCTTTAAGTCCTCATCACTTTCTGCCATTAGGGTGGTATCATCTGCATATCTCAAGTTCTTGATGTTTCTCCCAGCAATTTTGATCCCACATTGTGATTCCTCCATCCCTGCACTGCACATTATGTGCTCTGTGTATAAGTTGAATAAGCAGGGTGATAAAATGCAGCCTTGTTTTACTCCTTTTCCTATTCCAAACCACTCCATCATTCCGTATTCTGTCCTAACTGTTGCTTCTTGACTTTTGTACAGATTTCTCATGAGGCCTATAAGGTGTTCTGGTATTCCCATCTCTTTAATTACTTACCACATTTTGTTGTGGTCCACACAGTCAAAGGCCTTGGTGTAGTCAATGAAGCAGAAGTAGACTTGTTTCTGATATTCCTTTGTTTTCTCCATGATCCACCGTATATTGGCGATGTGGCCTCTAGTCCCCCTGCCTCTTCTACATGTAATTGCTATTTATTCTTGAGGAAGGTGCAGCCATTTTGAGTGCTCTCTGTACTATTTTTCCAACCATACAGCTGTAAGGAATGAAGAACTTCCATATGTTTTAGTGTAACTGATCTGAATAACCATTCTATTCTAATAAACAGGAGACCAAATCCTGTTAAGAATTTCTGAGTGTATTGTAAGTAAATATTTTTCTCTCTTTCTGCCTCAAGTTATTGCTCAGAGTAATCATTTGGCTGGGAAGTATGCTGAGCCTGAAGGGAGCCTTATGGGGGAACTTGCAAACAACTCAAACCTTAATAATTGCCTCACTCCCCATTGTGCAACCACGTACCACAACAGATGCTATTTGTTCTATTTTGGGTGGTGACCTGAGACCCTCAAAACAGATGAACTAAATTGACATTAGTCTCATGGCAATGCCAGCAGGGAAAACAACCAAGCCTACTTCTGTCTTTCTTTATTTTGCTCTCTTTCTCTCTAATGAAAAGCAGGGCTAAAAGTCATAAAGCTGAGAAAACACTGAGTGATGAGAAGGGAATAATGAGAGCAACAAGAGCCTGACATTATACACAGACATCTGGAGACTGAGCAGAGACTACCGAATGAGACAAAATTTACAGAGTATTAAGAAGAAAGAAAATTAACTTAAGCCATGTTTCTAATTATCTACTTCAAACCAATCTAGTTAATTTCAAGTGTGCTACCTGTCAAGATAAGTGCAAAGATTGGAGAAAGGGCAAGTGCTGAACTATATATGATAATGTATGTCCATTGTGTGCATGCTTTAAAGGCCATTGTCAGTGAGCAACAATTGTAAAACTTATATCGTGTCTAAGAAATTGAAAATTCATTTCATTACATTGAAAACTATGCTTGCACATAGTTCAAAAGTAGGGTTAGTGATACTTTTGTTAGTTAAAGGTAAATGTTGTCCTTGCTCGAAAGCCAGTTGTATCTGACTCAAGGGTACAGTGCTCATTTCTGTTTGTGGCAGGCATGCCTAGACACCAAAGTGCACGGAACACTGTTTATCTTCCCACTGAAGTGGTACCTATTTATCTACTTGCAATTTCTTGCTTTTGAACTGCTAGGTTGGCATGAACTGGGATAGAGATGGAAGCTCATTGCATCATGTAGTATGTGGGTCTCGAACTGCTGACCTGCCGTCCTACCAATCATCAAGTTCAGCATCTTAACCACTTCAGCCACTGCAGTCCCTGATACTGTTGTTAGGCCACTACAAAACTCCATACATATAAGCTAGTTTTCAACCCTGCATGGGCCTTCACCAGCTTGACCACTATAGATAGAGTGGGTAGTGGAATGGAGGTGTCAAAAGGTCCATTGAGGCTTATTTGTTTTAAGAAAGTTTCAAAGTAGGGCCTCCAGAATCATGCCAGAAGTGTAGGTTTCAGATTCTGCCTCTGAATTACAATATCTCTCCAAGTATTCTTAGAGAAAGGTTTAGGAGTCATTTGGGGTCAAAAGCTAGCTTACATTTGTGATGTTTGAGTGACAATAAAGAAATTACCAATTTTTACTTTGGATTTCAGTCTAGTGGTAGGATTTATTTATTTATTTATTTTATTAAATTTATACTCAGCCTTTATCCAAGGACTCAGGGTGGCTTACAATTTAAAACAATTAAAAACACATTACTTATGATAAAGATTAAAATTAAAAGTTAAAAGATTAAAAGTTAAAAACTTTTAAACAACAACAACAGGGAGAGAGGTGGGATATTCAAAGGAGCCAACCAGCCAAGCTGACCGTCTGGCCCGCAAGCCACACATGACCCACTAGCCAGGTCTTCACCCCCTTCCTGAATGGCAGCAACTCTGTCTGGAGACACAAGTCACTTGGCAGGAGGTTCCATAGGACTGGAACAGTCACAGAAAAGGCCCTCATTCTCATGCTAGAGAGATGAGCCTCTCTAACTGATGGTATGACCAGAGAACCTCTCCAGTCTGCTCTGGTGGGATGGACAGATGTTCTCGAGGTGACATGGTCTCTTAAGTATCCTGGCCCACTACCATGTAGGGCTTTAAAGGTGATAACCAGCACCTTGAATTGCACCCGGAGGCATACTGGCAACCAGTGCAGCTCTCAGAGAAGTGGTGAGGCATGAGCATAATGCCCGCACCCCATCACAACCCAATCCACTGCATTCTGGACCAGTTGAAGCATCTGAATGGTCACCAAGGGCAGCCGCATGTAGAGTGCATTACAATAATTTAGTCTGGAGGTGACCAAAGTGTGTGTGATCATGAGCAAGGAGTCCCGGTCTAGGAGCGGGCATAACGGTGCAAACGCCCTCCTAGTCATGCACTGGGTCTGTTTGGGGCAAAACTCCCCAATCCATAACCAAAAATGGTAGCTCCCAGGATAGTGCATGACCCCTGACCCACAGCCACTCAGTTTTGCCAGGATTCAGTTGTAGCCTGTTGTCCCCCATCCAGACACTAACAGCCTCCAGGCACCTGGAAAGGACTTCCCTAGCATCCCCATGGGCCAAGATATACAACTGGGTGTCATCTGCATATTGATGATACCTCATCCCATGGGAATGGATGATCTCACCCAGCAGTTTCATGTAGATGTTAAATAGAAGAGGTGAGAGCACCAAGTCTTGAGGCACCCTATTTTGGAAGAGCCTAGGGCTAGATTTCTCACTCTCCAGCCACACCGAATGGGTCTCGCCCCTCAGAAATGAGGGAAACCAGGACCACACAGTGCCATGGATCCCCAATCTTCAGAGCCTTTCCAGAAGGATACCATGGTTGACAGTATCAAAAGCTGCTGAGAGGTCAAGAAGATCCAGGACAGACGGATATCCTATCCCACTCTCTCCAGAGATCATCCACCAGTGCGACCAATGCAGTTTCCTTACCATATCTGGACCTGAATTCTGGCTGGAAGGGGTCCAGATAATCTGTTTCATTCAGGATCTCCTGTAACCACCATGCCACTGCCTTCTCCAAAACCTTACCTAAAAAGGGCAGGTTGGACACAAGCTGATAATTTGCCATAATTGTAGGGTTGAGGGATGGTTTCTTCAGGAGGGGGCACACCAGAACATGTTTTAGAGGTGCTGGGAAAAAACCCTCCTGCAGTGAAGAGTTGATAATTGCCTCAACCCAGCCGTTTGTCACTCTCCTGGTAGATTTAATTAACTAGGCAGGGCATGGATCTATTGCACAGGCAGTGGCATGGAATGCTACCAGGAGCCTGTCAAGTTCCTCAGGGACAACTGTATCAAACCAATCCCAGATAACATGGCCAGACTACGCTTCAGTCAATCCCAGCTCTACATTTTCCATGCCGGGATTCAACTTCAAGTGAATCAGAGCAATTTTCTCTGTCAGATAATCAGCAAAAGCCTCAGCCAACCCCTGCCAACTGGGGCCTGACCCCCCTCTACCGAGGAGGGACCTGGTCACCCAGAACAGGGTTGCTGGGCAATTATCAGCAGAGGCAATGAGGGTGGTGAAATACTGACATTTCACCACCTCCATCACCACTAGGTAGGCTTTAATAGCAGCTCTAACCAGTGTTAGTGGTTCATGGAGGAGTTGAGGATGAGCAGTGCCTATGAGCATAGAGAGGCCGTAGTGATTACATCCAAGGTTGCCGTAGCTCTCTCGTTCCAGAGGTTGACAAGCACCTCAGGTGGATTGCATCACCGGTCCAGAGGAATATCCCCCAGTTCCCTTTGGAATCCATCTGGAATTCATCAGTCACTGGGGGCCCTACCTCCCTATGGTGAAACTTCGCCCACAGAAAGTCCAAAGTCACCAGAAAGTGATCTGACCATGGCACAGGCCTGATCTCTAATTTCTGTAATTTCAGATCACTCTCCTTCTGCTCCGACAAGAAAACCAGTTCCGGGGTGTGGCCACTGCTCCTGGCTGCGTCCTGAATTACCTGAGTCAGGCCCAGAGCTGCCATGGAAGTCATGAACTCCCAAGCCATCTTGGAGCCAGTTCCCAATGAAGGCAAACTGAAGTCCCCCAAGACTATAAGTCTGGGGAACTCCAACACCAAAAGGAGGATAGAAATACTGTATGATGTTGTTTAAAACTACGTCAGTGATGGAATGACAAGTATATGTGAAACAAGGTTATAAGGGCAGGGAACATTTTTCAATCCAAACATCATATTTGGTTTCATAAGAGGGGACAAGTTCCTATGTACATGAGACCAAAGGAAAAACTGGATAACAAGATTTTTTTCTTTTTAGTTTAATGCTCATACTGCTAATAACATAAGGTATAAGAGCAAGGTTACATAACATTCATAACTTTAGGACTGCACCAACACCTGTACTGCACCCCAATTTTTAAAACATTTTGTTTTGTTTTCTTTTTTTCTGGAAAGTCCTCTAAAGGAATAAAATTGAGTTATTGTGAGTTCAGGGACCTAGGTGTCTAGTAGGCTCAAAACGTGGCACAATATATTTTCTGTTCCCTAGAGAGTACATGCTTTTCTACTAAAGCTTTTCTTTTTTAAAATGGTGGTGGAAGAACAGGGAGACATAAGCTTCTGGGAGGTCCATGAGCTTCTTCTTGCCATTCTTTACTTTACAGAGCCATTTCACCCTTTGAAAACAGGAAAGATCTGAACTGAGGCCAAGGAAACCACCCAACCGTGATGTGATCGGGAATGGGGACATGGTCATTTGGAGAACCTTCAAATGCATGATTCTACTTCATTGCATGATGGAATAAAATGGTTTGTACATATAAATAAAACAATATTTTCCTTTTTGTGTCATTGAACTAGCTCTGTTAACCATTTTGGTATATTTTTAATTCATCACAATTCAACTAAAGCAGTTGTGCCTAAAGAATGAAACTTTTAGAAAGCTAATGGGAAGGTTTCTCAAGAATGAAGAGTATATATGGATAAAATAAATAACTGATTTTATAGTGAACAATCTACTCTATACACTAGTTTAAGAATCAATATGCAATTGATTTATGGAGGCAATCTACTCTGCTTTGTGATATACCTACCAAAAGGAGATAGATTTTTTTGTGATCTTTCAAAAAGTTCAGAACACTACAATTATGAATCTACATATGTTCAATCACAAACAACAACAATGTGCACAGTGAAAACTTTTAATTTTGGTTTGTGTTCTTTGGGGTGGGCAGGTGATCCCTCTTTAGCTCTTGGGTCTTTCGCGCACTGGTTTTTAAAAATTAAATCAACTATATCCAAGAGTTTTGAAAAGATCTAAGAACCACTGTCTATTATTTTTTAAAGGAAGAACCTGAGAACTACAGATCAGTCAGCCTTATAACACTCCCAGAGAAAATTCTGGAGCACATTATAAAGTGGGCATTCTGCAAGAACCTCGAAACCAATCTAGTAATAACTAGTAGCCAACATGGATTTGTCAAGAACAAATCCTGCCATAATAGGAAGCCAGATTTTGGCTGGATATCAAGAAAAGAATTCCTATCTGATAGAATCATATGACTTTGGTACCAGTTACCTTAGCAGGTGGTGAGTGCTTCAATACTGGAGACATTGAAGAGAAAGGTAGACAACCATCTCTCTGATACATTTGGTTTGGATTCCTGCATTGAGCAGGGGGCTGAACTCAATGGCCTTATAGACCTCTTCAAACATCATCATTCTATGATTTTATGATTCTAAGGCAGACAAAGTAGGAAGGAAAGGGCAAATGTAAGAGGGAAAGATGAAAGAATCAGCAGCTTTAACATTCTTCTCTTTTGTAAAAACAAACTGCTCCCTTTTAAAAGGCTCTTTATTGGGAATCAATGCAAGAACATGATATTGAAAAAAAGAACCTCTTTCATGTTGTCCCCCATAGTAGATCATGCTGGAAATAGGAAAATTATTTCAGGCCTGATTTTATTGGTTTAATATCAAGTAACTGATTACAATCACATCTGAGAACATATAAAGTTACTTTGAAAAAGCTATAATCCTAAATACCATTACAATCACAATTTTTAAATGAAAATTTTTTACTTTCCCATTTCTCAAATGTAACTCTGAAAGCCACTGATAGTTATCCCCCTTCCCCCAAAAAAATTGTGAATAGCACAAACTGTAGCCCTGTAAGCACGATTTACAAGATGTTATATAAAGAAGACCACAAGAAACTTTAAAATGCATTTGGAAACAGCAAGATTTGAATGTTAGAATTACCGAACTATCATGGAAAAGAAAGTGGAGGAGAAGAATTATGAGAACAATGTCTGTAAGGGTGAAAGAACATAATTATAAATTGCTATGGAAATGGTACTTGACCCCAGTTAGGCTTCATCAAATAGACAAAAATACAAGTGACATATGTTGGAGATGCAAACAAACAAGGGGAACATATGAGCACATGTGCAGGAGGTGCAATGTGGTAAAAGTTTTTTGGGGGGAAATAGAAGAAGAAATTGCAAGAATTATGAAGATGCGGCTTAGACTGGGGTCAGGTACAGGTTTATTGACTGATGTTGACAGTATAAATGTGGATGAGGATAAAAAAGAGTTAATATCTGTAATGTTAACATCAGCAAGGCAATGTATAGCAAGAAATTGGAAAAATGATGTGGTTTTAAAGATTGAAGATTGGTATAAAGAAATGTGGGAACTCACTTTAAATGATGTTAACGTGGGAATTGAATGTTAAAAAAGGTATAGTTCAAGAAAATAGATTATTTGTGGAAGCTACACTGAGTAGGAGCAGAGGAATAAATCCAGTACCAGATCAAATGAGTTTTTGGAAATAATGAAGATGAATGTGATATGCCGCGATCCTCCGGGCAATGTATATAGCACTGTGGTGTGTATTTTAAGTTAGGTATAGTATTATATGTTGTTTTTTAAAATTATTATTAATAATGTATTTTCATGTATCTTTTATGTGTTGAATTTGTTGTTTTGTTTTATAATGTGGAAAATTGCATTATTTTTTGTAGTGTTGTGTTTGTAATTTTTATTTGAAAACTTAGTAAAAATTTAAAATTAAAAAAACCTGTAGCCTTGTGGCTTCTTTTATGCTCAGAATCCACAACAAAGTATGTGACACAGCATGAGCCAGGAGCAGTGGTGGGTTGTCAAAATTGCCGCTACCCCACTGTGACGTCATGACGTTGTGGATGGAGCAAAAAATAAAATAAAATATTTTTTTTAAATGTCTGCACATGCGTCAAACCTCAATTTGACACATGCACAGTTCTTTTTTAGTTTGCATGCATCAAACCTCTATTTGATGCATGTGTACTAAAAAATAGAACTGTGCATGTGTCAAATGGAGGTTTGACGCATGCACAGTTCTGTTCAGCCATTTTGGCTGCCCAGAAATACATTTTTGGAGGTGGCTGGATAGGCGACTGAACAGGTTGCCCAGGGTTTTACCACCACCCCGGCGACCCCTCCTGATGGAGTGCTACCAGTTCAGGCGAACCCGTCTGAACCGGTAACATCCCATCTCTGGCCAGGACTTGAACTATGGAACATTCTTCTTCTATAGTTTTGTGGAGCTACCACATTAAAATAATATAAATTTAGTTGAATAATAAAAGGAGTAAATTTACTGTTTTTCCATAACAACTGGTGTATCATAGACATTGTAATTAATCACAAGTAATTGGTTTTATGTAACTAGCTATTTACAAGTTGTTGGTATTTCAGTGTTGTCCACTGCAACAGGACTTGGAAAATCAGACTAATGTGAAGTGTTTTGAAAAATAATCATCATAATCATCATAAGATTTGGTTTGATGGATAGAAATGCAGAATGTTGAACAGCATTGTATTAAGTTGAGATTGAGAACTTGGCTACAGTCAAGAAGCAAAAGTTAGGACAGAATACAGAATGATGGAGTGGTTTGAAATAGGAAAAGGAGTAAGACATGGCTGCATTTTGTCACCCTGCTTATTTAAACTTATACGCAGAACACATAATACGAAATGTTGGGCTGGATGACTCACAAGTTGGAATTAAAATTGCTGGGAGAAACATCAATAACTTGAGATATGCAGATGATACTACCTAATGGCAGAAAGTGAAGAAGACCTAAAGAAGCTCTTGCTTAGGTAGAAGAAAGAGAGTGCAAAAGCTGGCTTGTGACTCAACATCAAGAAAACCAAGACAATGGCAACAGGCCCTCTCACTCCCTGGAATATAGATGGGGAAGAAGTAGAAGCAGTGACAGACTTTACATTCTTAGGATCAAAGATCACTACAGATGGTGAAATAAAAAGGTGACTGATTCTTGGGAGGCAAGCTAGGAGAAACCTGGGGAACATAATTAAAAGTAGAGACATCACCTTGCAAACAAAAGTCTGCATAGTCAAGGCAATGGTATTTCTGGTAGTCATGTATGATTGTGAGATTTGAATCATAAGGAAAGCTGAGCACAGAAAAATAAACCCCTTTGAAATGTGGTGTTGGAAGAGAATTTTGAGAGTACCTTGGGCAGCAAAGAGAACAAATAGGTCAATTTAAAAGAAATTAATCCCAACTGCTCCTTGGAAGGTCAAATATTGAAGATGAAGGTGAAGTGCTTTGGACATCAAATAAGAAGAGATAATTCACTTGAGAAAGCCTTGATGCTGGGAAAGGTAAAGAACAAAAGAAGAAGGGGATGACAGAGAATGAGATGGTTAGATGGTATTGGTGACACAATAGGCACATAACTGGGTAGTCTTAGGAGGAGGATGGATGATGGGGTGCCTGGCATGCAATGGTCCATGAGTGTGCAAAGGGTCAGACTCAACTATGCAACTGAACAACAACAACAACAATATATAAACATTGGCTGTTTACTCCATGTTCTCCAGCAACAAACCAGTCTATGGCCAGGATGCTGTTTACTATTAAAGTACCAGTTGTTTGTTTGGCAGCACATAACTGGTATCTCATCAGATGGCTGCAACAATTTTACAGTTGGAATTCTGTGTGCATGTAAATATTGAATGTGCGTTTATAACCATAGGAGGGAGAAGTCTCAATTTTCAAAACAGGGAGTCAAACTGTATTGTATTTCCTGCATTCTAATAAATCCAAAAGTAACTCCAGAGGAATTCAAATGACTTCAGTTCACCCAATTGGCCTGTTATGTCTAAAGCCCTATTCAGTCATTCAAAAAAAATTTTTTGTGAAGAGAACATATAATAATGTGTTAGGTCTGAACCTTCATTGTGGCAAAACAACTGCTATAATCTCTTATCAAGAATCAGTCTATGACATAACTTATCTATTAATTTAATACAATTTCCCACAAGATAATTAAAAGGCAAGCTTTGAATTTAAACTGTTAAAAACTTATTTCTCATGCTTTGACTAATATGAATAGGCACAACTCTCCATAATTCAGGTGTAACTTCATATTACTCAAAGACATCATATAGATTTGTAAGTCTAATTAAATGTCCTTGTGCTGTTAAGTCTCTCTTATCCAAAAGAGAAGAGCTACTTTTTATTATGATAACAATAATACACAGCAGTTTTTTATTAACAGATTAAGTCTTCACTACAACATAATTAATCATAATGATTTAGTTTGGTAGTCATGCAAATGAAATATTACATTCATGCCCCTTATTTTCAATTACTGGATAAAGAGATTAATCTTAGGTTACCACTGCTGTGGAAATGATTTACGTTTGAGTATAAACCTTGATGAAGGCATTGATGATTGGAACTGGAAGGTCTTTTGGGAACCTATTTTTAAATGCCAGTTGGTCTTGAATCCGTGAAGAATAAATTTCATTTAACAACCTGGGTGTATATGAGTGGTATCTCACCACATGGCTGCAACAATTTTACACTTTCATGTATACACATAGTTGTCAAGATCCAATCAGGTAAAAAATGCCTTCCAGTAGAACTGTAGACTCCAAAGGAAGCAGTACAGGCCAATTCCCCACCTTACTCCAGGATCTGCAAGGAACTCCAAAGCTAGCTTTAAAAGTTTGGAATACTCCTCCATCAAATCAGTCAATCTAAAGGAAATCAACCCTGTTACTTGGAAGAAGAAATACTGAAACTGAAGCTCAATTACTTTGGCTACCAAATGAAAAGAGAGGACTCACTGGAAAAGGCCCTGATACTGGGAAAGATTGAAGGCAAAAGGAGAAGGGGGCAGCAGATGATGAGATGGCTAGATGGCATCATTGACACAAAGGATGTAGATTTGGACTGGGTATGGAGGATGGCAGATGACAGAGGAGCCTGGCATGCTGTGGTCTATGGGATCGCAAAAGGCCAGACTTGACTGAACAACTTGACTGAACAACAAAAGAACAAATTTTCAAGTAGAATAGAAAGTTAAAGTGAGGAGAAGAAAATTCTGGAAGATCTATCAGTGAAACATGTTTTCCTAGAAGGAATCAACTTGCAATCTCATTTTATGCAGCTTTAGTAGAATTTATGAGAATACAATGAGTGAAAATTCCCTGGGGAGTATAACTGCAGATGCCACAAAAGAAGTAACAGTTTCCAAAGTTTTCAGCATCACCTTTTACTCATCACCTTTCCTGCTGCCCTTTCCATCTCCTGAGAGTCAAATGTAATCTAAGAAGATTTTCCCCTACAAAGACAGTTAGTCTTTCTCTTGCATTCTAGATGGAAAGCTATGACCTTTAAGGAACCTTCTGTCTTTTTTGTTGTAAGCCAATTCCACTAATGAGGAAAAGGGTGAAACATTTGAAGCAACACAAGGACTTTTCATGAGCTGCCCAGCCAAAGTAAGCAATCCTCAAATTTTAAATTGTGCTGAAAGGAGGAAAATTGTGTGAGTTTGAAGGTTTTCTCTATGGACTTCCCTCTTGCATTTTGAAGCCTTTTTGAAACATGATCTTTCATTTTGCTGAGCAAAAAGGTTCATTTATTTTAACGCACAGAAACAGAGCAGAGGTGGATCAACTCTGCTAAATTGCTTCACTTAAATTTAAAAAACATTGCCATCACTTCTGCATATGTTGGTGTCCCTTAATTGAAGTTTTGCTAAAACAAAGTATATGACTTCTGTGCTTTCTTGAATGCCATCCTCCTGCAAAAGTTGTCCAGCTGCTGAGCAGGTAACAACAGTATGTTTTAAGAGAAAGGCAGCAGCATCCACAAAGGAGGAAAGATTTATAAATTGTTGACCTTTGATTTCTACCTCTAAGTCTTTCTCTGAAGCATCAACACCATAAAAATTTTTGAGGGGATTAGATTACTTACAGGAGATCACTGTCTAGATGTTAGATAACCATCAACTTTCAGCTGCTTTGTAGACTTATGAGTAGTTTTTGTCACAGAGTAAGTGGAGCATCTCTTTCTCTCTCTACCCCCAATAATATTTAGTAATGTCCTGGAATGTTCTTCTCTTCTCTTCCTATGCATAGGAGTTCTGATAAGGCAGCATACATGTGATTATAAAATAAATAGTTTCTGATTTAAGCAATAAATTAAGAGAGGGAAAATAAAGAAAATTGTGAGCTTTCAGAAGAGCTCTTTATAACAGTTACTGCCTCATTGCCATCTTGTTTGCTAGGATAAATATGGAACCTCCTAGACTCCTGTGCCTGGTAAAGACCTTTTGCTTCATCCAATCCCAAAGAAGAGACCAACTCAGTGTGTTGGAATTAACTATGAACCACCTTTACTAAACTTTAACATATACCCAACAGATAATCCAGACCACAGGGGCATTGGAAGTGATGGAGAGAAAATCATCACGCAGGTTAGGAGGAAAACTCCTACCAGGGCCAACTGAATCCAAACCCCCTTTTCCATTTCCAGATGTGGCCTGGATATCCTTGTCTGGGAAAGCCAGACCTGCCCAAAGGCCAGGCCTGTAGCTGTTATACCCCTCCCAGTTCACACCTGTGAAATCGGGGTGCAAACACCACCCACTGACTTACCGATAGCCACTCTCCATACTTCCCGCCTAAGATGACCTAAGCAACACCTCCTGGCCAATAGCCCAAATACCCTTCTGCTCGATGTATGACAGGCAAAAAAGACTTCAAGAACAGCCAATCACTTGGAGCCAAAAAATTCCTGTCCAGTCATGTTGGTGACCAGCTCTCTTACATCAAGCTAAAGGGTGGTTGGGAGGGTCACTGAATCCTCTCCTGAACCACGAGGCAATGTAATGGCCCAAAGTACAGCAAAGTGATAAGCTCCACCTACACTATCTCTGGTCCTGCTGATAGGTTCACACTGATGGGGTGATTGGGCATGTCCAAAAGCCTGCCATATACAAATACTTGAATGAAAGTATTCACAGGAGTCAATGGCTCAATCACACAAAGCATTCCCACCTATGAAGGTGTTAGACGAGACTGCATCTTGGGTCTGACATTGTTTAACCTTTATGACAATGGCATCCCAGATTTTCTACACTCCACAGATGTTCACATGCCAAAGATTCTTAACAGACACATCAATATCCTTTCGTCTGCAAATGATATGGTGTTTGATTTTTATTTTGGAACAGCTATGCAGATGTTGGAGCTATTGAACCCTTGCAGTTAGAAGATTTCTGCAGAGTAAAGAAACATCCTTAGAAAAGTACCTATTTAGCAGATATCTACTGAATTGTATTTTTTTAAACATCAGCAGAGAAAGAAAGAAAAAGGACAAACAGGAAAGTTACTAAATCAACATAACCTTTTGTGTCCTGGTCCTAGTAAAATGTCAGTCTCTGGAGAGTCTATTAAATGTGCTTCCATTGATCTTGTAGTTGTATGCTACTTCTGTAGCAGTATGTTAACTTGGCTACAAACCACAAAAATTATAGCTATACTGTATTATCCAATATGAAAGACTTGTTGTTTCAACCAGTGTAGTGGCAATATCATTTGCCAACTTGGTTATAGACACTCTCAAAGTGTTCTGGAAACCATGTATATCCATTACTTTGTGAGAGCAGAACATCTTAAGGGGTCCAGACTCCTCGTGAAGATGGGATGCCAACAACATCCCAAATTATAGCAGGAAATTATCCAACCATGGCAAAGAAGGGAGATCAATCTCCCTCACCCTCAGATCATCCCTCTGTGCCATTGAGAAAATTAAGTCTAGTGTATGACCAGCAATGTGGGTGGGTGCGGTGACATGTTGGGATAGACCCAATATCATGGCTCTCCTGAGGTCTGCAGCTGCCCCAGAGAAACCTCCATGTGGATATCGAAGTTCCCCAGGACCAGTCTCCTAGGAGACTTCAACACCACTGCGGAGACATAGTCCGTCAGCTCTGGGAGGGAGAGTGTTGGGTCACAGGGAAATTGGTTGACCAACATTATCCCCCCCCCTCTGACTCCCACCTCAATATGCAGGCCCTCAAGGCCCTCTTGCTGTGGGCTCCATCCCTATTTATCCAGATTAACAAACCTATAATTCCCCTATGGAAACACACAAATGAAAAAGAAAAGGGGGACCCTATAAATTCAGCCAAAAAGAGTTCTAAACAGCGACCCATACCTTAATCTCACCCCCACCTCTTTTAAGGCTAATACCCTATCTATCCAATGGAAAGAAGTATAAGGGGTAACCAATCTGTGAGGGAAATAATTTCAATCACTCTAATTGGGTAATAATTAACCAATTAAGGGAATGGCTCCATGACCATGGAAATGTCTGCAGAAGCAGACAGCACTGGATCTTTGGCTTAGTAACAGAGATGAGCACTGACCCCTAGAGTCGGATATGGCTGGCTTTTGAGCAAGGGAAACCTTTACTTTACCGTTACTATCAATAAATTAATTATTAATTAATTAAAAATTAATAATAATCAGTTTCCCCACTAGGTGAGAGCCTTGTTGAGGTGTGGGGCTTGAGCGGTCTAATTAGGCAGTGTTGCCCATCTCTGTTAATGATATTAGGTCAGGACTAAAACTCACCAAAGTGTCCTCCATCTGATCCCTTGGGCAAGGTGAAAGTGGAGGGCACAGGTCATGGTCTGCCTAGCCAGAAAGTGACATGATATCCAAATGGCTAAAAACCACGTGCAAATGAACTTGATTTCTCAAGCCCATTTGCATGTGTGGAACATCTACCAGTGTGCAGACTCCTTGCTGAATCTCAACCCCAAGGTATCCAAGTTAACAATCAATAGTGCAACTAGTAACTTCCTAACTATCTCTAATAAAATCCTTTGCCTCCCACTTAAAACCTACACAATACAAATTATAAATGATATAAACAACAAATATTGTTTTCCATTGTCTTTTATATATGAAGGTGCAATTGCAGAAATGGCCACTAAACAGAATCTTATAGTAATTATTTTTGCTTGGATAAAAGACAACATTTCATCATAATAACAAACAACACGTTTGAGTTTCTTAGCATAGATTAGCAAAACAATAATAACCACATGACTGCCTCATAGCAACCAGTAACACAATAAGTTCAATTTTAAAAGCAAAATGTTCAACTTGGCCTATTCTTTCCTCCCCCTTCATTATTTATTGTGTAAATTATATGGTTGAATCATAAGGGAAAAATCTATGCATGCATATTTCATTGTAAAGTCATGAGAAGCTTGAGGCTCTTTCATACAGGATAAATAGAAATTGTAGTGGTGTGATATCTGTGTTGAAAATTAAGTTCCCCCTTTCAAAATAGAATGCCATTAAAGCTAGATCGACCCCAACTAACTCAATATTTTCAACAGAACTGCAGTTACAATAGAGAAGGATTGATAAAAATCTACAAATGACACATGTATCTTTTTTATATACATTATTTGTGCAAAGAAATTTCTTAAAAATCTATGCAGGATATTTGGGTTAGCAAAAGTATTGGTAAGTAGTTACAAAAAAAAATCTTTAAATGAAATAGAGACCTTGCATCTCCCTTCAAACATAACTTTTTCTTAAATAGCAAATACATCCCGAGGCCTTTCGTTTCATTAAATATGTATGTGTGTGTGTGTTTTAAATGAGGCATCATGTTTTCCTACATTATGTTTTCACCTCCCATGTTAGTACCTTAAGATGGCTAAAGTGTGAAGAATAGGATCTTCCAGTCACCTTTCAAAATGAATGGTCAGGTTAATGAATATGTACCATGAGAAAAGGGTGGGAAAGCTTGCCAAATGTTAATGGTGCCACAGGCACAAGGTTGACAAGTGTTTTTGGGTTAGGTTGTGTTTTTTTTTTTAGTGAAGTGTAGTCAAGCATCAAATATATGGAAAGCAGATACCCAGTGGTCACAGGAGAGTTGACAGCTTGAATTACTTGCTTGTAATGAAGATAAATAGTGTTCAAGACATGGACATTTATTGCACCCTGAAGAAAAATTGACAATGAGCTTGTTGCCAGGCAACCCCTGTTCAGCATATGAGACATAGACTTCCTGTGACTTGATTGCTATCAATACTTTAAAAGGAAGGAGAGGGCATGTCATATGATTTTCTGTCTGCTTATGTTGCGAGAATGTGGCTGAAAATAAACATTTTCATGCATCATGAACATGAAAGGATCCTAAGAGTTTACTCTCAGTAAGATAAATAAAAGTATATATGTGGACTCAGAGCGATGTATGCATACTATCATGGATACATACTAGCATATTACATATTGTTTAATATCTTTCTAACAGCAACAACTTCTAAAAGGAAAGCTCTTATTTTTCAAGTGTTCTTACAGCTTTGGAGACACTTAGGTCTAAATCTGAATTGCTAGTCTCAGCTACAGTAAACACACTGAGTCGATTTCTAAATGGTACATTGACATACACACAATGAAGACTATTTGATAGTAAGATGAGCTACCCTTTGGTTTTACAGATATTGCTTTCTGCCTTACTGCAAACTCAGAAAGCAGTAATAGCTTGTGAGATGCTGGCCTGCCTCTTCGGTCACAAGCTAAGCTAATATCAGTGGAAGCAGCAAGCAAATGAGCAGAGTTGTACTCCTTTTCCTAATGCTCCTGTGACTTATCCTACTTGAATCCCGTACAAAGTTTCAAATTTCAGTCAAATAGCCACTCAGTCAATCGGACTGAGAACTGCATGCTTCAAAGAAAAAAGGAAAAATCCTCCCATCCTCCTGACCTCCTGAAAATAGAAGAGATGTAAATCCATCTCTGTTCTGGAGATAACACTGCAAAATGGCTACCTACAATATGGACTGAGGAATCCCTTTCCAGGATGTCACAATTTGAATTTTTACAGTATCGCCTTTATTGTCTAAGGTTGTTCTTTTTAATTTCTCAGTTTAGAAAAAAAGACCTTGAAATGCTGAAACAATATTTGGTGCTTTGGAGAGATCTGCTTTGAGTTGCTTTGGATTGCATTACAGTAGTATTCAGTGGTATTTAACACCCTTAACTTCACCTTAGAATCTGGATAAATTTCAAAACCAAGGCATGTCCTTATTAGAGACCAAAGCCCTTTCAAAAGTGTGTTGTTTAAAATACTGTTTTAGCTGCTGAAGCTCAACAAAGATGCAGCCAGCCTAACATTTTGGGGTAAGAGTTCTACATTTAAACTATTGCTCTTATAACCTAGTCTATCAAGGTCGGCGTGAGGAATGTGCAAAAGGTCCTCTGTTGAGCATCTCAGACTTCAAGCAAATATATTATGGAAGGAAGCTATATATTTAGAACTGTAAATATTAAACCCAGAGCCTTTTTAAAACTGAGCTCAGAAGCAAATTGGAAGCCAATGTAGTTGGTTTAAGGCTAGCTTTGTATTGCCTTAAAAACACACCTCAAACAAGAGCCTGGCTGCCACATTTCCCAATAGCTGCAGCTTCTGGGCATGTTTCAAAGGCACCCCTACTACATATTACAGTAGTCTAATGAGATGGTAATTAAGACATACATCACTATAGCCAAATACTGTATATGTGTTCTAAAAATGGATACAGCTACTGCTCTAGCCAAGTTGGGCAGGAGACTTCCTGTCCAGAGCAAATAGCTGGCTTTGCAGGAACAATATTGGTTACAACAGCACCCCTAAATTGCGAATCTGGGCTGCACTTTTAGGAAAATCACATTTTAATCCTGAACAGGATGCAATCCCAGATTAGTGTTTTTGTTAACACAGAACCTCTCTTCTGTCTGGAATGAGTATCAGTTTGTTCACCCAAATTCAAACTTTCATTAAATTTAGAATCAATTCAGGGCTTCCAATGCTTCTTTGGAATCAGCTTTTTAAATGAGAGATGAGAGCTAGGTATCACCAGCAGGAAGTTGAGACCCAAACCCTGGATAATCTCCCCAATGGATTCAATAAAATTAAAAAAAAAACCTTCAGGAGCAATAATGAGCCATGGGCTACTGTCAAGATCTGAAGCAGGGCTAGTGTTTGCAGGATGAGATCCCCAAAGGTAGCTTTGATTCTCACATGATTAGACCCAGACTGAGTGGCAGATCTAATGTTTGTAGGGCTAGACCCTGCTTCTTCAGCTGTTATGTCCCACTTTAGAACCTTATGAAAGATTCTAGAGTCTCTCTAGACCATCAAAAGCTCCACCTGGAGGCCTGGAAGGCTGAACTATATAAGAACCAACTCTTTGCACATAAGCTGCTTCAGTAGTAAAGGTTATTGGACTTGTGGGGCTTGCTGATCATTGTTGATTCCTGCCTCTGAAGAGTTCTTGCCTCTTTCTTGTCTCCAAAGATCTGTGTGGCTCCTGTTTCCAAAGACTTTTTATCCTATACCCAGTTCCTGTGGACTGCTTCCAAGCCTCACCCAGATCCTTGCTATTTGAACTCAATCCTTGCCCTGCAGCAGATCCTGAAGGTTTTCTGCCTCACCTGCTCTCTCAGTCACCTAATGGTTGGCTTGAATGGATGATCCTATTGTCCATATCAACCTTGTATCCCTGTCTACCTTGGGTTTGATTTTGGACTTGGACTTTGATATGGATACTGTTGTTTGGTTGCACTGGGTCCTGGTGCTTGTGTTACTTGTGAACCACCCATGCCTCACCCTCTGACATCTACCCTTAATCAACTAAATAGCACCATCTGCTTGCAACATTCAGCCAAGAAGAACTAAAACCACTTCAAAGTGCACCAAAGTTTTATAGAAGCCAAATGACCAAAAAGTGTGCCATTACTACTTATATCCAATAATATCAAGAGTTTCAGCAGAAGCACTTTTCTTGTCCATTTCCCAATGCAGCCAGTTTGAAAGTGAAAAGCATTCTGGAATGCTGTGACCAGGCTATTAACCTGGATCAATTAAGGGGACCATAAAAGTCCCTTTTTATGACAGAATTCATGGATGCAACCATACACTGCTCGAAGAGCTGATTATGAACTGTAAAGCACAATATAACTGTTGACCATCCAAGTGGAAAACATAAAAGACCACATTAATCTTTTTGAGCACATCCAGGTTTTAATATCTTTGTAGGAGGCCTTTGACTGTGGAGACCACAACAAAATGTGGCAAGTAATTAAAGAGATGGGAACACCTTACAGGCCTCATGAGAAATCTGTACATGAATCAAGAAGCAACAGTTAGGACAGAATACGGAATGACAGAGTGGTTTGGAATAGGAAAAGGAGTAAGACAAGGCTGCATTTTGTCACCCTGCTTATTCAACTTATACACAAAGCACATAATGCACAATGCAGGGATGGAGGAATCACAATTTGGGATCAAAATTGCTGGGAGAAACATCAACAATTTGAGATATGCAGATGATACTACCCTAATGGCAGAAAGTGAGGAGGACCTAAAGAAGCTCTTGATTAGGTTGAAAGAAGAAAGTGCAAAAGATGGCTTGAGACTCAATATAAAGAAAACAAAGATCATGGCAACAGGCCCTATCAGTCCCTGGAAAATAGATGGGGAAGAAGTAGAAGCAGTGACAGATTTTACTTTCTTGGGATCAAAACTCACTGCAGATGGTGATTGCAGCCATGAAATAAAAAGGTGACTGATTCTTGGGAGGCAAGCGATGAGAAACCTGGGGAGCATAGTGAAAGTATTGTCAAAGCAATGGTATTCCCTGTGGCAATGTATGGTTGTGAGAGCTGGACCATTAGGAAAGCGGAGCGCAGAAGAATAGATGCCTTTGAGATGTGGTGTTGGAGGAGAGTTTTGAGAGTCCCCTGGACAGCGAGGAGAACAAATAGGTCAATCTTAGAAGAAATCAACCCTGACTGCTCCTTAGAAGGTCAAATTGTAAAGATAAAGCTAAGGTACTTTGGACATGAAATGAGAAGATTCACTTGAGAAAGCCTTGATGCTGAGAAAGGTGGAGGGCAAAAGAAAAAGGGGGCAGCCAAAAATGAGATTTTTAGATGGTATTGTAGAGACAATGGGGACAGAACTGAGCAAGTTGAGAAGGATGGTGAAGGACAGAAGTGCCTGGTGGGCAATGGTCCATGGGGTCGCAGAGGGTCGGAGTCGACTGTGCAACTGAACAACAACAAGGAGGTGCTTTTCTCAAAACTGCCATCTTCACAGAAACATTTTATGGAGATGCACAAGAGGGCTTTCTCATTAGCTCCACCCAGGTTGTCACACTTGCTGGGAGCTAAACTGAAATTATCTGTTATCCTTCTGCCATAATTTTGTTTTAATCAAAACAGTTTTATAGTTGGATGTACTTGTTGCTTTTTCTTAATACTGTATGTTTTAATTAGGCTTTCAAGCTGTTTTTATAATGTAAGCATATTTTGACTTATTTCAGTTATTGCTACCTAGCCCGAGTGTCACTTCTGGAAGAAAGTGGAATATTAATTTAATGGACAGATCAAAAGATTGATTGAGGGAGACATATCTTGGTCTGACCAACAGATAAGATAAAATATGGTTCTGAAAGGGAGAAAATCTGTTTTTGTGAACTTAATGACCTTTGAAAAATTGGCTTATTTGTTTAAGCTATTTTACCTTTATTTTTCAGCTGAAAAGGCTACAAGAGTGGCTTACAGGATCAATATTAAAACAATCTCTATCTTCAGGCATACTTTGCAAAAGATGTGACACAAAGCAAAAGGGAGAAACTAGGAATGTAAGGTGAATTTTAAAGTGAAATGACTGATGGATATGTATGTATTTTCCCTTTGTTTACTTTAAAAAGCAAAGCAAGACAAAACTGTCTGTAGCATTTATCCTGGACTCGACTTCCTATGAAGCATCATGCAAGGATTGATTTCTTTTAAAAACTTATAAGGGATTATGTGCCTGCCTTACCAAACCCATCAAAAAATTTAGTTAGAGTAATTGCTAAACACTTCTTCCAAAGTAAACTGTGTTTTGCTCAGGGGAGTCCTACGTGGGAAGACTTCCGGTTACTGTTTTTGCATTTTAAGCTATGTGAGAAATTCACGAACATTTCCCTCAAATATAAAATACATTCTGGGAAGAAGAGGAGGAGGAACTGTCATTTTGTGACTGACAGCAGTTGCTTTCAATGAAGGAATGACTTTGCTGATGCTTTGCAAAGCAGGAAACAGGTTTCTTTACAAAAGTGGTTCCCAACCTTTGGTTTTTGGACTTCAATTCCCAGAAGCTTAAATCAATTCCCCAAAGCACTGATCAGCCAATGTACTGACTTAGGCTTCTGGAATTTTGAAGTCCCCCTGTGGTGTGTGTGCCTCATGTTGAGAACCACTGCATTACAATCCGTATTCTGTACAAACCCCAAAGAAAACAACTTATGTCTTAAATTGTGCTAGCTAAGCAGGACACAAGTATTTCCATTTAAAAACAATACATCTTACAAAGGATTGGTACCTGGCATGTATATATGCATTTTAGTGTTGCCATAGCAAACACTTTAAAAAAATAATATTAAGGCTTATTAATATTGATTTAAAAAGACCAAAACCAAATTGTTAACTTCCTTAAAATAAGTTTTTGAATGGACAAAGAAAGGAAGAGCTTAAAATGTTAGCCTCTGGGCACACAACTATTTAAGTGCAGTCTAAAACCTGTTTGCACTAAGTGCTATGGTGTGGTATGTAAGTGTAATTGCTATTGCTGTTATAACTACTGGACATGCAATAAGCTCACATATCAGAGAGAAGCATTTTCTTGACCCCCCCCCCTTTGTTCCTGCAAGAAATAACTTACCTAATGGATAAAACTGGAAAGTTGAAGGCGAAAAATGGCAGTGGATTCCTTCAAACAATAGGATCTAACCTTGTTCTAAAACCAACCACCATTATCTGGAGTTCCCATCACACTCTGTATAAAAACATATTGTTTGGTGAAGTAAACAGAAGACAACCACCACTAAACTGAATCTTAAAAAAAGTCTCTTGGAGTGAAGAACTCTCCAACAGAGCTCTTTAAACCTGAAGTGCTAATTGCCTGGTAATGAAAAATTCAATCACAAGGCTATTAAATTGCTAAGTACTAAGCAGATGGATGGAATCCAAGCTAGTAGAGGCAGACAAGAACTATAGCTTGAAAAACAATGTAGGGTATGATGTGCCAAAATTCCCCCAGGTGACATCCACATCTTGACTTTTAAGAAAGAATTCGTACTAGTTCTGTTTCAAAGCCACACAGAGCTAGGTACAAATATATATTTTCAAGATGGAATCTATTCTTCCTACAAGATGCTCATTTTCACATCACAGCTGTTTCCTACATAAACCTGCTTGACCACTTAGCTCTGCTGGGGAGGCCTCCCTCCAAGTTTTACCATTGAAAACAGTACATGATGTGGAGACATGGGGAAGAGCTTTCCCACCCATGGCATCTCAACTGTTGGCATGCCTCCATTTCACTGTCAGATCAAAACATGCTTAATTATTAAAATCTTTGAAGTTTGAGATTCTTGGACTCCTCAGGTTTTAAGGCAATACTCTTAATGCTATGATCTTGTGTGTCTTTAAAACTGTTTAATTCCTAACTGTGTCAAAGATTTTATATTTTTAAATCATTTTATTCAGCTCTGTAACTCTTCCTGAGATCTTATGATATACCATAACGTTTGCTATAAAAGTTTAAAATAAAAATGTCAAAGTGTACTACATATATTTGTAGTTTGCTGTGCTCTGCTATATAGTTGTGTAGTAATCGGAGTCTCTGGAGAAAACAAGTTGGTGATTTTGCAGACTCTCAGCTGGTATACAGATATGGGAGGAAAGTCAAAATGTTTGCCATGTTGAGGATGCGTACACTGCATAACTCTTGACAAGATCTGTAGTTAAAATAAATGTAAGTTGTTTTGCAACGTATTTTAAATGCTTACCTCCTGTTTTGTAAGCACTGCATCGTATGCATCCTCAGTAGAAGAGTGTGGAACAGGGAAACTCCAGTGAAAAGAAAGGGCAGGTTTTACAAAAGTATTGCAAGTGCTACCAAAATTCACAAGTTAAAATTTCAACATTGAAAAAATGATGAAAAGGTGGACGGGGCCATGTCCAAGAAAAAAGCATAGGATTTTTAGCATGATTTTTAGCATCATAGTCCTTGTGATTTTGGGGGGGGGGCATGGTTGGGCTCATGCATATCAAGCTATTTTAAGCTATTTTGGGTAATCACTTTTGGCAATATCTACTCTGCAAAAAGAAAGACAAGTAGCTGTCAGAAGTTATGGGTCCTTCATAGTGTTTCTGCTGGAAAGAAGAATTATAGTTTCTCAGCAGCCCATCTTCCTGTAACAAGGAATTTTCTTTCTTTATTTCTGCCTTCACCTTTAAAGTTCTAGAATAGCTGGGTGACTATTAACAGAAGAGTTGTTTTTTGTGAACATGCTAACCTCCAATCACAAACTTATTATCTCCTTTTGCAGTAACATGTGAATCCACTCAGCAGTGACTTTGCCTATCATGTTTCTCAATGCTGTTCATTTAAGTGAAAGTCACTTTTGTGGCAAAGAAAAATACAGAAAGTTACAAAATCATTTCCAGTTGAAAGGGTCAGATCTGCTAGTGCAGTGAAAGAAATCTCCACGTGATCCCAGAAAGTTGGTGCCATTCAGGATAATGGATTTATTTGGAACTAGACCTGTTATAAGACAGCTTTGTATGTTCCTATCATTCATAAGTGCTGAGGAAGACAAAGCACACCAGCAGCCATAAATATTTATTTAAAGCCATACAGTGGTACCTCGCTTAAAGAACATAATGCATTCCATGGGATTGCTCTTTAAGCGAGTTTGCTCTTCAAGTGAAACACCATTGTAAGTGGCCAATTATGACTTCTGTTGGGGGGGATTGTGAACCCTGATTTAGTTGTTAAGCAAGTTTTTTGGTTGGTTTTAGTTGTTAAGTGAGGTAACCATTCAGAGAAAATTCTACTCTTTAAGCGAACAAATAGGTCAATCTTAGAAGAAATCAAACCTGACTGCTCCTTAGAAGGTCAAATAGTAAAGATGAAGCTAAGGTACTTTGGACATCAAATGAGAAGAGAGGACTCACTTGAGGGCAAAAGAAGAAGGGGATCGCCCAAGATGAGATGGCTGGATGGTATCGTGGAGATAATGGGCACAGAGCTGAGCGAGTTGAGGGGGATGGTGGAGGACAGGAGTGCCTGGAGGACAGTGGTCCATGGGGTTGCAGAGGGTCGGAATCGACTGTGTGACTGAACAACAACAACAAAAAAAGCGAATTACTCTCTAAGCGAGGCACTTTTTATGCAAGGTTTTACTATACTTCCATTTCAGCCAAGTACTAGACATGCTCAAAATTTGGATTGCCTGCTGTTTTCATTTGGGCCTATTTTAAAAGATAGTAAGTATAGATTGGGACTATTGTCATTTTCAGTTCAGTACAGCCTATGAGGCAAGTTTATAATAGATGTGAGGATGCTAAATGGATCCCATTAGCAAAGGTTTCAGCCCAAGAATATCTTTGCAGTTTGAAATCTCATCAGGTTGGGCTAATACCCGAGCATTTGTATCTCAGTAGAACCCTGTATGCTTTTTAAAGCTTGAATATGTAAGTATTGAATTGATTCTGCTGAAGTTGTTAACCAAAGAGCCAAACTTGCTAAAGTTTCCAATAGTTTCAGAAAAAACAGCACCATTTTATTTTCTTCTCTTTGCCTAAAGACAAAGCTTTCTCTCTACTTCTTTGATTTCCAGTCCCGTGTTTAGCTTAAATCCCCACTGAACAATTACCTGACATTGTACCACAGGAAATCTATTTACTCTCCACAATTTCCCCAGGCTTAAGAATGCCAGCACACTGGACACATGGTTGACAACACTGTTCTAAAAATTAAATTCTTCTTAGTTGTTTCTGGCAGGGTCCATAATAACATTTTATCAAAAACTGAGAAAAGACAATGTTTTGAAAGTGAACCGTTCCTCTTCTATCAAATCGGTAGTTGGCTGGATCCATTTTATCTTTATTTTATTTTTTGTGATTTGATGGAGCATTCTTCTGTCTGTGAATGCTAAATATCAGAACATTCAGGTGCTAATGTATTGTTATTCACATCACATTCTGAATGAATTATTGGCACATTCATCAGGTGGCGGTTGTGGTGTGTTAAGCACAATGAAAGAGCATATGCCATAGATGAAGCTTCCACATCACAAGATAAGTGAAATGCAAGCTGTGAGGACAAAAAGGAAAACTTTGCAAGACAAAGGAGTGAATGAATAAAAGTTATGGAAGCTCAAGGGAAAAAGAGAAACAGAAATTATGATTGCAATTCCATTCACAGTTGTTTTTTTAAGAGCACATTAAAGTAAGAGAGTGAATAAGAGAACTTGGAATTTTTAACTTTTTACAGAAACAATAGATTTTTACTCCTCATTCTTCTTTGTGGGCTCAGGAAAACAACAATACCCTGATTCCTGTAGATTAGTTTTCTTCAACTGTACATCTTTCTCTCAGCACTGCACCACAGAGTGAATAGATGATAGCTTTCAGAGTTTGACATTGGCCAGAAAGATTAGCAGTAGTGTTGTCATTGACAAATTAGATATATTAAATCTTTGCCACAGGGAACCCACAATGGTAGATGAATCATCTTTAAGCAGGGTATCACTTACAATACTGCTGGGGAAGAAGTGAATTATAATACAGGGATTGTATATATTGCATTGACATTCTCATTTTATAGATTATTTTGTATAGTGGTTTTAGAATTCTAACCAATAGGTGTTGATGTACCTTCACAAGCATTTTAGGTTTGGCAAGTACAAGGATTTTGGTCTATAACAGTGGCAAACTCAGGAATGTTCTTAGCAATCTTTTTCTCTTAATAAATTTGTAATCAGATATACTTGAAAAGCCATATCAAAACAGTAATTCATAATTTCAGCCATAAACAAAGCCTTTTTTTGTTCAGTCGCACAGTCGATTCCGACCCTTTGCGACCCCATGGACCACTGTCCGCCAGGCACTTCTGTCCTCCACCATCCTCCTCAACTCGCTCAGCTTTGTGCCCATTGTGTCTACAATACCATCTAGCTTCATTAATAATTTGTAGTTGGCCCTACTTGGGAATTCTTACATGTATCAAAAACAAAGAAACTAAAAACATCAAATTTGATGAAGGGAGAATGAATTAAAACAAAGCACTGGAAATTGATCAAGGAAAATCTCTTTTAACTTCAATATTTAAAATCTCTTTAGACACCAATCTGATCTTGGCTTAGCAGAAATGTGTATTTTGGTCATACTAGGCACTACTATGTATATTTAGAAAGAAATTCACCACTACAGCCAACTTGCACTGTAGAAAGTGCTTCTTTGGGGGTACAGAATGTGCTCACAACCAGTGGGGGACTCTGGTTGGAGATATTGGCACAAATTAAGTTTGTCCTAGAAAACCCTTTATATTTGTAGCCATTCACTCACTTGTAAAATGTTTCTGAAGTGTGAAATTTAACAGCTGAATTTGACATGTTCTTGCTTTCACACAAAAATCATGTTTCAATGTCAGAAAGATAAACTTAAACTTATTAGTTTAGCTATGCATTAATATCAGTTCTTATGATGCCAGTTCCAAAGAACATTTTTTTCAAACACTTGGTCAGTTTATGTTAATGCAGGGGTGCCCAAACTTTATGACAGCCATGGGTGCTTTATGGTAGTGTTTTGCACATGTTTGGGCACATTTAACTTCTACTTCCAGGAGTGGCATAGGCTTGATTATTAGGTGCCATGGGCCAGATCCGGCCAGCAGGCCATAGTTTGGTCACCCTTGTACTACTGTACCTACTATCTTCACTATTACATTTTGTCTATTCCCTACTTTTTCCTCCTCTTTTTCTTAATTTTATTTTATTTCCTTTGGTTGGACCAAATGAAGATTTTAAAAAAATGAAAAGGAAGAGGTGACATTGAATTTCTATTCCAGTTTAATTTTTGACTTTTGGACAAAAGAGAACATTTGACTCACATATCCTTTCTTCCTAGCTTTGAAGAAGAACTGATGATATTTGCTTTCATACTTTGGAAAAGTCTCCCTCTCTCTTTCATTTTTTATCCCCCCACAAACAACTTTCACAACAAGCCCACAGCAGTGTGGACCCTGGCTATCTTGCCTGGGGATTCTGGAAGATGGAAGCTTGAAACATACCTTTCTCAGTGTGCTGCAGTTCATGTCTGTCTCCTATTGGATGATAAAGGCAGCTGCATTATCTGACACAGATTAGAAAAATAAGAGATAGGCTATCCAACTACTTAGAGTGATGAAACTCACTGTAAGCAGCAATTCCTATTCTTGCTCCTCCTACTCACCAAAGTGCAAAATTAATCAGTCTTTAGCACTATTGAACAAAACTATTTTGATCCCATTTTCTAAATGTGCTATCAGGAGCTTTCTGTGCCTGTCTTGCATTTTCACATCATTAAGGTTCAAAGATCAGTTTCATTTGATGTACCTCTAGTCCATGATAACTTCACATACATTCACTTCAAAGTCCATAATGTCTCATTTCCACATTAATCTCCACACTTTTCATTCAAGGTTTCTTTCTTTTTAAGCTCTGCAAGGAGATTTGCATTGAAATAAATAATCAAATCCATTTTCTCGAGGCTGAAGAAGTGGAACCTCGCCACTCCCACAGTTTTGGACTAAGAGAAAAGCTTCTGCTTTATTCACTAAGATGGCAAATCAGACAAGAAAAAAACAAAAGTAAAAAAAAATTACAATATTGTGGCACTTTAAAGAATAAATGATATAGAGTAATTCAGTGAGAACTTTGATAGATCAAGTCCACTTTCTCAGAGTGAGACTGTACAGCAATCATTTGTAGATGGGCTCAAGTTATAGAGACAGTGATTGGTTAGATTAGTAAATTGGCTTTAAAAATGAAGAAAGCAGTAAGCTGTATAGACATATAATAAAGTAATGTCTCATTTGATCAATACAGTAATTTTATTGTGTCTCATACTAAGAAGTGGGTTGACAAAGTGAATAAGATTATTTATCTTGGCTAGGTGTCAGACAATGTGAGATGGAAAACTCTATCTACTGTGTGAATATTCACATTTAGCAGGAGACTGGATTGCCTTTCTCTGAACACCAAAATATTAAAAATACTTTATAATATAAACTATTTTCTCAATACTGTAATGGGGATACCAAGGCTGTAGTGGAAAATATGAAAATGCACATTTTGAATTGTTAGAGTCAAATCTTCCCGCTTATTTTTTTTCCTTATCCTCTGCTTCTCATCAAAATCATATTAAAGAATTTCCATGACAAAATTCACCACTCTAACTGCAATGAAAGAAAATTATTTCCATTTCAGAGTGGAACTGAGGGCTTCAAAATTCATTTAAATGAGGCAGATCTGAAACTTCTTTGGCTGCCTTCCAGATCTTGCATAAACTCTCTCTTTTAAAAATTGGAGGGAACATTGATCATGATGGCATTTGCATGCAAAGAAAAAGCTACAATACTAGGCTTTTATTTTTTTTATATGTGAAGACAAAAGGAATTTAAAGGACCTTAAAGATCATCATATTTATTGTAGAATAGGATTTCAGGATGTAGAGTTCTTTTCAGCAAATGCAGAAAAAAGTATCTTCAGTTCTGGGTATATATGTGGTTGGCTGGAGCAGGATGGAACTGTAGGCACTGAAATTATGGGTAGAAGGAGATGCAAAAGGTAAGCAGTCAGAGCTTTAGCTAGGGGTGTGTGAAGTCTGTCTGCAAACTTTGTGGTTCAAATTCTGATGATGATGAAAAGCCACAGATACAATGTACTTGACTCAAATGAAAGCAAGACCAGCCTGCTTCAGCATAGTTTATTCAGTAGGGAAGAAGCATTCGAACAACACATATCATTCACTAGCCTAGGTGCACAATTATCTCCTCAAAGATTGTGATATTTTTGAACCACAATCAGTCATACCCTAGTAACAGCAACTTTGTGTAGCTGGCTAATCTTTCTCACACTAGGTTAGGCGAAAGGAACTGCAGAATGAACTCACCCAAAGGTGCCTTCATTTTGCCAGTTTCATGTCTGACCTAGATACAGAAGAAGAAGAAGAATCTGAGAAACGGGATGAGGGACAAATATTATCCCACCTGAAATGGAAGGAGGAGCAAAATGAGAATATAGAATAGAGATAGAGTTGAGAAAGGGAATAGGAACTTTATAGATGTTCACACTCCTAGAATGAAATGTGCAAAAATAAACTGACCACAACAGCACAAAATCAAGTTACTAGTGCAAAACAGAGACATGAACATTGAAAAGTTTCTTTCATCTCAGGTTATTTCATGAAGGCTGCTTTTGGTTTTCATTTAGTGGTCATTTCATGTAACATGAAAAGAAAATCCTCTTTGGGGTTCTTTTGTTTTAGCTTTGGCATGTCATCCTGGAATCTCCCCTTGAAATTCCTTTATTCAAGGACAGTCACCTTAAGAATTGTAGCAAAATAGTGCTATGTGTTGTTTCAGCACCTAATATTTGTCTGTAAGAAGATCATAGCTTCATACATACTGTGTGTTAATGGTAATACAATTTCTCCTTTTTCCATTTCCAGTTGAAAGAAGGTAAAATTATAATTGGTGGACTAGACAAATTCTCTGGGGTACCTGGTTATCTTCCATTCTGTCACTGAATTTTGCCGAAAGGGAAATATAAGGTGAGTTGGGGGAAGACATGGTTCTGCTCAGCCAAAACCTCTGCAGGGAATTCAAGAATAGCTAATGTGAATTTCAATGAGGCCAGTGTCACATTTGCATTTCAAAACCAAACTGCCAATCCAATTGCTATATGTATGTCTATTCCACAGCAAACACTGACAGCATGGGCAGAATGCATTCATTTCAAACAGCTGTGTGCAAACCTCTTGACATGCTTATTGGGCTAGGGTCTGCAGAATTTAGTACAATAAGAACGAATAAGGACAATAATTAACATCAGTACATATGATTGTTTAGAACAGGGGTTTACAGCCCACGCCCTGCAGCCACTTTCGGTGCCTGAGCTCTTTATGTGTGGCTCCCCAATCTGCTTGTTTAGTGCCATCACTCTCAAGACATTTACTCCTCAGACCTACTCTGTTCTTACTGCCTCAAACAGCACCATTTAGTATTGTTTTCCCAGTTTCTTTCTTTCAAAGAAACACAAAAGCAGCATTCTTTCTTCTGTCAGCCCCTCCTTGGTCTTCTCCATATTAGCATTTTTGCCATTCTCGGTGCTTTGCCAGTCAACAGAGCTCAGGTACCCACAACATTAACATTTCTTTATTGGCCTCTGAATGTTTACAATTGATCTAAACTGGTAGGTTAGTGATTTTGTTACATTTTGATTTAAGATGTGGTTCTCTTTAGGCACTGGACATGGTCACATGTTCCAGAAAGTTGGAGGCCACTGGTCTAGAATATATTCTAGAATGGTCATGAGTATGCACATTATTAACATTGTGTATTCAGTTTTGTATTTGTTTCTATTTATTTGGTTCACATCCTGCCTCTTTAATTTAAGGTGATGGCAATTCCACCTTGGGCTATTTCATTTATTATTATTCTGAGTAGGAGGAAAGGACCAGGACTGTGTATCTGGCCTGGTTATTAGCTTGGATATGCATCCTTTGCAGTAACTATGCATGCCAGGATAAATAAGAAAGTAGCTATGATACAACATATAAGAGATAAAGGCTTTTTAGGGCCTCAACATATAAAAAATTTTCTTAGTCATCATAGCTGTCTCCCTATGCCTCATCTTCAGAGGAAAGGAAGGTCATTTTTTTGTGTCTCATCAGAATATTGCTGTATAGTAAACTGTAACTAAGTTCCCAAGACCCCTAATATAAAATTGATAGCATGAGTACTATCTTTACCTCAGAGTCTGTGCCTTCTGATTCTAATCTTTGGCAGCAAAACTGTTCCACCAGGTGCTCAGAACACCAGCCACTGTCATGATAGGAAAACTTAGAAGACAGCTGGTGGGCAACTGCAGCAATCTTGCCCTTCTTGTAAGTTGCCCCCTCCAATTACTGTACCACTAATAATGAATAAGAAAATGAAAGACAGTTTTATTTCTCTTTTGAACTTGTTGAAATAACAAGAACAATGGTAGACAACTACAGGAGGGCTGGCATTGCTGCCACACAACCTATTGGGAGCCATATGTTCTACAGATACCACCATCTACAGTTCTTCAAAATAAGCATTTATGCTTTAGTAAGTAACCCTTGTAGCTTAACTTAAGTAGCAAAGCTCCAAGATTTAAGCCTTTGCTTCTTTTAAAACAAAATGCATCTGGGCAGGGGAACAATTGTTCCAGAATTTTGAGTGTGTGGAACAGTAAAGGCAGATCTTGGGTTGGTAACAAAAGCAGGTATGGAGAGTACCTGTTGCCTACAGGATCTTTACGACCAAACTCAGGACCAAGGCAAATTTTGGTGTTTTTTTATGAATGTGGAAAAGCTAATAGCAATAGCAATTAGAGTTATATACTGCCCCATAGCATTTAGGGTATTCTCTGGGTGATTCACAAGTTAATTAGCATTTTGCCCCAATATGCTGGGCACTCATTTTACTAACCTCAGAAGGATGAAAGGCAGAATCAACCTTGACTCTTGGTCAGGATCAAACTCACAATGTTCTGGCTGTAGTGCAGCAGTTTAACAACTGTGCCACCAGGGCTAACCAAAGCAAAGGTGATGGTGCTTTATATCCAGTGAATGCTGCATAGGAATTGTATAGCATCCAGCCATGCTAACTGGAAATGACAGGCCTGTCATGCAAACATAAATAATAGAGAGTACCATTTAAGACATACAAAATGCTCTATCCTCTGTTACACCTCTTCTTTTCAACTTCACTTACTGTGTGACAGAGCTGAAGACTAAAATCTATGGAATGTGAGTGTTTGAATGTGGACACTTAAGATTCTGCACATCATCTTTAGGCCCAACTGGGTACCTTTTAAAAAAAGAAAGTAGAGAGGGAGAGATTCTCAATTACACATCTATTTTGTAGACATAAACCCCCAGAAACTAGTTTAATGAAAAAGCAGCAGTAGTATTATCCTAAAATAGACTATGTCACAATATGGGTAGGTACAAATGAAAATAATTTTTAAAGTTATATGCTGTGTTTCCTTAAAGCTTCTTCTAAATTACTCATTTATGAAAGTTTATACTTTCTGTAGCACTCCTACACATATTTAGGATTAAGTTTAGGTATTAGACAGAAGAGGAAGAGTCCCAAATGTTTTTTCATCATACTTCCTTTTTTTATTTCCAAGAATCCTTTTACCATCAATCAACTCCTTTTTAACAAAATATTTAAAATGAAAAATAAAGATAAATATTTAACAAAATGATTTACAAATATTAAAAAGCACAGTTTCCCTCTGAGAAATCATGTATTTGCCACAGAAACATGTTTAAACTGATTGTTTTTCCTTTACAAATACATCACATTTCACCCTTGTGTCCTATGTTGGAATTTTTTCATGCCCCGTCTCTGGTGTTGTGCTGTATAGTCTATGCTCGAATGAGAAACTGCGGAGACTAGGAGAGCAGGCCCCTGCTTCCCCTGAACCATACCAACCCCATTTTTAAAGAAATTAAATATGCTATATTAGATCCAAAAAAGGTGTGTGAGGGCAATGAAGGAGAATGAAAAGCACAGCCCTAGACTCATATATCTTCCTCTATCACATATTTGTCCCCTGTCACCTTCTAAAGCTCTCTGTCTAGATCTGAAATGTTGTCATAAGTTTTGGGCTCTGGTCTTTAGGAAGATGAATTTGAACTGGAAGTATCTCCAATTCATAGCTTTCTTATACATTTGCCTGTTAGACAAAGTAAAATATATTGCACTCATTACCTGTCAGATCATCTCTCTGGAAGATCTTCTACCCACCCTGAGAAAGGTGAAAATACTTTCTAATTGGAATTGTGCTTTCTTGGTGGCAGTAGTCCATTATTTTGCCAGGCTCCCCACCTTCTGTGTTAAAATATATATATATTGACAACTAAGATATTTCAAAGAGGCTTTCAAGAATATTCTTCCCTTTGATGGGGTTTCCTAATTTTTTTGCTGTCTGGCTTGTGGTTATTGCCACCTATCTTTATCATTATTTGGTCTAATTGTAGGATACTGAGGTTTGAGTTGAGGGAGGAGGGAATAGATGGTTTATGCCTTATTATATAACTTTCAAAATGTCTGGCCGGACATCCTACTACAGTAATGGAGTAGACCGTACAGCCAGTGACTCAATGCCGAGCGTTGGGAGGCAGTAAATATCCTGACACCCTAAAGGGGCCATCAGCTATGGGTGGATGAGCCCCTTTTGGGGGGAGACGGTCCCCTCAGTGGAGGAAATGCCACTGGAAACCATCACATTGGGCCCAACGGTGAAATGAGCATAGGAGGAGCTCTGATTCCCAATGGTCATTGAAGTGGAAGAGGCCATGCCAGATGGACTGGTTGTGAAGGTACACCTTGATAATATCCTCAAGGCTGCAGCAGTCCATTGCAGTACCAGTGTTGAATCCTGCATGTCTCATTTCATGTGTACCACAAGAGATGGCTCCGAGATCATAGTGTGTGGGCCACTTCATTGCAAGTTGGGATTCACCTAAAACAAATTTTCCTGCTTCAGGAAATAATGCATTCTCAGGTATAAGTTGCAGCTGACAATGATATAATGGATTTCCACTATATTGAGCAGTATAAAAATTTAACAAATAAATAAATAAAACAAGAAGGAGATGAATGGTCACAAAACTTAGAAATCCATACATCTAGCCATTTATCACAAAGTTGCCATCGCAGGCATTTTGTGTGTGGTATTTATATTTTTATGCTTGTATTATATAAAGGCTGACTTTCCAAGAGTGTGAGCATCATTTTTATTGATCAGTCCTCATTACTGAAAAGAATTGGGGCTCTATATGAGAGAACATATTCACACCTTATGCACTTCTAGCAGAGCTAAGTTATTACACAGGAATTTATGCATTATTTGAGCAACAACATGTTATTATGCCAGCGGGACTTTTTGCTCAGCAGAAGCTCAAGAGGATACTAGTCTGTAAAGTGTGGCTATAAACTTAGCATGCAATTCTTCCATAGGGCAGGAGCCTTGGAAGTGAAGGTATTCTAAGGCATCCACACTTGCCTTCCATATTACTACAGCCATAGAAACATCCCTGTTACATGTTACCACTCAATTTTTAAAAAAAGAAATTGGTGCTTATATTAAAGATTTAGAAAGGAAATAAGTGAATGTGGTAGACAAGGATGTGATCCTGTTTCTTATGATCCAGAATCAGAAACAAAGAAATCCTTGTCTTATAAAAGATGAGATATTCTCTGTCACTCAGTTGGAGAGTTTTTATATTTATGAGAACAATTGATGCTCAAATAACGTCACTCATTTAGGTGTACACCTTTTAAACATTCAGCCAGCTGTTCTGTGCTTTATGTATAGGCGTGTATTTTGAAAAGGAAAAAAGGACAATATGTTTTTTGCAGGGACATTTTGTGCAAATTGTAAAGAAACTGACCCCCTCCCAAAGGAATGGTAAGGAAAGAAGCCACTTGTTTCATTCTGAAGGCAAGAACTCTTTTAACCATCAGGGCTCACCATCATGTTGAGAGAGCTTAAACTGATGAATATGAATGATTTAGCAAGTATTTTTTAAGGACTTCACAGTGATAAAACACAGTTCAGTTCATACGTGTGAAAAGTGTAGCACTTTAAAGACTAACTGCTATATTTTTATAGTTTGCTTTTGTGGATCAAGTCCACTTCTTCAGACAAAGAGTAAAACTTACAGACATGATTTATATACACCAAATGCAGGGGTTAAAGGGAGAAGGGTTTGCTCAAGCAGAATGACAGACAAGCAAGCATAACAATACAGCTTCCTATAGCTATCAGCAGTGGTGGGATGTCAAAAATTTTACTACCCCACCATGATGTCATCACAGTTTGGGCAGAGCTAACATCATGATGTCATGATGTGGGCGGGGCCAAAGAAAATAAATAAATAAATAAAAATAAGCACACACACCCCTAAAGGTGAGTCACTTACCCTGGGGAGCAGGCTATAGGGAGCTTCAGGCTAGCATCTTCTCTTCCTCCTCCCCACTTGGGAGGACAGCAAGGAGGCTGTGCATACGTGCCAAGCACTGTAGGCGTGCATTCACACCAAGTGCTTGGTGTGCATGCGCAGTGGGGCAACCAGTGAAAAGGTAAGCCCCGAAGGTGGTTCCCTCCCAAAAGCTGCTGCCAGTTCTCCAGGACACTGGAAAAAGTTACAACCGGTTCTGGTGAACTGGTAAGAACCTGTTACACCCCAACACTGGCTATCAGTAACAATAGATTATTCATATTAGTTTTAAATGTCTCCCTTTCAATCTCAAAGGTGCAGAGAAAGCCCATTCTGGTTTCTGATTAACCTCTTACTTGCATGTCAGAAAACAAACAAAAACACTGTACTTGGTTACTTCCTGTTTTGCTAAAGAGAATTGGTAGGAAGGTTGTAATACACCAAAATATAATATATAAAATATTTAGTAGCATATAGTAATCTGTGTATTAAATTTGATAATGTCCCAATAACCATTTGCTAATATTTAATCCCCTGTCATGGGTTTCTAACAGATAGATGTACTGTATTTGATTTCTGCTGTTTCTCTTTCAGTCCTAGTTTTGTAATTTCTCTGTTCCAGAATTATAACTTTCAGGTCTTGGATAGAGTGTCCAGGTAGATTGATGTGGTTTGAAACTGATTTCTCTGTGTTGTCATTCCAGACGTCTTATTTGTGTCCATTAATTCTTTTGCATAAAGATTGTCCTGTTTGTCCTACATAAAGCACAAACGGACATTTTTGGCAAGTGATAGCATAAGTCACATTGACAGAAGCACAAGTAAAACTGCCTTTAATGTTGTGTGTGTTGCCATTGGTTCCAGTAATACTGTTTCCAGAGCGAATGTGGGAGCATAGTTGACATCTCGATTTGCAACAGGGTCTAGTTGCCATCTCTGCTCCACTTCTGTGTAATCTGTTGTGTGTCAATAGTTGTTTGAGATTGGAGGTCTGTCACTAGGTTTGCTTGAGCAAACCCTTCTCCCTTTAACCCCTGCATTTGGTGTATATAAATCATGCTTGTAAGTTTTACTCCTTGTCTGAAGTGGATTTGATCCACAAAAGCTAACAATAAAAATATAGCAGTTGATCTTTAAAGTGCTACAGTGTTTTTTTATTTTGTTATCTGATACTGTATGCCTGAACCACAGACTAACACAGCTACTATTCCAAAAAAATTCACATGTGAAAATGTTCACCTGTGCTTAGATGTTGCTAGATATGCAGAAAATATTTATGAGACCAAATCAGATGGCAAATTGGTTTTCTGTTCACTTTGTGAATTTTCTGGCACTGTGTATGTGTGTGTAGACATTGTTCTCCATATTCTGTAAATCATTTATGGCTAAAGGTTTCCCTTGCTCGAAAGCCAGTCATATCTGACTCTAGGGTTCAGTGCTCATCTCTGTTTCAAAGTCGAAGAGCCAGCACTGTCTGCTTCTGCAGATGTTTCCATGGTCATGTGGCAGGCATGACTAGACACCGGATCACACGGAACGCTGTTACTTTCCCACCGACGTGGTCCCTATTTATCTACTTGCAATTTCTTGCTTTCGAACTGCTAGGTTGGCAGGAGCTGGGACAAAGACTGGAGCTCATTCCATCCTGCAGTACTCAGGAATCAAACTGCTGACCTTCCGCCTCCCAGTCAGCGTCTTAGCCACTTGAGCCACTCTTATTCCACCTTTTTCGTCTATTGAAGCTTTGCTAATATTCATTATTTAGTAATATCAAGGTTGTTGGTGGTGATGGTGATGGTGATAAATCTCCTTTGACAGGAGATAATACTTTTCCTGGCTATGCATTTTCTGTCATGCTCAGAAGAATATAGCTGCCTCCACACATTGAACACTTAAGTTCCTTCCAATCATAGTTAGTAAGACTTTTGCACAGTTTTCAAAGGAAAAGAAAATGGCATGTTAATTTATTCTATATCAGAGACTCTGGGAGAGAGTTTTCATACGCCAGAGGATATAAAGTGATGAAGCCATCAAAACTTGCTATACTTTCGCCATTCTTGATGGATATATGATGTCTCCAGTAAAATAAAAAACATATTGCTGCCATTGAAATCTTGCTCAGAGTACAAAGAATTTATAGGTATTCTCCCTGTACCAATATCTATGAATTAATATATATTTAAGCATTAATTAAGCCTGTGAAGTCTAAAAGCCAGTCCAGATTCTGAAGCTCTGAGTTTATTCATTTAAAAATAAATATCTAAAACAACACTTTTCATGACCTGTATTTAGATCTCCAAGTTGGCTTATGAAACTTCCTGAAACCACGCTAATTAAATCTGAAAGCTTTAATGGAAGAGAATTAAGGAAGTAAATTGAATAGTGAAATTTACTGATGTGTTGTACAGTTCTCAAGAGAGGCAAAGTATTCTCAAGCTTCCCTACAAAATGAGGCTTCTTGACCTTAAATCTCATAAAGAAGACATAAAGGGAGGAATTTGTATCAAATGTCATGTTGGCAGGGTTAAAATAATATAAACATTTGGAATGAGCCAGAAATCTGAATAAAGACCACAAATACAAGGTTTCAAATAATTTATTTTTATTTATTTTATTTATTTGTATTTAATACCCCGCCCCACTCGGGAAGACCCATGTCAGAAATTATTCTGGGTTGAAAGAATTTTTGCAGAAGAAACTTTCAAAGACCCACCAAAAGTATAAGGAGGAACCTGCCTCTCACTGCAAATCACATTCCTAGTATTATGTTTGGAGCCTTTGACCCTTTAGATGCATTTGGTCTCTTCATGCCCATCTATTCCAGGTAGTAGTGTCTAAAATGAGGATGATGGGAGCCATAGGTCTCCTTGAATTAGCTTTATAATCCCAATGTGCTGCAGCTTTTGACAGAATGTCTCTCTAGTTTTGTCACTTAAAGAATCCCAGGATTAGAGGAGGATTCTAGTGGCCATGGAATAGCAGGATAGTTGACTTATTACCTGAACTAGACCTCCTAAAATATTGTAGTCCCAGGGACTCTCCTAAAAATGAAGTGTTGTGGAACAAGCAGCATATAGACCCACCTCAGGTGGCCACAAAGGTTATTTTCACATTCCACCACCAATGCTAGCTTTGTCTTCTTCTTCTTCAAAGCCAACACTCCTTGCTACCTCTCCCTCTTTTCAGTTTGCTGGGGGCTGTGGCAGGGTAAGCCTTGACAGAGCTCAAGATGCTTTAAAAATACAATGTTTGCCATTTTCATTTTGAACTGATCCTAGTCAAACTTCCAAACTAGTATTTCCATTACTCCAAATACGGTCATAGAATTCTAGGCTCACATATCAAAATGTGTATTAAAATGAAGCTTCTGAGAGAAGATGCTTTTACAGATGTGCATTTTTTAAAAAATGACCAGTGTTTCCCAACCTTTGGTTTTTGGACCTCAATTCCCAGAAGCCTAGGTCAATTCCACAAAGCACTGATCAGCCAATGTACACACTTACATTGGGAACCACTGATTTAGACATTTTCCTATTTTCCAGCTCCAAGAAAGTCCATAGACTACTCCAGATAAAATCCATGATTTCTCTATCACCTGACCAGCCCCACTCTTTCAACAGCTTTTCTCGTTCACTACATCCCATTGCATCTTGCCTGATGAAGAGATTAGTGATTTCAAAGGCTCTAATGCTTTTTGTGTGTTTTTGTCAGTTTAATAAGGGTATTAGCTTAGTGTAGATTTTAGAATCTGTTTTATGGCCAAAGCTTTTACTGCAGCATGTAAATGCAAATGTGTCTGTGCTGATTCTTTTCTTTTTAATTGCAGATTCCCATAGAAAAGGAAAAGAATGGACTTACAGATGAACATCTGTCTAACCAGCATGAACAAAAACCAGAGCGATCTGTCATTCACAGATAGAACCTCCACATATGGTTCATGCAATAATTCCCCCCTCAAAAGTATATAACAGCAAAGCCCAAATAGTCTAGCCACTACACTGTGTATACGTTATGTACTGTCAAGTCAGAACTGATTTATAGTGACCGTATTGGGGTTTCCAAGGTAAGTGAGATATTTAATGAATAGTATTATGAGTTCCATACCCACAGTTAGTTTCCGTGACCAAGAAATAATTTGATCTCTGTCTTCTGAATCCTAGCCCACCACTCTATCAACTTATCACACTGGGTATCTTAAACTGAGTGTGCATTTTTCAGAAATCCTCTGTGGTGAGCTGCAACTTTGCAAATTCACAGTTCCTCAAAGGAATGGTTGATCTGAAACAGAGTCCTTGAAAGGGGGAAATCTGAAAAGCATAGTTCCGTGCAAAACACATATTTCAGTGGTGAATGCAGCATTGCACCCTAACATACAGCTGTATTTAAATCATCTATATCTTTCTTTTTATGGCAGTAATAAGGGAATCTGTTCTTCTGTATTCACAATTAGGAAGCAGAACAGATGGCAAAAAGCTTAGTTTAAACTAATGCAGTCTTTAAAATATATCCACATTTCCTGCATTCTCCAATTGAACAGACGTTTAAGTTCAGCATAAAAGCCGTTTGTGCCACAATGGAATGTATTAGCAGATGGTCATGATTTGGCAAGTGTTTGAAACAGTACAAATTCCATATTCCTCCTTCATTTTTCCTTCAGATTTCCTAAAGCCCATTTAGTCAGCCATACTAACTGGTTGCAATGGGTTATGAACATCCAAAATACTCTGTGATTTCACATATGTATCTAAACATCCATATACTGTATTTAAATCAAGCTACCTACCTACCTGTCTGTTTCTCTGTCTGTATGAATGGCATGTGCATCGTCATTCCAATATTAATAACCATGATAAAGGAGAATGAACTTCTAGTGCTGTAGAAGAAGAAGCAGCCCAAGATGTCTGCTGAGCACTTCAGTGACTAAGGGCGCTAGGGAAGCTCCCATTAAGGTCACAACGTGGTATATATGCATCAAAGTAATTACTCTACCAACCACTTTGTGGAGCTGGAAGGTGAAGAGAAAGACCTGTATCACTTCTAAGATAGTTTTCTGTTTGGATTCGGGAATAAATTTCATTTTCTTTATTTTCTGACTTAGCATATATACCAAGCTTTACTGGAGTTCAATGATATTAATAGGACTGAGTGTATGTGTAACTGTGGAATGCTTGGACAATGATTCATTTTTTGAGTGATCCAATAAAGTTATCACCTTTTCCCTGCATTTGTTTTGTGTATGGATCACACAGCTGTCTTTGTTTGCCTGTGGAATGCTGACTGCTGTATGAGCTTTTAGGAGGTAAGTCACACAGGGCACTTCATACCTCCCCACCAACTCACAGTATTTGGATGGAATTTCCTTTTTTAAACCCAGGTGTGCACTGATAATAATAATGCAATGGAATGGGTCAGAATGTCTTCTAAAATGGTACAGGGTGAGTCAGCCATGATCAATATTGTAGATCCTTTATTTATATAGACAGCATCTGAAGGGGCTTCTATATACATTAGATATACAGTCAAACCTCATATAACACTAAAACCTGGTTCCACAAGTCTTGATGTTATATGATTTTTAGTGTTATCCGATGCATGTTAAAATCCTATGGGAGCCATAGAGATACATTGTAACCACACAGGCTTTAGCGGTTGTTATCTGAAGCATCCCATAGGATCTTAATGTTATCCGATGCAATTCTCCCCCCCCCCGATTCCTTAATGTTATGCGATTTTAGTGTTATTCGATACTAATGTTATATGAGGTATTACTGTACAGTAAAACACCAGATAACACTAAAACTTGATTCCACAAGTCTTGGTGTTATCTGATTTTTAGTGTTATCCAATCCAATCCATGTTAAAATCCTATGGGATGGATCAGATAACGTTAAAGCTCCATAGAGATACATTGTAACCACACAGGCTTTAGCGGTTGTTATCCGATCCATCCCATAGGACTTTAACATTATTCGATCCAATTCTCCTCCCCAGATTACTTAACATTATGTGATTTTAGCATTGTCTGATCTAATGGTTATCCGGTGTTTTACTGTATGTATATGGTGAGTAGGTAAGTCCCCAACCTGATTTAGATGCTTATTCAGCATTTCTCATTAGGGTTTCAATTCAATCCAGAGTAATGTGGGTTCTTCCAGGACACGTCCCAGTTCTAGACTAGTTTAGACATTAAAACATCTGTGTGTTAAGTACCCATTGCTAGCCTGAGCTCATCCGTTGTTGTTTTCTCCAGGACTGATAAGTTTTTCAGAAGGATCCACAAAACAGCAAAAGGTCATCTTGTCCCTGCCTTCAAATTTGGCCAATCTGGCTAGTTCATCTCACTGCTTGTGATCTGTCATGTTATACTTGGCTATTCAATGCACAGTAAGGTTTTCTTCAAAAAGTGAAGTCCTGTTTTAGAGAAACCTTAAATTACACTGAATATAAAACATGAAGGAACAGTGGTGGCTTAGCAGCTAAGACACCAAACTTCACGACTGGAAGGTTGGCCATTTGAGACCTGAGTACTGCATGACAAGTGAGCTCCCAACTCTGTCCCAGCTCCTACCGACCTAGTAGTTCAAAAGCAAGAAATTGCAAGTACTAGTTTGGTAGGAAGGTAAACAGCATTCCATGCACTCTGGTGTCTAGTTGTGTCTGCCACGTGTCCATGGAGATGTTTGCAGAAGCAGACAGCGCTGGTTCTTTGGCTATAACCAGAGATGAGCAACTGAACCCTAGAGTTTGATACAACTGGCTTTCAAGCAAGGAAGACATTTACCTATAAAACACAAAATGACGCTGGAAACTGAAATGTAATATCTTTTATGCATTAAAACTGACACATCATCTTTGCCTTTTCCCTCTTCTTTTATATTCTAGTATAAACAGTATACCCTCATGCTCCCTTCCCTTCCCACCCATGCAATTATTTCCCAATTCACTGGTGAGTAGATGGCAATAATTAAATCTGTTTCTTTGGTACATGGAAATAGGGCAGGGAAATAGAGGCATTCCCCTATTGGCTAGAATTAATTAAGTATCTAAGTTTACAGATATACACACATTTACCTAGGGAGAGTAAATTGATTTCCTAGTTGCATAAAAGACAAAAGATGCCATGGAGGATGAATCCACTGATTGCTCAGATTAGTTCATGTCGAAAGGTTTATTGTTATATATTAAAGAGAGCTTTTAGATCACAGCTGTTAAGAGAAGGGCAGGCTGAACTAAATCCCTGAGATCTGCACACTTGAGCATGTTATACTTTAGATGACAAAAAACAAATTCTGATGGAACTAGTACCATCTGCATGCTACATTATCTGAAATCCTAATTAATAGTTTTGTGAATGCCAAGTTCATAGGCTGAGCTCTGAACATGTGGTCTCATAATCAAATATGTTGCTTAGTACTAAAGAATGTTTACTTATTTGTAACAGAGTTATCTATGAGCCAGAAGGAAATCACAAATTTCAACGTACTGTACTTAAATCTTGAAAGCAATGAAGCAAACACCCTACCAAAGAAAACAAAAATCCAAATTATTTTGTCAATAGTCTGTGCTGTTTGATGTTGCTTGTATAAAAGTATTAATAAATGCATCTCTTCCACTAACTGAGTGGGAGAAGCATGAATGAATATTCCCCATGGGGCAGGAACCCTGTGGCTAGCAAATGTAAAAAAAAAACAACAGCAACCATATTTAGAAAATGGAGAGAAGAAGCTGGGAATACTCACAACCCATCTTAAAATCCTGAAATGTTGCTTCCAAGAATTCAGAAAAGAACCGAAGATAGGGCTGGACTAGAAGATTTTGTTGTCTGGAACAAGGACCAAAATAATGCTCTTCCAGAAATTCCACATATTATATTCCATCAATAGAATGATAATCTCTACCACATCTGAAGGCAACAGATTTTTTTTTAGAACAGGCTATTTTATGCACAGAGCTCAGTCTTCCAAAATAAGGAATGACATCTTGCTTGGCATTCTTGAAAGAGGAATCATTTCAATGGAAGAAATAAAAATGGGCCATTCCCAGTGGTGGGCAGCCAAAAGTTTTACTACCACACTGTGGGCAGAGCCAACATTGTGGGTGGAGCCAACATCATGACATCTTGGGCCAAGCCCATGATATGGGTGGGGCCAACTTTAAAAACCCCATAAAAATAAGTACACATAAAAATACAAATTAAATACACATAAAAACACATAAAATACACATTAAAATAAATACACATTAAATAGACATAAAACACATAAAAATACAAATTAAATACACATAAAATACAAAAATACAAATTAAAAATAAGTACACATTAAATACACATTAAATAGACATAAAAACAAATTAAAATACAAATTAAATACACATAAAACACATAAAAATACACATTAAAATAAATGCACATTAAACTACACACCCAACACGCAAAGGTGAGTGACTTACCCTGGGGAGCAGGCTATAGGGAGCTTCAAGCTAGCAGCTTCTCTTCCTCCTCCCTGCTTGGGAAGACAGCAAGGAGACTGTGCATGCACACCAAGCACTGTAGGCACGCATGCACACCAAGCGCTCAGCATGCATGTGCAGTGGGGGAACTGGTGAAAAGGTAAGCCCCCGAGGTGGTTTTTTCCCCCAAAAGCCACTACCGGTTCTCCGGGATACCGGGGAAAGTTACTACCGGTTCTGGCAAACTAGTGCGGACCTGTTGCTGTCAGTCACTGGCCATTCCAGAATATGAGTAACAAACAAGGCTATTTCTTTCTTTAAAAAGTTGCAGTTAGTGCTCTTGTATTAACCAACCACAGACACAGTGAATCGCTGAGGTCATATCACCAAGACTGACAGCTGGAAAGTAAATACAGTAAATGAACAATGCTTCCAGCTAGAGCAGCTTTCAAAATCTTCTATAATGAGAAATTTAGTGGACATTTTTCACATTTCTGTGATATAGTAAAGTTTGCTTCATAAAATAAGGATCTCTAATTGAAATGTTGACCCATTATTCTAGTTTACAGTGCAACTCACTTTACCTCAGAAAATCATGTATCTCAGAGTCTCAGCATTTCAATCTTGCACCAAAAATTTCTGGGCCTTTATTTTTGTTCTTAAACCCAATTTCAATTTTAACAACTCTCCTCAGACAAAGGGAGCCAAGTGAAACATCTAGCACTGTTTCTGTAATTGTTATTCTCTGGGGGAAAGTCAAAGACAAGCAAAATAACATTTCAGAATTGTAAAAGATAATATTGAAAAAAGAAATCTTAGTAGGCGAGGAAAGTATTCCAGCATCTCATCTGAAGAAACTAGCATTTGTTCACTAAGTATTCATTGCAGGGTTAAGTGTCTTGACAATATGTAATATCAAGTTGTAGTAAAATTTGGTTGATTGCACAGTTGTCTACCTGGATAGGAAATGTGAGTTAACAGTAGTGCATTAATTTGTAATTTCAAAAATAGACTAACATTCTCTACATAGGACTTGAAAACAATACAGAAAATACGGCAGCTCCAAAATGCAGTAGCCAGACTGATTTCTGGAACTTATAAATTCTCTCATACGTCCCTAGTCTTGGCCTGCCTACATTGTCTTCCATACTTAATTCAAGATGTTGGTTATGATACAGTAAATAGTACTTAATAGCATAGAACCTTGATATCTGTCAGAAATTCTCTCCCAAAAGCAACTTCCCACATAACTTGCTCCTCTCAGTCTACAGTGTTGATGGTGTCTATGCTGAGGGAGACTAGAAAAGCAACAAAGTGGAGTCTTTCAGTGGTAGATCCTAGCTTGTGAAATAAATTGTTGATTGAGATGCACCATGCTCCATTCCCACACTATGTTAAAGAAAGCCTTTAAGGTAGACTTTTAAGAATGCATCTTCAAATGATGTTAATTTTAATGTTTGAATTTTAGGTGTTCTGTAGATCACAGTATCTAAATTGTGTTTAGCTCCCTTTCATTATTTTGTTATTGGAATGTAATCTGTTAGTCACTTGGATCTAGGCCTCACATCAGAAAATCTATTGTAAAACTTTCTGAGGACTCTGAAGGCTTCCACCTACACTGGTGAAATGTTAGGAAATCCACTTTTGCTACTTGAATCTTTGGCAATCAGAGCTAAGATATTATTATGCAGAATCATCTGAGATGGCAAGATGATAAGAAGAAGCAACAGAAAAGCTCTTTCTCTTTCTGAATGCTTCACAGATGACCTAACCACCAGATTCTTCCATCCTTGTAAAACCTTCAGATGCTAAAATTGTGGAGAAGATGTGCCTGGAAGTCTGAAAATACACTACCCCATCTGGCCCTGAGAAGGGAAAGTGGAATCTGACAGTTTTGTTGTTCCCCACTTTTCAATATCTTTAAATTGTACATAGGGGTGACTGTGAATGGCTTTCAATTCTCGCCGGAATCCTAAAGTTATTTATTATTTTACCTTTTAAAGACAGACAACCTGAAAACTTGTTGAATAGTTATGCAAGCTGAATAGCTTTTAGAAGCAAATCACTGTAGACATTATCTGTTGCACACTGAGTCGTGTGGCTTGATGTACAACAAATAATACCTATAGAGATTTCTTAACTTGTGGCAATTTGCATCTAAAAATTATGTAATTCGTGTAACTGCATTTCAGCCATTATCACAGTAGGCCTGGGAATTATTATAACATACCTGTACCACTACAGAACTTTCCTCTATTAAAGAAAAGATTCCTGAGCATACAAATAACCTTATGTCCTTTCTGCTCCAACAGTGAAAACATTTGTAAATGTAAGCACTTCAACAATTCTTCAACAATGAAAGGAAACCAAACCCTTCTCCCATGTTAGCTAGCCAAATTCAGTAATATTCTCATTAGGCAATATTGAACTGTTTGCTATATATTTATAAATGTTGCCAGCTCCTATTCAAACTGCAGCCTATGATGATACAAATCCATCCATCTTTCCATCCGTCTGTCCGCCCATCTGTCCATCCATCAATTTTCCTCTTGCCTTATTCTAGCAGAAAATCCCTTTCCAAAAGGTTAGAACCATTTTTCTAAACCAGAAGTAACCTCCATGTGACTTCCAGATTCAAGATAAGAGGCTGACATAACTTCACAAGAATGTCTCCTAGACTCTGGCCCTTAACCATGCTTGTGGTGCAACCGAATCCAAACTTCTCTTTTATTATGGGAATTCAACAAAAGGCCCACTCATCCAGTGCCAAAAAGAAGGACATGGAGGACAAGAAACACCAAAAATGAGGGCATTTCTTACAAAGTGAAGGATATTTTTATACTAAATTTGTACATGTTAATTTAAATTAATGCATGCATATCTCACGTTTAGAAATTATTACCATTACTGAAGTAGATATATGTTATTGTTCACCATATTGTACAAGGCTGTGACTAGGTAACCACCACAGGAGACTGCATGGAGAGAAAGATGGGCTATAAATCAAGTAAGTGAACAGGTGCTTGATAACTCTGGAATAAGCTGAATTTGTGCATTAAGAATGTTCATTCTCAGGGCCTGATTTTAAATCCGGAGTTTATACATAATTTCCCTCTCTTTAATAACATTATCATCTACAGCCATAGCTATGCTGGCCAATGTTGTAAAAATGTGTCTACTGAAAAAACAATAATATAATATTGATTACTATTTCTCCTTCCCAACAGTACATGCCTCCTCTAAAACATGGCAAGCTGCCCACCCTACCACCCCGATTAAGAATCGCCAGCCAAAGATATTTTCTTTTTCTGTCTCCAGTTTACTGGCTAGACCCAGGACTTCTGAATTTTTCACAAATGTGAGAAGTGATCATCAAAAAAGATAAAAAATACAGGAGACCTCATTTTCAATAAACAATACAATTTGCCAGACCTTCTTTTTAAAAAGAAGGATGAATTGCAGGCACAGAATGGAAAGTTATATTAGCTGAAGGGGAAAATTCCTTGGATAAATTTAGTGTCTACTTTTAAATATTACTTACGTAAAACAGTGAATTTGGTTTAGCTTAAATTAGGCCAGATGGAGTAGAACATGGAAAGTATTACACTGTTGAAAGTTTTCCCCTGAGGGTGAGAATCTTACTGACAATGAGTAGGAGAGATTCTTTTCCCCCAAAAGTGACAGCTATAACTACATGCAGTAACAAATGTAGTACGTGAAAACTTGGTAGTTCTTTAGGCTAGATTTACATGTGCATTAGCATGAAGTGTGCAATAAATGGTGGCAATTTATAATGTAGGTAAGGAACAGCATGATTGAATGCCTGGTTGTACACACCTGCATGTACACATATGCTTATGCATGTATTTATGTATGCAAATAAGCATGGGCAGATATGTGTATACATAACTAGGTAAAAGTAAAGGCCATCCTTGTTTGAAAGCAAATAGCATCTGACTGTAGGGTTCAGTGCTCATCTCTGTTTATAGCCAAAGAGCCAGTGCTGTCTGCATCTGCAGACATTTCTGTGGACATGTGGCAGGCATGTCTAAACACCAGAGTGCACAGAACGCTGCTTACCTTCCCATGGAAGTGGTCCTTATTCATCTACTTGCAATTTCTTGCTTTCAAACTGCTAGCTTGGTAGGAGCTGGGACAGAAACAGAAACTCACTCCATTATGCAGGACTTGGGTCTTGAACGGCCAACCTGCCGACCTTCCAGTCATCAAGTCCAGCATCTTAACCACTAAGTCACCGCAGTACCCTGCACATAACTAGACTGATCCAAAATTCCCTGCAAGTAAGAGTAAAATTGTTCATTTTTTCCTTGTAAAGAAATGTTTTAAATTGAAGCTGTCAGATAGCCCTAGTAGCACCCTGGTAGGTAAGGACTGAATGTGTGACAGTCTGAAGGACATCCGGGTAGGGTTGTGACATGAGAGGAGGGGATTACTTGCCTTTGCACATCACAGTCATTGTTTGAGCCCTACAGATTTATTAGACTGAAGTCCTCAATATGGTTACTGCCTCTAGGCAACTCTTTGCAATTCTGTTACTACCACGTATATAGACTGCCTTCCACATATCAAAATTGTATTCTCTATAACATTATGAAGAGGGATAATATTAGATCTCCAAATCTCCCTATTTGTAAGAATTGAGCAAATTTGCTACGAGCAGTCATTTTTTTTAATGTTTCTCTGATGTACTCTTCCATTTCAGGTCATTTTGAGGGGGATTAGGTTTTAAGCCTACAGAGCAATTTCATACCATTAAGTGCTTTTATATGTTTATAAGAGAACATCATAAATTGGAAATGATTAATATCCTGGGAATATGCCATTTAAAAGTGCCATGCCTTCAAATTACTTAGACTAAAACAGTTTGTTGGCAATTAGACGATCTTCCCTTCTAAGTGGGAATTATTAACTTGAGATCCAAAATGTAGCACCTCCCAATATGAGTGTATAATTTAATATTCACTTTGTAAATCTGAATTTTTTTTGTCTGCTAATGCATGGGATGCAATAATAGCCTCCTCTTTTTGGTGGAAATGAAGCAGTAAAAGAACCAGATTTTCAAAAACTTGTACAATTACCACTGCTCTTACATGATTTTCTGCTGTATAAGATTAAGAGGGGACCAGAATTAGATAAAGGACTGCTGTTTTTTCTTCACTTGCAACAAACTGGTTAATGGAGGGAGTGAATACAAGTACAGTAATCAAAAACCACTGGCTTTTCAAATACAGCGATGGAAGGTGAATCAGAGGGTGAGCAATAATGGCAGTGAGGGGAAGGTCATGACAAGACTTGATGGGGTGCTTAGTGGAAGACCTCTTCTGCCTGGGTAAGGTAGGCATTTACAATTTACAGTCAAACCTCTCATAAAGAGCGTTTCACTTAAAGAGTAACTTGCTTAAAGAGCAGAATTTTCTCTGAATGTTCGCTTCACTTAACAAATAAAACCAACAAAAACTCACTTAACAAATAAATCAGGGTTCACAATCCCCCCCTCCCCACAATTGGTCATTTACAATGGTGTTTTGCTTAAAGAGCAAACTCGCTTAAAGAGCAATCCTGTGGAACGCATTATGCTCTTTAAGCGAGGTACCACTGTATATAAAAATGAATACTAGAGAAGGCACTGATTTACATAATATAACATATATGAATGTATTAGAAATGCATCTTACTTGAGTTCAAAAGTCAGTAGCTGCTTGAATAACTCTGGACAGAGCCTCTGTGTGGTTCATTCATGCTTAAATTAGACTTGTGTGGGGTACCTTCACAATTAGAATTGTCATTTCTGAAAGAAAACAGTGGCCATTCTACCGTCAGTTGGGGCTCTATGAGTTGCCATTGACCAATATGGCTCCTGTATATACTCGAGTATAAGTTGTTGTTTTTTTGCCCCCAAAATGAGGTCCGAAAATGGGACTCAACTTATACTTGGGTCAACGTAAACACTCAAAAACATACCCACAACAAATGCTCAAATTAATTAATTTTACCATATTTGCATGTATTTTAATTATTGAAACTCACTAGCAGCTACTGCATTTTCCACTCCTGATTTATACTCTGGTCAATCTATTTCCCTAGTTTTAGAGGTCCAAATTAGGTACCGCAATTTATATTTGGGATGATTTATAGTCGAGTATATATGGTATGTTTATATTAGCTGATAAGTCTAACATATTGAGTGTTCAATGAATTACCTTACAGTGTCATAGATCAATGGTTCCCAACTTTTTTTTGACCATGCCCCACCTAAGCATCTCTAAAATCCTGATTCCCCCCCCCCGACATATAAATCTTATTGTTCAAAAAGTGAACTCCTGTTCACATGGAGGAAGCCTAAAAAGCTATTCTCTGTTAATAACTCATTCTCAAATTGCCTGTGTTAAAAATCATGCCTCTAGATCTGGGGTGCCCAAACTACAACTATGAGTCGTTTATGGCAGTGTTCTGCACATGTGCGGGCATGTTCTATACATGCACATGCATGTTTTATTTCTGCTTCCATTGGGAGAAACCACATGACCAGCACACACAACCATGTGACTGGCATGCAGTCTGAAAAGTTTGGACACCCCAGTACTAGATACTATTACTTACAGCAATTAGGTATTTCTCAAACAGTATGTAGATGCTACCTCTAACCTTGCAAATTTTTGGTTCACATTTTGGAGCCTCATAGGCCTTGTTCTATCTAAGACGACTTCTTCTGTGTCAAAGCCAGACTTCTACCTAAGACAAAAGCTATAGCAATGCATGCAGCTTCCTTACCTATTCCAAGTTGGAACACTGGTTTATCCAGCTTCAAATACTGCCCACACTAAATGGGACCAGATTCACTGAATGGCTGGGTTTTGAGTGCATAATATCTACTCAATCACCAAACTAGGTCCTTCTTGTCAGTTCTGAGCAAAAACCTAACAAAGCATATAAGTGTATCAAAGTACAGTATCTACAATTGTCCAAAATAGGCTGGAAGACTCTTCTGTTTGCTTTATCCAAAAACAAAAACAAAAAAACCACACACACACACACAATGTGGAAGCAAATATCAATATTTCTAAAATTGCAAATTCTGTGAAAAAATAAACAATTTTCATGTTCTTCTTTTTCCATGTCTAGGTCAGATGTGAAACTGCGAAAATGAAGCCACCTTTTGTAAGTTAATTCTGCAGTTCCTTTCAACTGACCAGGTATGAGAAAGATTAGCATGTTAAATTACAATATTTCTGTATGGTGTTTTAAATGAACAACAGAAAAATTCAGTTAATAAACAAGTGTTGTTCCCAGACCTATAGCAATATAATTAACGTTGATAAAGTGCTAAATGATACAGAAAGATATTGATTGGCGGTATGTAAGTCAGTGAAGGAAATCTTTATATTCACTAGAGCAATTTGCATTACTCATACAACTAGCTTACTTCATTAAGTGTTTGATTAAACTGTTGCATGCTAAAATTGTTGTTCAGCAGAAATAAAGGTGACATGAAGCATTTATTTAACTGTGAACAGGACATTCAGGATGTTGTGATGAAATCGTAGTTCAGGGGTGCCCAAACTATGGCCTGTGGGCCACATCTGGACCTGATGCCAATTCATCCCACCCACAAAGCCCTCATCTCTCCTGGAAGTGGTAGTAAAACAAGACCATATGGACATGCTTTACTTCTGTTTCCAGGAGTGACAAGGGCTTCGTGGACTGGATGAATTTGTATTGGGGGCCAGATATGGCCTGCAAGCCATAGTGACCAGCCCCCTGAACCATGTGACAGGCCCACAGCCTCACACCTGTTATTTTCCAAATATTTCAAGAAGGATGAGCATTCAGGAATAAATGGTCCAAATGTACATATCCTTCATTCATCTGAGCATTCATTTTCTTTGGTACTTCACTCTGAGTACATCCCTGAAATCTGGAAAATATATAAACCAAAATTAGACACAGCTATTTTGAGGTATTCTTAAAGTGTTTTTAATGGTACTGATTCTATTGTTAATTAACTAGGCAATAGGGAGAAAAGAACTAAAAAGACAAGACTATGGAGTTAATCTTCCTCAAGCCCATATTGGTGTGTTATACACAAGAAATATTTTTGTATCTCTGGAGCAGCTCTTCTCTGTGTGTAGATATGATTAATCATGAGTTTGAGGTATACAATTAACCACAGAGAAGGCTTCACAGGCTTAAGAGCTATTTAAGAAAAATAGCTTTGCCATTTAACGTTAAACAATTCTCTTGTTTAAAAACCAGTTTTTTTCCTAAAGTGTTTTATCGATGTATTTGAAGCTATTTTATAATTGTTATGAATGAGCATATAACTGGCCATAGAGCACTATAGCCATGAGTTCTCCAACCCACAAACCAAAGAGAAAATCATGTTGATAAGCACTGTGTGAGCTTGTAGCCTTCTAATGACATCACACTTTGCCTCATATCCAGTGATGGGATGATAAAAAATTTAGTACCCCACCCTGACGTCATCACAGTGGGGGCGGAGCTAACGTCATGACGTCATGGGTGGAGCCAACGTCATGACATCATGACGTTGTAGGCGGGGCCAAAAATAAAATAAATAAAATAAAAATAAAACACACACACACACCCCTCAACCCCCCCCCACAAAACCGTTAATAAAATAAATAAATAAAATAATAATTAAATAAAAATACACCCAAACACCCACCCACCCCAAACACAAACCCCTCTTACAATGGGGACCGTTGGGGCTGGCCCCGAGCCTTGGTGCCCGGCGGCGCGCCTAGCCAGGCGGCCCAGCGCTCCCGGCCGCAACTCTCCATGGGCGGCCCCGAGCTCCCGGCTGCAACTCTCCACGGGCAGCCCCGAGCTCCCGGCCGCAACTCTCCATGGGCGGCCCCGAGCCTTGGCGCCCCGCGGCGTGCCTAGCCGGGCGGCCCAGCGCTCCCGGCCGCAACTCTCCATGGGCGGCCCCGAGCTCCCGGCTGCAACTCTCCATGGGCGGCCCCGAGCCTTGGCGCCCCGCGGCGTGCCTAGCCGGGCGGCCCAGCGCTCCCGGCCGCAACTCTCCATGGGTGGCCCCGAGCTCCCGGCTGCAACTCTCCACGGGCAGCCCCGAGCTCCCGGCCGCAACTCTCCATGGGCGGCCCCGAGCCTTGGCGCCCCGCGGCGCGCCTAGCCGGGCGGCCCAGCGCTCCCGGCCGCAACTCTCCACGGGCAGCCCCGAGCCTCGGCGCTCCGCGGCGCGCCTAGCCGGGCGGTCCCGAGCTGCCCATGGAGAGTTGCGGCCGGGAGCGCTGGGCCGCCCGGCTAGGCCCGCCGCCGAGCGCCGAGGCTTGGGGCGCCCGTGGAGAGTTGCGGCTGGGAGCGCTGGGCCGCCCGGCTAGGCACGGCTCCTCCTCCTAAGCCCTCCGCCACTGCCAGAGCCACTTCAAAATGGTCCGGCTCCGGCAAAAACAAGTGCGCATGCGCAGAAACAGAATCTGACGCATGCGCAATTTAAAATTGCAGCACGCATGCGTCAGATTGACTTCTGCGCATGCGCACTGAATTGGAGCCATTTTGGCTCCAATTTAAAAAAAAAATTTTTTTCTTTTTTTCAGGCGTCCGGAACCGGACGCCTTAAAAATAGACTACCCTCTCGGAGAACCCTCCAAAATTGTTCTTACCGGTTCCAGGGAACCGTCTGGAACCGGGGACATCCCATCACTGCTCATATCTCAAGCAGAGGCTCCCCGCAGTTTATTTTCTGATGTCATCACACTTTATGTTCATGTTGTCTCTATCGCCTACAATGAACAAATCATCAAAAGCCTGCAACTCCATTTTTGCCACATTTGGCTGAAATGAACAGTCTTTACTGTATAGCTCCTCATGAGGTCTGAAGCCTGCCTTAGTTCACACAAATCAGAGCAAGTATGTTTGTGCTTTGCACCTGTAAAATTTGAAGGTTTTTAAAAAGGGGAAATGCTTTCTCTTCTGCTTTTGTAAGAGATGTCTTTGTCATTTATTGCTGTCTAACATGCACAGTATTATTGTGTTCAATGTGGCAACAAAAAGCAGAGAAATCACTGAAATCACTGAAACCACTTTCTCAGATCAATATATTCTATCTATCCCCTCCACAAAGCATTACAAGTGGAAATAACAAGTTAACTCTTGTAAATGGATTCCATTACCAGAAGCTACAAATGTCAGTCACAGAAGTACATGCAATGTGCTCGCCTGACATTTTCCTTTTCTGCACAGCTCAGCAACATTAGTGAGAGCTGCACAATGTATGAGGCTAACTGGAAGGAAATAAAGATTACCTTCAAATCACTGAAGCAAAATTCAGCCTTGGGATGATATCACTCTACCTTGGGCTGCTGGGAATCAAGTTGACAGAGTAGTCTGGTCACCCCTTAAGCAGAACTATTTATCTCAACATTTCTAGAGCTTTCACACCCACTCTAGAATATGAACCAGGATGGGTCAGGCTTTCTCACTTGCAAGCCTCCTGGATATTTTAACCATCCCAAAATATAGGAAAGCTTTTACTTTAGCTAAGTTTAATGTACTACCTTCCACCTTGTTGGAAGGATGATATAATGATGTACCCTATGATGCACACTTACGCCCCTGTGAGGCAGAAGTGGTAGGGACAGTAAGATATGTACTGCTGTACTGTTCTTTTTATAGTGTCTCTGTAACATCTTTATATCTCTAATCCTGTGATGTATTCCTGAAAGAGATTATGAGTACTGCATACATTATCTGTTCGCAGATCAGTACCCTGTGATAACGATTAAAGTGGCAGCAACATTAGTCTGTCAGCATGAAATGGCATCATGAAACTGTATAATGATTTTTTTAAAAAAAAACCCATGTACTTTTGTAAGTTAATTATACCTAATGCATACTAAACTTATATTTAATATTTTTAAAATATTACATAAATATGTTTTCATTTTTATCTGATCACTGATCATAATAAATACATATGTATAAATATGCATGTATTTTTTGCCTATGCATGTTCCACAAGACAGTGTAGCAGTGGTTGAGGGTAGGATAGGTAATAGGCTTTCTCGCCTACAGGAGCAAAGCCATTCAGTAGCTAAGTAGGAAGAAAGAACAACTACAGAAAACACCAACTCCAGCTATAAAGAACCATGAAATCTCTTCCATATTTTCTTTTGTTAAGCTGATTATCTGTTTGCTCATGATATGTATAAACATGTTAACAACCAATGCCTAAAGTTGACTTAAATCAATTGTGTAGCAGAACATGGTGAGAAAACTATGAAGTGTGATGTAACAGACAACACCATTTCAGATAAGAAAACTCAAGGGTATCATATTTATGTTTTATAACTGCCCTGCAAACTAATAATTAGTGCAATAAACAATGATCCATCTCATGTTCAGTCCATTTTCCATTTTCTGACAATAAGTAATCTCAAGGCCATTACCATTACAACGATCATTTCTTTCTTATTTCTATCCATCTGTTTGTTTCCCAAACCTATTAATAATGCTACTCTCTGACATATCTCTAACTTTATAGAAAGTATTTGATTAATTTCCATACACAACAAACTTTTTCCAAATTTTCTGGAACGCTTACAATCTCACCATAAATGAAGATATGTCCCAGTCTCTTACTTACACCTCCAGCAGTCCTCCTTGTATTTAGAATCATAGTTGTTTAACTGTACTAGAGTCATGTAACATCTCCAAATTGTTTTATAACAATTCCCTTTAATTCTGACCAACATATTTTTCATTATCCTAACCATATTTGCACTTACTCCCCATGTTCCTTCTTTCATTTTCCTCCATACTCTTTCCCAAAGTCCAAAGCAAATCAGCCTATTCAAATGCAATTTTATAAAAAAAAATGAAACCTCATGTTACTTCCATTGTTTTGCTGATCCCTTTCTATTTTCCTGTGAGTAACAGGACAGTGTTGTGCTATGAAGTCAATTTTGACTTAAATGAAGAATAACTGAATAACATGAAGATCTCAATTTGTGTTATACTTTTTTTTAAAAAAAGTAGTGAACCAGAGCATTGGGCATTACAGACAAAAAAGAAACTTTACTCCACCTCATTACTGCAAAATGTAGTGTGTAACAAAACTGACTCGTTTAAAAATGAATTACATCCTAGCTCTGGGTGCACCAAGCTGAATTACAATTGCAGCAAACTCCTTTGGAGATCTTTCATTGAATGTAATCTTTTGAGTATCTGCTCTTCTACAGTCTTGAACTCTCTCTTTCTCTCTCTTCCATTAAATTTTTTATTTCGTTCTTACTCATGAATATATTTTGTGAACCCAAAGATAATAACCATGAGTCTGACCCAACCATAAACTGATGCCTATAAAAACTTTTTTTTGCTGTCATCCAGTATAAAACAGTGTCTAGCTGCTAAAGAAGAAAGCTTGAGATTTTACCAAGGTATCATTTTTATGTACTATTCTCTGGTCTTGTATTGATTTTATACACAAATCTCAGATTACAGAAAAAGTGAAAGAACCAAGGCCAACAAGAAGTATTTTGATAATGAAAATGTTTAAATACACATCTATGAATAATCCTTCAGGTCATGCAGAAAGCAGCATATGAACTCTGGAGTAAGTAATGAAGTAGATTTAAACATCCTGATGTTTTGCAATGGCAGTCAGATCACACAAACACCTTAGCAAGAAAAGTGTTTCAGATAATGAAGCCCTAGGAAGCCATCAGTATTGGCAGCTGCAAAAATATCTTGAACAAAGTAAAAATAATTTGAGAGGAAAATAACACGTCAGTAACTAAGAAGGGCATCCTGGTGTTAGCAATGAAATGCAGAAGTATAGAAACTTCTGAAAGCACAGCTGGTCTTTGTGTGCAGCTAGGACACAAAGTAGTCTTGTTAAAAGAAGGGGTTGCCACAGCTTCTGTATCTTTGATGTTCTGTCTTAAAAAGAACTTTTCAAGATACTGTATTAACAATTTCAAGAACAAATATATTTGCCCTTTCACTCAGACATATATCAAAAACATATAATAAAATGCATCAGATGGCCATCATTATATTAAATGTGTATATTTTCTAGACAACACAAGGAAAAAGGCATATGTCTGGCTCACCTTGAATCCAGACTTCATTTTTTGTATGAATCAGTGTTCTGCCAAAAACCCTCACCATCTAAACTGTGTGGCTGAATTACTGGCCTTCATAAACCTCTTGTCTAATGCTTCCAGTTGAAGGAGGAGTGTGAACTGGAGGGGTAAGTTTTAAAGGAACAAAACAGAAATGGCCATGTGTGATGACAGGCAAAAAAGCAGAAGAAAAAATCAAGACAGGCAAGGAAGCAGTACTGAAACTTGTGGTGAAGAAGATGCACACACAAAGACAGCTCTGCCTACGCACACATCTTTGGCACACATTGAATGCTCCAATGAGGTGTTGGCAAGTCTCTCTGAGCTAACGTCAAGCCAACACAAGGTCTGTAGCAAATCTTGTCAAGAGGCCCTTGCTTAGATTTAGAATTTAGGATACCTATATGAGAAACCTAGGGAACATAGTGAAAAATAGAGTCATCACCTTGCAAACAAAAGTCTGCATAGTCAAGGGAATGGTCTTTCCTGTAGTAATGTATGGTTGTGAGAGCTGGATCATAAGGAAAGCTGAGCACAGAAGAATAGACGCATTTGAAATGAGGTGTTGGAAGAGAATTTTGAGAGTACCTTGGGCAGCAATGAGAACAAATAGGTCGATCTTAAAAGATATTAATCCCAACTGCTCCTTGGAAGATCAAATATTGAAGATGAAGCTAAAGTAATTTGGACATCAAATAAGAAGAGAGGATTCACTTGAGAAAGCCTTGATGCTGTGAAAGGTGGAGGGGAAAAGAAAAAGGGGGTGGCCAAAAATGAGATGGCTAGATGGGATTGTAGATGCAATGGGCACAAAGCTGGGCAGACTGAGGAGGATGGTGGAGGACAGAGGTGCCTGGCGGGTAATGGTCCATAGGGCTGCAAAGGGTCAGAATCAACTGGGCGACTCAACAACAAAAAACAGCTCACATGTCATCGACTCTGCCACTCAACACAAATGTGTGCTACTATGGAATAGCGCATAAGATGCACATAAACACAGCTCTGCCTGCGTGCACATCTTTTCTCTTTGGCATGCATTGAATGCCCCAATTAGGTGTTGGCAAGTCTCTCCGAGTGAACATTTTTTGAATATCCACACGAATGCACATAATATTTAAATTTGGATTTTCATTCTAACTGAATGCGGGCCCCAGGGCCCCCAGAGATGTGGGGTCTGTAGCATTTGCTACTCCTGCTATATGGCTGATCTGGCACTGAATCCAGGCATTGTGAAAGCATAAAGAAGCAATGGATCTGGTGTGAAGACAAGGTGACAACAAAGATGAAGTTGGGTTACAAATTCCAGTAAACTCTGTAAATCTTTGGGACAAACTGGGATTAACCAGAAGAAAGGGTGGGGAGTTGCCCAGAAATAGGCATTCTTAAATTGAAGGCAGATTAAAGAGAAGATGCATTTTTCCTCCTTGAAAATGCAGAGTGTGGACTTGCTCAGAGCCTGGATCAATGTGCACTTAATATTTTCATAAGAAAGGTGGACAAAGCAGCTTTGGGGATAAGGGGGGAAGTAAGCTACATACATAATTAAAAAGAGAGAGGGGGACAATTGGACCAGATTATGGTTGGTACATAGCACTTTTTGTTTTGCATCCCCAGTGTTCTTCCTTCTGTAGGTTGGTGGTTGTCATGATGGTGGCTGCAACAGTGCATCCTGCCAAAACCACAGTCCCTTTCCACCATATCTTACAGTGCTGAATGGTTCTGAGCTAAAGGGGGATGCTACCAGGGCTATAGCCAGGATTCTAGATGTGGGTGGGCAAATATTTTTTCAAGATGGGCAACAAAGCCTCTTTTCAATGCATTCCTATGGGAAACCACACTTTGCCAGGGTGGGCAAACTGCTAATTCAGGGCCATAGCCACCCTGGCCACTCCCTGGCTACTCCAGCATTAGAAAGCACAGCTGCCACTGATTTGCTTTCACAGCTGCATTTGTGCAATCTGGTAAACACCAGGAGCACAACTGGGAATTTATTAGGAACTTCCAGAGATGGAAGTTCCATTGGGCAAAATCTCAACAATACAAATTTAGAATGGATAATCTGATCCATCTGGAAAACGTCAAAGCCCAACAACACTTAGATACAGATCTTTCATCAATGTTAAGACATTTTATGTATAATGCTACTCATGGACAAGATGGGTTTAAGCAGCAGCAGCAACCACCACCACCATCACCACCATTATTATCTATTGCAAAGCAAATCCAGATTGGGATTTTAAAAAACCTAAATTACTGACATAAAGCGGTAGTACTGCCCAAAAAGATGCATATTTCAGAGCATGAAAGTCAACTGCTTGTGGAACAGGGGTCAAATGGTTTATGAACAAGTTAAATAACGTGGGGATCCAAATGCAACCGTGCTTTAATTCACTACACAGATTAGCTCACCATAGACCATGCCTTATTTATAGGGAAGTTTTGGAATGAAAACTCCCAGTTAAAAAGATTATTCTCTTGGCAGTAGAGGGTTTTTAAATTTCTTCTACAGCAGGCTAAGAGGGATAAGATCAAAAGCAGCTTTCAAGTCTTTAAAAGTTGTGATAGTTTCTTAGTGGGTTTCTGAGTGTTCTCTTCAGATACATAAAAAAGAGCAACACAATGGTTGGGAACTGAATAACTAGGGCTAAACCCTAGCTGTGGCAGACCTCAAGTGTTATATTCAATTCTCTTTCTTTTCTTTTATTTTTAAAAAAACCCTCTTATTTATGAATCTGGGATATTGTGTGGTCTTATGTTGCTGTACAATATTATGCCTGCATTTCCAGCAGGAAAAAGGATGTCAAACTTTTTATAGCAAAGGGCAGTTTGAATACTGACAACACCAATGAAAGCAGGCAAGATGGTCATCAGGATACCCTCTTGTGATTATTATCATTCATACTTGTTGGTGAACAACCATGGCAATTGTTTTGTGTTTGGGTGATCTGCAGATCGCTAACGAGTTTAGCAATCAAGGCCTCCCTTTCAATCTTAAAGGGCCTGAGAAAGCCCATTCTGGTCTCTGATCAACCTTTGACCTGCAAACAAAAACACTGTACCTGGCTACTTCCTGTTTTGCTAAAGAGAATTTGCACAAAGATTGTGACATATAAAATATCTAGTAGCATATAGCAATCTGTGTATCAAATTTGATAATGCCCCAGAAACCCTTAGCTAATATTTGAAAGATTAAAAGGGAGACATTTAGAGCTAATCTTAATAATCTATTGTTGCTGATGGCTGTGGGAAGCTGTATTGTTGTGCTTGCTTTTTGTCTGTCATTTTGCTTGAACACACCCTGCTCCCTTTGACCCCTGAATTTGGTGTATAAAAATCATGCCTGTAAGTTTAACTCCTTATCTGAAGAAGTGGAATTGATCCACGAAAGCTAACAATAAAAATATAGAAGTTAGTCTTTAAAGTGCTACAGTGTTTTTTTATTTTGTTTTGTTTATTTTGTTTTGCTTTCTGATATGCCTGAACCAGAGACTAACACGGCTACTATTACAAAAAATTCAAGTACAGTCAAACCTCGCATAAAGAGTGCCTCGCTTAAAGAGTAACTTGCTTAAAGAGAAGGATTTTCTCTGAATGTTCACTTCGCTTATGAAATAAAACCAACCAAAAATGTGCTTAACAAATAAATCGGGGTTCACAATCCTTCCCAAAATTGGTCACTTACAACGGTGTTTTGCTTAAAGAGCAAACTCGCTTAAAGAGCAATCCTGTGGAACAGATTATGTTCTTTAAGCGAGGTACAACTGTATATAGACCTCTTTAGAAATTCAAATTTTCCATTTAACATAGTAGTTTAACAATGGCCCCAATTTGCTAGTTTTTTGAAGAATTAGTCAGATTGAATACCGCGTGGGCACTGTTTTTATGAAACAACAGCAGAGCTAACTATTCTGAACTACGCAAAGCAATTAATTACCACAATTCAGAACAGTAAATGCACACTTCTCTCTAATTGCATTTAAATTATTTAATTCCGTTCATACATTATTTATGAGGCTTTGCCAAAAAGAAAAAGCTCCCCCTTGAAAAAAAGGGGGGGGAAGAAGTGTTGAGTCTATGAAATCAATTTTAGAAAAATGCATTGTGCATATAGACATAGAGAACATGAGCATAGTTTGTATACTGCCTTTAACAAAAATCTCAGCAAAACAGAAAGTGACCCTTTGTTTTTAAATGCATGAAAATTGTAGTTGTGCATAATAAGTTCATTTAATTTGCATTCAGTAGTAAACCTTCTGGAAGGAAAAGTTCACTGTGAGCTTAAGAAGGTCAAAGAAAGAGGAGGCTCCCCTGCCAACTGTAAGTTTAAATCTTAATATAAAGTTGTGGTTGTGAAGCTCATCAGGATTTGATCAAACAAGTTTAGGGTCTGCTACTGTCAGTTTCCTCATCCTAAATCTCAGGAAAGTTCTTCTGTGCATACATTAACTGTCCCCAAAGCCTTTGAATGCTACATGCTTATCTCTGTTTTTTGCTTTTAAAATTTCACCTTTTAATTTGACTAAACCAAGACTAGGGATTTAAGTCAATGTATATTTCACATTTTGTTTAGTATTTTCAGCTGCTGAGGAGGTATTCAAAATACTGTACATACAAGCATTAGAACCATATGTAATGTGGAGAAAAAACCTGAAATAAATGGATGCCAAGCCTTGGGTATTTGCATATTTCACTTAAAGGTTTCTGAATTATTTTTCTGTGTATGTAACCATTTAGAGACAAATATAACAGGTTCCTTATCTTTCATAGCTACAAAATGGATAGGTAAAACATGCTTTTCTGCATGCTGGGAATAGGTATGACTACTGAAATTGGTGATTACAAATGACAGGAATTTTTCTCTCAGGTCATTTTTTGACAAATTTAAGCAAAATTCACTTGTTTCTTCATATTATGTTCTTCTAGCCCAGGGGTTCCTAAACTTTTCAAGCCAGGGGCTTGGTCACACTCTTTCAGTCAGCTTCAAGGGTTGGGTGGCCATTTTGTTTCTTGAATGCCATCAGAGGGGTGGGACATGAAATGGCATCAGGGGCTGGATCTGGCCCATGGGTCTTAAGTTGGGAAGCCCTGTTTTAGACAAGAAATTGATTTTCCCCTCCAAATGAATATGAGAGAAAGCTAAGCTTCTCAATTTTCATATCCTCAATTTCACTATAGACTTTTAAAGTCCCTCATCCTCAATAGTTCATAGAAATGACATTTGAAAAAGCACAAGATCAGAGATAGCTCTGTATTAAAAAATTAGACCTCCGGTCCATTTATCCCATTATTGTTAGCTCTGACTGGTAGCAATATTCTGGCTTTTTTCCTGGACTCTTTTTAGCCCTGCCCCTGGTGTTCCCTACTTGTCTGCCATCACACACTACCTAGATTTAAATGCAGACAAGATCAGTGCCATTATATGTGAGGAATATTGACATTGTTTCAAAAGATTATCATCAAAGTGGAAGCATATACATCCTATATACTGTATGTAGTTGATGGTTTTGATCTGAGTGTTCAAGAAGAGGCAATCATTTAAAGAGTTTTTTCCCAGACTGGTATGTTGGACCATATATTCCATTATCCCATAAATTGACATCTCTTGTGGGCATCAGGTTGTGGAATTAATGGCTGAGATCAGCAATGTGGATTGGACATAAAACAAACAGACAGTCAGTGAAAATGGAGTGATTAATCAGAGTAATGAGGCATCATACAACAAAGTCCTGTTAACATTTTGGCAGATGCATTTTTACCAGCTGTACTTTTGTAACACAAGCACATTTATCCATAAATGCTCACAGATGTCTAGGTTTCTTCTAACCGTTCTGCGCTACCCCAGCACCTTCATTTTCTCTATGCATTCTAGGGGCATTTCGGCCTATTCCCTTCCTCTCCTATCTCCTTTTTGTCTGGATGAAACAATTCTGTTTGGAAAGCACAGTAATTAAAGAAGTATGACCCAGTGTGGTGTCACAGAAAGAGTAGCAGAGCAGGATTCAGGACACCTGAGTTCGAATCACCAGCTCTGCCATCGAAATTCACTGGAATTTACCTTGAAACCCTACTAGAGTCATACTAGTTCAGTCCTGACTTGATCACAGCAGCAGCAACAAAACAACAACAAGAAGTATGGTGTAGTGGACAGAATGATGGATTAGAACTCAAGAGACCTAGGTTCAAATCACTGCCCAGCCATGGAAATTCACTTGGGGGTGGCAATACTACTCCTTAAATCTATCGTGTACCTTTGTAGCCCTACAAGTATTGCTAAAAGTCAGATTTGACTTAGGGTCACATAACAAATGACATATGCGGGGAGTAATTAAGTGAGCAAACAAAATGAATAGGTTATATGAAGCCAGTGGTCCATTTCATTTGCCACCCCCCACACCTCAAAGGGCATTCGATAAACAATATGGGCTCCTCTTTGAAGCTGTTGGGACAAAATGGCCAGCCCCATTGTACAGGCAAGGCAAAATGGCAATTCAGCCCTTGAAGTGGACTGAGAGAGCGTGACCTGGCCCCTGGCTTGAAAAGGTTGGGAACCCCTGCTATAAGACAATCATAAATTAGTTTTCATGTAGCAGCAGGTTGTGTCCAAAGAAAGGAATAGTGTCTTGCTCCCATCCCTTCAATTTACCTATATGCTTCATTTAGTAATTTCTGCTTCTGCAGAATGTTAAATATGGATATGAAGAAAATTACATACAATTTTCACTTATAAATAATACTTAGGACAATTCTTCAAAATCTGCTAGTATAAGAGTATCAAATCAAAGTACAGTAATACCTTGGATAACGTTTGCATTAGATAACGCTAAAACCACATAACATTAAGCAATCTGGGGGGGGGGGATTGCATCGGATAACTTTAAATCCTATGGGATGCATCGGATAACGTTCGCTAAAGCCTGTGCCGGTTACAATGTGTATCTATGGAGTTTTAACGTTATCTGATGCATCCCATAGGATGTTAACGTTATCCGATGCATGCATTGGATAACATTAAAAATTGGATAACACTAAGACTTGTGAAACCAAGTTTTAGCATTATCTGAGGTTTTACTATACATGCAATGTGAGGTATTTTAAAACCAGTAAATTTCCTAGAGATGTGAGACAATGCAACCATAATATGAAAATCAGCCTGGAACCCAGGACTGAAAAGTTTAGCAGGAAGAATAGTCACTTAAGCAAATGTGTGTGGTTGCAAGAGAGTACTGAGTGTGTGGCTTTCTGAAATTAAAATGTTTTGAGGCAGAAGGACATCTGAGCCAGACAGCTATATTAACTTGAACTAGCAGTAACAGTACAAGAACAATACACAGACAACATAAAGTGGAAAGGAACTTACATTTGGAGGGAAGAAATCTTTAGATGGCTGAATGGCTATTTTGACTATATTTGATTGTTTGTTAAGTGTTAGCTCTTCCCATCTCCAAAAACAAACACAAAGTGTATGATGGAAACTTGCAAAGAGGCTCCAGCCTAGTCCAGAAATATTGAGCATTCCTACTGATAAAATGGAAGTTGTTTGTTCCTCCCTTACATTGGTAACCTTGAAACATGTGAAGTTTTTTTTAATTACCTTATGGGCTTGCTTCTGTGGGTAGTAGGCTTCTATTAGCTTTTAGCACAGGGAGCTGCCTTCAAAGCAAAAGCATAAAGCAGACTGAGAAGGCTTCCACCATGTGTAATTTAGGAGATTTGATAAAATACCTCTGAACAAATGCACTGCATAACTTTCCAAAATCATTTTTCTTAAACAAACAAACAGAAACTGCAAGGAAGCACATTGGTTTACATTGGGATAGAGAACATGTAACCTGAATGTTATTGGACTACAAAAATAACCCATCCTGCCTCACATCTTCATTCTAGATTTAGATCAGCACACATACTTTATTTGCAATGAGGGGAGCATGTGAGCCCCTTTCCCGCAATCATCAGTTTTACTCACAAACATGATGGTCAGAATAGGAGGAATTGTTATGTCTCTGTGCATGAGCTAAGATAAAGGGGGGGGGGGGAATATGTACTTGACTCATGCCAGTGAAGAGAGGTGAATCTCTTCAAGAGCTCATATGAAGTCCAGGTGAATTCAAACTGTCAGGTAAGCAGTTTGAGACCCAAATGCTGCATCATCTGTCCCAGCTCCTGGCAACCCAGCAGTTCGAAAGCAGGAAATTGCAAGTAGATAAATAGGTACTGCTTCAGCAGGAAATTGCAAGCAGATAAATAGGTATTGCTTCAGCAGGAAATTGAAAGTAGATAAATAGGTATAGCATTCTGTATACTTTGGCATCTATTCATGCCTGCCACAAGACCACAGAAATGTCTGCAGACATAGACACAGTGGTGGGATTCAGCAGGTTCGCACCAGTTCGCCAGAACAGGCTCCGCCCATCCAAGTTTTGAAATAAAATAGTCCTAATTCGGGTGCAACACAGGGCTTTCCCCCTGGCCACGCCCACAGTAAAAAAAAATTGAATTCCACCACTGCATAGACAGTACTGGTTCTTTGGCTGACAGTGGAGATGAGCACTGCCCCCTAGAACAGAATATGACTAGCTTTAAAGGAAGGGCGACTTTTACCTTTCAAGGCAGTGCTGTATCATTCTGTCATGTGCAAATCACACAAACAATGGAAAGGGCTGAATGGACTTAAGTCAGAATGCCAAGGAAATGTCAGTTTCTTTCATTGTCCTTGCATACAATTTATGGATTCTCAAGAAAAATGCACTGGCAATTTCCGACTACTTTCAAAAACCCAGCTCCTTTCCATCTGTAACTTTTGTCTATGCAGAAAAAATCAATTTCACTTCAGATGTTTGTGACTGGGATGGCGCAGTGGTTGAGAAGCTCACCTTGTTCGCTGGAAGGACAGCAAGTCGGCAGTCCGAGACCCGGGTACTGCATGACAGTTTGAGTGCCCATCTCTGTCCCAGCTCCTGCCAACCTAGCACTTCAAAAGCAAGAAATTGCAAGTAGATAAACAGGGACCACTTCGATGGGAAAAGATCTTGAGGGACATGAAAGGAGCCTCAGTCAGTCACCCCCTGAGTGGAGTTTCTCCAGAAAAAAATCTTTTCAACCCAGAATAATTTCTGACACAAAATTATTATTATTAATTCAGATGATTTCTTTAGGTATAGTTTGGCAGCAAGGATTCTTGCACCTTTTCACTGGTTTGAGTCCCTCCCTTACACAAAATTCCACAAAGGAAAACTTTCCTCTCTATCATTTTATCCCATCCTTGGGTAGAAGTTTAAGACTTGATCTACAGTAAACTGCCTTTGTGTCCTTCTATGTCTTGAAACCAACAAATTGGAAATGATTGCTAAAATCAAGCCATGTAATTAGAGAGCTTAACATCTAATCTACTCCTTTTGTCAGTATGCCAGAAAGAAAATTTTCTGTAAATGACATATTACACCATTAAAAACACCCTCCACGTGCAACAGGCCTGTTAATGATGATAAAGAAGTCATGGAAAATCAAGTAATTAATTCACTGGAAGCTTTCCACTGAAGTCACTAATAAAGCATGAGGAAATGCAAATAGATACATAAACAAACCCATTGTGAATATCCTACTTTGGATAGCTGCACCTTTTTGTTTTTAGCTACAAGGAACCCTAACTTCAACAGCAATTAATGTCTTTTCTGGCACTAAAAGTCAGATTATTAATTTTAAGAAGATGATGTGCATGTGTTAAGATCCATTAGTTATACAAGTGTGTTTTTAGTTTGCAGACAAATCAGATAAAGCACCTCCATTATGTTTGTGTTTCTTAACCATCGAATAAAGCATAGTTGTTGAACAACGCACTCTCAGAAAAAATGCTGAAATTGAGAATAATAAGGTGATATTATCGAGCAATTCAAACCGAGGTTATGTTGAGTAGGACATTCTGTGAAATAAAGAACAGAAGGTTCTTCCATGTTAGCAAATGTAATATTGAATCCATTAGTACTGTAAATATCCTTTGAGGGATTGGCAGTCTGTCACATTGGCAGGAGCAATCATTATTTAACAAAATGTCCTAATGTTGTTATATTGCCCACATCTTTATTTTGGGCATGCTACCATTTCCTACAGATTAGCCTCAACAGAATGAGAAGGGGGCAATAGTAGAGAGCACAATTCTAATCTACATGATTCCAACCTAGCATGATATCACTAGTTTGTCTTGTAGTTATTCCTGCCTACTGCTTGCTCATTAGTGGCACACATATTTTGTACAAGAACATGAAGGATTGGTGATCAACACTTGGTTGAATGAATCCTTGTTGCTCAGCGATATGAATGCAAGGGAATAAGATGGATCAAAATTGAAGACTTCAATTGAACTCAAGGGCCTATTAAGAGAAATGGACAGAGAGCTTCTGGAAAAAGTGATATGGAAAGATTGATTTTTTTTAAAAAAAATAAAGTTATTATTTATTTAAGAAATGCCTAATGTACACAACATTTCTAAGAATAAATAAGCTGCAGTAAAAATATACAGTGTAACAGGGATCATCCATTACTTTCTAAACCAGGAGACAAAAAGGTCAAAAGAAATAATAAAACACAAGTTATGTTGTTGTTCAGTCACACAGTCGATTTACCTTTTGCGACCCCATGGACCACCGTCCTGCAGGCACCCCTGTCCTCCACCATCCTCCTCAACCTGCCCAGCTCTGTGCCTATTGCATCTGCTTTTATTCAGCTCATCTTGGGTGTGTGAGCTGGACGATGGCAACCGTCCTTTTGCTCTCGGTGGTGTTTTAGCCGATGTTCCTCCTTACTCTTCACTCCCTGGATGGCTTCTGCCAGGCCTCTCTTCCCTGGATGCCGTCTCCTTCTTGAGTGGGACCTTTGAGACTGGCCTCTCACTCTTGATGGCTTCTGCCAGATCTCAGTTCCCTGGATGCCATCAAAATTTAAGATCTCACTGAAGGATTTTGGGAGCTAAAAGTATCCAAAAACAGAAGATTACCATAGAGTGGGCAAAATTCTGTTCCTTGCCATATTAAATTGCATTTGAGTGGGCCCACTGAATCAATCTGGATTTAGCAAACCAGTCAGCTCTTTCATAAATTCAATTAATCAAAATGGGCCTACTCTATTTGCAACCAAGCCCATTGGTTTCTTCATTTGTGTCAGATGCACCACCAGCACTCACTTCATGGGCATGTATTCTCAGAAGTTCCTCTTTTATTTCTGAATGTCCTAAATAGGGAGAAAGATATATTCCCACAAAATGAAATAAGCTGTGAAAATAATGAATTATGAGAAGCAAAGATTGGCCATGGCATCAAAGAAAAATGGGTGCTGAATTTGAGATTACAAGAGTGTATACAGGGCTAAAAAAGAGCAGCTTGCTTCTTGTTAATTTCAAATTCATAGATTTATTGCACACGTACAGATTTATTCAAGTAAATCCTTTTCACAATAACAGACACTAGACATAAGAACACACTTGGGAGAGAGCATACAGGAGAGTTGAAAGGGAAACAAAGTGTTTAATGCAAGAAGAAAAGAGGGGGAAAGGTTCACACAGACAATACATTGCTCTATATATCATATGAAAATGCAGAAATGCCAGCCCTTTAGAAAAACTCAAGAAATAAATTTCTTCTTGCATCATTAAGCTTTAGCAAAGTGGTGCATATTTGGGGATAAATTCTCTTTACTCCATTTCACATACTTTCCTCTATCCCAATAAGCCATCAAGTCAGACTTTAATAATGGTAGCTGGGAACACTTCTGGAGAGATGAAAGGATGAATAGTTACAGTAGAAGCATTTTCCAATTCCCTACACAAGAACCACATTGGGAATTAAAAGCTGCATAACTTTGACTACATGATGCCCAATATTGCTGTTATAGCATATTTCCCTGTTTATGCTTGCATAGGAGCTACTGCTAAGCACAGTTCCAAGCCAATATGGGTTACAGGTATGGGTTACAGATAGCTATAAACAGCAGCATCGGCAAATTAAAAAAAACCAACAACTAAATATTAGGTGGGCATTCAAAGAGTTTAGATCTATATTCATGGAGAGGAGTATGCTAGTCTCCCTTCTCCATATTGTTTTATTCCATAAAAAACAATGTTCTGGGGAAGATGGCCCTTTTCTATGCAGGGAAAGTTTCTGCACAAGCCATAAATGGGATTTTCAAGGCTTCTGACTCATTTTGAAAACTTCCAAGCATAGAAGAAGTTCTTCTCTTTCAAACACTGGTTTTCACATGAGTAAAAGAATTACAGAAGAGACATTCCTTTCTTCATATCGATTCATTCATTTTCTAAACATCATACTGCAGCTAAGGTTAGTTCTTTGTCAAAAGAACTCTGTACTTACTGTACTTACTTTTGGACTATCTGCTTCTGCCATTTGTTTTGCTCCACCACCTATTGAAGGGCAAGGCAAGGCATGTTTTTAGTACAGTAGCTGGTGAGAACTTCTCTGTCATCTGGAGGGAAGTGTATCTAAGGGCATGTTGCATCAATTTCGGTCCAGGCCAAAGGAATGTTTGATGATTTGCATAGCACACCTCTCCTTTGAGTAAGCTTTTTGTACCCCTTTTGAATTTGGCTCAAATAAACGATACAGAATTATTGTCATTATTTTTTTTTTTACTATTACCTGATTTCCAAGATAACTGATACTGACACTGGGCATTAGCTATTCTGCACTTTTCTATTATAACCATGCTGTACAGAAATATTGACCAAGTGGGTCCATGTTGGTCCACCATATGAAAGTATTTGAGGTCTGTTAAATCTGTAAGCAAAATGGCCTTGGATTTTTCACACTGAACACAGGGGATAGGCAATGAGGACTGGAGAGAACTCAGAAGAAAGCTACCAGCATCCCCTTCCCTATGAACGCCTATCCCACCTTTCTGGATCTCTTCATGCTGTTGTGAGTAAACTCCCACTGCTACTTGCCAGCATGAGGTCATCCAGTTTCATTAAACAAATGGCTGCTGTGTAGCCTATTTAAGTTGAAACATGATTCTCCAGAGAAGTGAGAACTAGGTTGTTCTTTGTCTGCAGGCCTACTGACATCTAAGGTTGGCAACCTTAGCTTGCTGCTCTGAATGGCTCCCATTAAACATTTGAAGCCATCTTCAAACTGAGCAGACAAGGATCTGAATGTCCTAGAACCAGATTTCAATTTGTGGCTATGCTTGCGGGTGTTATTGTTTTTATCTCAGTCTAAAGAAAGGCAAAGGCTGGATATAGTTAATAGGATTTTTAGTTTCTTTCCCTTTGAAAAGCTGACAACTATGTCATAATGGAAACCATCCATCAAACTGACTAAGAAGCAGAAGTTCTGATCTGCCTTGAGGGATACAGAAAAGCTAGCCCTTTAGAAAATCCCAATTTATGTCATCTTAAAAAATGAAGTGATTAAATGTATCATTTAAATCAGAAGTGGAGTACATATAGCCCCCCCCCCCAAGTCATTGCACCGCAACTCACATCACCTTGCGTAAATATTTTGGCTAGGAATGATGAAAATTTCAGCCAAACTATATTTGGTAGTACACAAGCTACAGACCTTGCGTTCTGTTTAAATACACAGTGTGCTGTGTGAAGAAAAAAATAACCATAAGGAACAAACTGCATGATTCACATTGTTTCAAATGTTTGTTCACATGGTGTTGTACATCATCATGTCTAAAGTAAACAGAGTGCTTAGGAAGAAAAAGATCTCTTTATCCTCAGGTTGTTTAAAGTAGCTATATGAGGAAGAGAAAAAAACCTTACGTATGAGAGGGATTTCCCTCGTGTTGATGGATATTAATCATAGATTGAGTCAATCTTGAGCTCAAGAAAAATATTCCTGCTCTGCTGAAGAGGAAGGAGTATTGTAATGATTTCACCCAAGCTATGCAAGTTTCACTTGACAGTGTCAGGTTTCTTGCTGATGCTGGCCTTGGAATGCCTCGATTCTCATTTTTCATTAATTTATCTACAATTTAGTGTTAAACACAAACAAATACATATTTTCTATTAAATATTGGCTGAAATCCTGTTGCACAGCACTGCATGCCCTACAGTGCTGATATCATTCAGCCAAATTGAGTTCAAATCCCTCTTTAACAGTAGCAAAAACAAAATAGAAACAACGTTATAAGTTTTGTATCACCTCTAAAGTTAACCATTTCAAAGTGCGAACTTTCAAGGTTCAGATCCAATTGTTCAGACATTGATATCTCCTTTATCAAACTCTAACCTTTGAATCAACTCTTGGCTTTTTTATGACAATCAGGCAAACTGGTAGGTATCCACCTATCTTCTCTTCAGCTAGGACTAGCTAGGTCACAAAGCTTTCCATTTTAGCCCTTTCTTCCAGGTAGAATACATTTAGGTGTCTGTCAGCTGGAATTTCCAGAATGGGTGAAATATAAGATTTATCATTGGAAAAAAAAATCCAGTCCTTCTGAGATGTTTCCAAAGAATTAGACTTTTATCTATGAAATCTCACACTAACATTGTGACCTATTATCAGTCAGAGCAGGCCCATAGGCCGGCTCATAGGCTGGATCTGGCCCACAGCACCAAATAATCCAGTTCCTGCCCCTGCTCCAGCCACCACCGCCAGAATTGGCTGCAGACTTATTTACAGCCATTGTAAACACATTTACAACTGCTGTAAAAGGGGGGGGGCAACCAGTCCGGCCCCCTCAAGTGTTTGAGGGAGCCTGGCCCAGCACCAGACTTTAAAACATTGAGAACCCCTGAGTGAGAATCTGCTTCTACAGAAACATCACACACAGCAATAATACTTATATGCCTCACCACAGTGCTTAGAGCACTCTTTGAGCTGTTCAGATTGTAATTAGCACTTTTGCCCCCAACATGCTGGGTGCTTATTTTACTAATCTCGATAACGTAGGCATGGGATTTTCTATATGATACATTGTTGAAGTCTCCATGCCACAATACTTCTTATTTTTATTCTCTTGTGCTTTTGTCTTGGCCAAAATAGTATCTCTTCAGAAAGTGAGAAGCAGAGTGGCATACATGTGCTCATGTCTTTTCCTTGCTTAAAATTCCACATCCAATATATCTGGAAACTCTCCTAACAGGAAATTTTGAAACTCTTGTAACATAATTATTGCATAGTGCAATGCTTCTTAGACTGAGGAAGAATCACACAAGAGAAATTGATATTGAAGAAGGGTTATTATTTCATATCTGAAACAAAACATCTTTGGATGAGTACCACATTAAAGAGCCCTAGTGGTGCAGTGGTTAAACTGCTGTACCACAGCCCAAACTGTTGGTGGTGTGAGGCAGCCAAAGGTTTCTGAATTCAATCCTAATAGGACACAAAGCTCACTCAGCCTTCCATCCTTCCAAGGTAGGTAAAATGTGTACCCCATGTGTTGGGGGCAAAGTGCTAATTAACTTCTGAACTGCTAGACTGTGCACTATGGGGTGGTATTTAAGTGTAATTGCTATTGCTAATAAACTCTTTCTTTTCATGACTTTATGCTTTGATTTGTGTGATAACTCCCTTTTTTTCTATCTAAATAATTTCAAAGTAGTAATTTACATCACCACCTGATACACACCCTTGCATGTAAGGACATAAGAAGAGAGATGACTAATTCACTTCTAAATTACTTGCTCTTTTTTCTTTATCTTGGAAAGCTGATTAACATTTAATTTAAACTATAGGAGTGCCCTTTGTCTGTGGAATGACAGCAAACCCCTATAGAAAATACATATATAGATAAATGAATAAGCTAAGTATGATATATTCTCATATAAATTATATGTCAATGTTCTCTTTCACACATTTCTTTTTTTAAAAAAAAAACATATTGGAAGGATTTGAATCAGTTCAGGAATTACTATTTGAAACATGACATACACAAACACCTCTGAATGATGAATCTCTAAAATGACCTGAACCAATCTAACCACATGAAAACGTATTTAAATCCCAAAGAATTCAGTGGGAAAAGGTGATGCTTGTATTGACATTTTTTATTTAATAAAATAATGGATAGATTGAATTCCATCATTTGAAATTTGAAATACCAACCCTACTTGATGTATTCTTTTTCCTGTGTATATGTTTATTTTTGGCAGATGGTATGAAACAAATGTTACAAAAACGAGGGCTAAGACGATATATTGAAATATCCTTGTGATTCTGATATACATATGGAATTCGATATGTGTAATTTGAAACTTCATATATTCAAAACAGCCCTGAATACAGATGCTCGGAACATATATTCACTCCAGACTCTAAAGTGAACTCATTTGATTCACATCTCCTAGACCCATGATGGCAAACTTTGGCACTCAGGTGTTCTTAGACTTCAATTCCCATAAGCCCAAGAACACCTGGAGTCTTTGCAGTGAACCCATTCATGTAGATTCACAGAGACTTGTGCTTCTGGGAATTGAAGTCTAAGAACACATGGAGTGCCAAGGTTCACCATCACTGTCCTAGACTAATAAGCAGATAAGAGTTAGCATTCCTTTTGAATCCCTACATGGATATATTTTACTGTGTGTGCCAAAGATTATATGATTGTGTGTGTGTGTGTGTATGACAAATACCACTTGAGAAAAATGGAATGTAATCTACCATTTTTCCCTAGGACATTTTACAGAAAAGAAGACTGATTTCCCCATGGGTCTGTCATTATATTTATATATTTTTTTTCCTGGAGGCATCTGTGGCCCCATTTTCAGCACAGTAGCAATATTTTCTAGTTACTTGTTGTAGTTCTTGTACATGAAAAAAAGAAAAGAAAATTCAGTTCATTAAAAGGCAACTTTTAGACCTTTTCATCAGTACTACCTAATTAATTTATTCTTTAAAAATTGTTTATCAAGAAATATACTGTATTTGTTGGTGTATCAGACCCACTTACCCCCCCCCCCTTTAAAATACACTAGAAAAATAGAGTGTGTCTTGTATTGTATTGTATATAGTGTCCTATTTTGGTGATAACAAGGTGTGTCTTATATGCTGGCAAATACGGTAAATTAAAGTGGACATGACCTAGATTTAACCCAAGCTATCGAGCCCTGGTCCTTTGCTCTGCCTGTTTCTTATTAGTCTTTGATATCCCTACGTCACTAATTTGTCCTTCCCTTCACCCACCCCAGTATTTAAACAATATCAATGAACATAGTCACTTGTTTCAGTTAGAATTTAAAATTCAGGGCACAGAATGTTTAATCCTTATGTATCACGTTGTGTAAGAGTCTACATGTCCAAAAGATTTATCTCTTAATACATGTCTAGAGAATTGGTATTCTTTTGATTAATTGTACTGTTAATTATGCACTGAATGTACAGCTGCAAATACCCTCCAATTATTTCTCAAGGATAATCACTAAATATACAGTGTTTACAGATACCTACGCATCTTCAATAACATCTTAGTGTAAGCTCATAAATAATGATTTACTCCAACAATGGCATTGTGACTGTGTGGCCCAGATAAACAAAACCTCTCAATTTCTTCTTCTTTGAATGCCATATCTGATTCTGAATATCGGCAATCATCATGACGATCAGCCATGAAGATTGACCTGGGAGCAATATAATGAAGTGGTCTTCCATTTGCCTTCTGCATTGCAGTGTGATATCCATACCTCTGATCCAGTTCCATGAGTAACTTTCTGGTCCTGAGCCCTTTTGGTATTGATAGAGCTGCTGCCCTCCATCAAGATGGATTCAAGTGGGATTTAATCCATTTAGGGACCATCATCCTTCCCTGTGGACTTCGCCACCCAAGGCTGTTAGTCATCAGGTCAAGTTAATAAACTGCCACCTGACGATTGCCACTGAGTAGCTGGCAGTGGGGTCTACTCTATTACCTTATCAGGATAACCTGGCCAGACTGACAGGTAAGAATCTACATGTCCATAAGATTTATCTCTTAATACATGTTTAGAGAATAGATATTATTTTGATTAATTGTGCTGTTAATTGTGTACTGAATGTACACAAATACCCTCCAATTATTTTCTCAAGTATAGCCACTAAATATAGTGTTTACAGATAATTACACCTCTTCAATAATGTCTCAGTGTAAGCTCATAAATAATGATTTACTCTGACAAAGGCATTGTGACTCTGTGGCCCCGATACACAAAACCTCTCAGTTTAGTAGAGGTTTTTGTGACTATTTCACATAGGTGTTTTCTGCCACTTATCCACAACTGCATCACTGAGGAGCAGTGCTTTGCATTTTCTGGGAGACACAGTATGGATGGTTTGCCTAGGTTTCATGCATTTTGACAGGTGATCAACATTGTTTGTGAATCTACTGAGTAGACAATGGTGCAAGAAGGCAGCTTCACTCTGTTTGATATGAACATTTTCATTTTTCCAAATCAAGAAAAGGAAAACTTTGAACAGGCAATAGATATGGAGACATGTGCCCTCCTCACAATACCGGAGTAACGTTCACATATTAGGAGAGATTTGTAGCTGGATTTGTAGGCCATAACAAACATAAGAATGTAAAAACAGGTGTAGAGGTTCTAGCCAAACAAATGTTTCTGAGAAGCAGCTCATAAGTACAACAGATCTTTCCTGCAATCACTTCTCAACAATCAGAACCAATAAGTATATTATTTCCAAATCATGCCTCTGAGATCTATATACGCCACCTATTTGCAAGTTCTTAGTTAGTACCTATATCTTGCAACAGTGAAATCCACAATATTTAAATTCCCCCAGCACAAGGGAATTGTTAACCTACTTCTGAATACTTTCTCCCCAAGAAAAACTGAAAAGGTTCACCATAAGCTGGAACTGACTTGATGACACACAGTTATTATATATTAGTAGTATATGTAAGAGCAGAGAGTGAGTCGCCTCCCCCCCACCCCACTGTGAGAAAGCTTCCCTGTCCCTCTGTGTTTAGGAGGAATGTGGGGGTGATCTTGATTAGAATGGAGACGAGCCAGAATGGTCCTGGATTATCTGCAAAGGCATTCCAATAGATGGGGTTGGTTTTGGGGAGTGAGAACGAGGGGCGGGAAGCCTCACTTGAGTGACTTTAGTAATTAATCCCAAACAGGCCTGGTGATTGGAGGACCTCCCATGGGAAGGGGGAGAATGGGATTTGGAGTGATGTAACACAATAAAAATGCATGTACTACTCTGTATGCTGTGCCGATTCTGAGTTGCTTTTTCTTTCTATGCTGTGCTGAAAACGCAAATCCCTCAGCCAGGAGGAGGTGCGCTAAAATGTGGGGGAGGGGGCAGAAGCCCTGCTGGCTTCTAGGTAGGTCTATTGTTTTCGCACTCTTTTGCCAATGTATGCTTTGTGACATCTTTGCCTTTCAAAAAACATCCAGACTACTGAAAATTGTGTGCTCTGTCTTGGAGGGAACCAAGGCTGGGGGAAGGCAACACTACCAAGGGAAAACCTCAGCCTTATAGTATAAGAATATATTTGGAAGTGGAGTTGCTCATCACGACAACCCTTATAATCATCCTATCCAATCAAGATAGTCCAGACATGTGGGCTACTGGTTTGGTGCATATTGATGATAAAGGAGCAGATATTTTGTAAAGATCATGTCCACGTAAGACTCATCACCCTCAAATATTTTGCATTGTGACAAGGATAGTTTGCAACTATGTACCATTTCTGGGAAAATCAATTCCCCTTCCTGGTTCAAGGAAGAATGTACCATATTTGCTGGAATATAAGACCCACTTTTTCACCTTAACATACAATGGAAAAATTGAGTGCATCTTGTACTGTATATAGTGGCCTATAGTGGGCAATTTTGGTAATAATGGGGTGTGTCTTATACTCTGATGCATCTTATATGCCAGAAAATATGGGTAATTAAGTTCAGAGATAAATCTGACAGTGGTGATACCATAGTCCCTTTTACTAAGAAAGTTGTGTGGCTTTAACCCTTCAAGTCCTGTTGTCAATTACACCACTGATTATATGACTTATGAAAAAGTACCCTCTTCTGTTGATTCTTTCCTGTTGGATAATTCCAGGCTGTCATATCATGAGGGGAAAACATGGGGGGGGGGGATGACATAATAAAGATGAAGTTATTATGTCATCCCCCCCCCATGTTTCTCCCTCATGATATGACAGTCTGTTTCCTGATACCACGAAATGCTGTCATGTTCCCAGCTACCTTGTTTCAAAACTACCCCACGCATATTATCTTCTTAATAGAGGACTTCCTCTAGCCACCTGAGTATTTGGGTCATGCTTTCTATACCGTCTCTGGCTCTCCAGAAGTAATATTTTTCAGATGCACTAACCATGACCATACAAGCAATATATACATAATACTCTTTGAGTGGGGATTCCATAAATATCCATAATGCTGTTGAGTGATAGAAAGATGTGTAATAGGAAGTGAAGGAAATACAGGAGCCATGGCTACCATAAAGCTACCACCTAAACTTAAAACAGCTGGTTGGGAGTTTGATTACCCATTTTTCCTCCAGGGAGAAGAACCAGCCTGTGTGGCAGGGGGCAAACTGTACAGTCTCAGGATGACCCCAGATGAAGGGAACAACTTCTGAGTGCTCTATACCTAGAAAACCCTGAAAAAGGTACCATAAATCAGAATTAATTTGATGGTACACAGTTATTATGCCACTGACATGAAGGTCATGGGGAAGTATAATGGGGGCAGCATAAGCATAGATATTTCACACTGTATTGTCTGGAACACACAAAATTGCTATTTTGCAAATGGGGGAAAGAGTTCATTTGCACAAAATTAGGTTTGCTGCTATTTCATTAATTCCATAAATTACTTTGCTACTTTGGACTTCTTGTGCAGTTTTATATTAATTATGGCACAGCACTTATTATATTGCTTTCAGTTTGCAACATAAGATGCATTTACGTTCAAATGACTATTATGGAAGCAAAAAACAATATTTGCTTTTTAAAATATCAAATTAGATCTTCATCACAAATTTTATAGTTTCTGCTTTCCTTTCTTTCCCCACAATTGCTCTTCTTATTGCCTGTTATCTTCTCTTAAATAAACCCTCAGAAAAATTTAAAAAAGACTTAGAGCTCCAGCAAAAAAAACTAAAACAAACAGAACACTTGATATTTATGTAAGTGGTGTATATATAAGAAAATGCCAGCAGACATAATTTCTGCTCTGTTCCTGAGATAAGTTATAACCTTAAACAAAGCAATGAGAAACTGGGGGAAAGTGGTTGAAGAACCTATTGGATAATGTACCTATCAGACCTTTGCTGCCAATATACATTTCCAGGAAATTAGTTCTCCATACAGCAGTGTTCAGGCTATCAAAACATCAACAGGAAGGAAAGTGAATGAAATATTCAACAGATTTTCTCAATAAGAAAGGTAATAAAGAAAGCTATTGTTGGCAGCCACCCGTTTTAAAAGATAATATGGCTGTTTGCAAGCTGAGCACTGTGTTTTCCCCCCTTCACTGAGCAAAGTTCCCTGCTTTTGAGTAACTGAACTAAATTACTCAATGTCAACACCTCTGCTAATCCCAAAACCATTTTCAAAGCAGACACTAGTTAGTTACACATGGAATAAGTTTAATCTTTTACTTTAAAAGGAATATATGAAAAGGGAAGATTTTTCTTACAGTTCTCTGCTTCAACAGGGAAAATTACAAAGTGACTATTCTACTACTTATTGAAGTGAAGAATTGGTCTTTTATTTTTATGCATACTGGTGGGAACAGCAGGACAATCTGTCTCCTGTTATTATTGTTTTCAACAATTGCTTCAAGAAATAGTTTTTGTTCCTTTTTTCTTTAAATGAAAACTGTTTTTAGAACATCAAACACTATTACTGATCCTGACTTTTTTTTTTTTGCATAAGTTGCATTATGTTCATGTCATGGCATGTAAACTAGGCACCCTCTCATTTGATATGGACATGTTCAGAGCCTCCGTAAGTTCTATAACCTCCACTTTAAATTAGCAAGGTAAAGGTCACCCTTGCTAGAAAGCAAGTTGTATCTGACTCTAGGGTTCAGCACCCATCTCTGTTTATAGCCAGCAATGTCTGCATTTGCAGACATCTCCATGGACATGGACCATGCATACCTAGACACCAGAGTGCATAGAACGTTCTTACCTTCCCACCAAACTGGTACCTATTTATCTACTTGCAATTTCTTGCTTTCGAACTGCTAGGTTGGCAGGAGCTGGGACAGAGACAGGAGTTGAGCTTCAGCCAGTTCAGACTGGTTCTTACCGAACCGGTAGCAGAACTGGCTGGCCCCGCCCACTGTCCCACCCTGCCGACCTGCTCATTCCTCACACCTCCTCCTCCTCCTCTCACCCCACTCCAGTGCCTCCTGCCTCTCACCCCACTTCAGGCACCTGCAGCAGCGTTGCCGGGAGTGGCAAAGGGAGCCCTCCTTCCAACCAAGCAGAGCTGGTGCAGTGCATTGGTTTGTGGCAGAGGTTTCACTATGGTGCCCTGAGACCACCTTCTCTTGCTGCGGGAGTTCCCCGAAGAGTGGTAAGTGTTGTCCCAAGCCCAGCCTTGGCTCTCCATGGCATTATACTGGCCACTTGCCTGCCTGCTTGGCTCGATCGGTCCCTCCAGTGGGTGTAAGGGTCCCCCCCCCCACTCTCATGCTTCTTTGCTGGGCTCACTAGCAGTGGTGGCTGGGGCAGACCCATGGTGCAGGAAGGGACTGCACCCCCTTCCTTTCATTTCTTCCCCTTTTCAGCATTGGGAGGGGAGGAAGAGGAGTCCATTCTTGCCCTCAAGAACTGGCAGGGACCTTCTCTGGATGTCTTGGGTTGGGGGAAAGAGGAATATGCCTGTCAGTCCTTGAGCTGGCACAGCCCACCTTTCTCCTTCAGGGCAGATGCTCCTGGGCTGAGGGTCTACGTTTTTGCCTCCACTGAAATTTACAGAGAGGGTTTGTGTTTGGGACAATTGGCCAAAAGTGCCCCGGTAAAGCCTTCTCCAGGCTTTGGGGGGGGGGGGAGTAGCCAGAGGTAATAGATTTGATTATTAATCAGGAAAATACTGTTTCCATTTTTCTAAAGTGGGTGGGAAAGTTCTTTTATTTTTTGACATTTTTGGAGAGAAGGAGAGGAAGGATCCTTGGGGTTGGCTCTGGGAGGGTTAAAAGCAACAAGAAATTCCTAGAGAGGCAGGACATGAGAAGAGGTGGCCTCTTTAACCAGAAATGGTCCTTCCCCACAACTCCCTGCTCCAGAGTATACAATGTGACAAGGGGAATTTCAGAGTAAAGCCTGGGTTTGTTTTAACTACTACAAATCCCAGAATTCCCAGCCATAGTTTGATTCCCGAGCAGGAAAAAGGTGTTACTTTGTGCCCCTGGGGTTACTCTTCACTGAGGAGGTCTGGCAAGCCTCCCTTTTGCTGCCTCATCTTTCTTTTGTTTCTTCTATTTTTGTGTGCTTTGAAATGGTTTGGAATTATTTTTATTCAGTGGCTGCTTTTATTGCAGAAATATATTTATTTGTTTTTGTTATGTTGCTTAGTTGTGTAAGAGCTCAGGTTTTTATATTTAAAAAAACCTTAGTAAAGGTAAAGGTCACCCTTGCTCGAAAGCCTGTCACATCTGACTCTAGGGTACAGTGCTCATCTCCATTTACAGCCAAAGAGCCAGTGCTGTCTGTGTTTGCAGATGTTTTCATGGTCATGTGGCAGGCACACCACACCCAGCAAGTCACATGGCCAACATCTGTTCCTTCCCACAGAGTAGGCCATACCCACAGAGTGGTAGTAATTTTTTTAAAGGCCATCACTGAGCTCACTCCAACACACAGTACTCAGGTATCGAACGCCAACCTTCCAGTCTTCAAGTCTTAACCACTAAGCTGTGGCCACATATATAGGCTAAAATCCTATCTTGTAGCTCTGGGTCTATAACAGAGATGATGTCAGCAGCAGTGGCAAATTGATTAAGGACTTTCTTTGCTAATTTTGGGATGCATATAATTTATTCTGGTAATCTCTCGTATAGATTACTGCAATGTTCTCTACATGGGGCTTCCCCTGACCCTGGTATGGAAACTTCAATGGGTGCAAAATGCAGTAGCTAGGCTAATCACCTGGTAGGGCTGCATTGCATGCCCACTTAATTCTTTATCAGGTTCAAGGTGTTAGTTTTAACTCTTAAAGCCCTAAACTGTTTGGGACCCCCTACTTGGTGGAGTGTCTCCATTTTAGAACATCTTCTCACATCACTCTACCTTCCCAGATGGGCCATCTCTTGGTGCCAATGCCAAAATTGGCAAGGAAGGGTACAATGAGGAGAAGAGCCTTTTTGTTGGTGGCACCAACCCTATGGAACCTCCAGTGGAATTGTGTCAGATCACTTTGCTGGTATTCAGAAAACAGCTTAAAGCACTTGTGTTTAGAGAGGCATTTAAGCATGGGTCATCACTGGACTAGTGTTAGTCTTCTTATTCAGTCCACACCATGAATTTGGTTTGATATTTGTATTTTATTATGACATTTATTATGTGATTTTATTATGTGATTTTAATGTACTGTTGTTAGTGGGGGTGACCCCAGATGGGTGGGATATAAATGGAATCATCATCATCATCATCATCATCATCATCATCATCATCATCATCATCATCATCATCATCATCATCATCATCATCATCGCATACAACCTGTGATCACCTCAACATTAACTTTAATCACAGCAATTTTTGTTTACCCCAAAACCTTTCTCTTAACCTCTGATATACCCACTAAATGAACTAAGTTTTGATATTAGTATAATATTGTATTTTATATGTATTATCTGGGTGTAATCCTTACAACAGCCCTATAAGAAAAAGTATGTGCAGCCCCTCAAAACTTGGACTGAAATATCCACATCCACCTATTTTACTCTATGCTGTTAGGTCCACTAAGAGTTATGACCCAACAACATGTAGAAGATCTCTGTTATATCTACTATAAAGCAAGTCAATATTATTATAAATCACATCATAGATATCATAGAGAAAGAGTGGCTTGTTCAAATAACAGTTGTTAATTTCATGTGGAAGAAAAATTCCCATTTAAGATTCCCTCATGTGGGTCACTTGTCATACTTCCTTGTGAGTAGAAAGTTACCTTGTCAAATGAAACCAAGGTAGAATGACAGCATTAGGATTTTCCCTTGTATCATTAATCTCAAAAGAACAGAGCCAGATTGCTTGTCTCTATAGTATATATATAGAGAGAGTGACATTTGGTAGCTGTCCATGGTTCTGAACTGGTATTAGAGCTTTATAATATGACCACCGGCACTGTTGTGTGACTAAAGAATGGTGACACCACCAATATTCCCATTCTGCAGGTTCCAACTGATGGCCACGAAAAGAACTTGGAAAAGTTACTTTCCAGACTATTGATTCCTGGAATCCCCCGTCCAGCATGGCAATGACTCAGGTGAGAGTGTGTCTGAAAGTTAAAATCATGAAACTTTTCTAAGCTCTGACCATAACAGAAAATATAGGTAAATCAAAATATTATAATACTCGTTCAAGCTGAACAGGGTAAAACATGATAATATCAAATTGCAGAAGCTCTAATTAAAGCAGCAGTTTAAGTTTCATAGAATATTTAGAGAAATATGAACACTGGATCCAAATTAAATTTAGTGTTATTATAACGAATTCTTTCCAGATTCACACCTGAAGCAGATGGAAGGCAACTGCCTCAGTAAATCAGTCCTTTCAAATTACAGAGGTTTATGAAGCTCATCTGCATTTTAATCAGACATAAAAGGTTTATTCCTGGAAAACCTTAAGAATGCCAATTTTTGCCACCTGGAAATACGTGGGAGAGCTCATATTAAATCAGATAAAATATGCTACACATTTTCATTTTGCATATATTTCCCTCTTGGGTGTTTAAGATTACACAGTTAGTGGTACCCATAGTTCTTACTAGTAGTATACATAACACTGTGAAATCAAGTCTGTCTCATGTCTCAACCCTGATAATTGAAGCACTGATGTTTTTTTTTTCAAGAGTGTTGTGAATGTGCAGTTGTCACATCATATCTTTTTAAAAAACCCAAACACTTTCACATAAACTCTATAATCTACAATTAGATCAACTGATATTCACCTGTTTAGACTACTTCTATGCTATTCTTCTGGTATCCTCCCTTCTATGAAGTGGAACTTGTTGCCGGTTAAGCAGAATTATAAACAGAAGTTTCTGTTTATAACCATCCTATAAATAGAATGACTAATTTAACATCCCCCAAATAAAAGAAGAGCTCACAATTCACAGGTGATCATAATGTGCTAAATAATCCCATTGTCAGTGCAGAGTTCTAATTAAAAGGTTCTTCCTCTTTTGGATGGCAGAAAGGAGCTTGCCAGATAACTTTTCGGTAAAAGTCAACAAAATACATGAGGAAAAACAGCTCCATTTCTTAACTGTCCACCTTCCAGCCTTTGCACTGCCTCAATTTTCTTCATTGCTTCAATGAGATTCTTGCAAGAGATGCTAATGAATGGTTCCTTTTGTTTGTAAGAGGAATGGAAACTCAACAAAATGTGTGAATGCAATTGTTCTGGATCCTATTTTTCATGGGCAAATTAGGCAGCACACAAACTTAACTTACATATTTCATGTTTATATCCAGCACACTGCCTCATCATTGAGATTTTTTCCCTTCCTGTTATTTTGGCCCTGTGCAAGGAAGTCTGTGCAAGCAATATGAGTCTCTTTTCCACCCTTCTCACAAACATTTGCCCTTAAGAGGGAAATGCTGGCTCTTTCATACCATTTTCTTTTCAAAGCTGCCACACACTTTGTCCACATCCATTTTGTTTCCTGACAACTGTCGGGTTATCTAAAAGAACACTCTGACTTGCAATGATGTGTGCAAATGATGTATGCAAATATACAGGTTGTAAATAGGGCTGGGCCTGATTCTCTTCTATTTTTGTTATTTTCAGCCCTGATGGCAGAGTGGAAAACCGATACCAAAGCTGCATTTATTTTCTTACTTAGAAAAAGAAAGACTATGTAAGCCTCTTCAGCAAGTTATAAGGATCAGAAACCAACAATTACAGGTTTGAAAAGCTAATCTAGAAATAGAAGGCATTGGGATTCAGCAAAGATATCAACAAATGTAAGGAAGGCATATTTTCATATATTTCCCTTTAAATATCCTGTACCCACTTCTATATTTCTCTAGTCCTCTAAGTATCCTGAACAGATTTTTTAATGATTACAGATGCTGATGCCTGAGAGAATTATATTCAATGAATGGAATTTCCCTCTTTTGAACTCCAACTTTTGAAGATTGAACACTGTGACAGTGGTGATGCAAATACTATCCACTTCTGGTTGGTCTTAATTATTTGTCTTAAAAACCATATCCATTTTACTACAAACTGATTTTAGCCTGGCCAATTTGATTTGTGCCCTAGTATTTCATATATTTGTAATTTGCTGAATAGGGACTGTGGTACCTTAGTCGTTAAGATGAACTTGATGACTGGAAAGTCAGAGTGTCAGCAGTTTGAGACCCAAATGCTGTATGACAGAGTGAGCTCCCATCTCTGCCCCATCTCCTGCCAACCTAGAAGTTCAAAAGCAACAACTTGCAACTAGATAAATAGCTACTGTTCAGTGGTGCAGTAAAAGCATTCTGTGTGCTCCTGCATCCTGTCAAGCCTGCCACATGACCACAAATAGTCTGCAGAACAGACAGCACTAGCTCTTTGGCTGTAAATGGAGATGAGCACTATATGACTGGCTTTTGAGCAAGGGTGACCTTTAATTTTAATTGTCTGAATAATGGGAAAAAACCCATGAAAATTGGGTGGTGGGGGAAAGAGAGATTGAATTCAGACCTGGTATGAGAGGTGAAATTCAGTGTTATCAACTATTGCTTGAGGCTTGTACTGCAGTAGACAGGCAAAGCTTTCATCCACTTCATTCCAAACCCCTCAATCTCATGGGGAGCCTTGAAATTTAGAACCTGTCCACATAGAGCATTTGTTCATCTTTCCTTGAACTTATCAAAGTGGGACAAAACAGATTGAACACTGAGTGGTATATTTTTGTTCGGATTTGCTCCTGTGTGGAATTATGTGTACTTTCTGTTAGTCAATCTCCATCTTCCATGTTCCTTAGACTGGAGAAACAAGGAAGGAGGGTTTTGTTGTTTCTTTAGCCTCTGAAGCTCAAAAACATCTGTTGCTTTGAAGGTCCTGATTGTATTTAACTGCCACTTCAGGCTTTCCCACTTTGCTTTAGTCAGTTTAGAAACAGACAAATAACTTCTCTTCAGTTTATTTTCTAACTACTTACCAAAACTGAAGCACATTCCTAAATGTTGATGTTAACAACATATTTAATTCTACCTAGGACCAACCTGCAACATTACTGAAAATCACTGTAATGTTAATGTTAATTGGCATTTCCTGGTATATCTCCCAGCCACTCAGGAAAATGACTGTATTCCCAGTTTAAACATGGAAAACTAGAAGCTTAATTTCTTGGTTCAGTAATTGTTGTTTGCCCTACTGTTTCATTATGAAACCTTCTAGAGCAGCTTGATTCAGGTACTTAGTTGTGAATTCCGCTAATCAGAATAATCATAGAAAATTAGAGCTTTGACAGGAAGCAAGAATAAAGTCTGCATTTATAGTTGTATGAAATAGCAATAATCTCATTATAATCTTTAGCTCCATACTTACATTATGCAACACACATTCAGACTTCACCCATGCTGTAAACAACAGCATAATATTCAGTTCATAGACAAGAGTATTTTTACAGTATTGTGCAAGTATTGGTTTGTTTCCAATTCAAAGAATTATTAAAGCATATGAAAAATTACTTACACATTGGTAGCATGGTAATTACTTCTAAGTACCAGAAACATCTTTAGTAAGGCTAAGCTAAGGTATATATTTTGGAATGTATAGAATATTGCTGCAATTACTTGATTACCATTTTGTCTTGCAGTAGATGCAGTGAAATGACAGACAGACAGACAGACAGACAGATAGATAGATAGATAGATAGATAGATAGATAGATAGATAGATAGATAGATAGATAGATAGATAGATAGATAGATAGATAGATAGATAGATAGATACTTCTTCCATTGGGCAATTAGAATTTAGTACCAAAAGGCTTCTCAATGTAGTGCTATGTGTACAGCAGCTATAAAAATCAGGACCTTTATTTTTAAAAAATCTAACATTTTATAATAGATTGTGAAGATGAATTCATTTTCAAGCAGTCCACATATGACAGCTACTCATAATCTTATGCATTTGCTGAAATACCAAATGCTTGTCTAAAAAAGTAAAATGTACAACATAGTTCATTTTTAAGTCACAAGAATGAACTTTTTCTACTAAAGCATATCTCAGAAAGAATTCAAGACATGCTGCCTTACAAGGAAAATTGCATTCTTGTCCCCCAGAGAAGGTCTTCAGAAAGATACTTTGGACATTTTTCTGCTTTAAGAAATGCCTATTTCTCAGGACTGTTCCCAGCCTTTGTGTCCTGCTGTTTCTCTGCATCAATGACTTGTAAACAAGATGAGAGATGGTTCATCCCAAAATTGGCTTCCTAAATTTGTGCTTCTTTATGCTTGTCAAATCACACAAGGTTCCCGGCTAATGCAAACATTAGGCTAAGAATTTTGAGTAAGAGTCCTTGTGAATCAGTGAATCTGCTATTTTCAAAATTTCTGGCAAGACAGGGATTCTTCTCAGACTAACCTTTCTGTCTAAGTTGAAGAAGAATCCAGAGGTTCATTCATCTGGCGTTATTTAGAGAAAGTACTTCGAGCTCCTCTGAAGAATTTGGTACCTCCACTGTTTTCTTAACTGGTAAACCCACACTGTCTAGACTTCTAGTTTCTTTAGGTCCAACTGAAAAAAGTCCATTTGTGATCCAAATTCATCAGGCCTCAAAGGGGTCTTATGGGGTTCCTGCTGAAAGTTCCACTGCCCCTTGTGGTTATGTCTACTCAGAGTAGCAAGAACAGGCATTCTCATATGTTTTCTTAAGAATGTGAAGAATTCATGCGAAGCTACTGAATATTGACAAGACAGTTCAAGATAGCCTAGTGACAATTGCTGATCCTCCCCCTACAATTCTCACCTCAAGTGTGAGAATAAGATAACAAAATCATTTTGTTGGATCGGTGGTTTCACAATATATGAAAAATATCTTTGTGTAAGGCCTTTGTTCTCTGTTTTTGAGCAATAAAGAGAGCAAGCACCATAGGACTGGGTGTTTGTTCAAAAGGATATATACAACAGCTTTGCTTTTCCTCAAAGGTCTATGGCACAAAGGAGAAGACAACAATGATAGGTTTGTACAGCTAGCACAGTTTGAACAGAAAATGTTGCTGCAGAAAAGGTCCTGAAAATATTTTTCCTGCCAGGAAATCTTTGTGGTTCATTTCTCTTACATCCATGGATGAGACAAGCAAAGATTTAGCTTCCTCTGGAAAACAGACAATAAATCTGTGACCATTTTAGAAGGCAATAACCAACTACCTGCTTGAGAAATAGTATGGCACTTATTGTCTTATTATCAACACTGCCCACCTGACATTTTCAAAGTAGCACAAAAGCTGACATACTGGATAAAAGATGCTCAATGAATGGTAGCAAGTAGGTGTGTACTTTGGCCTTAGAATTTATTCAGATTCCATAATGAATTCTGAATATGTCTCCATTTCTGAAGGACTATGAAGTGAAGTGAGGGTGCCTGAAAGTGTCCAGATCACATCCCTGAGTATTGCTTCAGAGCTTTGCAGGGTTTTTTTTATAAAAAAGCTGAATTTCAAAAACAAAAACTGAGAAACTGACAATAATACTGTAACAGAACCAGGAAGCCCAAATGAGAAAGAGATTCATAGCTGAAACAACAGTCAGAAGCCCAGGTACTCCTGGATACCCAGTTGCACTGCCACTGGGAGTCAATTTCTTTGTCTGTGTGATCAGTGACCATTTTGTAAGGGCAGCATGTTGGAGAACTGTGAGAGCCTGCTGTTTGCTTCACACTCATTTTCAGATGGAAAGAAAAGGTGTGGTTTTTTTAGACAGATGCTATCTCAATTCAATTGAATAAGTATCTTTGTGTGTAATGTATGCTATCATGCTAGATTTGAGTAGTGACAGTAGCATTAGGAACAGAACATGAACTATCTAAATTAAACATCTCCCTGCAAAGTGGGAGGAATAAAAGAAAGTGGTATAAGCTTTGCCTGCATACTTGCAGTCCAGCAGTAGTTGATGGGTTTCATCCCTCCCCCATCCTAAAAACCCTTTATTTAGCCCCTTTTCATGTTTTTCCACTGTTCAGACATATACAAATACACACAAATGCCTCAGAATAATCTAGCAACCAAAGCATGTGGTCTACAAATCAACTGGAAGAAATCAGTTATAATTGGCAAGATCAATAACTGGGGCTGAATAAAGGCAGATGATATTTGTACACCCCTAGTAATAAGCAATAATAAATTAATCTTTAATTCTTCACATGCATCTGTGTTAAAGGAACATGCAATCGCTCTAAAAGCCTACAAATTCTATATAAACATGGGGTAAAAATAGCCCTACATTTCTAAGAATAGAAGATTTAAAGATTTAAAAGTTTGATATAAACACAAACTATTGTTCTATTGTACATTTTTCAGTTGCAGGGCTGATCATTTTGTTATTAATGATTAATTTGCTTTTAATGCCATGTGTTTCCACTACAACAAATTGAACAAGCACAGTTTTACAGAATTAGAAAATGGTCATGAGGAAAATAGATTGTATCAAAATGTTTCAGTCTAGATGTTTGCTAAATGGACTGAGGTTTTTAAACTGTTCATTTTAATAATGTTATTGTTTGCTGAGAGACATACATGGTCTGGTCAATCAAACCCTTCATGGTTCCCTCAGGTCTGTCTATTCCCTCATTCACTCATAATTCCTCTGTACAAGGAACACAATGTTCTTGACAGTTGAAATGGGACATGACCAGTGGTAGCAGAAATTCTGCCCATCCAAGTTTTGAAATAAAGTAGTCTTAATTTGGATGCAACACAGGGCTTTCCCCCTGGCCACACTCACCATACCATGTTTACCATACCACGCCCACAGTGTGGTAGTCAAAAATTTTGTGCCCATCACTGGACATGATACCACCAAGATGTCATGTTCTACCTTCTCCACGGATATAAATCAACATATATCAAACATTCTTGAAGGTGTGCAAGTGCAAAACCAAATTAAAAGATAGAGGAAGGAGCTCACTGGACAAAGAACAACATTAAAGGAGGATATGGCTGAGGAACTCAACCTTCTCTACATAACTTGGAGGACCCTAAATAGGCTGAGAGTTGGAATCCCTAAATACAAGATCAACATGCTCAAGTGGGGGCTGCTGGTGGACAATAATGCATAATAACATATATTGTTATCATAATAACAATCAAATCTTTCTTCTGCTTGTGTAAATAGCATTTCTCCAAAAATCCATTAACAGGGCACATTTCCTAATTTTAAAGCCTAAATAGCTGATTAATTTCCTCGAATGCTTTTACCCGAACCTTTAGGAAGGGTGTGAAAACATGGCTGGCAGGACAGGTTTGGGGTACTGGCTGCATGTTAACCCCAGCCTGTTGGCTAATTTGAGCCCCTCTCTCCATGAACCCTGAATCTTTGAATCTTTGACTCATTTAATCCATGTGACTTAATGTTTCTGATTTTATCTGCTATTTTAAAGGTATTTTTAATTTGTTGGCCTTCATGAATTTTTAATCTGAATTGTTTGGAAAAAGGCCTTGATTAATTTCACAGTTGGCAAATTTTTTAGTATGTTTTTATGTCTGTTAACCACTCTGAGTCACTTCGGTGAGTAGGGCGGTATATAAATGTGAATAATAAATAAATAATACATGCTGTGAATGTGGAAAGATACAGAATCTGGCTCATTTACTGGTCTGCAAATTACTGCCAGAAATATGCACCAATGAGGACTTAGGTTTAGCCAACGACAAAGCCAAGACAGTGGCTTAATTTTGGCAGTCTAAGGTTTGATCAGGATATGAAAGAAGATGTATCTAAATTCCACAGAATGACTAATGCCGACTCTGATTATTGTAGGGTTACATAAGGTCCACCTCAAATTTGCCATGTCATTCAAAATAATTACTTCTGGAGAACCTTTAGCATTTTGCCTGTTCTGAGTGCTAGGGCAAAAATTGGCCATTGGATTTGGTTGTGCAAAGGAAGCTTGCACATTGATTGCTTCTCACTTTTAAAAGCAAAATATAGATCAATATCCTACCCTTTTCCTAAGATGAATGCAGAAGCCATTTTCTAAATTTATTAATATTTTAAGATCAATCAATCATATGATTAATATATATGATTATATATTTATATTCAACTTTTCTTCCAGCTAACTGAAGATAGCATGTATGGCTCTCCTTCTCCTTCTTGTAGCCTCACTCTAATGGTATGAAGTAGGTTAGGTTGATTAGCCCAAGGTTGCCTATGAGTTTCATTGCTGAATGCTTGCTTGCACTTGATTCTTTTGAAGATTCCCAATACAGCACTCATAATTCCTATGTCACACTGGTTGTCTAGTCATTCTTTCTGGTTCTCCTGTACAGAACTGTTCACTCAACATGAACATACTCACATTCTCACACAGAGCACCATAAATAAATAAAAATAACCCTTAAATATGTCCTATTTAGAGTTGAAACTAATTGGTTCTACCTCTTCTTTATTGCTCATGGTTACAGCCTTCCATTCATTGAAATGGTAACTTCATGAAGAAGCATGTAGACCACTGTTTCCCAACCTGTTTTTGGACTTCAATTCCCAGAACCCTAAGTCAATTCCCCAAAGCACTGATCAGCCAACGTACTGACTTAGGCTTCTGAGAGTTGAAGTCCCCCTGTGTGGCCAGGGCCCCACATTGGGAACCACTGATATAGACCCTTCTCTCTACACACGGATGTGCCTGGACTGTCCCATGGCTCAAAATCACAGATGGAGTCTGTCCATATTCCGCTGGTTCCTCATTGTGTACAATCAGCCCCCTGCAAATGTCAACAGCTGTAGAGATGAGTGGCAATGACATGAAGGTGGAAGCAGCACCGACAGGTTTGCTTTTGCTCTCATCCTTGTGTGAGTTTTTACTGTGCTTGTGGGAGATGAAATTTCAAGAAGGAATACTGGAACTAACCTTGCTGATTACTCAGACACGCTTCAGTGATCATCATTTTCATTCTATCTGTAGTATCTCAAATAAGAATTCTTCTAGAATCACTGCAGAGTTGGCCATGCAATTTCATCTGCAAGAACAGAACTCACTGGGTCAAATATTGTTCCTTTTATTTAAAGCTGATAACAGTGCTGTTCATATAAACTTCCACATAACATATAGACAGAAAAATGAGATAAATAAACAGGTGAGCCAATGAATTTTGGCAGAGAGAATTCTCTCAAGCTTTCTATGAGCTACTCATCTAACCAACTGCTTGTTGGCCTGCCTATAATCCTTTCATAAATTAGAATTCTTTCAAATTATGGAAGGTGTAGCAAGTAGGATTTTAGATCTACAGGTATTGACAAAAATGAATAGGAATTTCCATGTTTGGGGAAAAAACACTAAAAGAGTTTCCAGTCATTCCTCTTGCAAGAAATTAATATATCTTAAGTCTGTCTCCCCGTATATTTTGTTTCCTTCTAGTAACTTCAGATCAGCTTTTATTGTTGTATTAGAATACTTTTGTAGTAAAAAGCAGAGACTCAAGTCTATTCTTTTAGTATTTTAAATACAAACAGCAAAGTGAGAATTCAGATATTTTCCCTGTGGAGCTGAGAACAGGAACTAACTTCATAAGTTAGCCACCCCATGTAGCCTGTGCCTGGGAAGGTTTTTGCATGTGTGAAAAGGCACAAAAGGCATTTCTTAATGCTTGCCCAATTCCACGTTTAAATTTTTGCAGGCAAGCTCCATTGTGGGTTTTAGGGTTCCCCCTCTTTTCCCCCCAAAGTTTGATACCCACCATTTGACTGGTGGTGTAAGTTAGTACTGGTCAATATGCATGTCCCTGAGCCCAAATTTATTCTTGTATGCTCTCTATCTGATTTTTCCACTATTGATATATTCTGACTTGGAAAAACAAACATGGATACTGTATGGGTGTTTCAAAGGTCCTCCAGGATCTATAGGAGGACAAAAGTAGCTTTCGGACAGATGGGAATTGCCAACTTTTAAAGGCATATCTGCGGTAACATAGATGGTCTCCCACCCACCCCAGTTAGTGAAGAGTTATACCTATATAAGTTAAGAGGACTTAATTATAGGTAATTATACTTTTGTCTGATTGATGTCTGCTTGTTTGATGGCTTTTGTAAAGTTCAGGAACATGTTCATCCTATTAAAAAATTCTAATTTCACTTATTATGTTTCTAGATTCAGTGGGATCAACACAACTACAAAGACATTGACCTAATTTTTTCCTGCAGTGGTATGTAAATTTTTCCCATTCATATGGATGAGCTTGTTGGGTGAGAGAATGAAACCAATATTAATAACTTGAGAGGGAGTCATGCAGATGGTCTCGTGGATATGTATATGCTTTGAATATGTAATTGTCACTTAGGACTGTTATTGCTCTTTATTGTCTCCAGATGGGTTAGCTACAACACTTTAAAAAGAGAATCCAGACTTATGAACTCAGATCTTCCTTTTTCTGTATAGCACATACTTTAAAAAATCAAGCCCATGAATAAAATCTAACCAATGCTCATCATCCTAAAATGTTCCTTAGGACCATCTGAAAAGACAAGTCTAATTGAAGTAAACAGAGGCAACTATCTATCAATGCAGTGTTTTGAGAAAAAGCTATTTGTTTTCAGAAGGAAACAAAATGTGTTATGCCTGAGACATCACTTGAGATCTTAACCTGAAAACAAATGAAACCAATTCCAATATACTACGACAAGAGTGGCATTTTAATAAGTGGCATTGGAGGATATAGAAGGATCATCCCTGAAGAGTGAAAAGCATTGAAAGTAAGCTTGGGCATCCCCTGGACAACAGAGTAGAGCCAGCCAATCCTTCTGCTCTAGAAGCTTTGCACTGTAAACCTGCTGATTTCAATGGTCTGTCAATTAAAAATAACAATATGTGGCATCTGTAAAGCAACTTCATATTTATATATTGTGAATAGATAAATTTTTATATTGCCATTTTCCCAGTATTATTGCTCTGGGAAGCAGTGTTACAACTGAAAATGCTGTCTTATGAGTCATCATATATTTATGTATGAATGGCACTGTCAATTTCTTCTAAGCATCTTATTATAAAGATACGTACTAAACCAGAACAAAAATGAGTTTTAAAAAACAAACTGCTGTACCTGTTTCTATATATTTAGGAGCACCTTTGGATTTCAGATTTTTCCAAAAATTAACTGCTTAAAATATTTTGGACTTATTATTTTTGATACTTGATTATCTTAGATACTGTATTTGCTGGTGTATACGATGCATTGGAGTATAAAATGTACCCTGTTTTTTATACACATTTTAAGGGGGGGGGAATTCCTACATTTTTTCATGAATTTCCAAAATTAACTCCAGGATCCTTCATGGGGAGTGGGATGGGGGTGTAAAAGAAGGATTTTTTAAGGTCAATTTCTACTCCACCCTACTCTTGTTGGCTGCCAGAAGCCATGGGGAGTGGAATAGGGTGGAAAAGAAGGATCCTTTAAAGTCCATTTCCACCCCACTCATCTCCGCTGGCTGCCAGGAACTGCGGAGGTTGGGATTGGCCAAGCTATTGGTCAGTGGCAGCCACTGAACCTTATCAGTGGTGTGTGTGTGCTGTTACCAGTGTATAAGACACACACCATTTTTTTGGTGCATTTAAAGAGGGGAAAGTGCATCTTATACACCGGAAAATACAGTAATACCTACAGGACTCCTGTAGGTATTATCTATATGATATCCAGTTGGAAAGGTTTTTAAAGCAAAGTGATATCCCCCTTCTATTTTCTCCTTTCACCCATATTTCCAGTGTCTATAATCTGATATGAATTGTGCAGTGTTATCTCAAAGCGCTGTAGCTAAGTTCAACCATTTAGACACATAAGAAAGGAATTCAAGGACATTAATTGCATTAGTCCATTCATGACACCAAAAGGTCTAAAGCACTTAAAAACAAGTATATCATGGAACAAACTTGTGTTGAGAAGAGTCTGCTTAATGAGAAAGATTTAGTGGACATCCATTTTTGGTTTCTAATATCCTTGCTTGTGAAATGTCACTCCACAAAGTGGGCCATGCTATATAGAGGAAGGCTGAGCTAAACATTTGTGAGAAGTGGAAGATCTTTCTTGCCTTTTCTCCATTGTCACTTTCTTTGTGTCCTTGACAGGGTACTCCTTTGTTTTCTATCAAATAACAGTTTTTCATCCTCACCCAGGATCATATTTACTCTACTCTTCTAAGTACAAGAAGCAGTGCTTTTACTTTAATTGGATTCAGGGCAGTGATATATAAGAATGTCATTGTGTGGAACTCCAAAATAACACAGAATGTGTGTAATTATCACTGCCTTCCATTTAGGGTGGGGACAGAAAATATTGTGCCCTACAAGAGGTTGCTGGATCACAGTTACTACAATGTCTTATTATAAATTATTCAGTAAGAGCTGGCAGGAATTTCAGCCTTGAAAACCACTGAAGGGTCACATTTCCAGTGCCTCACATAAACCATTATTCTCACATATTCTTCCTAATTTGTGTCTCATATACCATTCTGCTGTAGTGAGATTATTGTTATTGTTATTGTTATTGGTATTGGTATTGGTATTGGTATTGGTATTGGTATTGGTATTGGTATTGGTATTGGTATGTTTTACTTATATGCCGCCCCACTCATGAAGTGCGACTCTGGGTTGCTCACAAGCATATCCTCAACAATATACATTAGGGGTGCCAAAACTTTTCTTCATATTCCTAGAGACAGCTGGTTTCTTCCCACAAAATTGGTAATGATGAGGTAAATTCCACCCAATTCTGTTAGAGCATGGTTCCTTTCAATCAAGGAAGGATTGTTCAACTTCTTTTGTCCCTTTTTTCATATTGGAGCAGTCTAGAGATAGAGATAATTCCATTTTAGGTACTATGAACAGTAGGAAATCAATGAGCCACTTAAGCGAGTGATTAATTTAAGGAAGCTTAAAAGCTTTAAAAGCTTTTGAAAGCTTTGTATTTGAATAAAGAGGGAGACAGAGAAAAATAATTTCCTTGTACTACTAATGTATCTTATGCTAGCAACTGACAGGCACTGTCTGATAGTAGGGGTACACAGGATTCTGCTGAAGACGTTTTTAATTTTCCCTTCACTTCATTGAAGACTCTCCTGGAAACCTGAAAGACTTAGCTAACTGGAAAGGCTGGTTGCAGTGCATGGAGTGAAGGTGCGCTGTTCTATGGGTACTGCCATACTTCCTGGGGTGACTTACTGCAGTAAATAAAAGATCTTTATTGGTCCCATGTTGGCCCCTTTTGTAGTGTGTGGACCAGGAGTCAATATTAGGAACTGAAATATTGTCCTTGAATTGAAAAGCAGATACTCTGCAATACATTTCCTCAATTGCAGCCATGTTCCTGTGCCCAAATAAAATCCACAATATTCACAGGGTTGCCCTTCCCTATTGGGGCAGAACACCACCACAGTCAGCATCTGCTTGGAGGCAGCATCTTTTTGGGAGCAGCGGCCATCACCTCCCACCTGTCATTCCACCTGAGCTCCTTACTGTGTTATAAGATAGAACTTCATGTCTTACGTTCCTTGCCCTGCACCTGCCAAAGCAGTTTTATATAGTACCATCATCTGCCTTTATTCATCTATCACACTGGGTCTTCATGAACAAAGATTTAACAATCTAGACCAAGCTCATGGTAAACCAAGTTGTTGCTATCTCACTGTTAATGTATGGCTGTGAAACATTGACCAGCTATCACAAAGACATCAAAAAGTTTGAATGGAAGCTAAGGTCTATCTTGAACATCAAGTGGGATGACTATGTCACCAACATCGCAGCTCTCAAGAAGGCAAATGTAAATAGCATTGAAGCTTCCATCACAGGGCATAATCTTAGATGAATAGGGTATGTCCACCATATGGATGGTTCCAAGCTTCCTCATCAAATTCTTTATGGGGAACTTGGCCCGCAGACTCCTTTGTAGCATTATAAAGACCAGCTGAAACAAACCATGAAGGTGTCAGGTATAAACCCACAAACTTGGGAGACAGCAGCCAAAGATTGCCCACTTTGGCACCAAACCATCTCTGCTACTACCAATCACTTTGAAGGAGAACACTGCAGACATGAAGAGGCTAAGTGACAAACACGAAAGCTTCGTCAAACTCAACTATGCCTTCCACCATCTATTCAGTGTAGTGTGTATGATTGCATATTTCATGCTAGGATCAACTGAGAAAATGACTTCCAGGAAAAATGTATGCTCGGATACAAGTAGACGCTCCAGCTGCCACCACTGCGACAACAACCAGTACTGAAGTAACATTAATTACACATCCAGCTTTGTTAGGTAGTTACAACCTTGCATGCTTCTCCTTTTATACTTTGTATAACCAGTCATGTCCAACTGTGCCTACACCAACTGCCAGGGGAGGAAGAAGCCAGGGCAGGTTGCCACCCCTTCCCCATGCCTACACCAGCTGCCAGGGTAGGAGGAAGCCGGGGCAGGTTGAGGACCTTGCCGCCCCTCCCCCTGTGCCTATACCAACTGCCAGGGGAGGAAGAAGCCAGGGCAGGTTGAAGACCTTGCCACCCCTCCCCCTGTACCTATACCAACTGCCGAGGGGGGGAGAGAAGCCAGGGCAGGTTGCCGCCCCTTCCCCATGCCTACACCAACTGCCAGGGCTAGAAGAGGCCAGGGCAGGTTGAGGACTTCACTGCCTCACCCCCTGTGCCCACACCAACATATTGTATTGTAATGTACTGTCTTTTTGTAAGCCGCCTTGAGTCGCCAAGGTGAGTGGGCGGCAATATAAATTTGAACTAATAATAATAAAATAATAATAATTCACTGCCCCACCCCCTGTGCCCACACCAACATATTGTATTGTAATGTACTGTATTTTTGTAAGCCGCCCTGAGTTGCCACGGCGAGTGGGCAGCAATATAAATTTGAACTAATAATAATAAAATAATAATAATTACCGCCATCACTTTCCTGGTCTCTGAAGACAGATAAGTTGCAATGTAGGTCCATAGTATATAAAAGAAAAGAACACAAATATGGGAAGTTTTAACCAATAATTCTGATCATTTTTATTTCCTTTTCCAAGGACATTAGAGGATGAGGCTGTGTTGATCTCTCCATATTTTTCTTTGAGCCCAAAAGGGAACAACCAAATTCTTTATACTTTCAACACTGATCATCACTCTGCATGGAGCTGCATATCTGTGAGAGCAGCTTCTCCATCTGCAAAGGCAGCAAGACTCTTTGACTAGTCCAGAGAACATCCCATCAACTTGTGAAGATTAAAGGCATAATGATATGTCCTTGCTTTCTAATGGGTGTAGGGTTTGATTAATAATATTAATCCCTGCTGTTTGTAGATCTCTTTCTAGCTCGAGTACTAGAGAAGTCTACATAAGTCTTCATTTCAAGAAAAGTTCAAATGCCTGCAAAGCCTTCAGACTTTAAGGACACTTAGAGAAGAAAGACAGATTTAATACTGCAGTAGTTTCGAGTGTGCACAAGGGAACTCTCAGAAGTCTTTCATGTGAATTGTTAGTGTGCTTCCAAAGGATTTAGAGACAGTGTTGAGGCCTCTGTGGATTATAAAATGTACAAGTCCTCTTTACTGTTCATTAACAGACTATAAGACAAGCCCTCTCATTTAAAGCTTATATGCTAAAACAAAACAAAAATGTAGAGGGCAAGGAGAATGGATACAGTAAATGCAAGTGTATTTTTGGCATTTGAATGGGTAAGTTTTGAGTCATTTTGAAATGTAGTAGAGTAGGTGTTGGATGGATGCCCATCTCTTTTGTGTTTGTGTTAATAGAGCAACTTTTCATTGCTTCCCGACCTAGGCACATGTGGTGTCATCAGACAAGTGTGCAAAACCAGAACAAACTGGGATGTTTGTGCCCTTCTGCAGTGACAATGAAATAAAGGACCAACATGAAAATAGAACTTTCATATTCCCAGTCAATATTCAACATGGGACAGTTTTTGGGGCAAGTTGATATGATTGTGTGCTTACATGTCATGTGCTGGATTGGGCCAATCAACCCACACCAATTTGAGACCCTGCCTAGAGGTTCTGCTAAAATGCCAGCCCCAGTGTATATGCTTGCTGGGGACAGGATAAAATAGAGCACAGCTGAAAAAGCATCAGGTGAGAAGCACCGCTGTTACTGGGACTGCTGCAGGCCCATCAGTGGCAACCCAACTAAAGAGCTGCAGACAGGAGGAGCAAAATGTTGTTGGGACACAGCATTATGCTTTTGATAAGCCACACAACACTGAACTCCCATCTTTGTCCCAGCTCCTGTTAACCTAGCAGTTCGAAAGCAAGAAATTGCAAATAGATAAATAGGGACCACATCGGTGGGAAGGTAACATGACCATGGAAACATCTGCAGAAGCAGACAGCACTGGTTCTTTGGCTTTGAAACAGAGATGAGCACTGAACTCTATATTCAGATACAGCTGGTTTGCGAGCAAGGGAAACTTTTACCTAAACATAGGCATACAGCAGGGGTCGCCAACCCTTTTAAGTTGGGGGCCAGGTCATACTCCCTCAGACAGTTGATAGGGTCAGACTGGTGGTCCCCTCGTTGTTTATGGTTGCCGTAAATGCATTTATGACAGCTGTAAACAAGACCATGGCCGATTCTGCCAACGGTGACTGGATCAAGGGCATGGCCTGGATGATTTGGCTCCATGGGCCGGACATACAGAATGATTTGTGAAATAGGACATGCTGAATTTGTTTTTGGCTTAGTTTGTTTTGTTTTTTGGGCAAGGTCCTCAATTAGATGCATATTTTGTTCACACACAGTATTTGTTCAGACAGTGTACTGAAGATCAAGGCTTAGACTGCTGTCATAATTTTTTTCTCCTTTATGCATGTACACCTATTGTGTGTGTCTATTACCACCAATTCTATCTGGTTTTTCTTTCCACATTCCTTTGAAAGATTATGTTTCAAGTGGTTTATGTTTTCTTTCTTCCATTTTAAGTGCATCCTAGATTGAACTAACATGCACTAATATTGAAGAAAATTTCAAAAGTTGTCTAGTCTTTGGATAGTAGATGACTAGAGAGTGACCAACATGGGTTAGTGTTTTCTTTGTTGAACTACAGCTAGAGCTGGTGAAGAAGTGTTTTGATCCACCATATTTTTTGTTTTCAAAGATTCAATTCACGGATGTTGAGCATGTTTACCTTGAATTCAGTGGGACTTACTTCTTATTATACAAGTATAGCTCTGCATAATTCATGTTTAATTCTACCACTCCTCATCCCTGCTTCTCAAAATTACTGTGGAATGCTGTAATTTTGTAAACTTTGCAGTCTATTTTAAAAAATAGAGTTTATTGGTATTTTTAAAAGAAAATTATTACTCCACCATTTAAAAAACCAGAAACACTCAATGTGGGTGCAAATGTTAGAGCCTCAACATCGTGTGCCCCACCCCAATCATTAAATAGATTGGGCCAAAACATTATTAACTACAGTATATTAGTCCCCTAAACTGTGATAGTATCTAAAGTAGTACACAAACTTGGGACAAACAGCAGGTGGATCTCCAGGCTCCTCTCTGTCCTTTGAGATTTTTCTACTCCTTTCCTTCCCTCTTCCTCCCCTGACAACTGGCCATTCAGCTCAGTCCTGCTGCTTCCTGACTTTACCTGGAAAACCTTGACCCCCTACTTCAGCATATGAACATCCAGAACCCTTCTTATCTCTCTCTCTCTCTTTCCAAGACCAGTTTTTTCCTCTTCTTTCTAGCTAGACTGGTTGGACTGGTTATGACCACACAATTCTCCAACCAGGGAAATTACCTTCACATGGGATTTACACATCTGCTCCTCTCAGGGGACTTGGCTTTGAGGATCCTCAGAGCCAGCCATTTTGAACACAATGCTGCTGCTGCTTCTTCAAGTGTCATATCCGATTTGGAATATCGTGATCAGCATGGTGATCAGTCATGAAGATTGTCCTGGGAACAATATAATGCAGTAGTCTTTCATTTGCCTTCCACATTGCAGCATGACACCCATACCACTGAGTCATTGTCTGGTCCTGAGCCCTTTTGGCACCCAAAGTCCTGCTGCCCACCATCAAGATGGATTAAAGTGGGATTTAATCCACTTGGGGACCATCACCCTTCTCTGTGGACTGCATTACCCAAAGCTGTTAGTCCTCACAGTTGTCAGATTAGTTACTGCCACCTGATGATTTGTGTTGAGTTGTTGGCAGTATCGTCTACTCTATTACCATAGCAGGATAACCTGGCAAGATTTTAGCTGCAGCTGACTGCAATAGATAGGTTTGCCTTGTCCTCCTCTTTCTTGGGAGGATAAAGCTATCCTGACACACTGATGCTATAACCACATTACCTCCTCCTTCTAGAGACATGGTGAACCCTTTCTTTTCTTCAAAATCATTCATTTTCTCTTCCCTTTCCTGGACCATTTTATTTTCCCCTCTTTTCTGGAGTGGAAACTCACACTCTTGCCACAAGTGGCTGGAAGTACTTGCCCCAGCTGTCAAAAGTGTTATTTATAAGTTTGCGTCTATGTTAAAATGAAAATGTGAGACTGAAAGGATGGTGCATTCAATTAGGTTTCACTAATTAATTTGAGGGACTATACACTGAAAATCTAAATATTCTAATGAGCATCTTCAGTTAATCACTTCAATAATAAGGGTTAATTAAAACCACCTCTTTACTCTAAATACAGATTTCAAAAAGGCAGCTAATTAGTTACAGAAAATATTGTAACAACAGAAGCCTTCCTCTTGAGTAGGCCCCATTGTTCTTCTGAGTTGCAGCTCCCTGGCTGGACAATCCCGGCCTCAAATATGTGTAGAAAAGTTAGTGTTAGGCCAAATAACCACTCCATCTCTTCAGGTATTTTATAAATATATTGAAAGCATAGTAAAATAAAGTATACAGTCCATCAAAAGATCAGCAAACATTTCAAAGCAGAAATAAGCAAGCTAAAGGTTTTATTGAAAGCTCACAGCCCCCCATCTTTCTCAAGGCTCACATTGTGCAGAATCAATGCACAGTATTCCATAGAATGCCTGTGTGTGTGTCTGCGTCTCTGGGTTACACCTCTGGCCCTCCCTCTTAGGGATTCCAAACAATGATCTTACAGCAAGACATGTCAATCATACAATCAGTTTCATTTCTTCAATTCCATGAGGCACAAATTGTTTACATTCCATGAGGCACTAATTGTTTACATATTTTCTCTCTCCCCCTGATTTGGAATTGCCATTTTGAAAGTACTAAAACACATTTAGGTGGGTAAAAAGATAACAAAAAAAGCACTGTTTAAAATGGGTCTTATTTTGTTACAAATATTTCATTCCAGAACACATAGCAAAAGTGTATAGCTGTTTATATTATTGGTCCATTTATCCCAGAACAGAACATATTTGGTACCAGCACAGCAGTTTTTAATATACGGAGAAGAACCATAGCTTCTTCCTGGGCAGTAAGAGAAGTGTGGTAAAAGCATAGACAGCTTATAGTGAAAGCACTGGGGGAATGCTTCACCATAAAATTTGCAGGTGAGGCACTTCCTTCCTGAATGTTGACCCTTCTGATTTTCTTATTTATTTATTTTATTTATTTATTACACTTGATACCCCGCCCCAATCGGGAGAACCCGACTCTGAGCGGCTTACAAAACACTAAAAATAAAAGTAAAAGCATAAGAAACAGTTTACTCCAATAAAACATCAGTTAAAAGGTCATCAAAATATTACCACAAAAATTAAAAACAGTACACAGTCCCACTTCCAGACCCAGGTTGGCAGTCCTTTAAATAAGCCACCTGGTAAGGGAATTCGTATTCCCAGGTCCCCAAACCTGTCCAGCCAGCCAGGTTTTCACACCCTTCCGGAAGGGCAGGAGCTCTGTCTGAAGGCGCAGTTCAGTGGGCAGGAGGTTCCAGAGGGCCGGGGCGGACACGGAGAAGGCTCTTCTCCTGGTACAGGCGAGATGCGCCATTCTCGCCGAAGGAACAACGAGGGAGCCTCTCCGATCCACCCTGGTGGGACGGGCAGATGTTCTTGGGGTGACGCGGTCTCTTAGGTATCCTGGCCCACTACCATATAGGGCTTTAAAGGTGATAACCAGCACCTTGAATTGCACCCGGAGACATACTGGCAGCCAATGCAGCTCCCGGAGCAGCGGTGAGGCATGAGCATAACGCCCACACCCCACCACTACCCAGGCTGCCGCATTTTGAACCAGCTGGAGTCTCCGGATGGTCATCAGGGGCAGCCCCATGTAGAGCGCATTGCAGTAATAAAGTCTGGAGGTGACCAACGCATGTGTGACCATAAGCAGAGCATCCCGGTCCAGGAATGGGTGTAACTGGCGTATTACACGAAGTTGTGCACTTCTTCAAGTGTATTCAGTGGGATCTCTAGAAAGAATCTGTAAATTTCTGAAATGATTGCACTGTGTTTTCTGTTTGCAGAATATCATACTGAATATTATAAAACACAGCTCTGTGGTAGTCTGTTAATCAACCATATGATAAGACCAGTATCATTGTCAATAGAAATTAGAAATGGCATAGAGAAGAGTATGTATTTGGATGTCTTTGACCTGATATATATTTGATAACCTATCTTTCTCTCTCTCCTGAAACATAAGGGTGAGCCCCATATCATGAAATACCACTGTCATTGAGTATTTATTTTAAGTGGCATCTAACAGCTAATTAGACGGTTGGAGTCTACCTTGTTAAAAATATAGAGTTCTCACTTCAGCACAAGCACAGATGAACCAGCTTGTTATTTTATACTAAATGTAGTTATTTGTGTGTGGGGGGGAGGGGGGATATGGTGCTCCCTTCGAAAGTAGCTGTCATTTCGGTGCTATATGATGGAAACCAAGATGGCAGCTAGCACTGAGTGCTAAAATCTCTAATGGGTGCACAGTCCTCTCAGTGTCTTCTGCTGTCAAGTCAATTCATAGCAGAAGCTCTGGCAAGAGGTTTTTTAAAAAAAACAGATAAAAATGAAGGACTTACAGAAGTGATTTAATAGGCCTTTCTGTTCTGCTCTATTTTCCAGATGTTATAAACTTATTTTTAAAAAAATAGAGAGAGAGAAATAGACAAAAATCTACTTTTTTTATTCAGAAGGAGAATAAGGCTGGACTACTGACATGTATGCAAGTTCAAATGAAAAGAGAAGGGACAATAGTGTATAGAAAGAAAAGTGGTGGCTGGATTCAATCAAAAGCAATCTTTCCTAGGACAGTAGCATAATACTACAAGAACAAAAATTCTGCATTAGAAAATGCACCTACTCAAACTGACTCCCTGAACAGCAACTGCTACATGATAAATATTTCATACACCAAAGCACATTATCCTCAAAGAAGAAACCATAGTGTTTCTGCTTCATGAAGTAAGCAGCTTATTGAGGACAATAAATACAGCTTTAACACTGTTGTAATCAACAACAATAATATTTGTGTTTTCTTGCTAAAGAGAGCCTTATCATTATAATCCAGACATTGCAAGTTACAAAACTATCATGAGTCAATTTAGCCTCAATGTTTCATTCAATGTCCAACACCGGGCAGCTCATGATATGCCATCAAGCAACAAGAAGGATTTTGAAGAGCAAATTGTTTTGAACAAAGGAGGCAAGTAATCCACATTTCAAAATAAGTGTCACCCAATGACCAGGGTATTTAACTTGGAAGGCTGCAGTTCGAAACCACTGAATGTTCTGGATCCAGTGCAATTGTGAATGATTTGCCAAATGCCCTTATCAAATCACATATCTTTCTTTGCAGTGGCTAGAGCTGTCAATTAAGAAACAATTCTCTCTGCCATTGTGAGGATCAACAAGATTAAAAAGCACCATAACAGAGAGGAACAGAGCACATAGCTTGAACTAAAAAGTCCCAGCTTCTGGCACCATTTGATTGATCCCCTGATAAGGAAAGAATTCTGCCTGTAACTTTGGAAAGACATTGTGTATATATCTAGCAGTGCACTAGATGTAACAATGACATGAATCAGTGTTCAATAGCTTTCTCCTATACAATTATTATTATTATTATTATTATTATTATTATTATTATTATTATTATTATTATTATTATTATTATTATTATTATTATTATTATTATTATTATTATTATTATTATATACCCCACCTCAATAGCAAAATGAGTGGAGGAAGAACCACTACACTATTCTGATTCCTAACAGTCATGAAGGCCGAGGAGCCCACACCAGATGAACTGGCTGTGAAGGCGCACCATGATAATATCCTCAAGGCTGCAGAAGTCCATTGCAGTTCTGGTATTAAATCCTGCATGTCTCATTCCATACGTGCCACAGGATCACAGTGACCACAGTGTGTGGTCACTTCATGGCAAGCTAGGATCCACCTTAAACAAATTCATGCCAATGGCATTTTTCCTGAAAATGATTTCCAGGAAAGATATATATACATATATTCTGATACAAGTAGCAGCCGACAACAATGACGATTCTCCACCACAATTGGTGCAAGCTCCATTCTGGGCAGTTTACAATGATAAAAGAACATGCAATACTTTGCATATTAAAGAATATATTGGTATATGGTACATGAGCTCTCAAGTATGTTGGCAAAATTTGGGGCAGATCTTGATTTAACCTGTGGTGATCTAAGTCCCAATCAACCAAGATCCAAAGCAATTTGTAAATTCAAATCAACATCTATCCCATCAGCTTGCTTGAGGAAAAATAACAGCTATAACTCATATCTTTTTCAACTGATGTATATGGAATCTGGCAATGTGCCAAATTTCAGACAGCAATTTTAAAGGGTCTGTGTAATGGCCAATTTTAAACTTTTGTCCTTGCAAGCAATGTAACTAATGTGAAATTTTGACCTCAGATCACTCATTATGGCTGCTGTTGAACAAAGACCAGTGTCTCCTCCCTCTTCAATTGCATACACCAAACCACATTATCCTCAAAGAGAAATCAGAGTATTTCTGCTTCATGAAGTAAAAAAACCTATTGAGAATAAACAGAGCTTTAATGCTGTGTTGTAATCAACAACAATAATATCTGTGTTTTCTTGCTAAGGAGGGTTTTATCATTATAATTCCAACAATGAATTTATATAATTTGCACAAATATTTAAATAATCCCTCCCATTAATCTGGCTCCCAGTCACCAATGTTAAATGTGGATCAATGAATCAAACCAAATAGCTTTGACTTCAGCCTGGAGCCAAATCTGCCCATTCTGCTTTGACCTAATTCAAACTCGCCCAAATCAAGTGAGTTTGGTTAAGGATTCCAAACTGGTCAAAGCCCAAGCATGGTCATGGCAATGACTATGAATGTTTGAGTATTAAGAAGAAAACATGCAGAGCCCCATGACACTTTGTGCTTAGCTTACTTCCTTTTCATCCCTCCCTTTCTATTTCTGAAATGTTCGTATTTTGATTTTGGCACTACTGTATAACCAATAAGTGTGGAGTGCCTACAATGGAAGCACTTAATTTACAGACCATCCATCCTCCAGAAGACAGTTTACCAAACTCCCACAGCCTCAGCTTTTAAAAAAAAATCATGATGAAGGCATTTCCCCAGAAGACCCATGGTGCTGTGAGCTTGATTAGTCTACAATTGATTGCACTGAATAACTTGAATGTCACAGCTTGGAAGAAATGTATTTTGTACTCTCTGTTTTTTACTGGATTACAAATATATTTTGCATTGAATTAGTCACTCCATCCATGTTTTTGTATTTCATAATGCAAAGCTTAATGAGTTCATGCCTTTGTGTTTTAAGTATTGAGCCACTCAGTGTCTACCAAGCAAATGTTAAGTCTGCAGTGTGTAATAATTATTCTTAATCTAAACTTTGGTTTCTCCAGTGTTGTCATTAATCAGCATCATCTTGTCGCCTACTTGCTTTGGCATTTGAGCCCTGGTAGCCATCCTAATTCAACTAGTTTAAATGCTGCAAACACCCTGGGGTGAGGTGCATTGTTCATCTGTTAACTGTGCTCAATATAAATTTAGATTCTTAGCTTCAAAGGAAGGACATATATTTTCCAGCAAAATAATTCCTTTGTTTTTCTGTCTGCCATTTACATTCAGATTAGGATGGAAATGTTCAGTTTCTCTTCACAGCTCTGTATGTGTACATGTAAGTGACATCTTCAGAAAGAGCACTCATTGTTTCATCTGCAAATTAATGTAACCAGTTTTAAGCAAAAATGAAAAAAGCAATTAGGCTAACACACTAATCCATAAAAACATTAGTTTCACAACACAAAATGTTAACTTGTTTCCAACAATCAAATGAGCACAATCAATAACCTCAATACATTATAGAATCTTATTTAATTCTGGAATGTTTATATTTCTATTTTATGATTATGGCTAGAGCATCTGCTATAGATTTATTGATTGGGGTTTTCTTTAATAAGAAAGCTATAAACATCAGGGATCAAACATTTTATTGGCTAGCAATGACAGTGAGCATGACAACAAAGGAAGATTGACCTCCAGAAGTGTAGTATTAGCTAAAAATTGTGGGTGAGTAACTGATTAAATCATAACTCTTGATGCAAATTGAGCTGATTTTGACTAGCACTAAGTATTGTTTCCACAGTCTAATTTTGAGGCCAGTTTGGCCTGTTTCAAAAATGGACTGAACTATGCTCTAGTCAATTAAATTAGTGGCCTCAGTCTGAATAAATTTGAGAAATTATCAACCTGATGCATTTGAAAACCATAATTACTTTAGCTTGTTAGGCTTAAAACTGATACACAGTACATGAAATTTAGAAAGATCATAAACCCTGAAAAGGTGAGTAAACCTGCCAGATACTAGACAGCTAATTAAGGACATACATCTTAGGAACCATTAAAAGTTGCTGTTTAAAAACACTAGTAGCCTGAAGCAATTTGTGCTCCATCAGATTTGATGTGTACTCTGGACACAAACCAAACTGTAATTTGATTTAATTCAATGAGAAAGTAAAGCTGGAAATAACACAAAATTGTCCACATCAAAATTTGGGATTTTCCTGACTTTACTGTAATTCCCTCAGTCTAACTGATTTGGATCCATCAGACTAGTCTAAAACTGAACTGGATCACTTTGGATCAATTCCACAATTCAGACAGTAAAAGAAAACCAGACTCTTCTACAGAACAATATCACTAAGGTGATGGATGTGTGCAGTGGTGGGATGTCAAAATGTTTACTACCCCGCCGTGATGTCATCACAGTGTGGGTGGAGCCAACTTCATGATGTCATGACATTGTGGGCTGGGCCAAATAAAAATATTTTTAAAATAAACGTAAATAAATAAATAAAAATAAGCACACACAAAAACACCCCTCAACCCACCCACCCACAACACAAACCCGTAAATAAATAAATAAAAAATACATTAAAATACACCCATCCACCCAAACATCCATCCCAAACACAAATCAACCAGTTTTTAAACCAGCGCTTAAAGCTTATTCTGGCTAATTTTTCTCACACTAGGTCAGATGGAAGGAACTACAGAATGAACTCACCACAAGATGGCTTCATTTTGGCACTTTGCAACAGTTAAAGAAGTTAGGTACTAAGTCTTTGCCTAACCAGTTCTCTAGGATAATATGCCTTAATGTAAATGTAAAACAGCTGTACCTTCTTAAGGGTTCTCCAATTGGAACAGCAATTGGAACAGCACAGGTGTAGCTTATTGATGAGGTAACTTCAAGACTTTGCTTAAAACCCCAAGCCAGGCCGCCAGGCCTTTTTAGGAACTGTGGTAGTACGTCAATATAGGTAAAGGTATTAAATACACATTAAAATACACACAGACACACCTCATCCAAAGGTGAGTCACTTACTCTGGGGAGCAGGCTATAGGGAGCTTCAGGCTAGCAGCTTCTCTTCCTCCTCCCCACTTGGGAGGACAGCAAGGAGGCTGTGCATACGTGCCAAGCACTGTAGACGTGCATGCACACTAAGTGCTTGGTGTGCATGCACAGTGGGGGAAACCAGTGAAAAGGTAAGCCCTGAAGGTGGTTCCCTCCAAAAGCTGCTACCAGTTCTCTAGGACACTGGGAAATTTTAGTACCAGTTCTGATGAACTGGTGCGAACCTGTTACATCCCATTACTGGATGTGTGTGTATGTGAACAGACTGGCATCTCTACCTTGTAATCTTAAATAAGAAAATAATCAGCTCTTCCTCATTATAGAGCTTATAGGAGTAGATGGAATTGTGATGCCACTGAATAATATATTCAGTTTTCCAGCTGTTCATTCATTTGTTTTTCTTGAGCTAGAATCAAATTCCTGAAAATGCTACAGTGACTAGTTTGGAGGTGGTTGACTCTCTTGATTAGTCTCTGAATCTCCATCACTTCAATTCCAAAACCTTTGCCTTTTTAACCTGATTTAATTTAATCTTTCTTCTAATTTTGTTTATTTGAACAGCAATCTGTTTGTTCTCTATGTATCTTAATATGTTAGGTTATCCCTTTATCCCAGCACCTCTCTTGTTTCCAATGTGGGCCAGGCTGGAACTGCACCTTTCTGGGATAGCACTATGGCTGCAGCTATTTTGGCGTGCTGCTAATTATCCTGTTATGTAGCCTATGTAGACAGTAAATTCACATTCAAGTAGAAGTGTGGGTGATGTTATCAGTGGTGACAAGCATGTGATGTATGCAGTGGGCTTTGACATTAAAATGGATAACAGCAAAACAGCAAAACTCTTTTCTATACTTTTGGCAAGCCTAATTTTTAATAAGTTCCCTAATTGAATCAGCACAATTCTCGGTGTACCATGCTAGGTGTACCATGGTTACTGCCTCACTATTTCACCACATCACTTATTTAATTGAGTAGCAACATAAAAGGAAAGTCATCTTGGCTGGCTGAATGACAGTGGTTGCTGCTACTGCCTCCCAACTCATGAGTAAACTGTGTAAAACCTACTCACAAGTAAACAAGATAAACCTTACTTACAAATAAACTAGGTAAATTTAAATAATAATAATTTGTTGTTGTTGTTGTTGTTGTTGTTCAGTTGCACACCCATCCTTTGTGACCCCATGCACCACTGCATGCAAGGCACCCCTATCCTCCACCATCCTTATTATTATTATAAGTTGAGCATCTATGGCAGAAGAAATCTGTTATTGTTCCCATAGAGATCAGAGCCCTTGGAGCAGTAAAGGACTCCCTAGATATTTGGAAATTTTGGACTTATCTGATTTGAAAATCATAACTCTCCAAAAAAAACAACTCTACTGGAGACTGCATATATACTCAAACATTACCTTAAGTCCTTGGTTAGGGCTTGAACTGTTAATTTTATTCCAGTCCTCGGCTGTGAACCAAATGGTTGATTTATATAATAATAATTGCATGTTATAAGTCAATGTCAACTTATGAAAAACTTTTCTAGAGTTTTCTAGGTAGAGAATACGCAAAAGTGGTTTATCATTCCTTTCTTCTCGGGTTTCTCTGGCAGTGTAGCTTGTCCATAACTACATTGGCTGACTCTGCTCATGAGAGGCACAGTGGGAAATCAAACACCTAACTGATGGCTCTACAGCCAGATATCAAAACCACTGAGTTATACTCACAGAAAAAAAAGCAAACTGAAAAGTGGCAGCCTTTTGTTTTCCATTTATATGACTAACAGATGGACTGGACACACACTACCGTACACACACATGCTCACATATGCACACAAACACTGCAGCTAGAGAAAATTCCAAAAGGAAGAAGGCACAAACATGAAGAACAAAACATTATCTTATACTTGCCATTCTTCCCCACAGAAAGAAACACAAATCTTGCTTTGAGCACATGAAAATCTTGCTTTGAGCACATGTGCTTTGAGCACATCTGTCTGATGAAGTGGACTTGATCCACGAAAGCTAACAATAAAAATATAGCAGTTAGTCTTTAAAGTGCTACAGTGTTTTTTATTTTATTTTGTTTATTTTGTTTTGTTTTCTGAGATGCATGAACAGGGAGAATTCCATCAGAGAAGCTGAAGAAGGGTAGAAGGGAAACACTTCAAAATACTTTCTCAACAGAAAGGTGGGGAAAAGGATGGGATCAATAATTGGGTGGGGAACAAACTGAAGCAGGGGTGTCCAAATTTTTTAGGCTGTGGACCGGTCATGTGGTTCATGGGGCCAGTCACTAGTGCCTGGGGGCTAGATCCACCCCCAAAGCCAATTCATCCAGCCCGCAAAGCCCTCGTCGCTCCTGGAAGTGGAAGTAAAACATGCCTGTACACCCCCATTTTGCTTCTGCTTCCAGGAATGAGGAGGGCTTCATGGGCCAGATGAACTGGCCTCTGGGCCATAGTTTGGGCACCCCTGATCGAAAGACTAGGGTGGACCCTTGTCATGGGAGAATACACATCTCCATTGTGGTTAGAATGGTCACTCAAGTGAGAGATAAAATGTATCATAGAACAGACAAGACGTTTTTCAGTGTGAAGCAGATGGTTCCAAAATCCCCCTGTGTAGGCAGGTCCTTAGATCCTATTAAAAAATTTAATTGATAATTTAAAGTTTGATAGGGGAAACCAACATCTTGAATCATCATATAATCAAACCCCATGCTCAAGTGTTTTTGGTATCACTTACCAAGCTCTCTATTTATGCAAGCTTTTGCCGGGAAAGTAGGTATTGAATTGTCTTTTGCCACAGATTGTTTGGATTGCTTTGACAGCATTCTTAATTTGTAATTTCAGATTTATAGTTTTGAATTTTAGATATTTGTATTTGGAATCATAAGCATTTCTTTTTATGCAAGTGAATACTTTGCTGAGCATATATGAAGGAAGGATGGGGCATAGATTGAAATAATGGTAAATTGGGTTCATAAAGATGTATTTGTAATTTTTCATCAAGAACCATTCATAGCTTCTTCTACTTAGAAAGTAGCTTTCCATTTTCAACAGCTTCTAGACTTTCAGCAGGAAGATATCTGAGCTCCATCTGTCTTTACTGAAAGATCTGAGGGCAGTATTTTAACCCAGAGATTCCCCTTTTAGCACATTATATCCACAGAGCAGTTTTATACAGAAAATTGAGCTGCTGGTCTGAAACCTGTGTAAAGTGAGACTCCTGAGTGCTCTTGACACAAGTGGTTAAGAGCAAATACTGTAGTTTACAGATATGCCCGGGCTGACTCAGAAATCTGACAGAAGGTTAGAGTAATGGCAGATAGAGCTTCAGCCTGTATTATCAATTCACTGGCATTTTCCCCAGGCTTTTAAGTCTTAGCAACTCATGTCTATAGTGCTTCAGTTATTCCATGCCTCCTTACAAACTCACCATTCCAGGATGCTGGGATGGTTACAATTCACTGCCTGCCTTCAAGGCCTGCACCTTGATACTGACAGCAATATTCCTTACATTCTTCAGTTATGTTCTTCCCTAATTTTGAAACATAATTTATTTATTTATTTTATTTATTCTTCAAATTTATACCCCGCCTCGCTCAGGCGAACCTGACTCTAGGCGGCTTCCATACTAAACAAAACAATATCCCACCAACCCCCCCCCCCATTAAGTCCTCTATTGCCGCCCAAGACCCCCCAAGTTCTCTCCCTTCGAGGCCGGGTGGCTGAGGGAGAGTCCAACAAAGTCCAACAAAGGGGAGCGGCGGCGGCGTCTTGTGCGGTGGCGGCGGCGTTTCTTCGGGCCTCCCCCGGCCAGGGAGGCTCCTTTTATCTTCCTCCCGGCCGGTGACGGGGGCCGGGAGGGCGCGGCGGCGTTTCTTCGGGCCTCCCCTGGCCAGGGAGGCTCCTTTTATCTTCCTCCCGGCCAGTGACGGGGGCCGGGGGGCGCGGCGGCGGCGGCGTCTGGCGCGGCGGCGGCGTTTCTTCGTGCCTCCCCCGGCCAGGGAGGCTCCTTTTATCTTCCTCCCGGCCGGTGACGGGGGCCGGGAGGGCGCGGCGTCGGCGTCTGGCGCGGCGGCGGCGTTTCTTCGTGCCTCCCCCGGCCAGGGAGGCTCCTTTTATCTTCCTCCCAGCCGGTGACGGGGGCCGGGAGGGCGCGGCGGCGGCGGCGTCTGGCGCGGCGGCGGCGTTTCTTCGGGCCTCCTCCGGCCAGGGAGGCTCCTTTTATCTTCCTCCCGGCCGGTGACAGGGGCAGGGAGGGCGCGGCGGCAGCGGCGGCGTCTAGCGTGGCGGCGGCGTTTCTTCGGGCCTCCCCTGGCCAGGGAGGCTCCTTTTATCTTCCTCCCGGCCGGTGACAGGGGCAGGGAGGGCGCGGCGGCGGTGTACTGTACTGTATTTTCTACAACTGAATTAAAGAGGGTTTGCAAAAGCACAGCAGTTGAATCCACAGAAGGACATGATTAAAAGATTGTCAGTTACATCTGGCACGGCTTGTAAACCCAAGCAATCCCAGCAGTATCCAGGTCAGGAAAGCACACGGTAATATTTCATGCCATTTAAAAAAAACATCAAGTTCACATACTGCAGACTGCATGAGTATATCACTGGTTTAAAAAAGAAACATTGCGCTAGTAAACCCATGAGTAAGCTCTACTTCTGTATTTTATAAATAAGCCAGTGTAGAATTTTTTGTCATTCGTGGACATTTACAGATTAAATGTATGCTTTACTTGGATATTGTAGATTTAATCCTCTGACTGTTTAGCTAAGACTGGACAATAAATTTGATATACTCAGGAGAAAATTCTTTTTCTACCAACTTTGGATATGTTACAGTTCTACAGGAACTTCTGTAAGGAATGGCCCATTCAGAAAATGTTTTCACTTTGTTACACTGGATGTCAGAGGTAAAGGTCATCCTTGCTTGAAAGCCATTCATATCCGATTCTAAGGTTCAGTGCTCATCTCTGTTTACAGCCAAAGAGCCAGTGTCTGCAGACATTTCCATGGACACGTGGCAGGCATGCCTAGACACCCGAGTGCACGGAACACTGTTTACCTTCCCACTGAAGTGGTCCCTATTTATCTACTTGCAATTTCTTGCTTTTGAACTGCTAGGTTGGCAGGAACTGTGACAGAGAGGAGAGCTCATTCCATCGTGCAGCACTCGGGTCTCAAACTTCTGACCAGCTGGCCTTCCTGTCAGTGTCTTAACCATTTGAGCCACTGCAGACCTAAACCCAAATTCATTGAAGATTCCCTGTTGAGAGTAATGGCTGTGTCATCTCTATCATTTATTAACTGCACCATATAAGGAGGCTCTTTTGTTCAAATATATTGCAATGCTCCAGTTTCCTGGCTGTTTTTTTTACTCTAGCAAAAGATGCTAAGGGGAAAACAACAGTCTTCAAAATTGCAAAGATGCTTTATAAATTGTTTAGGATGTATTCTAGTGTTGTCTTACAGTTTGATACACAATTGTCCTTCATTTCATATCTCATATCTTTATTTCTTTACAGCACCTTTCCAGTTTTGTGAGGTTTTTAAAATATAAAACCTTAAATTGAAAAAGCTAATTGGAAAGTGTTGTTCTATAACATTTTTCCTTGAGCTTCAGCTGAACCACAGGAAACTGGGGAGGGTGTGGACCCTCCAAGAGACATATAGGCAAGCACAAACATATCTCATAAGTAAGGTGACTACAAGAACATACACCACTGAGAATAATTTGATGGAAATTTTATTTCCATTCACAAATAGTTTTGAAACCAATTTACCAATTTTGTTCAGTTCATACCAGATGAGAATGGGTAGAAAAGGAAAGGAAATTCAATTACAACAGAGATAGGGTTATTTGTATGACCCTCCACTAAACAAACCATTCACATTTATTCTTGGGAGAAAACTAAGGTTAATGAATGGTTCATGGAAATCATCCCAACTTCCTTTTACAATTTGAATCAGAGTTTATTTTGATTGGAATTCTGAAATAATTTTTCAAACTGCAAATTGTATTCTGCAACTTAATTATCCACATGACTTTCCAGTTACTGTCTAGTGTCTACATCCTTTCTACTATCTACCTATTCTCACCACAAAAACCATGGAGCAGGATAAACAAAACCAATTCTCAGTCTTTGCTCATATCCAGTTTACAGTAATTTATAACTGGAAGTCTTTAGATTAATAACTTTGAGACCAGCATATAGGCAGCTAACGGCATCATTTTCACTAAGATAAACAAAAGGATCATTAGTGAATCTCTCAGACACTCACTTTTGAAGTTATGTAGCCTATTTCTGAACACTTTTGTCTTTAACACTTCCAAACCTTAGCACTACCTAACATTATCTCTGATTATTGAACAGCAAGCCACACGTTCAGTTTAATGAACACATCTTGGAGAAGGACAAATCTTGTTCCTGCTTGGTTTGAAGAACTCCAACTTCTTGTAAATTGAGTGTTTTTGGTACCTGGTACATGGAGGAAAAAGAAGTCTTTTGGTTTATTTATGAGTGGTGCATAGGTTCATTTCAATCACATTTCATTTATTCACTCCGTTCCATTTTGAAGGAATGAATTCATTCTGATCATTTCATCTGTGGCTGAGAAAATTGAACTCTAACAGACTTCAGCCTCAGAAGAAATTGCTTGGCTTTAAAGAGTTTCAAGTAATTGTTAAACTCCCACATGCCCCAGGGGAGAACGCATGTCCCTGATTAGAAAAGCAAGCTGGGAAAAGTCCACAGCAGACTTGTAGTTAAGGGACAGGATGCCACCCCAATGTTGAATACATTGATCAAATAAGACACAACTGTTATAAATAACTAGCACATTAATTGATATTGATCCTACTCTTAATTATCCTTGGGCATCTTCAGGTGTAATTTATAGACCCTGGAATTGTGCTTGCAACATTATAGTTTTTTTTTTTAAGTTCAGTTAAAGATTAACTCTGTTTGGGTCATATAGGAGAATGGCTGGAAATCACGCATATTCACTCCAGTCTGTCCAGATTATCCTGCTATGGTAATAGAGTAGACCATACTGCCAGAGACTCAATCACCAGGCAGCAGTTAGCTAACCTGACAACCCTGAGGACTAATGACCTTGGATGGTGAAGTCCACAGGGAAAGGTGATGGTTCCCAAGTGGATTAAATCCCACTTGACTCCATTTTGTTGGAGGGCAGCAGCTTCATCAATCCTGACTTTGTGTTCCAAAAGGGCTCAGGACCAGAAAGTGACTCATGGAGCTGGATCAAGAGACCGTGTCACCCCAAGAACATCTGTCCGTCCCACCAATGTGGACCGGAGAGACTCTCTGGTCATGCTGTCAGATAGAGAGGCGCATCTCTCTAGCACTAGAAGGAGGACCTTCTCTGTGTCCGCTCCGGCCCTATGAAACCTCCTGCCAACCGAGTTGCGTCTCCAGACAGAGTTACTGGACTTTAGAAAGGGTGTGAAGACCTGGCTGGCAGGGCAGGTGTGAGGTTTGGTCCAGTCGGCTACCCCGGCTGGCTGGCTAATCTGACTGTTCCCCTCTCTCCCGTATAATTTTAATTGGTAATTTTAATTGGTAATTTTAATTGGTGAATTTTAACTTTTAATCTTTTTTTAATTTTTATCCTTTAAAGTTTAACTTTCTAGGATAGGTGGTATTTTATCATGGGTTTTATTGTTGATTGTGTTTATAACTTTTGTTCGCCTCCCTGAGTCATTCGTGAGGAGGGCAGCATGGAAGTCTGACTAAATAAATAAATAAATAAATTAGTGGTACGGTTGTCATGCTGCAATGCAGAAGGCAAGATGAAAGGCCACTGCACTATATTCTCAGGACAGTCTTCATGGCTGATGTCCATGATGATCACCAATATTCAGAATCAGATACAGCAGAAGAAGAATTCACTCATAAGTTCTCACTAGGTATAGTCTTGTTCATATCATGTATGCTGTGTAACTTGGATCAGGCACTCAAAACATTTAATTTAAACTCACAGAAAGTTTCCTAATACCTATCTTCAGGTTTCAAGACTCCCTGGGGCTCCCTTTTGTCCAGGGAAACCTTTGGGAGGCTCTGAATGGTAGGGGGAGTCTTTAATAATAAAGAGCCACCACCAGGTTGGATTCAACATGGAGATTTATAACACAGTCTAAAAAGAGCAGACCAATTTCTTACTTATGAATACATTTTCCTAAGTACTAAGCACAGATACACATGAAACCCTGAGTAAACTGAACTGAAATAACAGATACCACTCTAACAAGGAAAGGTTCACTATGGGTGTGTGTCAGTTGCACATATGTTTGTTTCTAAATGTGTAGGATCATTCCTCCACACTAGGCACAAAATCCAAAAATGAACATTTGGGTTTTAAAATGTTCTGCCCACAAAATATACCTTTTGAAAACATTTTGAATTAAACCACATATTTTTGTACATTTTCTGAGCTACAAAGGGTAGCATAAGATTCAGAGACATGCAGAAAACCTCAAGACAGCTGAACTTCTATCTTATCTGTTATTCCAGGAAATACAAATCAGGTTAGTTCACTTGAAATAGTGTTTGAACAAAATCTATAAGGGTCCCTATTTCCAATGTCAAACAAACATAACTTTCATAACTTTTTTGAAAGTTATGAAAGATTTGGGCATTTAGTCTCACATAGTGTCTCTTTCATACATTCCTCTCAAAGTGAGGTGGATCTCTGAGTGAGATCACCAGGCTATATACATTCCTTTACAGCTACTGTCAGATCTGTCTTTCCTTCTCCTATTTGTTTCCCTCTCCTCCTTATTAGCGCAGTGGTCTATAGAGCTGGACATCACTGGCTTTTGAGTAAAAAAGACCTTTACACCACAGAAAAGGTCTCAAATCTGTCTCTGTCTCTCTTTAGAGTATTAAAGCCATCATTCCCATCTTATTGGAGGCAATGAAATACTGCTTCATCCTTCCATTGATAGGTCATTTATCAGGAACACAAGTCATTTGTGTTTCCGAAAATGCAGGATTTTTCCATCCCACACATGCATTCAAAAATGCACAAACATCAGCATAGGCATGGATCAAATATGAGCATCTTAAAAAAATCTATATTAGAGAGTAAACAAAAAAGACAAAAAATGCTATAGCACCTTAAAGACTAATTCCTGTATTTTAATGTTTGCTTTCGTGAATCAAGTCCACTTAATCAGACATAAGTATGACTCTTATGTCTGACAAAGTGGACTCAATCCATGAAGACTAACATTAAAATACAAGAGTGAGTCTTTAAGGTGCCACAACATGTTTTGTCTTGTCTTGTTTAATCTCTGAAATGCCTGCACAGACTACGACAGACTAACAGACTAACACAGCTATATATCCAAAAATATATACAGTGGGACCCCGTATAATGAACCCTTCATATAACAAAAAATCCATACAACTAAGCGTTTTTGCACTACAGTATTGTCAATGCACCATATAATGAAATAGAAAAATTTCATTATACGAATTGCTATTGGCAATACCCCATACAACAATGTTTTTTCATTTATTTATTTATTTATTTATTTATTTTATTTACTCACACTTACTATCCCCCCCCCCCCAATCGGGTAAACCCGACTCTGGGCGGCTTACAACACAGGTTAAAATCATAGGTTAAACCAATATTAATACTAATAATACTTAAAACTTAATACTTAAAACTTTAAAAATCATAAAAGAATTAAAACAGCGCAAACAGATAATATACAGTACTTCAAAAACGAAAGGGTGGCTGTCCCTTAAATCAGCCACCCTACATGAAATCCCACGTTCCTGGGTCCCCATGCTTGTCCTGCCAGCCAGGTTTTTAAGCCCTTCCGAAAGGGCAGGAGCTCTGTCTGTAGGCGCAGCTCAGTTGGCAGGAGGTTCCAAAGGGCTGGGGTGGACACGGAGAAGGCCCTCCTCCTAGTGAAAGAGAGATGCGCCTCTCTCACCAATGGAATAACAAGGGAGCCTCTCCAATCCGCCCTGGTGGGACGGACAGACATTCTTAGGGTGACGCGGTCTCTTAGGTATCCTAGCCCACTACCATATAGGGCTTTAAAAGTCATCACCAGCACCTTGAATTGCACCTGGAGACATACTGGTAACCAATGCAGCTCCCGAAGCAGTGGTGAGGCACGAGTATACCGCCCACACCCCATCACTACCTGGGCCGCCGCATTTTGGACCAGCTGGAGTCTCTGAATGGTCACCAAGGGGAGCCCCATGTAGAGCACATTACAGTAGTCAAGTCTGGAGGTGACCAAAGGATGTGTGACCATGAGCAAGGCGTCCCGGTCTAGTAGTTGGAGTAACTGGCGTATTACAGTATTACACGGAGTTGTGCAAAAGCCCTCCTGGCCACGGCTGCCACCTGCTCTTCGAACAGTAGTCGTGAGTCCAGGAGGACCCCCAGATTACGCACCGGGTCTGATTGGGGCAGAACTGCCCCATCCAGTACCAAAGCTGGCAGCTCCCGAGATAACACAGGGCCCCCTACCCATAGCCACTCAGTCTTGCCGGGATTCAGCTATAGCCCGTTTTCCCCCATCCAGACCTTAACAGCTTCCAAGCAGCTGGAAAGGACCTCCACTGCACCGTCTGGGTCTCCACAGGCCGAGATGTACAACTGGGTATCGTCTGCGTATTGATGATACCTTACACAGTGGGAATGGATGATCTCACCCAGTGGCTTCATGTAGATGTTAAATAGGAGAGGAGAGAGTACTGAGCCCTGAGGCATCCCATATTGCAGGAGCCTAGGGCTGGACTTCTCCTTCTCCAACCACACCGACTGGGTTCTGCCCCTCAGAAATGAGGAAAACCAGGACAACACAGTGCCCTGGATCCCCAGCCCTTGGAACCTACCCAGAAGGATGCCATGATCAATGGTGTCGAAGGCTGCTGAGAGATCAAGAAGGGCCAGGACAGACGGATAACCTCCATCCCGCTCTCTCCATAGATCATCCACCAATGTGACTAATGCAGTTTCTGTACCATATCTGGGCCTGAATCCTGACTGAAAAGGGTCCAGATAATCTGCTTCATCCAGGACTTCCTGTAGATGCTGCACCACTGCCTTTTCCAAAACCTTACCTAAAAAGGGTAGGTTGGATACTGGTTGGTAGTTAGTGAGTATCGTAGGGTCGAGGGATGGCTTTTTAAGGAGGGGGCGCACTAAAGCATGTTTAAAAGGTGCTGGAAAAGACCCCTCCTTTAGTGATGAATTAATAATCGCCTCGACCCAACCACCTGCCACAGCCTTGGAAGCTTTGATTAGCCAGGCAGGGCATGGGTCCAATACACAGGTCATGGCGCGAACAGATCCAAGAAGCCTGTCCACTTCCTCAGGGCCAACTGGATTGAACCGATCCCAGATAACATGGCTAGACTGTGCTTCGGTCAACCCCAGTTCCGTATGTTCCATGCCGGGTTTAAACTTTGAGCGGATCTGAGTGACTTTCCCCGCCAGATAATCAGCAAAAGCCTCAGCTGATCCCTGCCACCCGGGGCCCGGCCCCCCTCTGCCAAGGAGGGACCTGGTCACCTGGAACAAGGCTGCTGGGCGGTTATCTGCGGAGGCAATAAGGGTGGTGAAATATTGTCATTTCACCACCCCCATCACCACTAGGTAGTATTTAATAGCTGCTCTAACCCGTGTTTGATCAGACTCGCTTTGAGTCTTCACCCAGCGGCGCTCTCTGGACAACACGGCGTAGTTCTTCTGTAAACCAAGGGGCAGATCGATCCCCGCAAGCACGGAGAGGCCGTAGTGGCGCGATTACGTCCAAGGCTGCAGTCACTCTCTTGTTCCAAGAGTCGACAAGGGCTTCACACGAACCTCTTTGCAGGTCAAGAGGACCACACCCCAGTTCCCTCTGGAATCCTTCTGGATCCATTAGTCACCGGGGTGGGCCCATTTAACCAGCCCTGCCTCCCTACAGTGGAGTCTTGCCCCCAGGAAGTCTAGAGTCACCAGATAGTGATCTGACCATGGCACAGGAGTGATGTCTAATTTCTGTAATTTCAGATCACTCTGCCACAGCTCCGATAAAAAGATTAAGTCCGGGGTATAGCCACTGGTAGGACCCTGGATTACCTGGGTCAGGCCCATGGTTGCCCCAATGATGGCAAGTTGAAGTCCCCCAGGACCATCAACCTGGGGGTCTCCAACACCAGCATGGAGACTGCCTCAAGGAGCTCAGGCAGGGAATCTGCTACCTCATTGTACGGGGTATCACCAATAGTGATTCGTATAACGAGCATTTTCTTTTCATTATATGGTGCATCACACATAGGGATCCATATAACAAAAAAAAAACCCACCCATATAGCAAAGAGCTCCGTGGAATGGAGTTTTTTTCTTATACGGGGTTCTACTGTATAGAAAAAATTGGATTTTCATCTCTATGTCATAGGAACATAGACCAGAGCAGAGTGTCAATGTACAGTCCTAGCCGTGACATTCCTGGTTAGAGTCTTCAACTGTGAACTTGTCTTTATCTTGGACACTTCCACGGTATGGACAAATCTACTTCATTTTTTCTTACATGCATCTCTTCAAACATTTAGTCAAGAAGAAATAAAGGAAAAATATGGCTCTTTTCTGACTGACATGCCATAGATAAGGTCCAGTAATATACAAAACTGACATAATGCCATTGAAATGTCACACTTCTGACCAAAAATAATCTACAGTTGTACCTCACTTAAAGAGCATAATATGTTCCACAGGATTGCTCTTTAACTGAGTTTGCTCTTTAAGCAAAACACCATTGTAAGTGACCAATTGTGACTTCTGGTGGTGGTGGGGATTGCGAACCCCAATTTATTTGTTAAGCGAGTTTTTGGTTGGTTTTACTTGTTAAGTGAAGCAAACATTCAGAGAAAATTCTGCTCTTTAAGCAAGTTTTTGTTGTTGTTCAGTCGCACAGTCGATTCCGACCCTTTTGCGACCCCATGGACCACTGTCACTCTTTATGTGATATTTGTCTGTAATTGTGAAATGGTCTAATACATACAAAGCCTCCTTTTCTTTAATCAGTTAACAATTCCTCACCCAAATTCAAGGAATCCAACATGCCTGTTTTCAACACGTGTGGATGTTTATGAGTACAAGGGGGTAGGGGCTGCAGTGGCTCAGTGGTTAAGAAGCTTGTCTTCTTAGCTGGAAGTCTGGCAAGTCAGCAGTTCGAAACCCAGGTACTGCATGACGGATTGAACACCCATCTCTGTCTCAGCTCTTAGGAACATGAAAGGAGCCTCATTTGGGCATTCCCTGAATGAAGTTTCTTCTGCAAAAATCCTTTCAACCCAGAATAATGTCTGGCAAGAAATTATTATTATATTACAACGGGGTACCCTGTAGATCATCATAACTGATGTCATTGGTGTTGTCAACATTCAGGCTGCTCTTTGGTATGTAAGGTTTGGCATCCTTTTCCTACTGGTAATACAGGTAATACAGGGACTGCAGTGGCTCAATTGGCTAAGATGCTGAATGGGAGCCGGAAAGCCAGCAGTTCGATTCCCGAGTACTGCAGGAGGGAATGAGCTCCTGTCTATGTCCCAGCTCCTGCCAACCTAGCAGTTCAAAAGGAAGAAATTGCAAGTAGATAAATAGTGACCACTTTGGTGGGAAGGTAAAACAGTATTCCGTGTGCTAGTCATGCCTGCCACATGACCACGGAAACATCTGCAGAAGCAGACAGCACGGGCTGTTCAGCTTTGAAACAGAGATGAGTACTGAACGCTAGAGTTGGATATGACTGGCTTTCAAGCAAGGGAAACCTTTACTTTTACATTTACCTTAATACAGGTACAGTATTGTGCAGCAATATCAGGCCACCTCTTGGCATTTTGAATTGTGGATACAGAAGCAGAATATCTCACACTGATAAACTGGAGATTTTTGGATGAATTGATTTGAGTTATTCACTGTTTAACCTTTGCAAAGTTCCAGCAATACTTCCATTGCAATCACCACCCCTCCCCAAAAAACCCCCAAGACCTCCATTACAGAGGACTGCTAACAATAGAAATGCCTTCAAACCTGTCAGTGTTTTTTTTTCCATACACAAGCAGAGATCTGTATTCAAAAGGGTATGATATTAAAAATGGTTCCTCAATGCCATTTAAGCTGCTACAAGTATATTGGCTTCATCATATCTTTGGAGATTTCAACTAAAATAACCTTATATCATTTTGACATTCCACTTCTAGTATTTGCAGTGTTGGGTGTTACATTTAACTAACATTGGAGAACAAAGCAAGCAATTTAAATTGATAGGGCATATTTATATTTATAATCTCTGGGGAAAGTATAAAACTCATTTCTGAAGATAGGAGTCATCAAAGCTTTTCTCATTACAATAGAAATGGGGGGAAAGCCAGTGTTAAATGTTATTATTACAAATGTCACAGTTAGTATGCATTGAGTTTGAATAGATTTTCTAAACAAAAGCTGTTCTCCTAAATGAATCTGCTAGGGAGTAGGACTAAGCTGTATGGCATAGTGTGGGATTTGTTTCATGTTAATTATGCAAATCAAATATATGAATACCAGGCATATCAAGGCTTTGTGTTTTCTCTTTTTGACACATACTACAAAAAATGGGAAAATCTTTGAACCTCAACAGTTTTGTTTATACCAGGAAAAAATGGGGTTCTTTCATCTATTAATGTATTACAACTTCTACTGGTATAGCATTATCACATAGTTACTATTTCACTCTACTTGCCTCCTCCTAAGCAAAGGCCATGGTGTATCACATTGAGATGAGCTGCAACAGGTTGCTGTATCTCACTGTTCAAGCCTTCTGCTGTGAACAAATGGGGAGTTGCTTTTATTCCCTGCTTGATGTGAAAGTCGGTAGTGTTCACAAGGGCAGCAGAAAATTGACATGAACAAAAACAAGTATAAAAACGGGTGATGGATCATGGACATGACAGGGCTATACTGTTCCTTTTAGCATAGGTTTGTGGCTACATCTGAGTACAGATGTAAACAGTTATTAAGTCAGCAACAGGGATTTCTCACCCCACTGAAAACACTCCAGAGAGAAAAGCACAGAGAATAAAAATGGGCCATTTTCTCCACAATGTACATGCACTGTGTATTTTAGAACTAATGGTTTTGCCCTCCCAAAGCCAGGAATAAACACACAGAGACAAGGTTTCTGGAGTTAAGTAGGGTTACAACTTTATTAACTTTTAAACTGGGGAACTGGTGCCCCTCCCTGTGGTGGGGCCTAACGTTGCATGGGTTCCTGAAGCTGGGGCCAGTGGGGCAATCTCACCCTGCCCCAGCCCCTCATGGGTGAGTCCCAAAGCCCCATCACTCTGGTTGGCAAATCAAGGTGATGCAGTGCAGCCTGTAGCCATGACGATCCCATGACCTTTGAAGGACATGCCTCCTGTAGCCCCTATGCAACAGCATCCCGTCAGCTGGATCTCAAGATCTGTGTGGCCGAGATGCTGTATGTTGAACCCATTCAATTTATTTGGGAACTCATCAACACTAGTTATTCCCTCTGCACTACCTGCCAGTGCGGCCTATGTAAAATAGCCCGGCTCAGGTGTGGCCAAATTCCCTGTGCATATCCAGTGTGGGATAGGCAAAAACCTTCCTGCCTCCATTGGTGTCAATTAGATGATGGGACAAAAATTCCTATCTGGTCCCCAAGCAATGAGTTAGTGTCACACTGAACTCACCATTGTTACCTTGAAAGAGGCTGAAAACAGGGAGGGACTAATCTACAAGGCAAAGCTCCTGTCCCTCCTAAAGCCAAGTGGTAAGAGTCCATTGATTCCCACCAATGGGATGATTGTGGTTTTTGATCATGGAGCCAAGAGGCCTGATATAGATAAAACCAGGAGCATGCTGGCTATGCTAAAAGGGCACTGGACAGGGATGGAAAGGCAGAACCTATGGGGGGTACTGCATGATGTCATGGACTGTAGCCATCAGGTGCCATATTTCTGCCAACCTCTGGGGGCTCCAGTCACTGGGGCACACCGGGACTTGGATAAAACTGGAGTAGCTGCAATAGGGCACAAACAAGGAGGGGACATCCATCTTCCTTTGTTTCTTTCTACAAGTACAGTCATAGTGTACCAAAACCTTCATGCATCACACGACAATGGATGCTTCACATGTGGATTAATTCACATCTTGCCCTCTATATTTTGCATACAGACCATACATTGAATGATTCCCTTTAACATGTTCCCCCTGCTGCCATTTTTCCAGACAAAGCTTTCCACATCTCCACACGTAAATTTGTGTGCCTACCTCCCAGTCATTGTGCCACTGAGCTGTGTTGTCCAGAGGACCAAACAGTTTCAAACGATGTAAGTCTTCTTCCTTCTCAACAGACAACAGCAATTTATGCCTAATTTATTTTTTGTACGCAGACCAAAAAAGCCAATTAGTTATTCACGAGATACCACACAAAATTTATTAGCCCAGCTGTTGCTGCTTGCACAAAGAATTAAAAATGAACAGGATGGATAATAAATTTAAATCAGAAATGATTGGTAATGCAAATATTCAAGTTTGCAGATTCGGGGTTGTGTGTTAGGCATGCGTGTGCCTAATCAGGAAGAGAGATAGAGGGCCACCAAAGGGTACTATGTTTAAAAATGTAACAAGTCTTCTCATATCTACACAGAAGTAAGTCATACTGGGTGTGCTCCTGTGGTAATAACTCTAGTTCAATATATACTTATTTACAAAAAAAAAAAAAATTGGAGTATCTTCTAGAAGCTGTTTACAATAAACAACCATAACCAATAAAAGCACTAAAGACTGTTGAGCAAAATGAAAATCAGAGGTTACAAAATCAGTAAAGACTGATCATTATAAATGTAGATTTTGAAATGGAATGGACATTTTCACTGTCTGCATAAACAGACCCCAATAAAACTCTTCAGAAAATGCCACAGTTGGGGTGAAATCACAGAAAGGCACTGTTTTTCTTTGAGTCCTTGTTATGTGCTGTCAAGTCATCTACAATTAAGCAGCTGCAATGGCTTAGTGAAGGGATTATCAACCTGCTGCCTGCAGGCCGGATGCAGCCCACAACACCATTTCATGTGGCCACTCCACCGCCTACACCACACCAGGAAGGGCCATGTGATGGAGGACGGACAAAATGGCCATCCAGACCCCAATGCTGTCTGAGGGAGTGTGACCCAGTCTCCGGCTTTAAAAGGTTGAGAACTCCTGGCTTAGTGGTTAAGAAGCTGAGCTTGATGAGCAGAAGGTTGGCAGGTCAGCAATTCACTCACAGTGAAGTGAGTGCCCGTCGTGTGTCCCAGCCCCTGCCAACCTAGCAGTTCAAAAGCAAAAAATTGCAAGTAGATAAAGAGGAAAAATAACAGAGTTCTGTGCACTCCAATATCTAGACATGCCTGCCACATGACCACAGAATACAGTTGACATAATTATCTCCCACAAAACCAGGACAGAAGTATACTTGACAAAAATGGGTGGGTTATCTATAAAATAGCCTTTTTTAAAAACAAACATAACATAATGACAGCTATAAAACACTTTCACATTAAATATATCAATACATAAATGAATTTATTTACAACAGTTAGTTCTTACTGTAAGATGATCTGTTGTACTTCTGAGAAGTCACGTCACGGTCAACTCTTAACATCCTCAGTTCCAGGAAACACACTAGTCATACTTATGTGGTGGTGGTGTGAGGCAAGGGCATTAAGATTTGTCTCCAGGTATACTCCAACTCCAATGTGGCAGGAAATCACTTGTTTGATGGCAAGAATTCAAATTTATTTTAATGGTGTGTTCTAAGACACAATCAGTAAGTTTTTAAAACCTGGGACTTTAACATGATTTTTATTGAACTGGCTGGGACAATTTTTCTGACCTTGAATCCAGGACAAACCCAGTTTTCCGGGAAGTATGGCAACCCTACCACGGAAATGTCTTCAGATGCAGACAGCACTGGCTCTTTGGCTGTAAATGGAGATGAGCACTGCTCCTTAGAGTTTTTAATGTAATTTAAATTTAATTTCGTACTTATATGCCACCCACTCAGGAAATCCGACTCAGGGTGGCTCACATAAAAATCAAGCAATATACAAAAGTACAGAATAATAACATATAAAAATTTAAGCATCATAAAATACTATTTAAAAACCCCATTAAAACTAAAACTAACAAGACTTAGAAATTCAAAATGTTACAAAATTAAAGATCAAACATTAAAAGATTAAAAGGGAAATTTAATATCTCCTTAACAAACCAGGAGGCTGGGGCCACTATGTCACTGGTACCCCCACACCTGGCCTGCCAGCCATGTCTTTAGTCCTTTACTGAAGGGCAGCAGCTCTGTCTGGAGGCATAATTCAATTGGCAGGAGGTTCCATAGGGTCAAGAATATTGGACATGACTGGCTTTTGAGCAAGAGGGACCTTTACTGTTATGAGTATATAAAAGTATCCTAAGATATAATAAAACAACAATCATATTTTTTCATAACCATGCCACATACATTAAGGTACAAAAGTCTTTAAAAAAAAAAAAAAACAACCCTTAATAACACAGAGCTGTTTTCCAGCCTGTGCTTGCTTGATGAAAGAAGACAGTGTCCCTTTTTTGCAATGCCTTCTCTCTTCTTCTAAAAGTCAAGTGCATGGAATGCAATGCTTAGGAATAAAATCAAGTAGGACAAAACGAAGCAGGTGAGAAAGGGCAGGGAAGAATGTCAAGAATTGTGATAGATTTGAACTTTTGCAGCTTTCGAATTACCCAACCTTTCTTCCACCAGAAACCATATTACATCTCAATTTAAACTGCTTTCTGAATTTTTAACTGAGGTACAGTTCTAGATACCATACTACTACAACATCCAGTTGTGTGCACACTTACAAAGCAATAAAAATATTTTGCAAGGAAGTGGAAGCCACAACAAGGTAAATCAGGACAGATGGGAATGACAGAATAAAGATACACAACGGGGCACATGTGGAAGCAAAGCTTCCTCAAAAGGAAACCTATTGTCTGTTTATCACATATGAATATTTAGTTTGCAACTGGTCACCAGGCCAAGGCACAAGTTGTATCTATAGGACTGTATTCTCAAGCACACACCTTTAATAGATTTGCTTGCCTAGGTGGCACTTGTCAGAGCAAGAAATTTCATTTACTTAACATGATTGAACCTTAACACTAAATAGAGCATTTGGATTTACGACTCCCTTAGATCTTAACATTTTGAATCAAACAATGCTGGATAGTCATTAAGAAGAAGTCCAGCACAAAACAAAACAAAAAATCCCATCATCTTTTTGAGAGTGTGCATGTGACCAAAATCTCTGCACTTATGTTAAGTTGTAACAAGGAAGCTCAGATTTTAAAAATATCTATAACTCTATTTTTTTTAAATTTAGCAACGTGATTCTTGGTTATTTTTCTATTCATCTGGGAAAGAACTTTGATATTTCCAGTTTCATCTTGTTTGCTGGAAGTTGTTAAATGCTGGGTCTTTCACAAGATTACCTTTTACATGTAGCAGAACATGAGGAAAATGTATTGAAGTTTCCATATTAAATGAAAGGCCTTTGATCAACTGTCTTCCTAATTTTTGTTTTTCACCTGGCAGTATGTTCCACCAGCTGTCTGACATTTCAACTTAAAAGAGCTCAGCCAAATTCATTAGCATAGAGAAGTCTTTCAAACTCCCCTCTTGTGGACTCCTCCCCCTCCCCAAATGACAATTTTTCTACCAAGAATTTCTCAGGCAGGCAACTTTGAGAGGGAATTTATTGGGGCTACTACCTGAGTGCTGCTGATCTGAAAGGGAGAGTAGGGTATATCATGAGAGGGATAACGTTGCGCAGGGTGTTCTTACCCAATCACATGGCGGTCTACATAGGCCATAGGATGGAAGGCTGAGCCAACCTGGATCCCTCTGAAGGATTAAACTCCCAACATCAGCAGTTTTGGCTGCACTATTACACTTTAACCACTGCATGACAACGGGTCTTAGCAAAATAATTTCTTTATCTCTCAGCCTTTCTTTCTAGCTGAAACCAGTTTCTCCTAATTGGCAAATAGATGGTCCACAGACAGCTTTGTGTTTTGGCCTTGAGATACATTCCTTTCTCAGGAGAGAATTTTACAGGGTAAAGCTTCAAAGTATTGCTTTCCCCCCTGCCTGAATGCTCCTCTCTCCCTGTGCCCACTGGTAGCAGATAACAAAAATCAACTCTTTTTATAAGGTACTTCAAAACCAAAGTGCCTCCATTTTCCTATCTCTCTACATGTTCATTTATTTTGTGCTTCTAAAATATCGTTGGAGAGTAAACAAAACATGACAGTAAAAAAAGACAAAAAATGTTGTGGCACCTTAAAAACTAACTCCTGTATTTAAATGTGAGCTTTCGTGGACCAAGTTCACTTCATCAGACATAAGAGTGAAGCCTCATGACATCAATTTATACAGACACCAGGTACACAGTCACACAATAATTGACTACTACTTCAAACATTTCAACTAAAAATCTTAGGGTTCCTATGAATCACTCTTCTCCCCACTCTCATATGTTGATGATGCTTTTTAGCTGCACAAGGGCTAGCACTCAGCAGATAGAAATTTTGCTTCTCTAGAATAATTATAAAGCCATATAGCTGGCTGTAGGATCAATGCTAGGATGTCAAAGCATAATTTAGACATTGTTTCTTCCATCACTGTCTGTGATAAGATTATCATAAAGTAGATTATAGGACTTTGATATGCATTTGCAAATGCAGAATGACAATCAAGTGATTCATGGTGTGTGAGCTCTCCTTGGATGAACAGCATTAACTACCTAACTCAATAAAAAATGCAGTATTCTTTGGGTCAGTTCCTGTGCAGAAAATCATTGCGGCATTGAAATGAATGTTACAAGGAAACAAAAGGAAAGTGTTTGCCAAGTATGTATGCCAGCTGCAATTTGCAATGATAGATGTGAACATTAAGAAAGTAAATTTTGGGGTGTAAGGAAGCATAGCCCTTACTCAGCAGAAGAGAGTTTAAACAATTTAGGACTACCAAATATATCTTCTACTGAAAAGGTAATGTTGAATGATTAATTTTTAAGTAGATTTTCCTAGGATGGCTTTTTATGACATTCAACTGCACAGAGAGTTATATGGAAAATCTGGGGTCACTGCATTACAAATTTAAGGTCAGATTTCTAGCTGTCTTGAGACCCAAGTTTCTTATTAAAATTCTATCTTTCCTACACTGGTTGGCCTCAGAAGTGGTACACGTCATATACCAAAGCTGGTGTAAAGTTAAAACTTGTGCTTACGCTGCTAAAGAATTGTGAAACCTTCACAAAATACCACACTACCACCATTCATTTCAATGTTTCTGAGTATAGCATATTAGAGGTATCAGATGAAGAATTTAATCAGAGTTCTGAATACAGGTGCTTAGAGGTAAACTGTAAAGGAGTACAGGAAATATCGAGATAGAGATAGAGATATAGTCCTGTATAATGTCCCACACCAAATATTCAATTTCACCTCCAAGTCCCAACATGTGTACATAATAACATGTATACATAATAACCTTTTCTAAAACTACTCATCCAAATTAAAAACGTACAAAGGGATCACAGAAAAATAAAGGTCTTCAGAATGGGTGTGAGGTTAGAAACTGTAGACTAGAGCAGATATTATCTAATTTAAAGTATTCCCAATTTCTACTATGAAAGCAAGATGGAGAAGGACTCTGAAAGGAATAAAATCAATTCATTTGTGATATACTGTTGGATGACAGCTGTAGGATGCCACAGAGAATCAGAAGTGTGTGTGTGTGTGTGCGTGCGTGCGTGCGTGCGTGCGTGCGTGCGTGCGTGCGTATGTGGTTTCCCAAATGAAATCAAGCCTGAATTCTCCTGAAAAACAAAACAAAATTAATAAACTGAAAATGTAGAACTTTAAGCTTTTCATAGGAAAGATATGCTGAGAAAGACAATAGTGATAAAACTGAAGGCAATGTGAAAAGAGGACCTTACGTGAGATGGATCGACTCAATATAGGAAGACAGCATTTAGTTTGGAAAGCTCAACAGTGTTGTTAAGAACAAGAGCTCTTGGAATAATTAATTTTAAGGCTACTCTAAGAGGGAAGCAATTTGATAGCAAAATAAAATAAAACACAGGGAAAGCCCTGTGTTGTACCCGAATTAGGACTACAGTAATACCTCGGATAACGATTGTACCATATAGCGCTAAAACTGCATAACGTTACAAGATTTTTTGAAAAATCTTATATCGAATAATGCGATTTTTAGCGTTATCTGGAACAATCGTGGGGGGGGAGGGGTTGGATTGGGTAGAACATCTACCCAATCCAAACCCCCCCAGGGCCCGCCCGCCCGATGTTTGGAAAGGGTATGGGCCCCCATACCCTTTCCAAACATCGTGCAGGCGCGCGCCTGTCAAACGTGGCTTGGGGAGCATACAAAGAAAATCTCCGTATGCTCCCCAAACCGCGTTTGACACACGCACGCCAACGCGCCCGATGTTTGGAAAGGGTATGGTCCCCCATACCCTTTCCAAACATCATGCAAGCGCGCGCCTGTCAAACGTGGTTTGGGGAGGATATGGAGAAAATCTCTGTATGCTCCCCAAACCGCGTTTGACGCGCGCGCGCCAATGCACCCGATGTTTTTTAGCGTTGTTCGGTGTATACTCTGGACAACGCTAAAAACCGGATAACAACATGACTTGTGGAACCAAGTCATAACGTTATCCGGGGTACAAGTGTACTTTATTTCAAAACGTGGATGGGTGGGGCCAGCCAGAATTTCTGCTACCGGTTCTGGCAACCTGGGGTGAACCTGCTGAATCCCACCACTGCTTGAAGTATAAAAACTGTAGCCAGTTGTGAGCACTTGGCAGAGACCTCCTTACCACGATGGAGAACCTTGGCACTAGAATAGTGTTCTTGGACTTCAATTACCAGAATCCCAAGCCAGCACTCCTGCTGATCAGGGCTTCTAGGAATTGAAGTTCAAGAACAGCTGGTATGCCAAGGTTTGTCATCACTGCATCTCCTTTCCATTCCAGGATCAGCTTTGGGACTTCATTACAGGTGGGGACAGATGAATGCACTAGATGAATGAGCTAACCTTTGGCCGAGCTGTATCCAGGACGAAACATGTCCCATGACCCTAGCACCGCTAGTTAGTTGGGATGAGATTAGGATGGGATGAAGAATATAACTATCCCCAGGAACAGTATGTGGATTGCTGAACAGATCAGGTCAGCTGTCTGACCCAGGCTGCAAAAGATCTTCCTGCAAGGGTTGGAGCACAAGACAAAATATTTTCTGTAGATTTAAAGGGGAAAGATTGATACTGTAGCCTGGCTAACCAGCTGCAAGGTCATTCAAGGTTTTATTCTTTTTTCCCCTTTCCAGTTGGTCAAATTTTTATGTGGGCTGAAAGGTTTGTTATGCCTTGATTTGGCTTGTGAGTTGGCTATTTTACTTCCTACACCTGAATTTGTGTGTGGGTGAAAGTTTTTTTTTCTTTTGCTTGTTTGTGTCATCCCCTCAGGTTTCGTTTTGTTCTGTTTTAAAATAATACAAAATTCTTCAAGTCAATTTTGGTGCCAAGAGGTTCACTGGGCACTCAAGGGTGACAAGTCAAGCTCCTGGTTCTCAGACATCTGTCTGCAGAAGGAAAGTGGTAACTGCTTGAGTCAGCTACCAAAAGGTGGGCATCAGGTCTATCACCTCCCGCATCTCAATGCAGGAGCCCATTTTAAACTATATTTGACAGATGGCTCTCCAAATTGTCCTTCCTTTTCCAGAGGATGAGCTCCAGGCATGACAGGGGCGAGGAACTTTCCCCCTTGGCTGAAGCAGGAGGGTAGCCCAAATGGGCGGTATTGAAATGCAATAAATAAATGATGTTTTAGATGCCTGGCAAGGGAGCTGCTGGGAGCCAGAAAAATGAGCCAATCAGAGTTCCCTCATGATATCATTAAATGTTAATTTTTCAACCAGTCAGAAGAAACTTATCCAACCCAGTATAAATATTATAAATATTAAAATAATATTTGTATAAATAATTAAAATGATATTTCTTCCGCACAATCCTGCTGCACCATTTTCAAAAACTGTCACCTAGCAACTATCCCCACAAATATATACAGCATAATAATGCATAATTCAGACAATTCTACCCCTGTCATTCCTTCACATTTTCAAAAGCCACAATTCTGGAATACTGTGGAGTACTTTCAGACAGTGTTTCTCTACTTTGGTTCTGTCAGTGCTCTTGGACTTCAATTCCCCAAAGCTCTGATCAGCAGGTATAGTGGCTTGGACTTCTAGAAATAGCCCAAGAACTTCTGGAGAAAGCAAGGTTGGGAAACACTGCTGTAGAAGGATAAAATCCTGAATAAAATCCCCAACTGCTGTGGCAGAGCTGCCTCTCCAGGTTTGACCTGAATCGGCCAGAAACACTAAAATATGTTTTGCTCATTTTTATCACCATATTTCTAAATATTCAAGAGATAATTCATACTGTAGTGATAATAGAAACACCTGCATTTGTTTGGACTTAGAAGAATAATTATGAAATACAGTATGTCCAGATAGACTAGCAATTTCTCACCTTGCAAGGGGCCAGGGGAGTCCATCCTGAATTCTGCCTTGCTGGAATTACAGAAAAGCTGTGACACATAGATACATTTCAGGTTGGTAGCACTAACTGAAAAATAGCAACACACCATTGATTTTTCATTCTGAAAGGTTAGTACAACCTCAAATTCTTCCTGAAGCCAACAGCAAAATGAAGTTATTCAACCATCCAGTGTAAAACAAAATACCTATTTACTGGTGCAGTGACTTAACAAGATGAGGGACTCATTTTAGTGTTCAGATTTCAAATGAGATTAATTCCTTGCACAACACCACAGATTGAAAAATGCAACAATAATTAGCACCAATTTCATTCATAACTAACACTGGGCAAACAAAGGGAATTACTTTGTGAACCAATAATTCTTAGTGGAAAATGAGGTGAAAGTCATGGTACGAGGGAAAACAGCAACTTTACTGGTTATGATACTGTCACGCTACCAGTCGGCCCCCTCTGCTCTGGCCCTCCTAAAACAAAGACCCCAGAGGGCAAGCTGGCCGGCAATGCAGCTAAACAGCCCTCAGCTGCTTCTCTTCCACAAGGAGGTTTAATCAGGTAGCGTATTCAGGGGCTTGTGTATGAATGCATTGCTTCTCTTACCCTTTAGTCCAATGAAGAGACGTTGTTGAAGCAAACATAGGTTTATTGATCAGGTTCATAAAGCATAAGAGTCAGTCCAGAGATAGTCCAAAACAAAACATAGTCCTATAGCAAAAAGACCAGTCCAGAAAGGCCAATCACTCTCGGTAATCATTGTGAAAGCGTAAAAGGGAAGTAGTCCCAGGGAAAGATGTTAACCCATAGATATCCCAAAACGAACTCGTCTCTTCTCTCCCAAAATGGAGATTCTTCAGTCAGGTGGGGTACCCCCAACCAATCAGAAATAGCTTTTACTGAAACAGCAAGCTCCCAAAACATGGAGAAACAGTGCAGAAACAGTGCTCTACAATAGTAAAAACATGGGAACTCAACTAGCCTAGAGATAAGAGTACTGGGAAACAAACAGTCTCGTGACAAGCAGTCTTGTGACATAGAGAGGAAAGGATTTTTAGGCCTAGTGAAACTACAACCTCGAGCTTTGAGAATCGTAGGAAAGAAATGTCTCCCATGACAGGTACTGAGCTTGGAGACTGGAAGTTCGGGGTTTGATACTCGAGTGCTGCACAATGGATCTTGGGGACATGAAAGGATCCTCATTCAGGCATCCCCTGAGTGGAGTTTTTTCAGCAAAAATCCTTTCAACCTAGAGTAATTTCTGACATGAAATTTATTTATTGATAGAATCATAGTACCACAGAACAATAGATTTGGAAGGGGAATATGAGGGCATTAAGTTCAACATCTCCCCCGATGAGATGGCAGTCTAACTTCCTCTTGAATGCCTTCAGCACTGGAGCACTAAGTGCTATGGGGCAGTATATAAGTGTTATGGCTACTGCTATTGCTGTTGCTATCTTTTCCAGGCTCAAGCTGAGGTGTACGGTCATAAATACCTAAGCAATTGCCTGGCTTCTTGTAAATCTGCCCAGCCACTATGAAGTACAGAAAAGGCACTCTTGAGAATGTTTTCCCTTGCAGAATATAGTTTGGTGTTATGTGAAGGTTTCCTTCTTCATCATTCCTGATTGTGGAATGTAGTTCCCCCCACTTTGGATACGTGAATGGACCTCATATTTGCTGCTTTTGGGGAAAGTGTCAGAATCCATCTTTTTGGCTTGGCATTTTAAGATGTCCTGTGGGAAGGTAAGCAGCGTTCCGTGCACTCTGGTGTTTAGTCATGTCTGCCACATGACCATGGAGACGTCTACAGAAGCAGACAGTGCTGGCTCTTTGGCTTAGAAACAGAGATGAGCACTGACCCCTAGAGTCGGATATGACTGGCTTTCGAGCAAGGGAAACCTTTACCTTTACTAATGTTATTATTGTTTAAAACTGTATTTAGTATATTGGCTGTTTGACATCAAATAGGCAATTGTATTTCAAACAGAGGCTCGGGCAGGTAAGATAAAGATATACAGTAACTTTAAATAAATAATATATAAACCAATAAATAATATATGCGTACTTGCTTGCTCTTTTCTATGAAAGTCCTTCCTAGGTTAGAATTCCAGACAGATTTGTATTTGCTCTAGCAGACTTAAATTTGCAATAATAAAAAAATCTCAGTCATGCAAGACAGTATTCTCTATTCTAATAAATGTAGTATTGATATTCACTTCCTTATGCATGAAGGATGGAGAGAAGAAGATAATACAACATAATAAATTATCATAACAAAGGCTGAAGCAAGACGTGAAGGGGGGAATCTACTGACTAGAAGGCTGACTGGGGAGAAATAATACACGACTCAAAATTACAATATTAGACTCAAATATAACATTTCATCAGACTATTTTTATTCACTCATTCCCTTTTCATATGTTGAAATACCACTCAAAGCAGAAAATATATGCCGATAAGCTATGAATACTTTCCATACAATTATTCCCTGTCTTTCTTAGCACCCTGATGGGAAAACTGAGAAGGTGACTTACTAAGGGTAAGGCAATGAGCCCTCTTTCTAATAGAGTACAACACCGCCAGCAAGGTTGAGTTAAATTATCTTTCTGCTGGGATCTGATGTTGTCAAGGTTCAGGGAGTCTCACTCTAGCCACTCAATCATACTGCCCTGCTTTGTTCATCCTGAAGAAATCAGATGTGGTGAACACTATTCATTCAGAGTAGAATTGTATCACTTCCAAGACTAGGCATTTAGAGTTAGCATACCAACCCAGGTAGCTGTTACTGCTCCCCTACAACCACCAGAATTTCCTGTAGTTTGTCAAGGTAAGGACTGGTTTCAAGCAGCAAAAGGTCTTTGAACAAAAAACCCAAACAAATGCTTGAAAGGATTTTTGTTTTTTATTAAAGAGAGAAAAAGGGAGAAAGACAAAAGGCAAGAAATCCTACACAGGTACAAAAAAAGGCATTCTCCAAATACAGGCTGAACTGCAGAAACCAAGCTTAGAGAAATTCAAGAGGGGCATGCCAGAAAAATAAAAGCCAATTTATATGTCTGAGACTCACATCTTAATCAGCAGATCAGCAGATATTTTTTTAGTTTTAATTACATACATACAATAGCAACAGCAAGAAAAATAGTGTTACCAAAAATCCAGCCAAATGCACAATAACTCAGAGATGTTAACTCTACATGCAGCCACCACCCAAAAAAGTCTTTAAAAAAATCATATCAATTTATATTCTTAACATCCCTATTCATCTATAAAACAAAATTACTTCTTCCAGTGGTATTTTCCCTTCCCCTTTCACTAGGATTTATTCCAAGATTCTCTCCTTACATCATTACATTTATTATGGTTTACCAATCTTTTGTCCAGCCTGATCTAACTTGTCAAGTTAGCTAGATCGCAAATCTCTTTCCACCATTCATGAAGTTGAAAAATTTTACTTTTCAATTCTTAGTTGTAATTAACCTTGCTGCTGTGACAAAGATCACAACCATCATTTTAGTCATTCCAACCATAAATCCTCAAAACTAGATACCAATGCAATTCTCAGACACATATCCAAATTAAGAGATAATTTCTCATTCATCAAGCACCATTTCCCATATTTTCTGTATTACTGCACATTCTGACCAAAAATCAAAATAGTACCAACCTCCTGTTTATATCTCAAACAAATCCCCCCCCCTCTATATTTTGAATTGTAGTTATTCAACCTTACTGGTGTTAGGTACCATCTTCATGTTGCTCTTTAACAGTTCTCTCTGATCCTAACAGACACACTCTTTAAATCATTTTTTTTCATATTTCCGCACATTTCTCCTGTTTTATACCTAGATCTGTTTCCTAGTTTGTTCATAAACCCAGTTGTTGACCCTCAGCTTCCATTAATCTAGATAGATCAGTGGTTCCCAGCATGGGGCCCCAGCCCCACAGGGAGACCTCAGTTCCCAGGAGCCTAGGTCAGTACATTGGCTGATCAGTGCTTTGGGGGATTGACTTAGGCTTCTGGGAATTGAAGGCCAACAACCAAAGGTTGAGAAACACTGATTTAGATATTTCACTTATTAGTCCTTTCCTCTGTCTTCACAGCCAGACATCCAAACCAGTGAACTATCCAGCCAGCTAAATACACTTATTACTACCACTGAAAAAAAAATCTTACAATTTAGAATAGTGGTTTAGACATTGCTGCACTGGTTCTCATTTATAAACCATTATTTCATTGCCTTGTTTAAAGAGTAATTATCATGAATTCACTAAAATTCCATGGAAGAACACTCATTTTGAGAACTGGAAGTGAGCTACTGTTACAATGTAATTTGAAAAGTTAATTACTCAACCACCTCATCATTATTTCATTCCACAAATTTCCAATAGATGCTAAGAAATTGCAGTCATTTCATCATCACTTAAAATTTCTGCTCGCATTATCTAGCAGATTGTTAAAACAATGAATCTCAGCATGTATACATGTTTCAAAAGTATAACTGTCATTTTAAAAATGAATGCAATCTTTGAGGTAGTCTATATATATCTTTGAAAAGCCTGGCTGTCTTACAATGACATCAATAGAAACAGAAGTATAGAATATGACCAAAAACAATTGATGTGCATACCAGCCAAATTATACATGATCAGCTGAATTATTGTCTCAGATCTTGAATGTGTCTTTAAAATTCATGTTCAGAAAGAGCCTTAGTAATGAAGTTAAAGATTGTAAGGTGGTTATTATTATTATTATCATCATCATCATCATCATCATCATCATCATCATCATCATCATCATCATCATCATCATTATTATATTTCAATTATATATAATTAAAGAATGAGCCCACCAAAATGAGTGAGATGTACTTGTAGGTAAATATGCTTTGGACTTTATGCTAAATTATAACTGAAATAGCTGAGTGGTACAGGTATAGGGTTGCCATTCACACCCAACCGGGACAGCCCTGTGACATCATTGCAGTCTTCAAACTGTGCATGTGTCATGGAGACCGTAGCTCTAAGACCCCACAGAATCCCCGTCATGTACCTCAGCTCTACTGGCAAACAAAGCACCTAGAATGGACAGAATGCTAGCATGGATGATAAGACCAAGAGGGGACTGACAGAAGGAACCACGAAGACCAGAAGAAACATTTTTGCTGTTGTTGTTGTTTTTTTCTAAGAAAGTGACAGAAAAAACAGTTTGAGGCAAGAAGAACAGTGTTGGTCTGAGGGAAAATGCAGTAAACAAGCAAGTTGGAAGGCTGCACAAGAACAATTCAAGGTCACATTCATAGGCCACAGATGGGGGGGGAGGTATAGTTTTCACCACTCCAGTCTACTTTGTCCTCTTCATATATTTCCTTCTCTGGAAAGGTCTGCTCTAATATCTCTCTTTCTTGGTTTCAGTTTTCCCTATCATCTCTCCATCATACTGTATATCCCTTATATTAGCCAGTCTCATATCATTGTCATTTTGAATGTGCTTCTTTCCACCTAGATGTCCAACATCACCTTACAAATCGCCATCATGCTCTGTGTTCTCTTATTTAGCAAACACACTTGTACCTCGCTTAAAGAGCATAAAATAGTAAGTTGGCTCCATTATAGTCCTTGTTAATGAATGGGGAAAGATCCAATAGTAAGATTGGGTATGGATAGGTTGTGTAAATTTGCCACTAGACCTACAAATACAGCTTTGAAATTCTCCAATTAGCATTCTCTCTTTTAACCAATTATGATTCATGTACAGATTCATCAGTGTGTTAATTTAAAGGATATGTCACTGTGAGAAGGTTGCTTGGCATTTGGATAATTCAGCTACTTAATGAGTCTAATACTTTTTACAGAAAACTGCTTCTTAACTCCTGAATTGGAAAGGTTGATGAGTTTATGATTCATATAGTTACTACATGCAGCTCTCATTAGAGAAGTGGATATTAATTAAATATAAATTTAAGGAGGGGGGAAAGCAGGATGTTTGAGGAACAGGAGTTTATAGACAACTTGGCATTAATAAAGATTTAGAATAAAATTCTTTTCTATGTAATTCTACTGCTATTTTATATTAATTAACATAATTGATAACAATTATAAAGATATCTGGCATTTTAATCATGCAAATATGTCTTTTGCTGTCAGGGAAGAAAATTAAAAACAGCCAGGAGTCTCTTATTTGTCGCTGCAAGCTGGAGTGGAAATTAATATAGCACTAGTAATAAATGAATGATATAGTCAATTTAAAAGAAATCACACATATATATCATAAGGCTAAGAATAAGACCCCTGGAAGCTTTGTAATGAACATGAAAGGTAGCTTATCTTTTTTTGCTAACAATATATGATGGAAAGTCAGAAGGAAGAAAGAAGAGCTAGTCCTTTGTATTTTGATATCCTGAGTGACTCCACAGAGCACATCACTTTTATCATTTAATGCTGGGGATAGGAAGAAGATAGCTTTAGCCTGATATATACTGCAGTTATGGTATCTACTATCATTTTGGAACTGAATTATAATGACCCTAATAGGGTTTTCAGGGTAAGTGAGATATTTTAAGAAGTGGCATTATCAGTTCCATTCATCCAATGAGCTCTATGGCTAAGCATGGATCAAACCTATGCATTCTGAGTCCTAGCCTATCACTCCAGGCCACACAGCAGTTATATTCCCATCTAATTATTTGTGAAGTTCAAGACCTGAGTGCTGCATGCTCCCATCTCTGTCCCAGTTCCTGCCAGCATAGCAGTTCAAAAGCAAGAAATTGAAAGTAGATAAAAAAGGACCACTTTGGTGTGAAGGTAAACAGTGCACTGCCTGCCACATGTCCATGGAAATGTCTGCAGGTGCATGCAGTGCTGGCTCTTCGGCTATGAAACAGAGATGAGCACTGGACCCTAGAGTTGGATATGACAGGCTTTTGAGAAAGGATGATCTTGACCTTTACTAATTATTTCTGAAAACAAGATAGTGCAACAAAATATGATGTTTTCAAAATCCCTTGTCTTTGAATTTCTCTTCAAATTTTGAAGTCTGTTTCAACAATGTAATGTTAGTCATGTCTACTTAGAAGTAAAATACATTTAACTCAGTAGTGTTTTCTTCCAGTACACTGAGGTACACTTGCATTTAAACTATTTAATCTATTGGCAGAATAGTAAACAGAAGTACAACAGTAAAGGTTGCAAATTCCACCTGGAATTTAAGGGACCATTCCTGGCAGGTGGTGGTCAGGAAAAAGGAGAAGAAGGAGGAACAGTGGTGGTCTGGCCCACCAGGTTACCCGGACTCATCCTCCAATACCATGGCGCCCCCCTTGGGTCCCAATACAAAGCAAAGAAGCCAAAAACAATCAAACCAAGGGGTACTAATGGTCAGCCTGGTGTTCCTCTTGTGGCCACTGGCAACTGCCTTTCTCTTGAGCCTTGGCAGCTCTGCACGGGGGGAGGGGGTGACCACGGAAGGCAGAGTGCTGGGCCTGGCCTTTCTGGGGGTGATGGCGGCCAGAGCCAAGCCAAGCTGCAATGCCTGGAATGATCAAGCAAACAAGCGGGGCTCCGTGTTCCTCTGCCTGACTTCCTCCTCCTGTGCCACCAAAGATAAGATTACCAAAAGCAGTTCTATTGACAGTGGAGCCACCATGGCTTAGAGGTTACAATTTTGCCCTGTAAGCAGGAGGTTAGAGTTCAGTTCCCCAGGAAGTATAGTGGGAACATGTATAATTTCTGGCATAATTGTTGGAAACCTGATGTAAGAGGATTTTAAATGCTATAGGAGAGCCATAGTCCTGTAATCAGGAGGTTGTTGGTTTGAATCCTCAGAGGGGAGTTGAAATTAGAAGGCGAGTGGGAATGTATATATTTTGTTAGGATTAGACGCCCTCATCATTCTCGGTCCAGTGCCATTTTAGGGTAGCCAGCATGCCCCTGAGGGGGAATCTTGCTACACAAACATGTGTCAGGGGGGAAATTGGCTCATTTGAAATATAGTGTTGAAGGATAGCTTTGCAGATACCATGGACTGCCAGCAAGACAAACAAATGCGCCCTAGAGCAAATAAAGCTTAAATTATCCCTGGAGGAAAATCATGAAATTGAGACTGTCCTACTTTGGGCACAACATGAGATGGCAAGATTACATTAAAAAGACAATAATGTTGGGAAAGGTTGAAGGCAGCAGGGAAAGAAGAGGACTAAATATGAGGTGGACTGATTCCCTAAAGGAAGCCACAGGCTTGAGTCTACAAGGACAGAGCAGGACTGGTGAGGACAGGGCATTTTATTTTGGATGCTTCTCATTCATAGAGTCACCATTAAATTGGATCCAACTTGACAGCATGTAACAAGAACAACCTATGCATAATATATGCCTGGCTACTCCCTCAGTTATTTGAGTTTTGTTCATATAGGAACTGAAGAAAGATAATCATTCTTTTTCTTCTTTCTACCTAGAATATAATATTTCTTTAAAACAATATATAGTTCCTAGGACTATTATTGTGGCTCAAGCTCCTTCAGCTTCTCTTGCTCCTACCCAGAAATTGATGATTGTCAACAAAAAGAGAGAGAAAAGAATTGTGATTTGACATAAAAACACATTGCAGAATCCTCCCTGTGGTGTTCAACAGCAAAACATATCAAATCATCTCTAGGCACTTCAGGTTATGTTTTAATTCTTTTTGCATTTTTGATGGATGGTTGCTAGGGAAGAACATTTTAAAGTTTAAATCTCATTTTGTTCAAGTTTTGAGGTACTATATGCCCTAATTTGGCAACGAGATGTCACTCTCCTACCTCAAGCAGTCTGGTCAACAACCATTTCAATCATTCTTTCCACTTGGCAAATTACAGATGAAATGTTTAGCTTAAATCTATAATTCTTTTCTTTCGGTGACCATGTGGGAAATCAAAACTAAGTCTACAGTTTGTAGTTGGTCTAATAATCGATGTCTTGTCAACAATCTCTATAGTGCAATTAAAGAGAAATATTTGAGTTGATGGAGAAAACTTTATCACATTGATGGATTCTTACAGAGTTCTCAAGGATTTTGGTGTTTGGTACAGAAGAGACTAGATTATTTAACGCCACAGATCATTTTGGGAGTGTTCTGCACAAGCACAAGCATGATAACCTGAAGCTTTCACATTTTACTGTTAGTATAACCAACCAAACTGTTAGTTTATCTCCTCATCAGTGGTTTATTTGACAACCCAGGTGCTTCATGTGATCAAATGGTTCCCTTTAAGAATGTTATCATGCTTTTTATTGCTGTGGCGGTGTTTGTTTTGCCCCTCCTTAAGTAACTCTAACCCAAGCATCTGCTTGTTAACTTCAGTCTGAAAATGTTTTTCACTCATTGCCTTCTCCTGTTCAGTGAGTGAATAGTTTCATTTCAGGTTTACACTGATTTAATACTTTATTGGAGCTGTCAACATCTGCTGTCACATCTCTTAGATTTATTTCCCCATTCTCTAGGCCTTAAATTTGTCTGATCTTTACATTTACGTATTTTGTAATGTCTAAAGTTTGACGTCTTCTTCCACCTTCCATTCAAGGCACCAGCTAACTTTGGCTTAAATCCTATGCATGCTAAACTGAAAAAACTCATATGTTGGTGGGGGGTAGAGTGTTGGGAATTAAGATTACAGATGTTTGAATTCAAATCCCGCTCTTCTCAATAAAGTCAAGATTTGTGACCTATTCCAGAGTTTCTTGGTAGAGAATACACAGAGGTGATTTACCATACCCTTCTTTTGGAGTACACTGGGACTGTGTAACTTGCACAGGCTGTCTCTTCAGTGTCATGGATATCAATCATCATCATCATTATCATCATCATCATCTAAAATTAGATTCATTCTACCATTAAATCTTGTGAGACAGATGTTGACAGAGGTAAGATCAAAGACAACACAATAGCTACTAGAGCAACACCAAGAAGAGAAGGAGGGGACAACTGTCAAATGAGGGTGGCCACCACATATTTATTTAAATTATTTATTTAATTACATTTATACCCCGCCCTCATCTGAAGACTCAGGGCAGCTTACAATTTTAAAACAGTTAAAAGACATCACTTTCAGGTTAAAAAACAACTACAGGGAGAGAGGTGGGGTTATTCAAAGTAGCCAGCGGACCAAGCTGACCATCTGGCCCACACCCCACACTTGCCCTTCCAGGCAGGTCTTTACCCCCTTTCTGAAGGGGAGCACCTCTGTCTGGAGACACAACTCACTTGGCAGGAGGTTCTATAGGGCTGGAGGGGACACAGAGAAGGCCCTCCTTCTCATGCTAGAGAGATGAGCCTTTCTAGCTGATGGTACAGCCAGAGAGCCTCTCCAGTCCACTCTGGTGGGACAGACAGATGTTCTTGGGGTGATGCATTCTCTTAAGTATCCTGGCCCACTACCATGAAGGATTGTAAAGGTGATAACCAGCATCTTGAATTGCACCCAGAGGCATACTGGGAGCCAGTGCAACTCCCGGAGAAGTGGTGAGGCATGAACATAATGCCTGCACCCCATCACAACTAGCGCAGCTACGTTCTGGACCAGTTGAAGCCTCTGATTGATCATCAAGGACAGCCCCATGTAGAGCGCATTACAGTAATCAATTCTGGAGGTGACCAAAGCATGATCATGAGCAAGGAGTCCTGATCTAGGAGCAGGTGTAACTGGCGCGCAACACAGAGTTGTCCAAAAGCCCTCCTAGCCACGACTGCCACCTGTTCTTCAAGCAGGACTCGTGAGTCCAGGAGGACCCCCAGGTTACGCACCGGATCTGTCTGGGGCAAAACTGCCCCATCCAGAACCAAAGATGGTAGCTCCCGAGATAGTACAGGACCCCTGACCCACAGCCACTCAGTCTTGCCAGGATTCAGTTGTAGCCCGTTGTCCTCCATCCAGACCCTAACAGCCTCCAGGCACCTGGAAAGGACTTCCACTGCATCGCTAGGGTCCCCACGGGCCAATATATACAACTGGATATCATCTGCATATTGATGATACCTCACCCCGTGGGAATGGATGATCTCACCCAGCAGTTCCATGTAGATGTTAAATAGGAGAGGTGAGAGCACTGACCCCTGATGTACCCCATTTTGGAGCAGCCTAGGGCTGGATTTCTCATTCTCCAACCACACCGACTGGGTCCAGCCCCTCAGAAATGAGGAAAACCAGGACCACACAGTGCCCTGGATCCCCAATCCACAGAGCTTTTCCAGAAGGATACCGTGGCCGACAGTATTGAAAGCCACTGAGAGATCAAGAAGAGTCAGGATGGATGGATGTCCACCATCCCGCTCTCTCCAGAGATCATCCACTAGTGTGACCAATGCAGTTTCCATACCATATCTGGGCCTGAATTCTGACTGGAAATGGTCTGGATAATCCGTTTCATCCAGGATCTCCTGTAACTGCCACACCACTGCCTTCTCCAACACCTTACCCAGAAAGGGCAGGTTGGACACAGGCTGAAAGTTTGCCATGGATCAAGGGATGTCTTCTTCAGGAGGGGGCAACAGAGCATGTTTTAGAGGTGCTGGGAAAATCCCCTCCCACAATGAAGAATTGATAATAGCCTTGACCCAGCCTCCAGTCACCATCCTGGTAGATTTAATTAGCCAGACGGGGTATGGATCTAACGCACAGGCAGTTTCACAGACAGCTACCAGGAGCCTGTCCAGTTCCTCAGGGACAACTGGATCAAACCAGATAACATGGCCAGACTGCGCTTCACTCAACCCCAGCTCTACATTTGCCATGCCGGATTTCAACTCCGAGCGGATCTGAGTGATTGTCAGATAATCAGCAAAAGCCTCAGCCAACTCCTGCCACACTTGCTTCCTGAATCTGTTTTTTTCCAGAAATGTCTGCCATTATTTCCAACTTTGAGTGTTTGGTTTATTGGCAGGCTGAGTCAGTCACTAATTTGTTCAATGCACCTCAAAGTGATAGAAGGAACCACCAAGAAAGATATTGTGATTAATTATTCTGCTTCTTTCTTATGTTGTGGGATAGCTCTGGCCTCTCTTATGATGAAATCTCAGCAGGTTTTCATTTCTGGTCAATTTTGACACAATGAGGCAGCTTCTTGAGAACTTACCCAATCCCATAAAGTCTCTTGTCTATAATGGCAGAATAAGAAAAAGCTTTTTCAATTAGGTTTTATGTCTTTTGCACAAAATGCAGCAGCACAAAACTGATCCCTTTTCCTTAAATCTGTGCTGCAAGCACAGGATAGGCAGTGGGTGAAAAAGATACAAACAATCCATCCAATTACACATTAGTTCATACAAGAAAGCAACAGACCACATTTTGATGACACTTTTTTTTAAAAAAAATGTCTTGGTCTCACAAATGCACAAAAGTCTCTGAGACCAGCAAAATAGAATTCTTACCATTTATCCCATTTAATGAATGAGGATGAAACAAGTCAGAATTCACACCTGTATGTAGTCTGCTCCATGTCTCTTCCTTCCTTCTCTTCAACACAGCCAACCATCAGACGTACTTTATGCAGACCAGGGATTATCAACCTGTGGCCTGTGGGACGAATACAGCCCACGGCACCATTTCATGTACCCCCCCCCTGCCTCCACCACACCAGGAAGTGCCATGTGGTGGAGGAAGGGCAAAATTGCCATCCAGCCCCCGAAGCTGTCCAAGGAAGTGTGACCCAGCCCCCAGCTTAAAAAGGTCGAGAACTCCTAATGTAGGCACACATGAATGCATCTATTTCAGGCATATTTCTGAGGGGAATGCATGATTAAAAGGAAATAGTCCTACTGAATTATATGGAACTTGCTCCCTGAATAAGCATAAATGAATGGAATGAGGCCATTTTAGGAGCAGAGAGTTTAAATATACAAACACACAACATTAGCACATGTCACATTTCATTTTACAGTTCACATCGTGATTTAAGGAATCATGAAAAACATGAACAAATTGCCAGATCATAAAGTGAGCTTTCCCTCAGGCAGTATTAAATTATGTATTAGTCCTTTCAGGATAAATTTGCTGGACATTATTTATTAAGTTAAACTATGTGTACGTATTCTACCCTTATGGATGAAGTGCTACAGTGCTAATCTTTGGGGCTTTTTTGAGTTTGTGCTCTAATTTCTCCTAATACCAAATAGAGGTAGAATAGGATTTCCAACATTAGTTGAAATTAAGGCAGGAAGCAATGGTCTTCGACTCCATTGTCCTCAGATAATCCGTCTCCTGTCTGGTCATGAAAACTCAGTGCAGCTACCCCGGTGACTTAGTGGTTAATATGCAGAGCTGGAGACTGGAAGGTCCAGTTTTGATACCCGAGAGCTGCACTTGGGGATATGAAAGGAGCTTCATTCGTGCATCCCCTGAGTGGAGTTTCTCCAGCAAAAATCCTTTCAATCCAGAATAATCTCTGACATGAAATTATTACTATGAAAACTGAGTCCTAAATATGTCCTGCCACATGATTGAGGCCAGTTACAAGTTGGGATTAGACCCATGGAATCCATGAAATTCAAGGCTGCCCTGGGCATAACTGTCACCCCTCAGACATTGAAATTTCCCAGGACTAACAACCTACAGAACTTCACCGTCTCAGCAAAGAAAACAGACTGAGTAGAGAAAGTGTTGGATTGCAGAGAGAGCAGTACACCAGCATTATTCATAGTTTATCCCCAAATCCTAAGGACTTTGGGGGGATCTCTAGACCTGAGCTCAATATGGCAGAGATCCTGCTATAAACTTTGCATATATTACTTCTGTATATGCAAGCAAATGTGGAAACAGTTACTGTTATATAAACAAAAGCATTATGGGTTGGATTCAGATTTAGGAATGCACAGTGGGGCAAGTGCAATGAGATTTCCCTGACTCCTTCTCTATTAGGGAGCCATAATTCTCTCCTGGCAAAACATGGCATCATTGCATTCTTCAAACTACGCATGCATCGGACAGGGCTGTCAGGGAGACTGTGGTTCTAAGACCCCATGGAATCCCAATCCAGGGTGGACAGTCTTCATCAGTTTAAAATACACTGTAGCCAAGTTTTTCCCCTGTATGATTCTTCTTGCAAAAGACTATTCTTCCTGGTTCTATTTTTATTTTTATTTTTTGAATAAAAATTATTAGGCAATTCTTGAAACCACCCTTTTTCCCCCTGAGGTCACCCCATGCTCCCCATCACCCCTCCCCCCCACTGAAATAGACTCACCCTCAAACCCCCATGAGGATCCCTTGGAAGAAAGTTCTAAAGAGGGGCCTGGAACGGCAATGCAGTCCATGGCGCTTCCGTTTCCCTCTGGAAGGAGAAAAATAGGAGACAGGAAGAGACTTATCTTGGAGGAGGACCTTTGCGATGGAAGACTCTTCATTTTCTGTCCACACTGTTCCCTTTCTCTCTAGGAATACCAACCCTATGCAATTAACCCTTTGCAGTCATGTGAAGAAGGAATCCTCCATCCCAGTGTATGGTGGAGGTTTGGCTTCCTATATATGTGTATTTCTTGCTCCCTCCCAGCTTTTGAGGAAAGGGACTGAGGGTGACTCCTTGTCCCCCAAACTTCAAGGTGAGCAAAGGGATTTTTGCAAAGAGTTATTTCATTGCCTCCATGCTTTTCTTTCAATTATCTCACCTACAAGTGTCTCCCCTCCCTGCCAGGATTCTAGGGTGCTGTTTTGCCTTCACCACTTTCAAGCAGGATAATTTAAAGAAAGGCAGGGAGGCAGTAAATTAACTCTTTGCAAAAATCACTTGGTGAGGGCTGATCTTGCTTCCTTTGTTCAAATTTAAAAATCCGGGACTTTTACATGTTGTTTCTTGAATCTGGGGAAATACTGGAAAACCAGGACGTATGGCAACCCTATTTTCTATCATCTTCATTCCCTGAAAAATACTACATAGTGGACTGGATTAGATGGGCTGTCTTGTAGGATGAGGGTCCTGGAGTTTATGGAGCCTGGAGAGCTATGCAGTCTGACTATAAAGACTTGTAACTCCTTTCCTGATACACAACCTGCCTGACCAATGTCAAAACTGGACATAGAGACCTCTGCAAAGAAGGGATTGTGGAGATAGATCTTCCTCTTGACATCTGCAAACCCACAGATTTGCAGCTTCTGTCATTAAAGTTTAAGCATTTTACTGTTGATGCCAAAAATTATCAATCACAGCTACCACTAAATGGCTGATATCTAGTAGTAACTTACAACTAGAGCTGGCCCTTAGAATCAATGTGAACCTACCCCCCCTGTAAGATCCATTAATTCAATGGACTTCTTGTTGTTGCATCTTATTACTGGATTCCAGCCAATATCTTGTGTGCAACAAAAGCTTTGAAAAAATGACATATAGACTTATCAGAGGATGTTAAGAATTTCTCAGATAAGGTCACTAGTAAAGAAGCAGAAAAGTGAATGGACAAATACCAAGAAACTCACACACATAATGCAGAAACAGAATACTTTTGGTTATAATGAGGAATGCAAAGTACAGGTGACTACAGCTGCTGTAAAAATCAGTGCCTGAAGAATTCAGGGGACTGGCTTGAATGCAATGCAACCTAATTTTTGGGAGCTGCCATATCGAGAGGCAGAATTGCCATGGTGATTACTATCCTCTGGTAGGAGATGATGATGATGATGATGATGATGATGATGATGATGATGATGATGATGATGATGATGATGATGATGATGTCCCCAACTGCTAAACAGTGTTGAGATTTTTTAATAAGATACTTCCATTTATCATGGTTGAGATAACTACAGTAAGTTTCTAAAATATTTATGTCAGCCTGCCAGCAACAGATTTATACCAAAATGGTATACTTGACTACCACACAGACTCATAAAACTGAACAACTTAACATCAACATATGTAATGCCTATTAATTTTAGGGGAAATCCCCCCCCCCAAGATCTATCTCCACAATCCCAAAGGGGCTGGGGTACCTACCCACAGGATTACAAGCATATTTTCCCTTCCTCCATTTCCCCCTTTTTCCTTCCCAATTTGATCACAGAGGGTGGACAGATTTGTCCATGACTTGCTCTGTGCCTCATTAAGGACACATCAGTTGGTGCCTGGCTAAGATTGTGTCCTTTTGAAGACACTCCAACCTGACTGGTGTCTGTGTTTGTGCTGGTACTTGTGCATTTTCAGATCTCTGTGGAGGAGAATTGCTTCAAAGGAGGAAACATAAATAGCTATGAGGTGTGTGTGGAGAGTTACACAGTGCTACAAATTATTTCTGGCAGGACTATTTGCAAACCTCCAGCACAGAGTGTGAAAGGGAGATGGAAAAGGAGGAGACAGTTATTATGAACGTTGACAATGACACCACTTATAGCACCAACAAGAAAAGAGAAAACAAAGGAGTGGTAGAAAGAAGAGGCCCTCATATTCTAAGCTGAAGTTCTGAGCAAAGTGTAAAACTTCAGGCATTCATCTACAAGTGCTTGGCCATGCATACTCACACGTACACATGTGCACAAGTTCTAGTAGTTAAATTAAATTTTATAGAACGAAAGGAGGAAAGGAACAAAGGCCAGGCCACGTGCTATGTTGCAGCACTGATGGATGCCCTTCTCTTTGCACTGCAGGTGAAAGAGAAGAAAAGACAAAGTAGCAACCTTTGGAGACCTCACTCAGAGATCATCTTCAACACTTCAGTGACTGGAATGCACTGGAAGATATGAGGTTCATGGGGCTATAAAGAACCAGTGTACTTATCAATGCTGTCTGCTCAGCATCCTTTCCATATAGTTCTATTAGGTTTGATTCCCCTTTCTTCATTTATTTTTTGTTAATTAAAATGGAGCTGTGGTGGCTCAGTGGTTAAGAAGCTTGCCTTGTTAGCTGGAAGGCTAGCAAGATGGCAATTCAAGCCCCGGGTACTGCATGATGGATTGAGCTCCTGTCTTTGACCCAGCTCTAGGGGACATGAAAGGGAGCCTCATTTGGGTGTTCCCTGAGAGGAATTTCTTCCACAAAAATCCTTTCAACCCAGAATAATTTCTGACACAAAATCATTATTGTTAATTAAAATACAGGAAAAACAAAAACAAAAAATACTTACAAGTTGTTATTAATATGTATTTCTAGGTATTTAAAACTTGATTTTACTTTAATCTTAATTCTTGCTTTCATCGTGTCTATTTCCTGTTTTAGCGGCAGCGGCTGCTATTCTTGTTCAAGTATACATCCTTCCCCCCGATTATTTTCAAACAGAAAAAAATGGCATTTCCTGTCTATCATTATTAAATAAAACCATCTCTGTTTTATTCCAGTTTATCTCCTTTCCAACCTCCTTTAACCTTTCCTCTTTGCTGTCACTTTTACTTCTCATCCTTACACCCATTCTTCCCCCCTCCCACTTCCTTCTATTTAGTCATACCCCAGTCCATGGGTGAGCTAGAGGACTCAAGGTCTTGACTCCAGTCTGCAGGGGAAGATAGGCTGCCTCCTCCATAGTGTGACTTTTCATTCAAATATATGCTGACTGCAATATGTTTATTTTGATACTGTGAACAATTGTATCAATTTTTTCTGGGGGGGAAACTTGCTATACCTACTAAGGTAAAGGTAAAGGTTTCCCTTGCTCAAAAGCCAGTCGTATCCGACTCTAGGGGTCAGTGCTCATCTCTGTTTCTAAGCCGAAGAGCCAGCGCTGTCTGTTTCTGCAGACGTTTCCATGGTCATGTGTCAGGCATGATTAGACACTGGAGTGCATGGAACGCTGTTACCTCCCCACCAAAGTGGTCCCTATTTATCTACTTGCAATTTCTTGCTTTCGAACTGCTAGGTTGGCAGGAGCTATACCTACTAGATGTCTACAAATCTTTAAAGCCTGAATTAAGGGTTTGCACCACATTACGAATCCCCAAATTTAGTTTGGCATTTTATTTGTCTAATCAGAAAATGGTCTTCTTCTGTTACCACCTTCTTTTTAAGTTGGTTATGCTTGAGAACTTAAATTTAGTTATGGATATATACCTACCATTTTCTCAGCAACCATGCATGCATGAGCAAAATAAAAAATGTTAGTCTCCATGGTGCTAGAGCAATTCCAGTATAAGTCCTGAGTGTCAGCTCCTAGTTATTTTGAGATGTGTAAATCTAAATTAAACGTTATTGAACTGTGATTGTGTTTGGGGAGGGGGGGGGAGAATACAGAAATGCACATAGTAAAAGTGGGAATTTATTTTCAGGCCACGTCCTCCATCTCAAATAAGTAGAATAAATGTTATCTACAGAAAGACCTGTAACATTTCCCAACTTACTGCTTTATGCTGTGAATTCTCTTATTCAAGCTTTTATACAATTTGACCTACTCAGGTCACAGCAATTGGATTCAAAGGGCTATAGGGGGGAAATCTTAAAGTGCAGTATGCTTAACATTTGTTATACTTCAGTCCTGATTAACAAGGTACTGTGAGCCAGTTGGATACATTTCTATCTCCTTAGCAGTCTTCTTGACAGGTTGACTAGGTGTGAAGAATGAAACTTTAAAAACATATTTGTAGAAAGCCTACAGTATTCTAACAATTCATTTTACTAGTGCCATACAATTTTAAAAAACACTATTATTTGTATGCAGAACAATGAACCTATAAGGGAAGATCAGTAGTGAGTGGAATGTAAATTTTGGTAATTCTTCATGTTAATTAGATTAATAAGAAATCAATATGTGCAGAAAGTTACACCAGGCAATTATGTGAATTGGCTCTACTTAGAGTTGAATTCCATTATGGGTGTTCCTGTGGATTGGGTGGGGGTGTTCTTCTAAAATTAAAGAGCACCATTGGATCCTGTTTGGACAGTGGCTCCTGTGTTCAGATTATTATTATTATTATTAATTTGGTATGCACATGTATATGTGTCTAGGTGTATGCTTATGTGTGCTACAGTACATCTAACTCCAAATATATGTTACTCAAAAGACTAAAATAACAGCATGAAAATAAACATGAATTGCAAATGCAATTGCATATTTGAAGGCTCCCCTGTAAAGTATTGAGCTGTTATGAAATTTTCGACCACCCTACTATATATAGATTCATTCTAAATTACAATTTTGCTAAAACTGCTATTTCAGCCAACTCCACATTTTAATTTTATACAGATGATTTTCGGGTACAATGCTGAAAGTTTACTTCAGCAAAAATTAGATGACTGAAACTCTTGTAAACATTTAATGAGGTACTAAAGGTAGCTTAAGTGGGCAATTATTGTCCACTAATAATAGCCCTAATGGCTTCCTCACTATTAAAATGGTAACAATTACTGTTTTAAGATAACAAAGCACTAATTTATAGCAGGAGATAAATAAAAAAGGTACAAGCGATGACACCATTTCTAAAAAGTCATATAATGGGTTTCCATTCTACCAGGGGAAGTAGCATAAAGAGAGTTGAAGTTACCTCATAAAAACATAGGTACTGTCTTTGGAAGTAACTGATGCAGTCATAAATAAGGAAGCAAACACTCAAAGATAAATGTTTGTGTAAGAAGCAATATTGCAAATGTACAGTTCATGCTTGTGAAATTTTGAATTTTCATTGTCATTCAACAAGTGTTCTATTAATGCATTATCATTATCATACACCACAAGATGCAATCCTTTCCTTCAATGAAAAATTGGACTTTAACCAATCACTTCAATTTACAGAAATTCTTAAATTGTGCCTATCTTTTTCTTCTTCTTCTTCTTCTTCCTGGAGGAGGCATTCCTAAGGCACGTTTGACTTTCACTACACAGCATTTATCCACTTGGCGATGAGAGGGACAGATTACAATTTGTAACAAATGATGTGACGTCCACATTGCTGACTTTAATTGGGCCACTCTGGAGCAAATGGGATGCACACTTCAGGCTGACCTTTCTTCTCTTTACTGAATATTCTGTGAGTAACACTACTATTCCTTAATTATGTGTTCTTAAATTTCTAGAGCCCTGCTAGAATTTCAACTTTCACTTGTCCCCTTCTTATTCTACCTGACCCAAGAAAAGGAAAGCAGCATGATTGCTTGCATCCAAATGAATACCAAGTTATCATATCAAGCCCAAAGCTTTCCTTATGCAGAGTCTGCCCAATCAATGAGTTTCTTTATACTAGTGGTGGAGAACCTATGGCACGCATGCTAGAGGGGGCACTCAGAGTCCTTTCTGTGGGTATGTGTGCCATCACCCCAGCACAGAGTTCACCCTGCCCTTCTGCCCAGAAGCTCAATGGGAGGGCTTCCTCCCTCTCCTCAGCAGAGTTCACCCTGCCCCTTTACCCAGCAGCCCAATGGAAACGCTTCCTCCCTCCCCTGTCTGGGGTAAGCTGGGCGGCTCAAATGCAGCATGAGGGTGCTGCGTGTATGGCAGCATGTTGAGTCTGTGGCGAAGGTGAGTTTGGGCACTCAGTCTCTAAAAGATTCACAATCACTGCTCTATACACAGCTCACTTACTGGTGGTGGTGCCAAATGGGAACATCAGCTAAAGAGTGAGTTGTATTTCGTGCTTCCTCAAATTATGAGAAGCTTCAGAACAGTTTTATATAATGCATTTCCTGTTATACTAGAACCAGCACTGTAGATTTTTTTTAATTTGTGCAAAATGAACTTTGCTTATGTTTTTTTTTAAACCGACATACAGTATACAGTTACAAAATGTTGCAAAGAAAGAGACATTTCTTGTCTTGAATAAGAAATTCTCTGAAACTTACAGCAATGCCCTTGAATCTTTCTTGAAAGCAGTGGCAAAAGCAATCTTTTATAAAATAAAAAAAATATCTAGATTTTCTGGATTATATACAATCAATTTCCCAATGTCTGTTGCTTTGCAGAACATATTGTAAGATAAGGTAGATGATGTCCACATATCCAGGGGTCCCCTCTTGTGGAGGGTGCAATTGGAAATGGTAGTGTTGGGGTTACTTGGGCCCAAGGGGATTGTACGCAGCCTGCATTTTTCCCACCCTATTGAAAGAGATTGGAGTAGCTTGGAGTCCATGACTGTAGTCTAGGATCATCAGAAGTCCCCACCAGATCAGTCCAAAGATGTATGCAGACCAGGAACATATTTCTCACATTGGCTAACCAAAGTTATCTGAGATGGCCATAAATCTTACCTTTTTTGGATTATAACTGCAAGAATCTTCTTCAGCCATGTTGGCCAGTGTTTGTGAGACATGCAGTCCTAACCTAAAGAAATAATATTTCTCAGCTTTGGCTTCCCCCCAGCAGCTGGTATTCAGACAGATATATTGCTATTTTGGCAAGCAACTATTGGAGGACCTGTAAATTTGGAAGACATTTTGGTTCTCCAGGGAAAGAACAAGATACTTCCTCACTTCCATCCCACATATAAAAAGATAACAGAATTACATATTAAAGAGGAAACAAAGCAAAACAACAACAGTTGTAATGGTTGTCTTGCATCCATTTGGAATTAAACAGGGCGATGCTTCACCACTAATCTAAATAACAGGGTATTGTTGTTGTTCAGTCACAAAGTTAATTCCGACCCCCTGTGACCCCATGAACCCTTGCATGCCAGGCACCCCTATCCTGCACCAACCTCCTCAACTCACCCAACTTTGTGCCCATTACGTCAACAATACCATCTAGCCATCTCATTTTCTGCCACCCCTTCTTCTTTTGCTCTCCACCTTTCCCAGCATCAAGGTTTTCTCCAGTGAATCTTCTCTCCTCATTTGATGTCCAAAGTACTTTAGTTTCATCTTTGCTATTTGACCTTCCAAAGAGCAATTGGGGTTGATTTCTTCTAAGATTGACTTATTTTCTCTCCTTGCTGTCCAGGGTACTCTCAAAACTTTCCTCCAACACCACATTTTAAAGGCATCTATTCTTCTACACTCTGCTTTCCTTATGGTCCAGCTCTCACAACCATACATTACCACCAGGAATACCATTGCTTTGACTATGCGAACTTTTGTATGCAAGGTGATACCCCTGCTTTGCACGGTGATGCCCCTGCTTTGCACTATGTTTCCCAGGTTTCTCATAGCTTGTCTCCCAATAATTCATCTCCTTTTTATTTCATGACTGCAATCACCATCTGCAGTGATTTTTGATCCAAAGCTTTCATTGTTACCAGTTGTAAAAAAACAAACAAACCCACATATCTATCTGTTATGCTAACCATTCCAAATCTCTGTACCTGATGTGTATAAATATATGTCATGCAGTTTCACTCCCATTTCTGATGAAGTGGACCTGATCCACCAAATACAGCAGTTAGTGCCACAGTGTTTTGTTTCTGGTTGTTGTCTTTGTTGTTGTTGTCTATTTGACATGCTTGAAACACAGACTAACATGGCTACTATTCGAAAAGACATATGAAATGGTGCTGTGGGCCACATTCAGCCCATGGGCTGCAGGTTGATAAACCCCTGCTGCAAAGAGAGAGAAATGCTGACCTAATTTTGCTGGATAATTCTGTAAGCAGAGTTATGCATAATGACTTAATCAGCATTAAGATTTATCCTCCATTAGCAGATACATATAGTCAGGTCCAACAGGTTAAAATGTAAATACCTGAAGAAAAATGCTATGAAGGGCAGAAGAAATAGCTTCTGGCATTGTTATGATAAGCTGAAATATATCAAAAACTGAATTGCACTTGTCTCTTCAGGGTTAGGAAGAAGGCTCTTGTGTCAGCTGCTTTGCATCATAATGTCTTGCATAAATCCCCAGAATCCTACTGGGGATATATGCAAGACAAATTGTGTAACTAACCACAAAGAAATGCCACTAACAAAGTGTCAGTCCATTGTGAGACACACACCCTATTGGGAAGCAGGCACATGCCCTGTAATGTAAATTGTGCTCCATTAGTTAATTGGAAATTATCTGGGCAATTCTGTGATCCTTTCCAGGGTTTTCCAGATAGAGAATACTCATAGAATGAAGGAATTATGGCACTCTTAATGTCACAAGGAGGCAAAAAAGGAGGGAAATCACTGTATAGAAAGAGGAAAATTTATCAATTCCACTTGCTTCTGTTTGTGTTTCCCCCAGAAGCCTTAAATTCTTCCTGTCCTGAACATTAAATGTGCAAGTTTTTAATAAATTCTTCAAAAACAAAATGAAATTAAATTCTTCCCTATCTTCCTAAGCAAAATTAAACAGGTATGGCTATGTTCAACATGGAGAGAAGCAAACCAAACATTTTTGACGATGTCTACCATGTTCATATTTACAGGTGAGTAACTCCTCAAAATTTGTATGCCATTTTCAGATATAAACATACATTTTAGGCATTGAGGTTTACTTGTATATAATTGAAAGAAAGAAAAAAAGATGTTGACCCACATTTTTCTCCTTTTCTCCTCAAAAGCCTCATGGACCGCAGCTCAGACAAATTCGTACAAAATTTGAGTAAATGCAAATCTCTTTGCTGTCTAGACATCCTTCTTGCTTCAAAATCAATAGGGAATGTAGATACCTCAGCAAAGTTTCATTCCATGGACATAAACCAACTGCTGCCATTTCACATCACAAGCTGCTGTTTCAAATGAAAAATACATTTTGAATATCTGGAATGTAAATGAATACATGCTTATGATAATAAAGTGACTTTCAAAAATATAGCTTTGTAATATATCAGCTGTCTTTGTCATTAATTCCCATGGTTTTATTTGATTGGCCATTATGTAGATGTGTATTGGGCACTGGCATTGCAAATATTGCTATATCTGAAGGCTCAGCATGATTCCAAGCTTTATATTATTCCCTCTACCTGTGGCTCAGCAAAGTGATTTCTGCAGAGATTTCTTGAAACAACATACAGCACAATTTCCTGTGACTCTGAAGGAAGGATATTCTCTCATCTTATACATTGGCAGCAATGTGTATCTGAGAATGCATTTATTCCTAAAGCAGGAATTTGTTTAAGGTGGATCCCATCTTGCCATGAAGTAACCCACACACTATGATCACAGAGCCATCTCTTGTAACACCTATGAAATGAGACATGCAGGATTTAACACCGGGACTGCAATGGACTGCCACAGCCTTGAGGATAAGGCCTTCACAGCCATTCCTTCCACCTCCATGACTGTTGGGAATCAGAGTTCCTCCTCATTTTGCCATTTGGCCCAATAGGATGGTTTCCAGTGGCATTTCCTCCACTGAGGGAACCATCACCACACCTAAAGGGGCTCATCCACCCGTAGCTGTTGGCCCCTTTAGGAAGTCAGGTTATTTACCATCACCCAACACTTGGCATTGAATTGCTGGCTGTATAATCTTATACAGACTATATAAAAATGAGATAAAGTTACCATATTGTTCTTTAGCCTTTCACTCACTTCGCAGCACAGGTCTCTTCATTTGCTCCTCAAGCTTGCTATCCAAGCAAATTCAGGTGCAGAATGCAGATGTGCATGTAATATGCCAGTGCAACAAGAAGCTTAGCTAGAGAGAGTTGGTTTCTGGATTTTTATGTCTACCAAGAAGGAGTCAATTTCTGTGCTCAATTCAAGTTGCTGGTTATGACCTATAAAGCCCTAAAATGTTTAAGAAAATGATGGTGAACCTTGGCACTCCAGGTGTTCTTGGACTTCAATTACCAGAAGCCCAAGTCAGCATTTCTGCAGACCAGGACTTCTGGGACTTGAAATTCAAGAACACATGGAGTGCCAAGGTTCACCATCATTGGCTTAGGACCTTCATATTTTTCAGAACATCTCTGCAAAATGTTCTGCAGAACATCTCTGCAGAAAAGATTTTTGGATAAAAATGAGGAAGAAACTTCAACAATAATGGGGATAAGTATTAAGCTGGGGTCGGGTACCGCTTTGTTGACAGACATGGATAATATGAATATAGATAGGTTTAAAAAAGAGTTATTATTCATAATATTAACAACTGGTAGACAATGTATTGCAAGAAATTGGAAAAGTGAGGTGTTATTAAAAATTGAAGACTGGTACAAGGAAATGTGGGAGATTGCATTGAATGATAAGTTAACATGGGAGTTGAATATCCCCATTATTGTTGAAGTTTCTTTCTCATTTTTATCCAAAAATCTTTTCTGCAGAGATGTTCTGCAGAACATTTTGCAGAGATGTTCTGAAAAATATGAAGGTCCTAAGCCAATGATGGTGAACCTTTCTTTTAGTGTTTAATGGTATTGAGAAAGAAAAATAAGTAAATAATGAAAATATGTACAGTCAAACCTCGTATAAAGAGTAACTTGCTTAAAGAGCAGAATTTTCTCTGAATGTCCGCTTCGCTTAACAAATAAAACTAACCAAAAACTTGCTTAACAAATAAATCGGGGTTTGCAATCCCCTCCACCAGAAGTCACAATTGGTCACTTACAATGGTGTTTCGCTTAAAGAGCAAACTCACTAAAAGAGCAATCCTGGGGAACACATTATGCTCTTTAAGCGAGGTACAACTGTATACATATTAAAAAAAACCAGTTATGAATTTAGATTTGGATAAATATCTAGACAATGAGAACAAATTTACAAAATAAGAATTACTTATTGAATTGATTGTTTAAGGACTAAATGTTTTTATTGTGTTGTAGTGTAATATGTTGTGTATTGAATGTATTCTTTGTAATTTTTGTTATGTTTTATTTGTGTTATGTTTTGTGTTTTATTTTGAAAATTAATTAAAAAATATTTTTAAAAAGAACATGTCTGCAAAATCCCAGCTTCTGATGTCACACATGTCTCCTTAGTTCACAGTGTCAAAGGTAGCTCAAGACTAAGTCACTTTAGAAGTGGTTTCTGAGGTTGTCCAAAGCCCACCCTTTTCACCATGTCTTCTTTCTGAAGATCCCTTTAACTTTCATTTATGAAAAGGAGCCAGGTCTGCAAAGAAATGGCCTCATGCTCAGTGGTGGGCTCAAAAAAAATGTACTACCACACTGTGGGCATGGTATGGAGGTTGTGGCCAGGGGGAAAACCAGTGGTGGGGAGTGACTGGTCTGCACACCCCAGGCAGGGTGTGTGGTAACATTGGGTGGCCTTCAAGCAGGGGGTGGCAAAATTGGGGGCCTTTTGGACTGGATGGTAGTAAAATTGGGTGGCCATGCCCACCTCCCTGCCCCACCCCACCCACCTCCCTGCCTTGCCCCCTCCTCCCAAGTCTGGGCGGCAAGTGGAGTTGATGGCCCAGGGGCTGCAGCCTAGCCATTCTGCATGCATGCCATGCTGGGAGGAGAAGGAAAAAGCACAGTTGGGCCCAGCATGGCCGCACCACTGCTGCTGTGGCCCAGACACTCTCCTTCCTTGATGTCAGCCCAAGTGTGGAGGAGGAGGAGAAAAAACAGCCGCCAAAGCACCCTGCCGCGTGCTTCCCAGGGTAAGTGACTTGTCGGGGGGGGGGGAGAAGACCTGGAGCAGGCTAGGGGAGGTTCTTCTTGTTTTGTTTACTCTGATATGCTTGAAACACAGACTAACACAGCTACCATTTAAAAAGTTTTATTCTGTGCAAGCATATCAGAGAGTAAACAAAACAAAAAGACAAAAAAGTTGTGGCACCTTAAAGACTAACTGTTGTATTTTAATGTGAGCTTTTGTGGATAAAGTCCACTGGCTCTTTGGCTATAAACAGAGATGAGCACTGAACCCTAGAGTTGGTAATGACTGACTTTCGAGCAAGGGTAACCTTTACCTAATAACAGAAGATCCCTGATTGGTATTCAAATTTGACATCAAGTTTTGTCCCTGCAAGTGGTTCAAGGTCTCCCTTGCTCAAAAGCCAGTCATACCGACTCTAGGGTACAGTGCTCATTTTCATTTGCAGCCAAAGAGCTAGTGCTGATTATGTTTGTAGATGTATACATGGCCATATGGCAGGCATGACTAGATCACCCATGACGCAGGCTCCGCCTATGATATAGGCTCTGCCCAAGGTGTGGTAGCAAAAATTTTTGTTGCCCAATATTGGCGAAAGCCCTATGTTGCACCCGAATTAGGACTTTTATTTCAAAACTTGGATGGGCAGGGCCATCCAGAATTTCTGCTACTGGTTCTGGTGAACTGGTGTGAACCTGCTGATGCCCACCACTTCTCATGCTTTTAGAAGCTCCTCTGCTGCTGTCTTTTCTTGTTTCTCTTGAGATGGCAAAGTCCATAGAGAAGAGGCCAGACAAGGAAAAAAATAATGTAAATTTGCTGGTAGGTACAGAGAGAAATGATGTTCCTTTGTCAGAGACAGTAATGGTGACAATGGTACTACTAAGGAATCAGTGCTACAGCATTCCAGTCCTAGAAATGATCACACTGAAAAGGCAATCTATGATTGTGAGGTTGGAATAAGCAGTTTGTGTCTGTATCTGTATTTCTACTCCATTTAAAGAGAAATCTTTCCTCTACTCTGCAGTTTCCTAGCTGTCTGGAAAATTCCTGATCTGGAAAATTCCCAGGTTCCCTTACTGGAGTGTGGGAAACCAAAGAAGCTGCAGACTGCCCAGCACACAATTAAAGACATATATACTTTTTTTTAATCATGTCCGAAGCACACAAAGGTGCTTTCTGTGTTGAAAAGATTTTTTGCTGGAAGAACTCTGCTCAGAGGACACCCAAATGAGGCTCCTTTCATGTACCCAAGATTTTTTCCCACCACAGTGGTCCCTATTTATCTACTTGCATTTTTTTTCCTTTGGAGCTGCTAGGTTGGCTGCCAACTGCTGAACTGCCAACTTGCTGACCTTCCAGCTAGCAAGGCGAGCTTCTTAATCACTGACCCATCTCAGTCCCTGACAGAAATACTTACTAGTTCTTATGTATTTTGTTAGGGTAAGTGCAACTACTTTTCAACATATACATATGAATTCCACTGAAAATGTATTCTTCTTTTAATGTTAAAGCTACTTTAAAAACGAAATTTAATTAGAACATTTGAAAGAAACACATTATTATTATCACCAGAGCCCTTGCACTGTTCTGCTCTTCCTCTAGAATATACAGTTCTTTTTAATGATACACAGACTCTGACAGGTTGTCAGCCTTAGAACTGTTAATTTCTGTTCAGATGCTACTGTAAAAGTAATTATTTCTAACTCGTTACTGACTTTCATATTTAGTGCACAAATTACCAACATGAATTGAGATCCCCAGTGTAGGCCCAAGTTAACCTTCCACTTATTTTGCTTTTCTGACTCTCTCTTTTAAAGCCTTTTTAATATAAATTCAGTACCCCCATTAGGTCAAACAAAAATACCTGTGCTTGTTTTGCTTTAAATAATAATTTCTTTCTAGCACAGTAACCTGGTAATGTGCTGCTTCTCACTTGCGAAGAGGAATTCTGGTGATCACTGCAAGAGCCCTGGTGGTGCAGTGGTTAACCTGCTGAAAGGCATTCAAATCAGTGTTAGTTCTATCATGACAGGAACAAGAATGACTCAGCCTTCCATCCTTTGGAGGTTGGTAAAATGAGTACCCAACATGTTGGGGGCAAAATGCTATTAACTTGTAAACCACCCAAAGAGTTACCTAAGCACTATAGGGTGGTATATAAATGTAATTGATATTGCTATCACAGGCTGCTTTCCCTGTCCCCACACTCATGCTGTGCACATACTTTTTGCATACAACTGCAATCTCTCCCTTTCATAGCTTTTGCATCTTTTTCTATATTCTGGACACTGCTGCTGGCGTGTGCATCACGGGCTGTTTACAATGTCAGAGGACTCTGGCTTCTGCGCTGTTCCTTTCTATTTTTGATAGCATGCTATTTAAAGTCCAAGGCTACTCTCATGATTTGTACCTATAACATGCGGCTTCCCTTGTGATTCTAGCTGTGATTGCTTTAGCAAATGTTAATGCTTTATCTCTCTGCAGAGTTTTCCTAACACTTCTTGACTTGAATGCCAATGTTACATATGCAGGCAACAGGTGCCAATCTCGCTACATTTTTAGCATGAGAGGTGAAGGGGCTTGCTTTCTGGGCTTTAAACCACAGCTGATAGGGTTATAAGGTCTCGGGGTGTTGGCTAAAGTTTCAGAATTCTGCAGGTAGGAAGAAAAATCTCAGAACAATTAATGCTAGAAGAGAAAAAAATTCTGATTTCATTTTATCCAACCTGCCTGTCCCTCTCTTCATGACTTCATAACTCAGTGGCTATTTGTAAATGTTTATGTATGCATGTGTACATGTATTTGTTTATTTAGTGCAGGAACTCTGTTGTCCAGCTGTCTCACACACCGGGTGCCTGCATAGTATGCCTACCTATTTTTTTTAAAAAAAATAACAATTTCTTTCTAACACAATAACCTGGTTGTTAAACAAGTGTCTGTTCTCTGTAACATTACATGGGCTTGTACTTAATCCTCAGGTTTTGGTCCTGAAATTTCAGAAAATGGAAAATTGCTCCCTAGGCAACCCTATCTAGTAGTCTTCTACATTTTCTATCTTCAAAATTTCATTTACTTTCATTTATTCAATTTATATGCCACCCTAAAATCATGATAAAACTTAAAAAAAAATTATGGAAGTTTTCCAAGAAGTTTTCCTTGCTGTAGGAAGGAAAACCCCAGCAACTTCTCTCTTAAGCAGCCAGTTATTGAGGGAAAAACTGCCCAAAGACAAAAAGTAAGGGAAAGCATATAATTTCTTGTAGGAAATCTACATTCATTCTCTCTCTCTCTCTCTCTCTCACTCTCTCTCAATCTCTCTCTCTCATCAAACACACACACCTGTTATACAAAGTCCACTTTCTGTGATCTACCACACTATAATATTTCAAAGATATTTCACAGTCCAGAACTTGGCATCCACAGCAGAGTGAATTTGGAAACCAACCGAAAAGTTGAATTTTAAGAACCCAGTGACCAAAATGCATCTTTATGTTTTCTGTGACTGTTTGACACAGCAAACTGCTCCTGCTTTCCTTTGTATATGTCTTCTCTGACCAGGTCAACTTCTATATTTATAAATAAACTTAGCTCAAAATATTCATAAACCAAGAGGCTGCTGTATCTGTTTGTGACATAGCTGTTATGAAGAAAATAACCTTCTAAGACACTACTCTGGCGTCTTTATAGTCAAAGAAAACAAAACAGAAGAATCAATTCTGTTTATGTCCCAAATACCAGGACTATTTCAGAAATAATCCAAAATTGTTGAACAGCTTCTACTTCTTTTAGAACATCATCGTTAAAAACATATTTTTAAAAAATATCTCATTGTTTTGGTGTGTGACATTTGACAAGGGTGTCACAGCTTCTTTGGAACAGATGGAAAATTAATTTATGTCAGCAAAGGATTGTTTGGAATGATCTAATATTAGAAACATGTCTTTTTTTCCCTACCATTATTTATCCTGACACAATTCTGTACATTACAGCTCTTATCATGTGAACAAGTGTTCACAAAGATAGGTCACAACAAATATATTTATAATTATACAATCCTCATTATATGATGAATCACAATCAAAGTTTGTTACAATTCATATTGTTGTCTCTTCTCTCCCCAGCATAGTCTACAATAGCTCCTTTTGCAGTGAAACAAACATCTTCATCAACTAATACAGAAAATCAGGATTTAGGTCAGCTTAGTTCCACTGAAGTCAAGCTTCAGACACCAGCAGTCACTTGTCTGATCCACTTTTGGATGTTGTTGAGTATAACTGCCAGAATATTGGCTGCTGGGAATTCATGTCTTACTTTCTGGGATAATCAATAAAACTGCTTTACATTTGTCTAAACATAGCCTAAATAGGTATTTAAAAGCATATTCAGCTACAACAGATTTTTCGTAAAGTAAATCATTTCTTTCTTTATTATGTTCTGGAAGAGTTACACATTAAACATATGCCATGCCATGCCATGATGTAACCAACACAACACAACTTCATAAGAGCTTGTAGGATTAGAGCTATGTCTAAGATTCTGTTCACATAGTAGCCTTTCTATAGGGTTCCTGTTAGTTTAAATATACAGTATAACTCTGGGTTATAACTGCCTCAGTTTAAGTTTGCTCTGGTTTACAACGGCAAATCCTATAGAAATGCTGTTTATAAAATTTTTATGTACAGTGGTACCTCACTTAAACAGCATAATGTGGTCCATGGGATTACTCTTTAAGTGAGTTTACTCTTTAAGTGAAACACCAATTGTGACTTCTGGTGGGGGGGGGGAATGTGACCCCGATTTAGTTGTTAAGTGAGTTTTTGGTTGGTTTTGTTAAGTGATGTGATCATTCAGAGAAAATTTTGCTCTTTAAGCGAGTTACTCTCTAAGCAAGACTCTCTTTATGTGAGGTTTTACTGTATTTGTTTCAGTTTACAATGATCAATTCAGTACAATTTTTAAAAAAAATTCAATGCATCCCTATGGATGTTTTGGGTTACAATTTTTTCGGGTTACAACAGAAGCTGTTGAAACAGACCTCCATCATAACCCAGGGTTTTACTGTATCTATACTCATGTTTTCTGGCGATTGGTATAAAGAGGCATTCTGTTGTGGGTGAGGGGGAGAACACCTTCCTTAGAAGAAAAAGTTCTTCATGTAGAACTTCTTAGGAATTTAGATGATTTTTTAAAAAGATGTAGTAGTTCTCCTCCTCCTCCTCTATTGACTGTGAACCAGAAGAACTATGGCTTTAAACTGGGAAAAAGTGTAAGGAAACCATTTTTGTAATTGCAAGAAAATAAAATCAGAGATGGATGACGGAATTTAAAATTGTGAAGGATAGGTAAGAAGCAAGAGTAAGAGATGACAGAAATAGGATCAAAATTTTAAATGCAGTTTTCCAGTGGCTGTCACACAGACACAATAGCCAGTGGGGAAATATATTAGAGAATGAAAAAAAGGAGGGAAAGCTAAAGATCTCTTCCAAAGATCCAGTATTGACTTTTTTAAAAAAAATCATCTGACTTACTTAGAAGCTCTAATTGAAGAAAGCTTAATGGAGGTTTAAATGTACTATTGGAGAAGATATTTCACTTCCTCATGCTAAATTTTAAGTTGAAACGGCAAATTGTTCTCTGAAATAGCCTCAGCTTGTATTAATTTTAAACCCTTATGACAAGTAGCATTTGTCATTAAGCCATAAACATTTAATATTAATATAAGACATGTGAAATTTGATATATTTTCTATTACAGAAATGAATCTAAATCTGCAGCTCATCTAAAAATGAAAGGATTGCACCATTATATTTTGTATTTATTCACTTAAATAGACTGTTAAGAAGTTAAGGAATACATTAGGCTTCAAGTGGCTTAGATAGCTACAATAATAAAAGATCAATAAGTAAAGAGATTCTCATTCACAATATTTGAAATAAAGGATCTCAAATTTTGATAAGAACACAGCTGTCTTTCCATCAGTCCGCTTGTCTCCTGGGGTTCTAAATTTCTTGCTATCTTCCCACAACTGTTTGCAGAGGGGTTACAGGTCTTTAGCCAGTTCCATGGCATGTCTGCCTTATAGCATAAGGGTTTAGGTTCTGGGTTGCATTGCTTCATTTCCAGGGTGGGTAGGGGTGGCTGGCTGCATTTTTTTCTGTCTGGGGCAAAAGAGGACCATTTCTGGTTCCAGGTTATACAAGAAGGTGGTCAACAAGACACACCATTTGTTCTTTGGCATGACTGTAAGTGAACTGACAGCTGGAATGCCATAGTACTATAACTGGAAGGATCATGAGGAACTATTTTCCAGCTGTGGCAAATTCTGTAAAGTTCTATGGGACAAACCAAGAGGAACAATATGTACCACCACACAGATACACACAGAATGCAGCAGTTCAGGAATGACTCCTGATGGTGGTTTAAAATAACCTGCATTTTAGTAGATTAACATGTGCCTCAGCTGTGCATCGTTTATACCCCAGTCTTTGAATTGATTTTGAACCCAGCAAAACTGATGCAAATTGCATCAAATGTGCCCTTAGATGTCACCCAATCAAGATCAGCAAATATAAATAAGTTCATATGCACTTCATTCTGATAGCATCCCTACAAGGAAGACATGGATGGAACACTCAGGGAAGCACATGTTACCTCCTTTACACAACTACAGTATATCATTTCAGGATTCATGTGATTGTTGCTCTTTCACAGTAATAACAGCTCAAAAATCTCCTAGGAAGTAGGAAACATACCCCAGTAGGAAAATAAGCCTCAAGTCTGATATTTCAATATGAACATAGAACAGTGCTTGCTGAACATTGTCTTCTCTGAAGGAAGCTACTCAATAACATCTCTGTTTACCGTCTTTTACAGGATCTGCCCCTTTTAAGTGAAGCTGCTGGGGAACAGAGAATTATTATCTTGAAAATTTTTTCATTAAATGGATGACTCACTTGGAAGTTGAGAAATTACTGTCCTACAAAAGTATGGTACAAGGCCATTGCATATTACTAAGATGCATAATATATCCGGATCTCATACCATCATCTTGCCACTGCTTCAACATGTTGTTGTACTCGTTCTTCTTAAAATTAATATTATGAACTCCGTTTATGATGTTATGTGTGTCTCAGGAGATGAAATCATATTGTCAGCAATTCATTGTACTGAATCCCTCAGCTTTGATGAAATATCCAATTGAATGATGATGAAAGAAAGTATGCCCATCTTTTGAAAAATGAATGTCTCTTTAAGGAAAAAGTTTAAATGAAGTACAGTATATGGTTTATTCCCCCGTTAGGTGAGAGGCTTGTTGGGGCACGGGGGGTTGAGTGGTCTAACTAGGCAGTGTTGCCCATCTCTTGTTATAGTTGTTAGACTGGGACTAAAATTCACCAAAGTGTTCTCCACCCAATCCCTTGGGCAAGGTGAAAGCAGAGGGAACATGTCATGACCCACCTAGCCAGTAGGTAATGTGATATTCAAATGGTGAAAAAACCGCATGCAGAAGGACTTGATTTCTTAAGTCCAATTGCATGTGTTGAATGTCATTGTGAACATGTCCACCAATGTGCAGACTCCTCACTGAATAATGACTCCAAGGTATATGATTTATTTTCCCTTTTCCTCTCTAACGTTCCATTTTATACAAGAGCTATTTTTTAAAAAATTCTTCAGTAAGAGAAGTTTTGATTGTTATTTTGTTAGCAGAACAAAACTCTTTAGTTCAAATTTTAGGACAAAATTAAACAGAAAACATTCTTATGTGTCCTGATTTTACCTGAGGATAAAGTAGAACACATAATTTGCAGAGAAGTGGGAGAAGAGACACATGGAGAACAGAAATGTTTGTGTCTTAGAACAACTGGGTCAAAATTAAGTACAGTATTTGCTACAAATTCCTTGATCTCATTTTGAAATAACATATTCCTTGAAATAATTTTTGGAAAACTGAGATAGAAATCATTATACCATAGGTCACTTCTCTCTGTTCTAGCTAAATATGCTAGTGATATAGCATGGTTCAGAAGTTCTATAAACCAGCATACTGTATTACTGTCTTTTTCTGTGATTACTTTTCAAATGTTAAATAGTCATCAGAAGAAGGTGCTTAAAGAAGCTTGCTAGGTGTTTCCACCTTGCACCTAAATGACACCTCTCATGACAGTGTTAAATTTTTATGAATTGACCTCTTTGTTGATGGATTAAAAGGCATGGGGGCAATGCACTGAAGGAAAAGAAAGAACCATTATGATATGTAACCATAGAAGATCATGTAAAAGTAGGAGAATGCCAGTATATCATGGTCATTGTATAGCTTTCCTTCAATTTTTTGGTCCATGCTGTTTTGTTTTTAAATGTTGAAGCCTTAGCATGGATACACCTGCCAAAGTTGTATGACATGAAGAATGATGTCAAGATTGATCAACCTTGGGTTGAATGTGTCCTCAATTGCCATTTCCAATGGTCTGATACCTGAAACAATATGGACACAGAATTCTTGACCACATAATTATCCATATTCATCTAAATAAAAACAACCAGGAGCTAAAGAGCCATCTTAGAGCACCACTTTGAGATACGCAGAACTTAAAATATGTTTGGCAACTTCTATAGATGTTAAAGGTATTCATTTTACTAATATGTATATAATATTTTTGTTTCCTCAACATGTTTCCAAAATAATAAACCACCATTCACACCCACCATATTAAATGAATACAGCTCAATGCATAACAACTGATAATGCAGTACATGATAACTGACAATATGTTAAATACCAGTAAAAGTTTGAGCACTTCTCAGTATTAAAATATTTTATTATAAAATCAACCTATATCGATAGCCATGCATGGATGGCTATTTTGCTTTCCACAAATATATTTTTTCAATTACAAACCCACGGCCCATAGGAGAAAAATTTCTAGGGCAGCTAATGTGAACTTGCACTCATACTCTCTGTTTGCATGTGTATGTGTGTGTGTGTTTGTGTGTGTATGTGTATTTGCTGATAGAGCACTTGGTGAACCTGTAGAAACCACAGACCAATAGTAAGCAGTTGAGAGTATTTTACCTGCAACCATGCTGCAATAAAGTGCCATCATCATTCAATTGATAAAGGCTACTTACTTAACATTTTGTCTAACATATTTGGATCACAAGCCCATTAGATCAATTTCTAAGAAGAAAAGCACAGTTAATGAATGAAGAGAGCAGCTACATACCTTTAGGATAAACCCGCTTGATAACGGTAATCCATTAGAAGACTGAAAATATCCTCTGATCTACTGCCTGCAAAACAGGGACTTGATGGAGAGTTTCATTCCTTCAGCTCAGTACCTCCAGAAGAAAATCAACACATTTTTAAATATTTCTTTGGCTGTCACACCTCTCAAGATCTCTGGCTGCCTTCTGTCTCCTAAAGAACAACATTCTGGTGTTCCAGGTTGCATATAGCAGTGAAGAAGAATGGGGAAAGCTGGAAATAAATTAGGGATGGCTAAGTTAAAATTGTCTCTGCTTCTGACTCTTTCTCTCATCTGCAGTCTGAAAGTCTGTTTTGCTGTGAAAAAGCTAGATGGCAGGCTGCCTCAGTGAGTTCTTAAGCAGCAGAGAACATTTTCTATGTAGAAATTTTCCCTCCTTTATCCAAGCTAATGTGACTGAAGCTAAATCTAGTTTTAAAAGTGTCTGCTGGCAAGAAACTCATTCCACTGTTGCTTTCTTTCAATGCTACAGGTTAAAATATATAGTGCCAGGCTATAATTTTATATCATAATGGCACATTGCAACTATGGGGTAACAAATGATAGCTAAGATATTGTTATCCCTTTGTTCAATTGCATCTATGTAGAAAAATTCTGCTTCTGTCCCCAAGTGTTCTTCATTATCTGTTCCTCAAGTTTTATTTCCCCACCACACCTATATGCACCTTGCTCACAATTGTTCAACTGTCATGTTTTCAATGCAATCTAAATTTGTTCAGAATGACTGTAACATTGTGTCTTAAATGACTCTAGAAACAAGAGTGTGTAGTATTTTTTACTTATAATGGAATTTGCATTTTAAAAAAAAGTTGTGCATTTCTAACAAAAAATTAAACAGTCCTTTTATATATATATTGGGGCCAAGGTGATTTAGTGGTTAAGACGTTCAACTTGATGACTGGAAGGTCAACAAGTCAGCAGTTTGAGACCCAAGTGCTGTGTGATGGAGTGAGCTCCTGTCATCTGTCCAAGCTCCTGCCAACCTAGCAGTTCAAAAGCAAGAAATTCCAAGTAGATAAATAGGCTAAAATTTTCCAGGTATAGTGGTGACATATATTCACCATCACAGCATAGAGACCCATTTCTACCTTTAGGTCACATCAGTTCCCAAATATAGGTAAAGGCGAAGGTAAAGGTCAATTTTGGTTAAAAAGGAATACTTAGAGGCATCAAACCTCAAATTATCTAGGACTGTGTTTGCCCAATATTAATGTGGAGATGGGAGTTAGTAACTGGTTGTAGCTGGGAGTTCGTATCCTATTAGCCCCTATGATTCTCATTGCTTTTGTCCCATAGTGGAACAGGTCATTCTCCAGGCAGAACAGCAGACCAATTTTTATGCTCTTTTCCTGGCACCTTTCCTCATTTCATGTTAATTTCCTGACAAGTTATTATCTAAGCACTACACTGTCCTTTCTCTATCCTCACAATTGTTTCTTTTTTGGGGGGGGGGGAGGAACAATTCCAGTGAATGGGGAAAGATGCTTGACCCTCCCTTTCAGTTCTTCTTAAGCAAAGAGACTGCATGGGTGAGGGTTGGAGTCAGCCATGCATTCTCTGTTTCCTAATGGCAGGTGGGGCTACACAGTGGCACTCATATGCGTTTAGCCCTGGTTTCTAAAACCAGAAATTACAACAGCTGGCAGTTGAACTGGGTGATGCAAATCCATCTTCCGTTGCTAAGATAGAGATGTGTAGGCAACTGCAACCAATGAAGTTGTGGCTTTTTTTCCTTCCAATGTTGCCCATGTTTTGTTTTGTTTCTATGCCCCAGCCCTTGGCAATAGTTGAGTTCAACTGATAAAAATGGAGGGGTCCCCACCTTTGGTTTTTTGACTTCAATTCCCAGAAGCCTAAGTCAGTACACTGGCTGACAGTGCTTTGGGAAATTGACTCAGGCTTCTGGGAATTGAAGTCTCACAGAGTGTTTAACAGCAGAGTGTGCCCCTGCCATGCCCTTGCCTTCTGTGCTGGTGACTAGCAGCTTGTGTGCCCAAAGAAAAACACAGACATACAGTTCTTGTGAGGCAAACTGAAAAGAACTTTTACTCACGAGGTGAGCTGCATGGCAAAACTATTTACAATGGTGACAAAACATAACAGGCTTATCTTCAGCATAACAGGGAAGGCATATATACTGTATATGCCGGTGTATAAGACGACTGGGCATATAAGACAACCCCCCCCCAACATTTCCACTCAAAATATAGAGTTTGTTATATACTCGCCGTATAAGACTACCCCCTCTTCCGCACACCTTCCACACAGCAAATAAAACATAAAAGAACATCAGATTTGATTTCAACATCTCCCTGTGGCCATCACTAGTGCACAAGTGCGCATGTGTGAGCTCTGCATAGACAAGGGGCAGGGTGGAGCACCGCTGCTTCCCGCCGAACAGAATGGGCTAGTTACGGTGAAAAGGCTGGCACACCTGTCTCGCTGCTGATGCTGGCCACAGCTACACTGGATACTGCACGATACTGGATGGTATGTAGAATGAGGTGGGTGGGCATCAGGAGGCCACTATGGGCACCAGGCGGGCATCAGGAGGCCACTACGGGCAGCTATGTCTATCTCAACTGAAGTGCACCCAGCGTATAATACGAACCCCCCCCCCCTTGGAGGCATGTTTTTCAGGGGAAACAGTGGTCTTATATGCCAGCATATACAGTACATGAAAGTTCATAGAGAGTATTCCCAGTTCATTCTCTTCCACTTACCTAGTAAGCTTTCCCACAAAGTCCTTGTTGGGTTTCTGGCAGATGCTTCCAAACCTTTGGCATAAACAGCTGTTAAGTATTGGTAGAAGCAATACTCCAGGACGAAGAACACCACCAGACTAAGTTACTGACACGAGCAGTCCTTATTACCATGACATGGTGAGGGTCCCAAAAGTCACAGGCCCATAAGGTCAGCTCCACAATGAGTAGTCCAGTATGACAACCACTCCAGCAAGGTAAGCAACAGGAGGCAAAATGGCATAAGAAGCAGCCAGGCATAAGAAGCAAGTTGGCTCTGGGTTTTGCCTCTTCTTATGCAAAAGAAGGTTTCTTTGTTAGCAGCTGATCCTGTGCAGCTGGCCCCTGTTCCAGAATAGTCCTTAAAGGTATAGTCCACCATTTGTCCATGTTGCAAAAAGTGCCACGCCCCAGGCACAATTACTAACAAAGTCCAAAAATAAAAGGTTGGGGAACACTGCTCTAGAGGATATAGTGGAGACATTTGCTTTCTTTTTTAAAAAAAATCTTGAGAGGGTGGAGAATTCTTCTTCAGCATAAAACTGATTGCTGGAAAACATGGTGAAATTGCTCCCAGGTAATATAGAGGGTATGAGGGGAATATTTGAAAATTTTAAAAATAGTTTTTTTAAAAAATGGATATGGGGTTGTTGCATGCCACATTTGTGTCTGAAGGAGACCATATTCACACTGATCAAGATCTTCAAGCATATCAGAAAACAAAAAAAAAAACAACAAAAACACTGCTACTATTCAAAAAAAATCAAGATCTTTAAATTACTCAAAGAATCCACATCAGAAGTCATGCCATGTACTCAGAAATTTTTAACAGGAAAGATCATTGTGTGAACATGTAGTATTGCAAAAAATAACATTTATTAAGATAAAATTTTAAAAGGAATGGAGCTTTCCTTTATGTGGAGCTGCACTCATCTTTACCCTTTTTTGTCTACCAGAAAAACAGCAAAACATTCTCATATCTGCCTGGATCTGTAGTGGTCATTGTATACCACCTGCTAATAATTTAGAAGCAAAACTGAAATAAAATAAATTAAATCTTGAGTTTGATATATAGTAGATGTGGTAAATATACATGATGCTCTAATCTGATAACTTAATTCTTTTTTTTTTTTTAAATAATTTTTACTCTGATTGCTCATGGTTTTATTGTTGGGATTATTGTGTTTGATATTTTGTTCTGTGATACTATGTTAGCCGTCCTGAGTTGCTCTGCGAGTAGGATGGCATACAAGTGTGAACAAACAAACAAACAAACAAAAATAAATAAAGAGGAGACCTCATATATTTTGAGTATGTGGAAGATATATGGCTTTATTAGTGTGAGTAGCTGCTCTACCAAGGCACATTGGAATTCTGTTCATAGCTGCTATGGGCATTTAATCATTGTCAGCTAATCCTCTGGTGATCATTCTCTTTGTCCTTAGTTATACAGTTCCCCACTGTGCCAACTGGGAGTAGAGCCAGCCTTTGTAGCCATGGACAAGCTATACACTCCCAGGGCACCCCTAGAAGAAGAGAATTGAAGACAAATTCTGAGTATTCACCCTTTAGAAAAACTTGAAAATAGATACCATATGTCAGAGTTGACTTCATGTCACACATTGTTGCTGTTGCTGTTGCTGTTGCTGTTGCTGTTGCTGTTGCTGTTGCTGTTGCTGTTGCTGTTGCTGTTGCTGTTATTAGTGTTGTCCAAGCACTTGAAGCCTTACCAGCTGAACTAGTCCTGCCATAGCATATGCCCCAATTACATAGAATTGGGAAATGCCTATCAATGCCAAGATGAGGTAGCAAAGCAGAACTTTGTGGAGACCTGATTAATTACTATCCAGTGGTGGGCATCAGCAGGTTCACACCAGTTTGCCAGAACCGGTAGCAGAATTTTTGGCTAGCCCACCAATCCAGGTTTTGAATAAAGTAGTCCTAATTCAGGTGCAACACAGGGATTTCCCTCTGGCCCTGCCCAACATACCATGCCCACAGTGTGGTAGTAAAAAAATTTTTTTTAGCCCACCACTGTTACTATCTCAAAATGAAAAGTAGGCAGCTCTGTTGACAGAACTATTCTATTTTCACCTCAGTTTTAGTTTGACACCATCATACTTTTTATCTGGTACTCAAAGATTTAGTATAGAAGCTCACCTTGCTTTACAGTTGCTGCTTTGGATTAGGCTTTCACCTTCTTCACTAAAAAAGAGAAGGCAAGACAAAGTTTATCTTTGTGGGCCTCTGGAGAAATAAATACTGCAGCTTTCTTCAAAAGTCGTTGGCAATAAATACAAAGATGAATACTTCAAAAGCAGCTCTAGGCAAAAATTGACATTCAAGATTTCTTAAGTTATTTTATGAGTATACATTAGAGATTAGGAAGAATGCTGCGGATTAATAGAAAAGCTCACTTCTTTGTTATCAATAGCTCTTTGATTTACTATACTTGGGAAAACTTCTGAACTGAAAGTTTTGCTTCATTTTTACAGTCATAACCATCCACAAGCATTTGCTAGCCCCATATTACAAACTGAAATACAGTGGTACCCCATATAACGAACATTTCAAATAACAAAAAATTTGTACAATGAAGTGTTTCTGAGCTATTTGCGATGTACCATATAATGGGGAAAAAGTTAGTTATAAAGACCCCTATGAGTGATGCAGCGTATAACGAAAAATGTTGTTCGTTGTACGGGATATTGACAATAGTGATCCATATAATGAACATTTTTTTCGTTATATGGTGCATCGCCCATAGGGCTCCGTATAACAAAACAAAAACACCATATAGCGAAGAGCTCCATGGAACAGAGTTTTTTCATTATACAGTGTTTCACTGTACAGTAATACCTCGGATAATGTTTACCTCAGATAACGCTAAAATCGCATAACGTTAAGTAATCTGGAGAGGAGAATTGGATCGAATAACGTTAAGGTCCCATGGGATGGATCGGATAACAACCGCTAAAGCCTGTGTGGTTACAATGTATCTCTATGGAGCTTTCACGTTATCCGATCCATCCCATAGGATTTTAACATGCACCGGATAACACTAAAAATCGGATAACACCAAGACTTGTGAAACCAAGTCTTAGTTTTATCCGAGGTATTACTGTACTGTAATAAAGCAAGAAATTGCAAGTAGATAAATAGGAACCACTTTGGTGGGAAGATAACAGTGTTCCGTGCACTCCGGCGTCTAGTCATGCCTGCCATATGACCACGGAAACAGAAGGAGACAGTTCAGCTTTGAAACAGAGATGAGCACTGAACCCTAGAGTTGGATGCGACTGGCTTTCGAGGAAGGGAAACCTTTACCTTTACTACTGGTAGAATGATTGGCAGCAATCCTTTGTTTTACAAGACTGGGACAGACATTTCACACTATACCACCTCTGCTCTGAGTCTACTGAGTCTGCAGCCTCTATTTTGTTTGTTATTCAGACACATAGTCAAGTCTAACCCTTGGTGACCCCATGGACTACTGCACACCAGGCTCCTCTGTCCCCTGTCTTCTCTGCAACCCATGGGCCCACAACAACGGCCTGAGGGAGAAGACTCCATGGCCTGGCAGGCGGCTGAGGACCTTGCCCACTCCTCTGGGCCAACAACAACGGCCTGAGGGGAGTTATTCTGTGTTCTGGTTTGGTTGTATTTTGCATTTTGTGAGGTTATATTTTATAATTTTTATTGTACTGTTGCTGTTTTGACTGTAAGCCTCCCTGAATCGCCTCAGTGAGTGGGCGGCAATATAAATTTGAATAAATAAAATAAAATAAATAAATAAATTCAAATCTATGCCCATTGTATCAATGATTCCATCTAGCCACCTCATCCTGTGCCGTCCCCCTCCCCCTTCAATCTTTTCCCAGCATCAAGGCCTTCTCAAGTGAGTCCTCTCTTCTCATTTGGTGGCCAAAGTACTTGAGCTTCATCTTCAGCACTTGTCCTTCTAATGAGCAGTCAGGATTGATTTCCTTTAAGACTGAATGATTTGATCTCTTTGCATTCCAGGGTACTCTCAAGAGTCTTCTCCAGCACCACAGTTCGAAGGTGTCTATTCTTCTGCACTCATCCTTCCTTATGGTACAGCTCTCACACACGTACATTACAACTGGGAATACCACTGCTTTGACGATGTGGACTTTTGTTGTTATGTGGACTTTTGTTATTATGCTGCCTAGGTTTCTCATAGCTTGCCTACCAAGAAGTAAGCATCTTTTTATTCCATGGCTGCAGTCACCATCTGCAGTGATCTTGGATCCCAGGAAAGTAAAGTCTGTCACTGCTGCCATTTTGTCCCCTTCTATTTGCCAGGGAATGATTTGCTAGGGAGTGATGGGGTCAGATGGATAGCCTCCATTTGGAAGCTATCATTTAAGAAAAGAAACTGGTATGCAAATTATTATTTTTAATGAGGGTTTTTTGCATCATCCAAAGCTGTTTGGTGTCCAGCCTGCATGGGATTGAAAACTATCTTATTTTTTGTATTAAAATTTAGTGGTTTAATAAAAATATCACATATCCTTCTCTTTGGATTTTGTACAAGGGCCACACAGATCCTGCCCTTTTTCCAGTTGGTTGAATAGTCTCATTGGACTCTTACTCAAGTGGATGTATTGTTATGTTGTAGCAGTGATTCAGCATGGATTTATTTTTGAACAAAAACGGTAACCTGCAAAGATGAAACAATGGAACAGTGCTCTATTGGGCATTCAGTGCACACCATTGATGGGCAGTGGTTATTCCAGAAGAAGAAGAAATTCTATCGGTGTGAAAATCACACATTGGTATTGCAGATAACTGTTCTGAATAAGGATTGGCAATGTTTCTGGAGGTATAAATAGTTGTAAAAGTAAATAGCATATTTTTGCTTATTACCTACCTAAATGAATTCATGCCTTTAGGGGGGAGATGAGAAGACTGTGAAGAGGAGTTGGCAAAATTTCTTTTAAACAAAAAGAATGCATAGTACATCTACTGAGTGCTCAAAAGCCCAGAATAAACTGGTCTTCAAAACTATTTTGAAATTGAATTGTGACTGTTTACTAGACTTAGAACATGCTATTTTCACCCTATGCCACAGACTGCGGTGGAAAGGTTCCAGCTTTCACTGAAGAGGAGAACAAAGAGAAATATTACTCCTCCATTAATCTTTGGATTGCTGCTAGCTTTATTCTTTTGAAGGTAAACATTAAATGCTGTTACAGAAAGTATCTCTATAACTGACCAAACCACAAGTAACACTGGTTTCATACTATTTCTCACCAAAAAAAGAGAGTTAAAAAAGAGCCAGCCACCTGTTCTACCATGTCCTTCAACTTAAAAAAAAACTCCTACTGGATTTTTTAGAAAGCTCAGTAGCTCAGCCTAGCTAAGGAGCCCAGTATTAGGAGTTAAAATCTCATGGTGCCTCCCAAGAAAGAGAATATCTGAGATCACCGAGAGCAGCATATACATGACTTGTCACTGGTACAGCCTTGGCCAAAATGCACAGGCCCAGAGCAATGACAAAAGGAGCAACTATTATTATAAGAATAACCAGCAAAAACAGTTCCTTCCTGCATCTCTAGTTATTTATTTATTTACATAGAAATTGTGCAGACCAGAAAGTTCTCCCTTATTTTGCCTTGGATATGTTTATCATACTACTTGCAGTGACAGTTATTTGTCACTAACGACAAGAGTTCCAATGTGCCAGGTTTCCCACCATCCAAAAAACTTCTGAATTGGATTTTCTGACTATGACATTACCTGCCATTCTTCCACCTGAGCTCCAATCCCCATAGCAAACTCATTATGGGTGACAATGGCAAACTACTAGCTAAACATCCCAACAACCTCAAATATTCTGTTAAGGGTCACTATACGTGAGAAATGACTTGATATCAAGAAGCCAGGGCAGGATGAGGACCTTGCCGCCCCTCCCCCTGTTCCTATACCAACTGCCAGGGGAGGAAGAAGCCAGGGCAGGATGAGGACCTTGCCGCCCCTCCCCCTGTGGCTACACCAACTGCCAGGGGAAGAAGAAGCCAGGGCAGTATGAGGACCTTGCCGCCCCTCCTCCTGTGCCCACCCCAACATATTATATTGTAATGTAATGTAATGTATTGTCTGTAAGCCGCCCTGAGTCGCCACGGCGAGTGGGCGGCAATATAAATTTGAACTAATAATAATAATAATAATAATAATAATAATAATAATAATAATAATAATAATAATAATAATAATAATAATAATAATAATAATAATAACTTTACACAGTGCAGAATATTTTGGACAATAGCATATTTTATAGCTTTCTTCAGGACCTACGAAAGAAGAAGAAATACTCAATACAATAAGAAAAAAGTGAAGATTGCCCTTACCCTAAAGCCCTTTGTATCTGACTCTAGGGTTCGGTACTCATCTCTGTTTATAGCCAGAGAGCCAGCACTGTATGCGTCTGCAGATGTTTCCGTGGTCATGCGGCCATCACATTATTTCCATAAAGTATTAAAGTACAGTCAAATATAAATTACTTTTCAATAGCTGCAACTCCTTTGAGTTATCATGTTTTAGAACAGAACAATTCCTTGAGATATTTGGAGTAATAAATGGGATTCACACAGACAATAATAAGATCTTACCAAAAATAGAAATTGAAATAATGTTAAGACTAGGAAACCTAGCTCAACATAATGTTATCTCACGTCTCCAAAATTCTTACTATTTGCATATACTCCTTTGATTTTCTGAGTTATTGTATCAAGAGATTAAACAGTGTGACACTGAAAGGATTTGCTAATCTCAGTGCAAAATAGTTCAGGCAAGTACAAATACTTCACCTTTCATTCAACACAGTATAAACACATAAAAGGACGAGGTGAGATCTCCATAGGACCTACATTTGCTTGGTATGTACAAGGCAAGCTGAAAATGACTGCTCTTGAAATGATTTTAAGACCTGGAATCCACAAAAATACAAAAGCCATTCTCTTGGAATAACAGTTTCACTTTCTTCCATATCTATTTTACCTTTTTAAAAAAAGCTCAAATGCTTTTCATCAAATTTATGAACAATATGTGAAAATGAACCAAATTTCAATTCAGCAAACTTGCTGGGAACATTTGGCCTAGATCCTCTTCTTACTGCCAGCGAAAGTAGACCCACTGAATCATATGCTAAATGGTGAGCCAACTGAAGGCAAACAACACAGCTCTCTATAGCTTTCTTCCAGGCAATTGAGAAGTTCCTGCTCAGATTTTCAGATGTACAGCAGTCCAGTAGGTTAACACACAAAAAGGTTGAATCAGGAACACCTAAGTGCCAGTGAGAAGCTGTTGTTTGCCTTTCATGAATGTAACTATGCAATAGGATTTTAGCCCACAAATATTTTTCACAGAATTCAAATGATTCACAAGATTTTCTTAAAGAAAAATCAGTCCAAACAACCTCAGTTATTCAAATGATTGTACACTGAATGCTAAACATTTTCCATGTAAAAATAAATCTTAATTATATGCTTTAAATAATGGCCCAAATCCTGTTTGTGTAACTTTGCAGTATTGACCTCCTATTCTCCCATTTGAACTTCAAAGGCTTCCTAGCACTCCATTGTGCCAATGGAGGTCCTGATCCTGGCAGTGTTTTTTGGTAATTAAACCTCAAGCAGGGGAAATAGGAAGTATATATTTACCAATGTGAGCTGATGACACCATCATTTTACACCATGGAAACAGGATTTGGGCCATTGTCATGGGAGTACAAGCATCTACATTTGTGAGCATGATGAATAGATAATCTTCTTTAGTCTTTTGTGTTGTGCTGAATTTTGAATAAAAACCAAGGTCATAAATTTTCACTCCATTCACATTTCCGACTATTTCTTAAGCCTGAAGCACTCCCAGGCTTCTCATAGTCAACAAATACAGGAGCCACAGTCCTTGAAACTGTGTTTTTATATGACTTCAGTCCAATAGGCTACATATAAAATATATTAATTATATACTCCTATAAAGTTCTGTTCTATAAAGTTGCTTTCTTATTACCTTTAAGACTGATTAAAAAAAAAAGACTTTCAGTGAAATTGTATAAATCAATCTCTACTTAGAAAAACTCTACTTCTTCAGACATAAGAGCAAGACAAAATGGCAATCATATATGGTCTCAAGATTAGGACAAAGTGGTTGGTTCGTTAGTAAACATAAGTTGTAAATTGTGTGAGTCAGTGTGGTATTTCACACCTAGTAATGACTTGAGACCACAGTTTGATATTCAATTCTTTTCCTTTGAAGCTTTGTCCTGTAAAAAGCAAAAATGGTTAGTAATAAAGGAACCACACGCTATATACAACAAGAACAGAAACAATATAATCATTGTGACATTACATATTTTACCTTTGAAGCTTGTTCTTCAAAAGTGGCAATGGTTAGTTAGGAAGCCTGGGCTATTTATTTATTTATTAAACATATAACCTGCCCTTCTAGGAAAATCTTTCCCAATCAAGGTGGTTTACAGCATAAAATTAAAAAATACAAATTGACACAAATATTAAAATTTTCATATAAACCCTTCAAAACCCAAACACCTGAATATGTAAGCCTGTTTTGGAAGCAATAGGGCAGAATAAAATGCCTAAAGATTGCCCGATGGTAAAATATTGCCAAAGGCCTCGTTAAAAAGGAAAGTTTTCAATTGCTTTTCAGAAATATGGAGAGATGGTACCAGGTGAAGCCCCACTGTGAGGGAATTCCACAGCATTGGTGCCATCGCTGAGAAGGCCCTCTTCCTAGTCACGGCCTTCCTAGCTAGTCTCGGGGTTGGCACCTGGAGATGCATCATCATGGAGGAGCGAGTGATATGGGCTATTATTAAAAATCATAGCAGATAACAACATAATTATTGTAGCAGTTTACCTTTCCTTTCCTATTACCTTTAAGAATAGTTGTGTTTCTGAACAGAGATTTTCATAACAGTAGACATTATGGGTCAAACTAGAAGTACAGCTTGAAATGTTATTTTTAAGAAGGCTGAGACTACAGAAAAGTTGAAGCTATCCAAAACTAAGTACCGGTAGTGGTCAAATGGTGCTCTGAGACTCCCATATTGGAGGCTGTCTGTACATCCAAATAGCCTGCTGTTTGGATTGGTCTAATCACATCTACAGGGACTGCAGTGGCTCAAGTGGCTAAGACACTGACTGGAAGGGAAAATATCAGAAGTTCGATACCCAAATACTGCAGGATGGAATGAGTTCCCGTCTTTGTCCCAGCTCCTGCCAACCTAGCAGTTCGAAAGGAAGAAATTGCAAGTAAATAAATAGGGACCACTTCAGTGGGAAGGTAAACAGCGTTCCATGCACTCTGGTGTCTAGTCATGCTTACTACATGACCACGGAAATGTCTGCAGAAGCCATAGCCACTGTTTAGAGTCTGATCAGAGGTGTCATGAGGGAATGGCCTCATTGCACTTGAAGGGAAGTTAGCATAGCAGCTGCTAAGGGTCTGCTGGAGCTCCTGAATCACCATTGGAGAAGCACAATGCTCTCTTGCTGCAGGGATCACACTAAGCTGTTTTTTAAAAAATTGTGATCTCTATTTGCATGTGATTTAGACTTTGGCTATAGCATCAAGCTGTTTCGTGACCTTCACATCCTTGCTTCTCAGTGTACTCCAATCCACATTGGAGCCCTGCAATTTGCAATATACATTGCCAAAGAGTAATCTAATGAAACAAAACAATCTTTAGTAATAGCAAATGTAGGCACAGACCTTCTAATATGGAATCAAATTTAGTTTTGTGTTGATTTAAAAAAATTAACAACCTGAAACATATGCAGAAATAGGATGTAAGAAACTTAACGGGAAAAAATTAGAAATGGGAGTGGGGGGGAACAAAGTTGACAAATATGCACATCCCTACTTCTTTTTCCATGTCTTGGTCAGAAGTGAAGCTGTTAAATTGAAGGCACCTTTTTGTGAGTTCATGCTGCAGTTCATTTCACCTGATCCAGGGTGAGAAAGGTTAGCTGGCAACACAAGGTTGCCAATACCAGAGTATGCCCAATTGTGGTTCAAAAATACCACAATCTTTGAGGAGGTTCTTTCTGCGTACCTCTCCATCTCTATCTGATAGATTGATTTGATAGATTGATTGATTGATTGATTGATTGATTAGACTTGTATGCTGCCCAGTGGCATCACATAGGGGTCCCCTCCCGCCCTGGTGGCACTTTTTGGGCTATGGGTGTTCTTGGACTACAATTCCCAGAAGCCCTAGTGGGAGTGGGCACTGGCAAATTTGACTTAAGCCCCTGGTGGCTGAAATCCATGTGACATTACTGATGCCGCCCATATCAGCTACGCGACTCAGGGTGGCTAACAACAATCACAATGCATTCTAATCACAATACAGTACAATTAATAATTACAATTTTACAGTACAACAGAATACAGTAAAATCAAACAATATCATATCATCATCACAAATCACAGTATCAAAAAGCATTATAAAGGATAAAAGTACTTTATGTTTCTTTTTTTTTTGTCTATATGTCCTACCAGTCTTGCAGAAGACATGGAATTGTGTAAACTTCAAGCAAAATCTCCAGTGTTGCCTCCACTGCCCTTACTTTGCCAAGGTGTGAGGAGAACAGAGAATTATGGACTCTATGACTATGATGGGGTAGTGAAGCAACTAATCCCTAAGCAACATTGGACATAGTTCTTGGTTGTTAATAAAACGTGGTTGTTATTATTGTTGTTGCTGCTGCTGCTGCTTCAAGATTGCACTATATGAGTGCAACAGAGCAAGCCAATTTCTTCAGCTCTACTGGGGAAGTCGATCCCACAGCCATTATATTGGTTTCAGCTAATGGTGACCTTAGTAGGGTTTCCAAGCTTTGTGAGATATGCTAAGGTATGGTTCTACCAAGGCTACCTCTCCCAGTTGATTTCCATGCTGAGCAGGGTTTGAACCCAAGTCTCTTGACTCTTAACACTATCAACAACACTGCACGGTATCATTCGTTTCCATAGCAGAACACTGTCTTCTGGTGCCTCAATGACATTTATTTTGGCATCGCTGCTGCCATGGGCAAATCAGGGGTGGCCTCTAATCTCACCACTGCAGAATGGACTAAAGCACCACTGTGTTTGCAGAAGATTCTAATTAAATGTATAACTGTACAACCATCAATCAAATGCAATTTTCATTTAATGTTTTCCATTAATTTTCCCCACATTCAATTTGCAACGAAATGCATTTTATCAAAGGTGCCAGTGAGGAATTTATGTCAACAAACCCTTCTGAGGCCCTTCTCTCTTCCAAATACTTGGCCTGGTAGGGCTTCCTAAAGAAGTCAACCCTCATCCACATCTCTTTGTGTATGCAGAACAATTCGTTTCATTGAACTAAAAGAGAGCACAGACATAGTACACACATGCTTTAAATGTGCAAATTGCACAGATTTCTGGCTCAAAATAAGAAGACAACCATTATAGAAGTGGAAGTGCTACTTCCCTATTAAATAACTATGCTTGGCTCCCTCCCACTTAGTGTTTTTACATCTGACACTGTTATTTTATTTAAATGACTAAAGGGAGCCTTCACTAGACATTGGCAATTTGAGTCAATAGTAAATAACAACCCTGCTGTCACATTTTCATAAAATAAAATAGCAACCATAGAAAACTAACACCATAACTTTTAACACTTGTGCCGAACACTTGTGGCAATACAGACACAATACCTCGTGTTTTGGCAGCACACTTGGAAATTAAGAGAATGTGCTGTAGAGAAGATAAGTTGAGATGTGCAAAATACATTTTAAAAAGTATGTACAGCCTGGACTCATTTGGATGCAAAAACTGAATGGTGCTGTTTTAAAGTACCAAAAAAGAAGGTATGCAAATACTACTTCTCTTCCTCCAAGATAAATTTGATATTCCACTTTGTCTCTATATATGCCTATGGCCTTAACTTTAAGGTTGATTTAAAAATGATTTTCAGTGAAATCATATATATCAATCTCTACTTATACTGACATGGGTTCACATGCGTTTTGTTGGATCCTGGCCTCTGACTGCAGCTTTAAACCCACAATTCAAGGTAAGAAGGAAGAACATAATCAGTAGATGGACATGAGATCTCCTGACAACCATATATACATATTGGTTCCCCAAAGAAAAAAGACTGTGTAATTAAATGGGATGATATCAAACAATTATATCTGGGCAAATATAAAGTTGCCAAAAGTGTAGGTCCCAGACTTATCTGGAAGTCACTTTTTCTCAGTGGAGGTGGTTCTGGGAGCAGATAATTTAGCAAGTTACATGGGGCAGGATTGCTACTCTTTCCTAGAGCTCCTTGAAATGGTGCAAGGTCCTGCCCTCAGAGATCAAATTGCCCAATGAGACTGGCTCTGGGTGGGATCTGTTCTCCTAGTCATACTGGAAGGATAGAGTTTCAAATATGGTTCAACTGGGATGCTTAAAAAGTTTTGTTGGCCACTAAGGACTTTGACCTTTGACACTTCTCCTACTTAACCCCCTCTAAGTTTATGTCTTGAGGTAGCCAATAAATATTGGAGTGTGTGGTTACCTTTGGATATGAACTTGGGATCTGCAAATATTTGCTACTTGTGACAACTTTGTAGGAAGTAAAAAAATTGAGAATGAGAATAGATCCATGTGGTGATGGGAGAGCCCTATGATGTAAGGTGCCTCCCCAAATGGACTCTTTTTGTGGGGTAGGAATGGAGAGATCATATGTACAGGAAATGTCTGCATGCTCTCCATCCCTGTTGGGGGACAAGGAGAGCCACACAGTGGCTTACATCCATGTGGTTAACCTTGAATATATCTCCATGGATAACCTTGAATATATCTCCATGGATAGCATCAGACAGAGGGGTGGCTGATGTACCTGTAACTAATAAAGTTGTGCCTAATTTCATACCAAAAAATTAAAGTTGTGGGTGTTGTGGTTATTTTGTACTCTGATCCAGGACTGTCATGGGGCTCACTAACAAGTTTCATTTCAGTTTTATATGAATCACCCTGAACACTTCAAAAGTACTCTGAAAGAAGGCTATCTCCATCCAACAGCAAAATTATAGGCAAGGAATAAGTTGATCTTGTTTGTGCAGAAACGTTAGCAAATCTAGTGACAGAACGAGGCAACTTTTCCATGGAATAGGTAACACAAGAGAAATATTAAACATATGGGTAAATTTATGCAGTCCCTAAATCTTTTATAAAATAAATAAGTCCAAGAAAATATCAGACTAAAATCTAGTGTGGGGGCAAAATCACCAAGTTCCCAAGTTGACTTAGCAAACCGCAAGCTCAGTGCCATTGTTGCTGTAAAATACATTAAGAGAGCAATTCTATTCTCACTGCACTGCTGAAAAACAGAATTGGCTCTTTGAGCAACAAATTGACTTTATATTTAAGAAAACAAAGGAAATCCAATAACAAATTGTGTATACATTTAAATGTAAATTAAATAAAGACCTTGCAGGCACTTTGTACATTTGGGGGGGAAGTCCAAAAACTATTTGTTTTTCAGCTTCAAAGCCGTGTAGTGCCAGGTTGTTCTGAGTCCTTGAGAAACAAAAATAAAAAAAATTGACAACGATTTCAGCTAAGCAGTTTTTCCTTATTGAACAGAAGCCTCATCATCTGATTTAATGATGCTGTCACAATAGCAAATAAAAAGGGCCGGCAGTTTACATTAGCACCATTGGATGCCATAGAAAACCTAATTCCATGGTAGTGCCAATGTTTGTATGATTAGTAGCTCTCACCAATCATAAACTCATTGCTTCTGTTGCAATTTTTATTATTGTATAGCTATTTTATGTAGCACAGCCTTGTAGAAACAAAATGTGTCCAGTAACAGGAAATCCATGTAGGCTTCAATTCTATATGCATTCACTAGAGGGAATTTAATTGGATGCACAGATTGCACAGTTATCTGTTGGTCTAAATATATTAAATAAAATATCCCAGAAATATATATGTATTGCTATGGCACAATGCCTTCTATGGCTGAGGTATGGGTATGTAAATATGGGGCTCACTGTTTTCTGCAGTTTCAAGTATCCATGGAAGGTCTGGAATGTATTCACCATGGATAAGGAGGATGACTATTTCCCAGTAGATGTATATAGGTTGACACTATGAAGTTATAATGATGAAGTCAACATAGAAACCATGGCCATAACAATGGCTGCCCAGACAGAAATCATCTTTTTTAATTGGCATTTTTTCATATGTTGTCAGACAGGTGGCAGAGAAAACTTCCTGAGTTAAGCTATTCATCTTGGCTTCCCATGACATGCCTACGTTTAATGCATATTTCCTACAGTAGATAAAGAATCCTTAACATGTGGAGGTCAACAGAGAGAATGTTGCACCTCTGTAATGTGGGGATGGATTTAGAATATTAATCATAATCTTAAGATTATGTCAAGAGAGCACACTTGTCATTTGAATAAATGACAAGTGTGCTCTCTTGACATAATCTTAAGAAAATCAAATCTTGAATTTTGGAATATAATTTGATGTTTTGGTGCTGAAAGGCTGGCATTAGCACAACATGTTAGGTCTTCCATCCAACAAGCATGAAAAAATAGTATTTTCACCTTTAATTTCATTTCATACACATAAATTCTGGATGCAATTGATTGAAAAGAAGATCTACATGTTACATTATCCATTCTACTGCCTCTACTGCATGATGACACAAATAGTTTGAAATAAGCCTTCTGGTTGTCTCCTTAAACCAAGTCATTAACAAAATCAAGGCCAGTGGCAAAATACCTAAACTAAGATTTCATTCTGTTGCATCTCAAGAATAAAAAAAGCAATTCAAATAAAGCTTTCTTTCTTTCTTTCTTTCTTCCTTTCTTCCTTTCTTCCTTTCTTCCTTTCTTCCTTCCTTCCTTTCTTTTTGTGAGCAAAATTTAGATGTGAGCCTGCAAATGGTGAATTCTGGGGTTTGTAGTCCAAAAAATCCAAACTACACAACTGTAGTTTACACAGTATTAAAAAAATGTTAAAGAACTAGATTAAACTAGAAGTTAATTCTTTACTCATTATCACAGACACTACTTTTATGTTTCTTCTATTCCACAAGATTTTAGTAAAATCTATCTATAGAAAAAGCCATATGTAGAGTTGCTTAGTCATTTCACTAACCCTTCCTCCTGTATGAAGGTAAGGGAAAAGAATAAATATCTAGTATATAAGCCCCAGCATATAACCAATCAGCCATCTTCTGTCTAATGCAGCAGACATTCTTCAGCTATGGCAAGTTAACAATAGCATATATACAGTGGTGGGGTTAAAAAAATTAACACCTTTTCTGTGGGCATGGTATGGTGGGCATAGCCAGGGGTAAAGTCCTGTATTGCACCCAAATTGGGACTACAGGTACTTTAATTCAAAACTTGAACGGGTGGGGCCAGCCGAAATTTCTGCTACCTGTTCTGGGAAACTGGGGCAAACCTGCTGAACCCGACAACTGCATATATACCACCCCATGGCACTTAGTGCACTCTTTGGGCAGTTCACAAGTTAATTACCATTTTGCCCCAAACATGTTGGGTACTCATAACAAGAGGACAAGATTTACTCTCATAAGTATGAGACTTTTGGATCCTTACTGCAGCCATGAGCTAACAAGTCTCCTTCACCTCTCCATCACCTGTATGGCTGGAGGATACTGCTGAAATTTAAGTTATATTATGGTTCAGCCCAACATGTGTACTGGCTGTGGATAGAAAAACAGGCATTTCAAATGCATGCCATAGGTTGGGAAGATTAGTGCAATAAGTTTTTACTGGCATGTCTCCTAAGCCTTTTAACAGTACAGTAGTTGGAAATGTTGAAATTTTTAACAAACACACATGCCTTTACTAACATGGAATTTAGGTGGGAGGGATTTTCCTGGGCTTAAGTCACTGCCTATTTGTTTTTCCCCTGTAATCAATCACAAGGTTCCTTTTCCTCCAGATCTAGCTCACCCCTCCTGCATTCTCTGTTCTATGTGTTTTTCATCTTCTTTGCTTCAGGCTTTTTGCTTCTAGTCTCTAAGAAGATGAGATAGCATATGAACTGTCTCCCACAAAACGTGTGCTGAGAAACTTTCCTTTTTCTTTATTTTCTCTGATGTAATCTTCAGGAAAACTGTAAGTAAAATATATATTTCCCTTTTAACCAAGATGCCTTTTAAGAGTGATACTTGTGGGTGGATTTCTTGGAGAACTTGTGACTATGGTTTGATCTCTGTACTTTTCTTGTATGTTTTGCACTCTGCTAATCAAAATTCAAAAACACCCAACACAGAATGGACAAGAACCTGCTTTAGTAATGAAGGAGCATAGATATGAAAGCTATTCTTCTAACACAATTAACCATTGTCAAAAAGTTCACATCTGAAAACTGCACATGTCCTTTCTACATTTCCTCAGAACAACTGTCCTCCTAAATCCTTATTCTTGAGGTGATTCCATGGTCAATTGAAACAGAAGGAATACGAAATTGAGATAAATTCATGCTTTAACAAAGGTGCAATACTATACACATTTGCTTTGAGCTGAGGTAACCAACTCTACTTCACAGGTGTCGTGCTCCATTGAAAACTCCTGACAAATGATGAAGCATGCATGAAAAGGCCACTGACTTGGCTGCGATATATTTGTTAAAACAGTTCTTTCTAGCAAGTTGTTCTGCACTGACCTTCAAAAGAGATTTATATTGCCTGTTCTGTCAAAATCCGAAGATTACCCAAGTGGTCTGAAATCCCCAGCTCTCATTCTGAGGCAATAGACCTTACTTGGTATTGTTATTCTTTTAGACTGTAAATTGTTTGAAATTCTGGTAGCCTCAATCCAGTATCCAGAGGACAATATTTTGCCTTTATTGTGTAATGTTTGAGCATTTTGGCTTCTCCTTCTTTCGTAAATGGGCCTGGGTAAAATCTGCTTTTCTCTGAAGGGCACCCAAACTAGCAAGAAACAGTGCAGGGAGAACTATTGTTACCCCAATGGGGTAACACTATCCTGATTATACTTTGTTGTTCTCTAGAAAAATGCTCACTAATTCTGTAACAGTCAATAAAAATAAATATGAGTATTTTTGAAGTGTGCACTACTTGAAGAACACAAGTGCTTCTTATCTGTAATCTTGGCAAACACTACAACTATTGGTTTGGAGAGGGACTGTTTCCTGTGGACTTAGATAATTGGAATGTAAGATTTCAAATGGTAACCCCCATTGGCAAATTCTGTGCACTTGACGACAGAGCATAATACTGTACTCCCAATACGTATAGTGAACAATATATGTGCCGGTAGAAAACTGGAAAGAAAAATACTCAAACCACATAGGGATCAGCATATTAGAAAGGAGACAAGCAGAGGACAGCTTTGCAAAATGGAATACTGTAGCACAAGGGAGTACTTTTTATACTGGTGCAGATAATCACCAAGGCAGCACAGAGCTGTATTTTATCACCAAACACAGGCAGCATGGCAGCAAAAGATAGCGCTTTGGTGGCAGATACAGGCAATGCAGGGAGTTTGGCAGCACAGAAGAGTCCTTTCCATAACAATGCAAGCAACTATTAGAGCAGTCCACGAGATACCATTGGAAGCTGATTTAAAAAGCTCTGGCCTTCATTCTTTCTTTTCTTCCCATTTTAAAAAATCATCTACAGTATCTTTAAAAGGTAGCATGTATGGAAGGGTTGACCTTTTATCTCACTTGCACCTTTTTAAAATGGTACCTGATTTGGTAAGATTTGAAAAGAAAGTTGCCAAATGATACTACTGGTTCAACCGTGCCACTTGATATATCGATTGGTAATAAATATATTTAATACACAAAGCTCCTACAGTTAACTTCAGTTAAAACATTTTAAATATATTTTTGGTGGAGAACTGACATAGTCTTCAGAAATGTATTGAAAGGAAAAGGATGATGATTTATATTAATTCTGTACATTTATTGGAAGGAAATGACCTCCATTTTAAAGAAACAAGTTTCTCTTTGCAAAACTAGAAATGTAAAACCAGATACAGTGCCTGCTTGATTTTCATGGGTTTATTTCATGTAATCTGCAATCAAATCAGGCAAGTTAATTGCTCTTTTAGTATAAGGCTCCTTGGCTGTGTTCATTTCATTGTCCAATAGATTTTTCCCCTGGGAATTGGAGGTTAATTGTGAATAAATGGTGGAGAAATGATTTTGCCTTCTTAGACTGTTGACTTAGTCCTGGAATCTGTTATGTTATGAGTCCACACACAACATTTGGTAAAAATATAAAACCAATTTTCCCCCTTCCTAAATCTCTCTTTCCTCTCCTTCTCTTTTACATTTTATTTTTTTTCTCAGAGAAGGATGGCACTTGAGTTATCAGTGATATTTCTATGCATGTTGATTTTGCAATAAACTTACATGGTAATAATGTTGTAATTGCCCTTGCTGTAAGTGTAGAGTGCTTCCCAAGCAAAAGATTTCATTAAGACAGGAACCCTGTATATTCACCTGGGAATGTGTGTCATTGAGCTCACTGTGAACTTCTTCTGAGTAGACATGCACAGCTTTAAGTTGACTTATTGTCCTTTTGCCATGTAAACACTAACAAGCTTGACATTTCTGTTGGGTAGATTTCATAGTTCTAAAAAGAAGTGTCAATTGTTGAAGAGCAAGGCAGACCCATTTTTTCATAGAGGCTCTTCATGGGGTTTATAGGTATGTCAGGTAGGAATAATGATAGATATGCATTTCTCTCCCAACATTGCATCTCCTTACAGAGGGGGAAAAAGTCACTGAGTTAATGCATACTATCACAGTGACAATACCTGTCTTTTTCACTTTCTGTCACAGTCTTTTTAAACCTCATGTTCTTTTCATCCTGCATGTGAAGAAATTTTTGAAATAGAAGCACATCAAACAGGAAACAAAAGTAAAAAAAAAGAAGACAAAAATATTGTGGCACTTAAAAACTAATTGCTACTCTTTAAAGTGCCACAACAGTTTGTTCTCTTCATTATTTGTGTGTATTTTTATTGATTTGTTTGGTTTCTTGTGAATAAATTTGAAGTAATTGCTAAGTCCTTCGCAAATGAATTGAAACATCTCTACAAGCCTCATTCAGTTATTTCCCACATTAGACTTAAGCACACAAACCCCTGGATAGATGAGCAAATTCTTCTCTTATGTCTGGTTTTTAAATTTTTGTTCTATTCCATATCTGAAGGAATTTGTTACATTTGGTAAATTCTTACTAGAAAATACCAGCCGAAATTATATTTGCATTGTTCTCTAAGCATATCTTGTAGAGCTTCCATGAGGAGTAAAGATGCCTACCTCAAAAAGTTTATCAAAGCAAAGACGTAGCCACAAGAAGATAAAATCCCAATATTCATAGCTTGAAATACTGTGAGTAAAACCTCCCTGTCCTATCTTGTGCTTTGTCCTGAGGAGAAATGCTTCTCTACCTCAGAGTGATATCCTGTCTTATTACATTTCCCACATGCCCTAACAGAACATATGACTTCATTATGAGGCTATACTTATGTCACTCCAAGATTCACAGTGCTGAACCAGTCCTCGGTATTATTGTCTTGGGTGTCAGAACACAACCTTTAGTTATCCTGTAAATGGACCTTCTCTGTCAAGTGTGGATAAATGACTGTCTAATGAGGCTGTATTCCATGCAGCTGAAGAAATAGGCTGAAGACCATGGAAGTTTATGTCAAGTGGAACTCATTTATATTTGTTAATTTTACTGCAACTAACACATTTCAGCTTCCTGTCTGACCTTTAGTTCCCCTCCAGAATTTCAGTGATCACTTTTAGGATCATTTATTAATAATTCACTTATTCTAATACCCAGAACTAGTCTAACAAGTATTGTTGGCCAAGTCAAAGGACAGCATGGGAATTCTGCTCTTGCTCCACTAGAAGCAGGTTTACTTGGTAGCTGAATTTTATTAATCTGAAGCAGGTTAAATTTCAGAACAGAAGATAGATCGTGTGGCACATACTTATTTCTCTTTTGCAAAGAAGAATGGTTGGGGTTCATATCCATCACCAGAAATATTTACCATACTGTGTAAGATGGACATGTGTTATATTTTTTGGGGATAGCTGTGAAAAGGACTGTGAGAAAATCTGTCTTTTTGAAGGTACATTCTATCTGAACACTGTCCAACTCTAGTCTGATTTTGAAACAATTGACAATTATCACCTGAAAAGCAGTTACAATGAGATGAAGTATAGTTTAATTTAATTTATGCAAACAACTTCTGATTATGCATCTCTATCAATTTCCTCTTTTTTTCTTTTCTTTTTTTGTTGATACGTGATCCTTCTATCACTGTGCCTGATGGTGGGGCTAGCCCAGCAAATTTAGCTCTAAATATTTCATAGATTTAAAATATTTTTTCCTCTCTCTCTGTTTACTCAAACACATAAATGCAAAAATTATTTAGCAGTGTGGATTTTTATTATTATTTTGGTCTGGCTTAACCTGTGTAGAATTTGATCATCCAGATTCTTCAGCCTACTTAGAAAATAAACACTGTCTGCTAAAATCATGCCGAAATCCTATGACTGTTTTATGCTATTAAGGTGAATCAAAATGGAACTAAGCATTCAGTGAAGAAAATTGGTATTTATTGTTAGGTGCAGCTTCTGATTAGTGACATATTCAAATATGACAATCAAACATTGCTGAAGGTTGCATAAAAGAGGCTGCACTCCAAATTGAAATGAGCAATTGTGCATATATTAAAATGTATGTCATGAAAATGATGTTCAGAAACTGAGTGATTTTAAAAAATGTTTGCAAACTACAAAACCAATAATGATCTAGAATTCTGGGTATCAAATATGATATTGAATTCAATATTCTATTGAAATTCCCTAATAATTTTTTGTTGCAGTCTACAGTTTATCTTGAACAGATGCTTTACAGATTTTACACTCATAAAAAGAAAGGAATGCTTGAGAATATAGTTCCACTGTAGGCTGCTTGGTTGGAGAAGCATAATTTTTAAGTTTGTCAGTTTAAAGATATGCACATGTGGATGTTATAGTGATGTGACAATTCTGACTTTTGCATTTATAAATAAAAGCTAACATTTAATAAACCAAGGTGATTTTGTACAAGAACATTTTGGCATTGCTATCTAAAGCAGGGCTATATACTATGTTCCTTGGGCTTGATGTTTTTCAAGTAATTGACTCAGGATTAGCGTTGTGCCTGGAGATTTGTTTCAGAATATGTTGTGCCATGCTAATTCAAGAATGTATTATACCATGCTAATTAAAATGTAATATGAGGAATAAATAGCAAAAACAGATCAGTTAATGAAGGAATATGACATGATGGTCTGAAATGAGGAAAAGAAGAAACATGGAATGGAACTAAAGTTGATTGGGAATTTTAAAAAATAAAATACAAATACAAAGACTTAAAAAATGGCTTCTGGCATCAAACTGCCAGTCCCACATTAAGTTATTTTTTTAAAAGAGTTCAAAGCAGAAATATTCATAACATTAGGTGATTACTGCTATGTTAATATGATAATGGTTAATGTTCTCTCTCTTTCCATATACACACATGAATTCAAGTAAATAATTGCTGATATTTTTCCTAAAAAGGGGAAATATGGGTTTACTGCCTAAATTCTACATAGTTAGGTGAAGGTAGACTCATCAGGAAAAATAAGGACATGTTTATGAGAAATGTACATATAAATCATTATTGAAGAAAAATGTCTGGGAAGGATACATTTTTGAAAAATTGGCAAGGAGAAATGGAAATATTTTGAAACCATCTCCCCTAACTAAGGCTGAAATTTGTGCTTGGTACAGCACAAATGAAGAACTAAGCAAATAAAGGCAGACCAAAATGTATTTGTCTGATTAGGAATATATCCCTCAAACCAAAGAGGAGACCTACCCCACTTCTAGGATTAGGAATATAGGCCTGCCAATCCATCAACCCCTGTCCCTCCTTCTCTACATCCAAGCCTGTGGTCCCTCAGTGTTTTCAGAGAAATAAACCTAATGTGTCTGGAGACAAATATCTGCATTTCATAGTATGATATATTGACAAGGTTTGCACAGGGTCAGTCACTTTTGATCAATTCAGAGTGAATTCCATTCAAGGTGGAATTGAGCTGAAGAACTAGAATTCTGAAAAATAATGTGTGCATTTATTTTTATGCAAAATTGATTTAACAATAGATGAATTTATGAAAATGATACAAATAACATATTAAGGAAAATAGTTTGCATAAATATATATGTATTGTGCAAATATGTTTACTGATTTGTGCATATTAAGACAGAATCTTTAAGTTTGCAAATATGCCTAAATGATACAAAATGAAATTGGAATGAGAAAAAAGAGAAAAGGGCCTGATCATTCTTTACTTACCTATTCAGCCAAGATTTTCAATTGGTGAGACAGTAATCTTCCATCATACCATGCAGTTGACAAAATGTTTTTTAAAAATTACATTACCCTAATCTTCTAGGGCCAAGGATTAGGGTATATATTTCATAAATAAATTGGAAGAAATGAACAAGGAACCTTCAGCACATTCTAGAGCTCTTTACTCACAAGTAAGTCTGACAGAGCTCAATGGAACTTACAGTGTAACGAGCCTTAAGGCTCATTACAATTTCTATGTATGTGTTTTAATTGTTTTTACTTGTAAAGCCGCCCTGAGTCTTCGGAAGAGGGCGGGGTACAAATGAAATGAAATAAAATAAATAAATAAATAAATAAATAGTACTGCAATGTGACACCTTGTTCAAGTGCATTAAACTTCAACTTGTAAGATTGTTCTGTTGGATTTTTTCTACAAGTGGCCTACATGTCTTTTACAAGAACCCTAGTGACATAGTGGTTAAATTGCCGTACTGCAGGCAAAATGTTGTGAGTTCGATCCTGATGAGGTCACAAGACTGGCTCAGCTTTTCATCCTTCCAGAAAATGCCCAGAAAAATGTTAAATGCCCCATAAAGTGCATTAAGCTCTATGGGGCATATATATAAGTGTTATTGCTATTGCGACACTGAAAAGTAAACAAATCAACAACTTCTATCCATCCTGCTACTTAATTTACAGTTTCAGCCAGTCAATTATCTAAAATTCAGTTTAGAAACTCTGTGTCTGACTAGCTTATCTGTTTAGTCTAATATATTGATGTTGAGGGGAAAGGGGCACAGTATGTATTTGGGGGAAAGGATGTCATTTTCATGTAACATGTATGTGCATGGATCCATAGTTATTCTCTGCCTTTCCTGAAATTCCTGTTGTATCATCTTAATAGTACACCCTCCTCCTTTGCTCACCACCAAGAATATTAAAAAGCTTTATCTGAGTTTCAGCTGTACCCAAGTATAAAAGATATTGTAGTTATATAAAACAGTATATTTCTTTGGCACTTGCAACATTAATTGAAATTTGAATGGGCTGTCTTTCAGTTCACCCTGTGTCATTATCCCACCTATACAACAATCATTGGATTAGCATTCATTTGGTAATTACTTAGAAGCTACAAGGTCATGCAGTGTGATGGTGGATATGCCACTGACATGAAGCTGCACATTAATCCTGTTAATTTATTTGCAAATAAATGCACTTTGAGCTATATTCCATTTCTATGAAGAGGGAAGGAGAAGGAAAATAAGTTCTGTACTACGTAAATCATATTGCCCCCATTAAAATGCAGCACAACCAGGAATGCCAGTGAAACAAGAAATAAGTGACAGTAATTAGATTTGAATGTAAAAGAGTCTACCTTTCATATTTTATCATGTACATTTTCAAATAAATTGGTGAATTCAGGTTCGCCTGATTAGGGCGGGGTAATAAATCTAAATAAATAAATAAATAAATAAATAAATGCCACTGTATTAAATGCCAATGCAGGGTTTATAAACTGGAGTAATGCTAAGATTTGGTGGTAGTTTGGCTCAGACGATTGAATTCTTCCATTTAGGTCAGTGATGGCCAGACTTTTTGGGATGTGGGCCGGTCACATGGTTCAGTGGGCTGGTCATGTGTTTTCTCCCACCGGAAGCAGAGATAATACATGCCAACACATGGATAAAACGTGGCCATAAATGCACCTGCTACTGTTGTAAACATGTTTACAACAGCCGTGGGTTCATTTATGGCAGCATTTTGTGCATTTGTGGGCACATTTTACTTCTACTTCTGAGGGTGGTGTGGGCTGGATGATTTGGTATTGTGGGCTGGATTCAGCCCAAGGGCCATAGTTTGGCCATCCCTGATTTAGGTGATCATGCATGGTGAGAACATTTACCAGCCAAAGATACCCCAAAAAGCCATTTGGACTGTGACATAGCACATTAGCAAGTATGTAAACAGATGTTATTCTCATTTTGTAGTCCAGTCAGTCAACATCAAGAATTCGAGGTAGTTTCCTCTGTGATGCTAGGGTTCCAAAAATAAACAACAATAACAGAGAGAGCTGTGTGATCCTAACACAAATAAAAGTGTGATACTTTTATGTGTCCCACTAAATGTGATATTTTTATTGACTCACTTTAAAAAATCAATAGTACAAACTTTCATGAAAACTAAATCTACTTCAGGCTTATACAACAATATTGAAAGGATAGTGCAGAAAATTGTAAATAAAAGTCCCAAAACTTTATGGCAGCTGTCATGTTGGACTGTATATTCTTTTTATACGATACTAATGAAAGGGTCTTCACTGATAGAGGAATACTGAGTAGTTCTGTCATTTTAAATAATTTTTTAAAATTCAGTAGATGTGCTACTAAAAGAGGATGTAAGGTGCAAAGGAAGTTGAATTCTAATTACCCAAGAAAATGAATTTATACAAATGATTGGCTTCTTAGACATATTTTCAAATTACTTCTGTTAAGTACGTCATAGCTGAGTTATTCATTCATTAAAAAATAAAACAAGGAAAACATATTTAGAACAATTAACAAAGACAAAGAATGTATTCTTTCCTTTTTGATAAATAAGGAAGAAGAAATAATATCAGCATATGAAACACATTTAACATTCTACATAATAAATTTGCAATTTAAAGGCTGGGATTCTGGCACAATAAATGTGTCTCTTACTCTTTTTTAATATATTGACCTCAATACATAAAATTTGGGAAACTGTGCTTGTGATGTTTTCCTATGAAACTTTGGAAAAACCAATCTTAGCACATATATCCAGTGATTGACATCTGACAGTGATGTGTCTGAGATCACAATTATCTTAACAATTATAATTTATACCAAGTTCAGAACATCAGATTTCAATTATGAAAATGCCCAGCATCTATGAGAATGAAAGGCTGATCCTCACATGTGAGCCAGTCTCTCAAAATCTGACTGTAAGCATTCAGGTTGAAAGCTGAATATGTTCAATGTCTCTGTGGAAAGCTTTCATACAAGAAAAGGTGCTGCGTAGTGCAAAATTCTAACTATGAAGCATCATCTGCAATGGCTATTTTAAATGTGAATATGATTGCTGGTGGTGATTGCCTCTAAATGATAAAGAGTTGTGTAGAAAATCACTATAATGCAAATAAATTGCTAAACTGAAAGGCTTACTTTTAGATTGATACAGCCGTCCTAAATAAAGTGTGATATTATTCTGATTCATTTATAACACATGTTCCTTCATGGGCATTTAGTAAGACTTTCAGATACTGGGGTTTTAGCAGGTATGAAAATCCCAGTCATCAAGAATTGAATAAAAACAATAATACAACACATCAGTTTTGATATAATTCAGTTTTTTATAGTTGTATCACCTTTACGTATTATTTTCCTGCTTTAAAGCTTCTGAAGCACTATATAGATGAACAGCCTATTTATATTAATGATAGCTACAGGGCCAGCAAAAGCTTAGCTAAGCAAAAACTGTATTTCGTATATAACCTGCTATAGCATTGCTGTTGACATGTAGTAATTTATTCATATCTGACTATCAAGAGCCTGCCAGCATCCTGTTTATATGTGCATATAAATTCTTAACAGTGAGCCTTATAAAAATAAATACTTTAATATAACAAGTCCCCTCCTAAAATGCATGGGTTTTGGATGCATTTTAATGTTAAAATATCATAGTGATTTAAGTAACATAAGAGCAGAACAAGATACAAATTGATATATATTCTAAATATCCTTTGCTGTGAAAGCTATCCCTGTTGCCTAACACATCAATTTTATATACCTATCTGACGGCATTTTTTTTTTGTGTATGAGAGTGGGCTATGCTTGTCTAAGGTTTATTCCATTTAGCTACTTTATGAAAAGGTGGCCTTGTTTGTTTCCGTGCAAAGGCCACTTCACTGTTTAGTAATCATGAATATACCAGAGCATGATGGGAAATCAACATGAGAGGAAAGAATGTATTCATAACTCCAAATGCTTGCACTGCACCACACAGTAAGAGTTGCTCTAACAATTTTGTTTGAAACATCTCTCCTTTTTCTCAGCCTAATTAAGTGAGATGAATCATTTATCATCTCTGATTGTATCAACACTGCTTTGAAAATGATGGATTACCAGGAAAAAAAACACAGCTTGGGGACTGTGCATCATCGTTTGAGCCATTCTGACCAAATATCTAAAAGCAAATAAACAAACAAGTGCCCTATGTTTTGTGTAACACAACTGCTTTATGAAAAATAAAATGCATATTCACTTAGGAAGAACTTTTATGCATCAGTGGCTTCCAAAAGGAAAAATAAAAACAGATGGCACATTTTCTATTGATTTCTGCCAGCACCCTACTGCATTTGTGCCGAGAGAAAAGTCCTTCCAGTGTTATAATGCGGACTTGTGTTTCTTGTGTGTTTCTGTTGCACAAATATTGATCTCCAGAAGAAAACACAGTCCTGAATTACTTATACTTTCTCTTCAACAGATGTTCAGTGGGGTAGTGACCTGATTATTGTAAACATATTGGCCATTATCCTATTGCTAGTCTCAACTACAGAAAGACCTGTTGAATAAATTACTTAACACTAAGTCAATACTTACATCGATCGCATTGAGACTATCGGTCTATTCTAGCTGGAACTAGCAACAGGATACTTTCTTCAGGGAATGTTGAAGTAATTGAAGAGAACTAGGGAATAAGTATGCTAGACTTCTGTAGCAAAGCGAGTAAAGAATCTTGTAACATCTTAAAAACAAATCAAGTGATTTGGTGTAAGTATTACAAGCTACATCCTCCTTTGTCAGAGTTCTGAAATGTAGAGCTTTGTGCAATTTGAACCATCATTAATGAAACTAACAAAATTTTATTGTATACCTGGGGAATGGTTTGGAGGTTCACTAGAGTTGAAGCAATCAGTTCTGTTTTGTTTTTGTAGTATTTTGAAGAAAAATACCTCACATCCCACTGCTCACTAAAATGAGACATTATAAAATACAGATATGGAAATATTTTCATAGCATGTCTCAGAATCCTTTGAGAATTCTCTTCCCATTTTACCAAATGAAATGAAAATGCACAAGGTTTTAAAGCTCTTAAAATGTTTACTTAGGCTAACAATAAAATGTACCTTGTAAAAGTGAGAAATGCTGTGGTCAAGGAAATATTGACTCCATGTTGAGCTAATTTTGTTGAAACTGTACAGATGCTTCTTACTTTGGAGAAAAAAGAGCCTATATTCCAAGATACACATCCTTTCCTAACCTGACAGTTTTGTAATATATTGGAAAGAACCACTAACTCCAACTATCAAGTAGGGGGTTTATGATCCATCTAGGGAAAAATTCCAGTTTGTGGATGGTTTTTTCAAATGGGGGGGGGGGAGGGAACGGGATGACAGTTTCAAATAGTGACAGTCTACATGCCATTCTCCGTAATTTCCACTGTTTATTTTAATGGATTAATAATGTTAATTCAACAAATTCAATATTTTCATGATTACATATTGACAGCAATGAATTAATTTCCCCTTCCTAGTGCTAAAAATCAACAAAATAGTTTTTATATGTAATATTCCAAATTCTAGATAGTTAAAATAAATTAAAGATGTTTGCAGTTTCTGTCTATAATGGGAATGTAAAATATATCACATTTTAATTAACCATCTTGCTAAAATCAAAAACATCTCTAATAATGCACTTTTTCAAATGTCTTAGTAGATATGAACCATCACAAACCAACAGTGTGATGTTGTACTATACTATGCTACAACAACAGAAGTAATAGTTCCAAAACAGAGAGTCCATAGGTGTTGAGGTTCTTCTTCTTTTTCCATGCATGGTCCAGACATGAAACTGCCAAAATGAAAATTCAAAAGTTTATAATTTGAACTTAATATTTTTTATCCTTTTACTCTCATAACCAAACAAAGAAAGGCAGTGTTGCATGGTTTGAATTTCTAGTAAAATTCCCTTTAGTTTTACATTAGAAGTGCAGAAACTCACAGGAGAAAATAGTTACAAGTCTCCCAGATTTCATCTCATTAACTGCCATAAAAAACTCTCAATAACTCACTATGAGACATTTGTAGGAGAAAGAATAAATATGTTTCTTTACTTACAGTTAAGGACTGCAGTGGCTCAAGTGGCTAAGATGCTGACTGGCAGGCGGAAGGTCAGCAGTTCGATTCCTGAGTACTGCAGGACGGAATGAGCTCCCGTCTTTGTCCTAGATCCTGCCATCTTTCAGACTATCAGCCGTCCCATCGCAAGGGTCCTCCCTTTAGCTCCTGGGCCTACTGCCCATTTAACTGGAACTTAACCCTTGCCTCAACTTTGAGAGAGCTGAGCCACTTAAAAGGAACTCTTACTATGCTCTGGCAGTGGAGCAGAGCATAGAGCAAAACAAGGGAGGTATCTGGTAGCGTGTCTTGTGTGTGTGCCAGTCAAAGAACAACAATCTTTAAAGAGAAACAGCTGCTTTATTCTTCAGGTTCATGTAGCAAAGTCCATGGAAAAACGTAGATTAAAAGGTCAGTAACAGGTATCAGTCCAATACATAGTCCAGGTCATTAGGTAATCATTGTAAAAAGAAAAGAATAATCCCACACCATAGCCAGGGTCTTATGCCATTGAGATCCAGCAACGAACTAACTAACTCCTCTCTACAAAATGGAGAATCTGCAGTCAGGTGGGTTACTCTTAGCCAATCAGGTAACAGAGAGAAACATTCTCAAAACAATGGATTGTTTTTACACGTGTGCAATCAGTGTTCTGGCATGTAGACAAAACATGAATCTCAGCTAGCTAGAAAGATAAAGAATACTGGAAAACAGGCAGTCTTGTGACACGTAGTCTATGAGACAGAGAGGGACAGGATTTCTTTGAGGCTCTCTATGAAGCCTAGCTAAGAAACTGCAATTTCAAGCCTTGGGAAACATGAGGAAATGTGTCGTTTCCTGACACCAACCTAGCAGTTTGAAAGCAAGAAATTGCAAGTAGATAAATAGGGACCACCTCAGTGGGAAGGTAACAGCGTTCTGTGTGCTTTGGTGTCTAGTCATGCCTGCCACATGACCACGGAAACGCCTGGAGAAGAAGACAACGCTGTCTCTTCGGCTTTGAAATAGAGATGAGCACTGAACCCTATAGTCGGATATGACTGGCTTTTGAGCAAGGGAAACCTTTACCTACTTACAGTTACTTGGAATTGCTTTCTTTCCTGCATGCATGCTAGCAACCAATCAAATGGATTAACAGCAGCAAACACCAGACACCAACTGACAAAGAGGGAAATTACACAGAGCAACGAGAGGCAGGGCTCTCTTTGAATTTAGTGTCAGAAAGGAAAAAAGTGGTCAATGCTAATTAGACAATTATCATAGCCCAGAAAAGTCTCTCTCAGTCACTTCCACTACAGGCAGCATGTAAGGTTGTAAAAAAAAACACCTCCAGTCATAAGGAGCAAAATTCAGTTGTAGTAAAAAATTAAAGCTCCTGTTCCAGGCCTGGATAGAAATTTAAGGAAGGCTACCTTTAGACCTCAAAGAGGAATCCTGAATATGGTCTGGTGTGACAACTATTTGCAGAAAAAACCTAAGACCGCATAGTTTCTATTTATGTTCTTGTGGCATAGCATGAGTTTCAGCCACCCGGGCCTAGGACAAATTCACCAACCCCCCCCCCTCTGGGCAGAGCCCAGGAGGCCGGCAGTGATGGAAGGTCCTGACGCCCATCCCCGCAGCAACCTCTTTGCCCCAGTCACTAGGAAGTCTGCCGGCGGCAGTAAAGTCCTGCTGCCATAGCAGCCTTTTGTGCCCTGGCCTGGGATGGGGCCCAGGATGCTGACAGTGGTGGAGGGTCCCAGTGCCTGTCCCCACAGTGGCCTCTTCACCCTGGCCACTAGGAAGTCCTATTTATTGTGAAATGTTGCCACCTCAGAAGTGCCACTCAGGATCCCCCTCCTCCCGTCACACCACTGTTTTATTCATAGTGGCCCAGATTTGAATCATGTACAGCAACTGAGCTAAGGGCTTGTCTCTGTTGACTTTCAGCACTGGTGTTACAAAATTGTGATTATTAGTGTAGAAAACTTGTTTCAAGATTTTGATGCTTTGAAGAGCCTTTTCTGCAACATATGCACAAAATATAGATTCAGTTGACACATATCAGAAACACCTAGGATAGTGCAGTAGATAATGTGGTGGACTAGAATTCATGAGACCTGTGTACAAATCGCTACATGGCCATGAGAATTCACTGGAATTGGGAGGTAGCATTGATAAACCACTCCTTAAATCTAGAATGATGATGGTTTGACATTGGTTGTTATGGTTATTAATCTACTCTTCTATGTGCAGAGGATTAAAGACTGTTTTTTCTTTTAAATTTCAGTTGATAAAATTTTATGTTGAATAAAATGTATTTGCCTCTAAATCCACCCTTTCTGTTTTGTTTGTTCCAGTACATTTTTAGTTTGAATAATTTCCAAGTTTGGATGTGGTTGCATTCACCTAACATGTTTGGGAATCACTGGTGTCAATATGGCCCTTACAACAATCTCTATGATAAACTAGTGTTTTATCTCCCACATTTTATATGGAGCAACTAAAACTAAGATTCATTGACTTCCCTACGTGTATATTCAGGCTAACTGCCAAAATGCCCCCAGAAGAAATGAGTGGTAAACTTAATACTCTATAACTTGAGAACCTTGGAAAAAGTCCCCATAAATCAGAATAGATTTGACAGTCCATAATTAGTTACTAAAAAATATACCTATATAATCAATTTATGGAAGAATTGAGATTCAAGCCAGAGACTTCCTGCTGAGTATCAAGTTTTAAACACATAAGATTTGTTCAGATATTATTTTTTCTGGTCTCACTTCAACACCATCCATTTGGGAAGCAAAAGATGCCATGGTTGCAGTACTGTGCCAGCATATTTTGCTACCGGAGACAAAAAAAAACCCAATTAGTACCATCCTTCACCCAGCATTCTCCATGAGGTTGGCATATTAAATGCAGACCTCTTTTCTCCAAAACCATAATGTCACCACATAGCATCTATGGCCTGGGACAGCCACCTTATTTTCCTAATGGTAGGGCAAGCCATGCCTAACTGTAATTATCTGCATTTATGGTATGGAATCTCATAATCATCATAATTTCATGTCAGAAATTACTCTGGGTTGAAAGGATTTTTGCTGGAGAAACTGACCATCCAACACACTGAAGAGATCATTTCATGTTCAGTTGCCAATGACAACTGAAGGTGACAGATGCTCTCATCCTAAAGTAAAAATTAGGTGGAAGAGAATAATAATACCCAAAGTCTTGTCATGTCAGCTAATAGAACACCTGTTTCTTGAAATTTGACGAGGAAACTACTATCCTTGAAGGGGGGGGGGAAGAGAGAGGAGATCACAGCATGAAAATATCTACTGCAGCTCCAACAACCATTCTAATTGCCTTTAGTTCTTGCTAAACTGTAATATTTCAGAAGCTCTACAATTAAGCTTCAAGAACAAAATCACAAAGTTCTGTATTAACATCTCTGTGGCTGGTTTTTCAGATATCTCTGAAGAGTGTTGCTACCATTATTTTTTACCCACAGATAGCTGGATAAAGAGATTCCACATCAAAATTTGATGATCAGATAATGACCTGGTGCTGAATAAGTGACTAAAAGATGACATCCCAGGATGCTAGTGCAAAGAGAATGAAAATTGTGCAGATGTTTTCCATTATCACCCACAGTTGAGGTGTTGCAAGAGAATTATTTTATCACCAGTCAATAGCTGAAGCAGTAATTAGGCACTGCTTGCTTCTGATTATAAAGATGACAAAATCCACTCTTGTTGGCAATATTAATTATAGTTCTTACAGCTACAAAATAGTAAGCAAAAAACCAGCATTGATCTTGTGTGTATGTGTATGAATGTGTCCACAGATTTCTTAAAACAGATTTCACATCTATCCAAGGTCACATTGATTCCCAGAGTGTGGTGTCTACTTCCAGCTCATTTCATCCCACACTAAAGGTTTGACATACACCAGGTTTCAGAGGTCCCTTGGTAACCTGTCTTGTATGACAGAGAGGGGCTTAGAAGAGATATAGTGCTTGTAGTTAAAAAAAAGTTACCTTTCGTACTACAGCTACCAGACATATCTACCCAGCACAACCATTGGGGAATTCTTTTTTTTTTTAATTTTTTTTTAAATTTTTATTAGGTATAAAAAGTAATACAAATCAAGAAAAATACATAAAGCAAGAAAGAAAATAAAAACATTACATAAATCCAAAGTGTATATAGAGAAAAATCAAAAAAGAAGATAAAAATTCCCATAATTAACCAAACTACATTTGTATCATCATTCAAATATTATTACCTCATGATAAAACTTCAAACTGTAAATTATGTCTCCCCATATCACCTCAAAACCAATATATTTAATTCTCTATCTCTACTATCATTCTTTACTTTAGAAACACCCTCGTGATATATACATTGTCCGGAGATTAATGTTTCCTTATCTTTTCCAAAAATCATTTTGCTCAGATGCAGGGAATATGCCTTTATTTTTATCTAATACATATTCAATGAAAGGTTTCCAAATCCTCCAGAACTTATTACCAGTTACTTTACCCTTATTAGAATTTAACTCCCAGGTAAGCTTTTCATTGAGTGCCAATTCCCACATTTCCTTGTACCAATCCCTTCTTTGTAAATTTTCATTATTTTTCCAGTTTCTCGCTATACATTGTCTGGCCGCCGATAACATTATTACCATCAATTCGTTATTATCCTCACTCATTTTATATTTATCCACCTCATTTAACAAGACTGTATTTGACCCCAGTTTAACCTGCACTTCCAGTATATTCTTAATTTCATCCTCAATATCTCCCCAAAAATTCTTCAGAACATCGCAAGACCACCACATGTGCTCATATGTACCTCTGGCTTTTTTACATCTCCAACATTTCTCGCTCACAGTTTCATACATTAAATGCAGTCTTACTGGGGTTCTATACCATCTCCAAATTAGTTTATAATTGTGTTCCTTCACTCTTACCGACATAGATTTCATAATACGTCTCCTCCACATTTCCCCCCATGTTTTCTCAGTGATTTTTGTGTTCAATTCCTGTTCCCAGCTATCTTTCAATATTTGTTGAGCTTTCCCCCCTTTATTTAATATTTTATATATTTTACTAACTATCCCTTTTATTCCTATGTCTCCTTTTCTTAATTTGACCAGCAATTTTTCAAATTCTGTAAGCTCCCTGTCTGATCCCAATTCCAAAAAAAATCTCTTGTTCCAATTGTTCATCTGGAGGATTTTGAACCAATCCAACTCCAATTGCCGATAAAGCTCCTTTCTCCTCTCTAGATCCCTACAACTTTTGATCCAATCTTTCAACATAGAGACCCCATTTTCTAATAAGATATCCCTAATCCTACCGTCTATTTTCATCGGAAAATTATTAAAATCTTCTAATTCTGTAACCAATGAAATCCCTGGAATAAGATCCTTTCTTGCTTTATTCCATTCCTCTATTGTTGCTCCTATCATCTTACCCTGAATTCTCATTTTTTTATCCTTATCCCCACATAAAAAAAATGCCTTCCCTTTCCTCGAGAACTCTTTTGATTCTAATTTTGCCCATATTGATTCTTCTCTAATTAGTAATTTGATAACATTTCGCAATTGAAAGGCTCTATAATACTTGCTACCATTGGGGAATTCTGGAAGCCAAGTTCTGATGGTGAGCAGCTGTTACAGCTGGTATACTTTCTGCCCTATCCCCAAAGTGGCATCTGCTGCCACAGGTTGCCACACGTTACCTACACCCACAGTGCATGAATTATTGAATTAAATAATAGCAGGCAGCATTAGAACACACATCTTCAGCAATACTATCCAAATTGTTTAACTATCTTATTGATCCACAGTATTGTATTTCTGAAACAGAAGATATGTAACTTCTGAGCTCCCGCTCTTCAATAAAACAAATAAGCCCTTTGTGTAGTGGGCTGTGGCAGAGGTTTAGTAGGTGAGAAAGTTTGGCTGATGAGAAAGAAATAAAACCAATTTTCCCTGCTTAAGGCTGCTTCATTATTCCAGACAACACTTTGTATTGATCCCCCTCTATTTATTTCTAATTTTGTTGCCTCTGATTGAGCTGAGCTCTAAATCTTCTGATGGCTGACATGCTGTAAGGATGCAGCATTGCTACTTAAAAGTGTGAGGTAGCAATGTTCTCATTTTAAGCCCTAATTTACTCTGATTTGCAGCAAGTGTAGGTGTTTGAAGGAGCACATTAGCACAGAGGCCATGGCTTTATTATATAACTTTGATTACCTGCATAGCAAATATTATACTAATTACTGTCTGTGTGTTTGTAAGCATTGCCTCCAATTTATTCCCCTAGGAATGGTCGGCTCCTCAGGCTGCACCTGGAGCTTGGGAAATTATTTTGTAAAAGTAATTAGTGATGGTTAAAGGACTATCCAATTTTTAGCCCAACAAAGTAGACACATAGAATTAATAGAACTTACATTAGAGTTGACCTACCCAATTCCTTCTGATTGAGTAAAGTCTACTTCAACTGGGACTATACACTGAATACAGCCCATAGTTCCAGTACCTCAGAAAATAATTAATTATGAAATAACTAATCACTTATTAGAATAATCTAAAGGTAAAGGTTTCCCTTGCTCAAAAGCCAGTCATATCCAACTCTAGTTTCAGTGCTCATCTCTGTTTCATAGCCAAAGAGCCAGCACTGTCTGCTTTTGCAGACATTTCCAAGGACATGACTAGACACCGGAGTGCACGGAATGCTGTTTACCTTTCCACTGAAGTGGTCCCTATTTATCTACTTGCAATTTCTTGCTTTCCAACTACTAGGTTGGCAGGAGCTGGACAAAGATGGGAGCTCATTCCGTCCTGCAGTACTCAGGAATCGAACTGCTGACCTCTGCCTTCTAGTCAGCATCTTAGCCACTTGAGCCACTGCAGTCCCTACATGGGTAGCTTAGATACTGTTTTTGGGAAGGGTTGGGGTGGGTTGATCAAATCACTTGCATACATTGATCGTGCCAATCCATCTTAACCCACCCTATCTTGAGACACTGTCATGGAGTTCAACTAAATTGCCCGGCTATATTTCATCCTATCCCTAGTGAATGTGCATATTGGGAACAGAATAAAATAAAGTGCAGCTTTAGCAACCACTTCCTAGCTAACTGGGAATACACTTTACATGTGCTTAGACCCATGATGGTGAACATTGGCACTTTGATTTCAATTCCCAGAATCCCAAGCCCCCTGTGAATCCACACAAATGGGTTTACTGTGATTCATCCGACCCATGCTGCCCTAGTCACTCCCGGAAGCAGAAGTAAAACGCACCCATACAGACACATTTTACTTCTGTTTCCGGTAACGATGAGGGCAGCGTGGGCCAGATGAATCACAGTAAACCCATTTGTGTGGATTTAAAGGGGGCTTAGGCTTCTGAGAATTGAAGTCCAAGAACATCTTGGAGTGCCAAGGTTCGCCGTTACTGGCTTAGACCAACCTGCCCCAAAGAGTTGGCTATATACTCTCATAGCCAGCCTCTAAGTTGGTTTAGCTGCTTTTAAATTGAGCTGCATGTCTTGAAACCATAACAGATTTTTCACTAGGGCTTGGTTTCCATGTTTTTGATCCTACCATTTGCCTATTGTTGTAAGAGAACAATGGTCTATGTCCTCACCGTTACACAATTGTTAAAGTTGAACCAAAAATATAACCTTAATTTCAAAATTCTATTCTCAGTTTGGCAAATTGAAGTAGTACAACTCTCTGGAACCAGGAGAAACGTTTAAAATCTTCTTTTGTATCAGAATTTGCTTAACAAGTACTATAAAAGAATAAATTGTGCACATGCAATGTCCATAGCACTGTTGCATGCTAAAATACTTTGAGATAGAAGTGCTCTACATTTTAGATTATAAAGGTAAAGGTCACCCTTGCTCAAAAGCCAGTCATATCTGACTCTAGGGTTCAGTGCTCATCTCCATTTTTAGCCAAAGAGCCAGTGCCGTCTCCATTTACAGACATTTCCATAGTCATGTGGCAGTCATGACTATACACCCAGCCAGAACTGTCTGCTTCTGCAGATGTTTCTGTGGTCATGTGGCAGACATAACTGGACACCAGAGCACACGGAACACTGTTTACTTTCCCACCAAAGTGGTACCTATTTATCTACTTGCATTTTTTTTATTCAAACTGCTAGGTTGGCAGGAGCTGGGACAGAGATGGAAGCTCATTGAGTCTAATTCATTTTCCATGGGAAAGTCAATAAAAAGATGAGACAAAAGGAATGGAATCAACTTGAACCACATTTATTTAAACAGAGAAGAGCAACTGTGCTGGATGTAGACCAAGCTATCAGCTTCCGTAAGTCTTTACAAGCAATGCCTCCCTGGCCAGGCTGAGCAATATTCTTAGACAACTATTTGGTTGGGATAGGGAGAGCTTTTTGATCAACAACAGGGCCTTAATAAAGTCAGTACTAAAAGTGTTCCTTATCCTGTCCCTTGATCTCAGAAATATGAATTGCAAGAGTTAGAAACCACCTAACACTATAAAGGTACATATACATTCTTGCCAACCCTGTCCCTTGACAAGAATCCTGCATAACACCTGTCACTGGAAACCAAAAAGTGAGCATGTTAACCTGAAACTAAGGTAAGAACATATTAAATGTTCAACTTAAATGGGCAAATAAACATACAAAGTATAAAGTTAACCAACCAGGACCAAATTAAACTGGACAGCTGGTATCTAACAAAAATGCAAGCCCTTTCATCCAATCCAATTCTGAACAGAGTAGGCCAAAAGACTCCCCAGTAAACACACTATAAAGTTGCAAAGAGAAATTCCTGTTTAGACCTGAAATAATCAGTGAAAACCATTCTAAATACAGAGAAGGTGAGTGCCAAAATTCCAAAAGAGGGCAGAGGTGTCACATAGAGTACCTGTATTTCTATATCAATCTCCAATAGTTAAGTTACAATATAGGATGCAAACAGAAGTCCACATAGTCAAAGTAATGGTATTCCCAGTAGTGACATATAATTGTGAGAGCTGGACCATAAGGAAGACTGAGCGCAGAAGAATAGACTCCTTTGAAATGTGGTGCTGGAGGAGAATTTTGAGAGTACCATGGACAGCAAAGAGAGCAAATAAGTCGATCCTGAAGGAAATCAACCCTGACTGCTCCTTGAAAGGACAAATATTTTAGATGAAGCTAAAATAATTTGGACACCAAATGAGAAGAGAGAACTCACTCAAGAAGGCCTTGATGCTGGGAAAGTTTGAAGGCAAAAGGAAAAAGGGGCGGCAGATGATTAGATAGCTAGATTGCATTGTTGATGCAATGGGTGTAGAGATGAGCGGGCTGTGGAGGATGGTGGAGGATAGGGGTTCTTGGCATGCAGTGGTCCATGGGGTCGCAAAGTCAACTATGCAACTGAACAACAACATCGGATGAGTTCATGTCTTTTCTTCTATATCAACAATCTCAGTTGTGCCTGGAGATCTACTTGTCAGTACATCAAACACTAAAGAACAATACAGCATACATTAATTCCCATTGAAATTAATTATTTTAATGTATTGCCATAGCATTTTATTTTTTGCCTTGTTCTCACCTAACCACAGATGTGCTTAGCTAGGACTATTTCTAACTACTAATTCCCTGAAATCATTTCTGCATTTCAGAGAAACAGACAGACTTTGATTGTTTGTCTCCTCTTTTACTACTCTGACCTAGGAACAATATTTAAAGTGGCCCCCGGAGGCCTCTACAAATATTTAAATGCTTAGAAAACATTCTGACAATGTGAGCTCTGGACATCCCAATCTCTAATCCAACCTGATGTGCTAAAGAAAGTAAAAACAGCTGCCAGGTTACTTCATATTTCCTTTCCATCCTGTGATGAGTTCTCCATTCAGGTAGAACACCTCTTACCAGGTCTGCACTCAAAGAGTGCTCTATCCTTTTTAAAGTATAATACAGACAACAGGCATTTAAAAATAAATGAATAAATATGTGCCTACAAACAGATTACAAAAGCAATCAAGTTCCTGTTGGAATTGTGAGTAGGTAGCTGTTGTAATAGTGGCATGGGAGATCTGTTTCTCTGAAGAGGAGATCCCAGTATTTTTTTTCTTATTACATTTTAAGATGCAAAAATACCAATCCCCCCACCCCAAATTATGCATAAGAACGCCTGCCATAAGAACAACACCGATACCACCACCAGAGTCTTCCCTCAGCTGGGCCAGCCTTGAGGGAAATGGAAACAGCTGTGGGGCACAGCCGGCCAGCCAGAAGAATGCCACCGCTGGCACTGCTGCTGGACTTTTCCCCTCTGCCATTCAGCCTTGAGGGAAGCGGATCAGCCTGAGTTTTTGCAATGTACTTTTTCTGTTTTCCCTGTGTATTGCTCTTGAAATGTGTACTGCTGTTGAAATGTGTATTGCTCTTGAATTGTTTTTTATTGTGTTAATGTGATAGTTTGTAACTTTAATATTTGATACTCTTTCTCTTTGTTAGCCAACCAGAGTCGGATTCAGTGGTGGGATGTCAACATTTTTACTACCCCACCGTGACATGATCACAGTCTGGGCGGAGCTAACATCATGATGTCATGATGTCGTGGGTGGGGCCAAATAAAAAAAAAAAATACAAAATAATAATGCTGTTTTATGTCGATTCCCAGTAGGTTTTTAGTATTATAGTACCATAGTTTCCTTTTATTACCCGTGTCCAGACTAGTTAGGATGTGGTATTATGTTTTTGTGTGTTATGCTGGTCATGGACTGTAAACAACTTGAACTTGAATTTGAATGTAAGTCACTAAATATTTCTACTTTTATTGATAGTACAATTTTTTATTAACATTGTCTTAGCATTTTTACACATTGTAATTTTAGTAGATATTACATTTTACATCACATCCTTCTATATCATATTTTTAATATAATTGCATATACTGTAATGTGATTTCAGCTGAATCCTACTGCTTGAGTCTGATTAGAGCATTCAAAAGTCTCCTTTGTAGTCCTGCTATAGTTTGGTCAACCATGTTTTGGATGCTTTGTTTTTTATGCTGGTCTTTGACTGTAACAATAAATTGAATTGAATACAAAATAATAAAAATAAAATAAAAAATAAGCACACACACACACCTCAACCCACCCACCCACAACACAAACACGTAAATAAAATAAATAAATAAATAAATAAATAAATAAATAAAAATACATTAAAATACACCCAATCACCCACTCACCCCACCCACCCCAAACAACCAGAGTTTTTATACCAGAGCTTAAAGCTTTTTCTGACTAATCTTTCTCACACTAGGTCAGATGGAAGGAACTACAGAATGAACTCACAACAAGATGGCTTCATTTTGGCACTTTTCAACTTTTCAACAGTTAAAGAAGTTAGGTACTAAGTCTTTGCCTAACCAGTTCTCTAGGATAATATGCCTTAATGTAAAGATAAAACAGCTGTACCTCCTTAAGGGTTCTCCAGTTGGAACAGCAATTGGAACAGCACAGGCATAGCTTATTGATGAGGTAACTCCAAGACTTTGCTTAAAAACCCCAAGTCAGGCTGCCAGGCCTTTTTAGGAACTGTGGTAGTACGTCAATATAGGTAAAGGTATTAAATACACATTAAAATACACACAGACACACCACATCCAAAGGTTAGTCATTTACCCTGGGGAGCAGGCTAGCAGCTTCTCTTCCTTTTCCCCGCTTGGGAGGACAGCAAGGAGGCCGTGCATATGCGCCAAGCACTGTAGGCATGCATGCACACCAAGTGCTTGGAGTACATGCGCATTGGGGGAACCAGTGAAAAGGTAAGCCCCAAAGGTGGTTCCCCCCCCCCAAAAAAAAAGCTGCTACCGATTCTCTGGGACACTGGGAGAAGTTACTACCAGTTCTGGAGAACTGGTGAGAACCTGTTGCATCCCATCGCTGGTCGGATTGCAAGGGGGCAGCATACAAGTTGAAATATAATATTAATGTAATAATAATTCATTAATGTATTTTACAGATACAAGATATGCTAATGACCATCATTATCCTTAATAGGGAATATATGGCTTTATAAAGGATAGGTCTGCCAACGAGTCATCACATGGCCAAGTCATCTCATTGGGCAGGTGGAAGGAAGTGAAAAATTGAACTAAAGACAACTATGTCTATCCTATTTTTTTACCACCTTGACCATCAGAATAACACACAAAGTGGGGTAGACACAGCTGTCATTACATTGATTAGTCACTGATAGACAAAGATGTTCAAAAACTACAGGAGTCTCCTGAACCTCCAAGCTTGGAGCACTAACAAAAAAAAAAGGAAGATAAGCTGTCTTGCTTTGGAGAAACCCATGTTGAATCTTAGTAATTGGCACATCCTCTCTAATTGCTGACAGACCAATCTGTTCCAGATGGCATCCAGCCAAATGGAATACCACCATCCTACAATGTTCTGCTCTTCATCTTCAAACACTTCTAGACTGCAGTTCCCACAAGCTCTTGCCACTGTCTGTGCTCACTAACAATGATGGGAATTGTTTGCAAAAACATTTGGAGAGCTATACGTACCCATCTACTTCAGAACATCGGGGTTCCAGACAACTCATTTTTCAAATGACGGTGATATGCGATGGGAAATAAACATTTTGAATTCACATTTCTGTACAGAAACATTGCTTTTGGAATGGATGGCAGGACAGAACACATCCTTCCTCAGAAATCTATATGCTGTGAGGCAATAATGTGTTTTGTAGGGAAATATTTGAAACCCAAACATCCAAAGATCTACTTTGATGGTATCCAAGTTGAACTTTTCAAAGCCCTACAAGATGATTGAATCAAATTATTGCATTCTATATGCCAGCAGATTTGGAAAATACAACAATGGCCACAATGGAAAAGATCTGTATATGTTCCACTCCCCAAAAAGGGTAATGCCAAAGAATGTTCAAATTATCGAACAATTGCACTCATCCCTCACGCTAGCAAGGTGATGCTCAAGATAATAGAGGATAGACTGCAACAGTATGTGGAGAGAGAATTACCAGAAGTGCAGGCGGGTTTCAGAAGAGGCAGGGGGACTAGAGACCACATCACCAACATAAGATGGATCATGGAAAAAACAAAGGAATATCAGAAACAAGTCTACTTCTGTTTCATTGATTACACTAAGGCTTTTGACTGTGTCGACCACAACAAAATGTGGCAAGTAATGAAAGAGATGGGAATACCAGAACACCTTATAGGCCTCATGAGAAATCTGTACATAAATCAAGAAGCAACAGTTAGGACAGAAAATGGAATGACGGAGTGGTTTGGAATAGGAAAAGGAGTAAGACAAGGCTGCATTTTGTCACCCTGCTTATTCAACTTATACACAGAACACATAATGTGCAATGGAGGGATGGAGGAATCACAATTTGGGATCAAAATTGCTGGAAGAAACATCAACAAATTGAGATATGCAGATGATACCACCCTCATGGCAGAAAGTGAGGAGGACCTAAAGAAACTCCTGATTAGGCTGAAAGAAGAAAGTGAAAAAGCTGGCTTGAGACTCAATATCAAGAAAACCAAGATAATGGCAACAGGCCCTATCAGTCCCTGGAAAATAGATGGGGAAGAAGTAGAAGCAGTGACAGATTTTACTTTCTTAGGATCTAAGCTCACTGCAGATGGTGATTGCAGTCATGAAATAAAAAGGCGACTGATACTTGGGAGGCACGCGATGACAAAATCTGGGGAACATAGTGAAAAGTAGAGACATCACATTGAAAACAAAAATTCGCGTAGTCAAAGCAATGGTATTCCCTGTGGCAATGTATGGTTGTGAGAGCTGGACCATTAGGAAAGCTGAGCGCAGAATAATAGATGCCTTTGAGATGGGGTGTTGGAGGAGAGTTTTGAGAGTCTCCTGGACAGCGAGGAGAACAAATAGGTCAATCTTAGAAGAAATCACCCCTGACTGCTCCTTAGAAGGTCAAATAATAAAGATGAAGCTAAAGTACTTTGGACATCAAATGAGAAGAGAGGAATCACTTGAGAAAGCCTTGATGCTTGGAAGGGTCGAGGGCAAAAGAAGGGGACGGCCCACGATGAGATGGCTAGATGGTATTGTAGAGACAATGGGCACAGAGCTGAGCAAGTTGAGGGGGGTGGTGGACGACAGGAGTGCCTGGCGGACAGTGGTCCATGGGGTCGCAGAGGGTCGGAATCGACTGTGCGACTGAACAACAAAAAACTTTTAGAACTTCATAAAATGCACACGCATTTTAGTCATTGAAAAAAACTGCAAACACATTACAAAAATGTACAGAAAAAAATACCCTGAATAGTATTGAAGTTATGTGCTACTAATAATTTTATTCCATCAAGTCAATTCAGACATGATGAAAATACACAGAAGCAATTTACCATTGCCTTCTTTTGGTACCACCTGGTTTTATGCAGCTTGTGCTTGACTGCATAGGCTGGCTGTCTCTCAGGAGACACAGTGCAGAATTGAACTCCCCTCGTCTACCTCTGCAGCCAGATATCTAAGCAACTCAGCTATCCAACCTGCTTATTTCCATGATTTTAAAAAAGCAAAGTCTCTTGCAAATTAATGTGGAAAAGGAAACAATGAGATTGCTGGTGGGAAATTGAAAAATTCAACAAGAAGAGGATTGACAGCTTTTCCTCCCCACATTCCTAATGACAGAAAGTATTCAAAATGACATTCTTAAAAGGGATTTTTTTTCTGGGTATGTACATCTTTCCTTCCATCTCTGGCTCCTAGTTGTTATTTTTAAATTCTTCATTCCTAGTAAAGTTTTGTTGGAGTGCATTTGGTTGAATGAACAGTGGCCTCATCAGAACAGAACCAGAATGAAGATAGTCCAGTGCAGCTTTTTTAAGATGAAGAATGTAATTGCAATAAAAATGTAAAATTGGTTTTAAGTATGTACTTTGCACAGTGGCATATATTCCTTCATCTGCTGTAGGGCATGGAATCATGGACACAGAAATGGAGAGCAAAGAAAAACTTAAATATGAATTTATTTCAAGATGTTGGGAATATCTTGTATTGAGAAGGTGAGGAAATACTAAGGCAAATGAATAAGAATCATGAAATCATGAACACACATAAAAAGCAGCAAGCTAGAATACTTTAGTCACATAATTACAGATCATGCAGTTCACCGTGCAAGGTAAAATAAAGTAGAGAAAAGATCGAAGATGAACTTTTTTTACTGAAAAAGGAACTCAGCAGACTGGTTTGGCTGCAACACAACATCATGGTTTAAAGATGTAACATCCCAAGTGAGATTAGCCATCATGAAATTCAACCTACTGGAGTTGGGGGGAAGGGTCCATAGGCTTCTTTTGTGAAACTTGAATGCAGTATTCTTCTGTATGACTGCTGTTGTATTTTGAAGAATTGTGGCACACTGTGAAAGCTTTTAGAATATGTACTCTAACCAATAAAATGAATTTTGTACTGAAAGCAAAAATTATATATATGAACATACAAGGGAAATGCTAAGGTGCATTGTATTAGGTCACAATGTGAAGTTGCTTACTAAAAAGAACCAGCTCCAGCAGAATTTTTCACACTCCCTACTATCTTAGAAGTTTCTTATTTTAACCAACTGTCCTGTGAATACTATTGTATTTGCTACCAAAAGCTTCAATCAAGAAGGAACATTTTTCTTTCTTTGACTATATAGAGGCAGACATAGAACATTCAATTTTTGAGAGAATTATACTTTATTCCTTCTCCATCTTCTTGTTTTCCATTCAATGCTTCACACTTGTTCAACCAAGTGCTGAAGTGTTAATGCAAATCAAGGTTCCCAGTTTAAGGTTCTGTTTACCTGAGCAATTGCTCACTTATGCAATCAAAACACAGTTTCCTCGGCAGTTGAATGACAGCTGAAAAATTCTGGCTGATTGATCTTTGCCCTCTTTCTCAGTACAGAAGAATACATCAGCAGAATTTAACAAGCATTAAATTCCATTCCATTCACAAGCTTTTAGAAGGCATATGCCTTTACTCCATGCATTGGTCTTGACAATGGTAGTAGCTCCTATACAGAAGAAATAAGTCAACAGCCCAAAGTATTTTCACTGGATTTTCACTGTAACTAGCATAAATAGTAGAAGCTTATTGAACATTAGTAACTCCTAAAATTTAGCTGTCCAATAAGTGAGGTCAAAAAACATATAATAATACATACAATAGTTTATGTGTGACAGTTCTAAGGCTGTGTGAGGAAGATGTTGCACTTTCCATTTTATGTTCAGGGAACCAACACTACCAATGGAAGGAGTTTCATAGCATACTCAACACAACCTAAATGTAGCAGGGTAGCTATGAAGTCCTGGGAGCTCCAACACGCACATCTGATCAATCAATTGGATAATGTTAATACTTGATTACCTAGTAAACTATTCTTGAAACATATTTTATCCAAGTGCAAATATCAAGCAGCTAAACATTAGCAAATGATTTGTTAACAATCATTATAAGACTTCACTTCTTCCTTTCAATCAGCAGCAATATAATAATATGGTATACATCATAGATCCTATCTACTAGCCAAATGGAAACCATATTCTGTAATAACACTTCTCCTTAACATTGCTAACCAAAAAAGAGCCTCCAAAATTGCTCTCTGTGATAGTCATTTAAAACAGTTTTGGGAAATTTGAATTCCATAGCTAATTGAGGTGGGAAGTGAACTTCTGCTGCACTGCACCCAGATTACTGCTGCCCCATTTGCTTTTTCTACAGCGGATTCTTCAATTTCATCTCATCCAAACTAAAGTCATTACAGGACAAGAGGAAAACATCATTGCCCAATGTCTCAAATGAGGTGAGCCTATCTGTGGAGCTGGACTTGTTCCAAATGCTGAGTTCTGATAGTGTTTCTGTTTCCATGGAGAAATCAACCCATTCCACTCATTATTCTTCCTTGGCTAGGTTTAATTTGTGATGGTTTTCTTATTGGAATGCTTTCCAAGCTGAGTCACAGCTTTTCTTTTGAAAGCTTCCGATCACAATGCTCCATAAAACGCTTTCGCATCCCATATTATTACAACAGATTCAGCATCCTTTACTGCCAGCTTTGGCTGGCTGGCTGGCTGGCTGGCTGAGTCCAGGTTAAGCTCAGCAAATGCCTAAATCCAATCTGAAGGGATGAGGTGATAGACATTTTGCTTCCTCAGCACAGCTGACCCAAGCCTAAATCTGAATGGTCATCAGATGCAAGCACTGGGAAATAGCAATCTCAATGATGTTTTTTCTATGCAAAGCAGCCAGTTCTGTGAAGTGGGGAGAGCAATGCAGTCACAATTCTTGGCAGTCTCATACTTGCCTAATGATAGGTGTGTTATACTTTTTCCCCCCAGGGGGAATTTATCTTGTATTAGGTCATCACCTACTGAGTGACTTCTCTAGGAAGCCACCACTATTTCTGCTAGCCATTTATCTGGTTAGCAGAAGAAAGGGAAACACAAGAAGCAAAGGTAACGTGAGGGGACAGTACCCACAGCAAGGGGCAGTCCCTGACCAGTGGGTGGCTTGCCCTGAAATGATGGGCCACCAGTGAAGGTACTTCTGCTATTGTGAAGTCAAATAGATTGGGACTGTGAAAGAAATTGAGGAGACAGAGACATGAGGAAAAAGAACAGATACAGTAAAACAACGGATAACGATTGGATCGGATAATGCTAAAACGCATAACGTTAAGTAATCTGGGGAGGAGAATTGGATCGAATAATGTTAAGGTCCTATGGGATGGATCAGATAACAACCGATAAAGCCTGTGTGGTTACAATGTATATCTATGGAGCTTTAATGTTATCCGATCCATCCCATAGGATTTTAACATGGATCGGATAACACTAAAAATCGGATAACACCAAGACTTGTAGAACCAAGTTTTAGCGTTATCTGAGGTTTTACTGTACAGGTAAAGGTAAGTGAAAGAATAAAGCCCATGAATGTAATATACTCAATCTGTTCCAAGATTTCAAAGGACTTTACTTCTGACTAGCAATTTCACATATTCCAGGACCTGAATATATAGAGTAATGGTGAAGGCAAAAAATAGGATGTCAAAGAAGTGAGAAGCTTGGGTAGGTTTGCTGTCAGAGAGAGTAGGATATGGAGGTCAAACCAACAAAATATCCATCTGGTCTCAAACCAGGAAATGATTGGGCATTTGATCTCATGAATCTACACTCTACATGCCTATTTATTTCTGGTAATAGAAGCAATGTAACTTTAATAATATATTTAAAAGTGTTGTACCAGTCCTACTTTTCATTTCACTAACTCTTATTATAGTCGGATTATTTCAGCTCACAAAGTCTGTTTATCGTTTTGAGCATACAAATGAGTTCAGGTTTGCATATTTGATCCTGAAAAGTAAGTTTTTAGAATAGCCAAGGCTTTTATTTGTTAGTATGGAACACGTGTGAAGATGTTGCTCCATGTATGATTTTCTGATATGCATTCAAGTTTCACAAAAAAGTGGGGATAGGATTAGGGGGAAAGCAATATGCCCAATATTGTGATAAGTGAATTTGAAAACCGATCAAATATTTAAATTTGAGATACAAGGATTTTTTATCAATATCCCTAACAGTTTATGGTTGTCAATGATTCAGCAAAGAAAATAATCACTTGCAGGCAAATGCATGCTGGCAGCTCATCAGATTTGAAGAAGATTGCCCTATCTTGTTCTGGATACAAAAAATGGTCTTCATTTCAGCCAATGTGGAAACAAAAAATATGTACATTTCTATGCCTGAGCCAAAGAAGTTTTCAGCATAACTCCTGTTTATTATGGATGGGAAGCTGCAGAATATCTATTACCCCATAATCTTTAAAAAGAGAAAGAATTGCATTTTAAAATAAAACTAGTATATACAGTGGAGCAATCACTAACCAGTAATAAATAAATAATCCAAACCCAGAGTCTACTCATCCTTACCCTATACTCACACATAGGAATGAATTAGCACCCATGGTTGAGACCATGTGTTTGTGTCCATGTGCTGAGCCTGCAGCTGAAAGGGATCCTCTATTCATCAATGGACTATCTATCTGTAGAGGACCACACACACACACTTTATACTAATAATGCCACAGCTCTCCCACCCTTTAGATAGCCAAGAAATTACCTTTTGGCACTGTCATGTTGCTACAGTGTCTGGTTCCAAACAGAAAGATGCTCCCTGCACAGTAGGTGATAGTACTGCCGTATATTTTTCTGCAAATCATTGCTAGAAAGGGAAGAAACAAATGGTGAAATGCATTTTTCGCCTAATTGCTAGAGATATTCTCAGAACCAAAGTAGATGGGTAAGATGGGTAAGATCCTCAAGGAGCAAAGCAAAAGGAATGGTGTGGGAGAGGAGAAAGGACACTTTAATGAAAGCCAGTTGCCATACCATACTGCCTACCATTTCCTCCTGCAGTGGCAGAATGAAAAGGCATGAATGGAACTGCTGCTGCCTCCAGGGGTAATATGACAATAAAGGCCAAATTACAGAAACTGAAGGAGTGCCCCTAAGGCCATTATGGCAAACCTTGACATTCCAGATGTTCTTGGACTTCAATAACCAGAAGCCCAGGTAAACACTCCTGCTGATCAGGGCTTCTGGGAAGTGAACAGCTGGAGTACCTAGAACAGCTTGAGTGCTAAGGTTCACCATCACTGCCCTAAGGAATGAGGATGGTGACAAAAGGAAAGGTGTATTTGCCTGTCCCAAGCATTCGGTCACCCAATTGTGCAGCTGATTTCACACAGTCAGAACCTAGTTCCAAATGTGGAGTCCTTGAGTCTGAACAACAGGTGAGCGTGATACAAAAGTATCCTTGCTAAAGTGCTAGACAAGAACAGCAAGTCATCAGGAGGCCCTCCCATATTGGATTTTTTTAAAAACCCATGTTCATATTTCACTCCACATTGAAAATATGGTTTCTTCCTATGCAAATAAGATCCCTTAGCCTGCATAAAATTTTCCAGTTGTTTATGGAGCTGTAGAAAGAATGTCATGAATGTTAAGAGCACCAAAGGACCTAAATTTATTTAGGCAAGTGGAGGAGGGAAGGAGCTGGAACAGATGTCACTTGATATTCAACAGATTAAAAAACATAAACCATTGACTAACCCAGAATAAACTAACTCCAATTAATACAGAGCCTTTCACAGTTGTAGTTTTCAAAGAAGTAGCCATGCTAATCTGTGAAAGCACATCAAAATAAAAATGAGAAACATGAGGCAATTGTTTTCTTTGTGGGTAGGGGGTTTATACAATAAATATGAATGAATACTCATGACTATTTTTGAATGCTATGGTGTTAGTTTTAGTAAGTCTAAGATATGAATGTCTTAGAATTCCAAACCATACAAGGCATATGTGAAAAGAGAAGGTCAAAGCCCAGGAAGCAGAACCAGAGGAAGGTGGAGTGATAACATCAAAGAAATATGATCAGAACATATTTATTTATTTATTTCAACTTATTTAACACACACACCTTTGCCAAGGCGATTCCAGGTGGTTTACAATGCAAGAAACTACACTGACATAACACTCCAACACACAATACACATAAATAAAACATAATAAAACTCTAAAATCTAAGAACAAGATGGTAGAGTTTTCCAATAATCATATGCTCTGTATATCCATTTAACACAAATGCATTGGCTCCAGGATTCATATCTTGAACTAATCTATCAAACTAAAGCTTCCTGATCAAATTGAGAAACTGTTTGCTTCAAGACAGTTGGGTCTCTCATGGAAGATTCCCAAAACAAGGCCACTGGTGCAGCAAATTTTCCCTCAATGGGAGAAACAGTTCATTCTACACACATGGGATAGCTGTCTGACTGGTTAGAAGCCCTTATTTCCTCTTCTTATTTTACTTTCATAGAACTAAAGAAGAAATTAGCTGACTAATTTAAGGATATAATGTGTCCTTTGAAACTCCCTTTTCCCATTAAAAAAGAAGTCTGTTCAAAATTTTATTGGGAAAATCTGTCCCTGAGGTCCCTTTTACTCTAAAATTAATTAGTTAGTGTACTATGAATAAAATTTGTTATATTTTATGTGCCTCAGTGGCTTATAGATTAAACCTTGATACCTGAACAATGGAAGTTCAGCATATGTGAATGACAACATCTCTTGTGTATGCTAGTGGAAGCAGTGACAGCCTGAAAATCCAGAAAATAAAGGACAATTATATTGAGTTATACTAGAGTAGCGCGGGCTAACATTTCTCAGAATTTTTTTTCTGATTAAATTTCTGAGATTTTAATTTTTATCAAAATTCTCTCTTTCCATGAAGAAGAGGAAAAACAAGTTCTTGACAATATCCCAGAATAATATTCAGTCAGGAATGTTGTGGGAAATTCTGTGCTGCCTAACACTGTTCAGGTGTTATAAAATCTGGCTTTTTAAAAACAGTTTTAGAGGGGACCTATATAAATGTCTGCAGAAGCAGCCAATGCTGGCTCTTCAGCTTAGAAACAGAGATGAGCACTGACCCCTAGAGTCGGATATGACTGGCTTTCGAGCAAGGGAAACCTTTACCTTTACTACATAATCTTTATATAACTATGTCTTATCTCTGAGAATTAAACATTTGTACAAGGTTTTGAAATTGTAGAATATGAATTTCTTGCTTCCCTTCTGCATGAGGACAGGAGGAAGCAATCTTTTACACTGCATTTCCCCCAGTGTATATTATCACTACATTACAGTAAATACAACCTTAATTTTTTGTTCTTTGACTGAGGAAAAGAAGTGTGTGAAAGAAGATGAATGCTGCAATTGAGAAATGTTATAGAATTATTTTTGTGAAGGTATATGGAATAGAATAAAAATTCCACATGTACCAGTATGATAGTTTTAATTTAATCTTTCCACGAAAAATCTTTATTGAGCATCTGCACATTGCACTCAGCCTAATCAGTTTTTCATTAGTATTTCAATGAAAAGGCTCCAAAGAATTCTCCCTATTCTCTAGATGTTTTTCTAACTCCATGTTTTTTATTTATTTAAATATTATACTTAAGAGTTTTTATCCAGTACAGAATTGACAACTTATTTCTCAAATCTAGGGGTGGGGGTGGGGATAGAATAAATCCAAAATAAATTTGACAGTATGGGTTTCAAAAGTTTAAGACCCATGCACGGATGTTTAACACTGAAAGAATAAAAAGCATGGAAGAATGTTTAGAAAGATCTTTGATAGGTGCTTCAAGTTCTACAACACAGACACTAGGTGAGACAGTCATGGCATTTTGTAATAATAGGACACCGTTAAAAATGAAAATGTTCTGGCATTATTTGTTGAAGGTACCCAAAGAAGGGCCTCAGATGATCACATGCCTGTAGAGAAATGTCTTGTTCAGATAACCACTCACCATTTTGACTTGTATCATGAAGCAGTCTAGGACCCAGTGCAGAGGACCACGGACATTCATAATATGAATATTTTTGTTTCTATTTGGACTTGTCGTTTTGGAATAATTTTCTAAAAATATTAGCATATCCGACATGTTGAAGTAAGACTCAGAGGTTGTCAGAGCATGGATAAATGTTGCAATACCAACTCTTTCTAGCTTGTAGATCAAATTAAGTTTTCTACACACTTTTGCTTCAGATGAAAATGCTGGATCCAAGCTGTGAACATACTCCAAGGAAGGTTGACTGTCTCACAATAAGACAACAAACAATGAATGAAACCTCCATCTTGTATGGATTGAATCTCAATTGATTAGCCCTTTCTTAATCCATGACTATATCTTGGAATGGGTTTAGAACATGGTTCAGCAACCTATAGCCTGTGGGCTGAATCTGGCCCACAGCACCAAATAATCTAGCCCCTGCCCTCGCTCCAACCGCCACTACTGCCACAGATGCATTTATGGCAGCCATGGATGTGTTTAGGTTGGGGGGGACCTGACTTTAAAAGGTTGCCAACCCCTGATTTAGAATGTCCACAACTGACCAAAAAGGAAAGGTAGAACTAGGAGTTATCTTCATTTTGGTGATCTAGGAGACTGATAACCATAAGTGACATGTTATGGGTTAACACACAAACATAATGTTCATGGGACTGGATTACTATGACTTCATATACAGTATTTCACATGCACACACATAAATCTCGTACAAACACACAGGAGGTGGAACTTCAATATAAAAGGGATCTGGAAGCAAGCCATCAAGAATACTAAGATCTTTAATTTCACATTTTTCTAACAACAATAATGTCACAGAAACAATTGACTTTTAAAATTTAAAATATTTATACCTCACCTTTCTCTTTAAATAAGGTCTTTCAGTTAAATTTTTAAAAATGGAAATACTGTAGTTCAGAGAGATAGTTTTGTGCAAGGAAAAAAAATAAGTTATAGTATGAAATTTGCTCTTTAACTCTTTATCTCCCCCTGTGGATACCCCTGTCTAGAGAGATTTTCAAACTTTGTAGAAAAAAAGGGGTTATCTTTCAATTTTAGCCTCAAACCTATCTTTTTAAAGCAAGCTAGTGGGGAAACTATCATGAGGAACAACATGAATCAGTGGTGGCAAACCTATGGCATGCGTGCCTGGCCTGCACCACTTCCCCACCACCACACTCTCTCTCTGTCAAGGGATAGGTGAGAGTGAAAGCTGAAATCCCGGCCAGTAGGCTGCAGCTGTGAGAGATAAGCTGGGGAGCACTGTAATGAACCCATTACTTATGAGAACCTTGGTCTAAATAGAAATGGGACTGCACCTGAATTGACACCCTCCAGCTAAGCAGTCCAGGTTTGCCATTTTATTTCTTCAATGCCCTTGGAGGGGGGGGGGTGTTACATGAAATGGTGCTACAGGCTGGATCTGGCATGTGGGCCTTAGTTTGGGAACCCCTGATCTAAGAGGTGAAGCTTCATTTTTGTGGAGTTGAAATGGTATATTATAAAATTTGTATAAACATGAATGCAAACTCTGTCTACTAGATATGTTAAGAAAAGTTTAGTAAAGGGAAAGCTCACCCGTTCTCAAAAACCAGTCATATCTGACTCTAGGGTTCAGTGCTCATCTCTATTTCATAGCCGAAGAACCATGTGGCAGGCATGTGATCATGTGGCAGGCATGACTAGACACCAGAGAGCATGGATCACTTTTTTCTTTTGTACAAAATGCTATTTTGTATCCGATCAATCATTTCATCACCCAAGGTCAAAAGCTACTTGTTTCTATGACTCTGTGTCTGACTCCGTGTCTGATCCAACCTTGAAAATATAAATTGTAGATGCAGCAACTTCCCTAGTTTTATCTATGGTTTTTGTCTGTTTCTTTCTTTTTAAAAAATGGCTCTTTTATACATACAATATATTTCTGTGCTTTTGTTAACAACACCCTTCATTGCTTCTGCTCAGAGAGGAAGATAAAGGTAAGGTATAAATGGTCCAGTCCAGTGAATATGAATCCCAGGGAAATTCTGATGGAACTGAAAGAACATTTAGCAATGCACTTTCCTGTAGTTGCCACCTGTACTCAGGGCTCACAGAATCAAACAACAAGATTGCAGAATGGAGCTTAAAATGTTATTGAAATAAAGACAGCACCTTAACATCAGCCTTGTCTCTTTTGGAAAAGAGTTAGTTATTAGCTATCACTCAATAGCAATTTTTTTATGTGCTACATTACTAATGCATGTTGCCTTGACTATTGAGCCACAGCAGCCCCTATATTGCCTATTTAAAAAATTATCCTTAAACTCTCCCAATGTTTTCAATGTAACAATTAAATGCTATTTTCTATGCAAGAGATATAGGTAAAGTCTTAGTCCATTGCACAATGTACCCTTAGGCAAATGCAAAAACATTTGATGAGTGTGCATCAGGAAGCATCAAGTACCTCCTTATGAAAGTGGAAGTCCTGTTGGTTTAATAGCTACTTTTCCTGATCTTTGCTTACTCAAGAGAGATGAGTTGAAAAGCACCAATAGTGTTACACTCCTCAAAGGAATTCTGCCTCCAATGTTTGTGTCATTCTAATACTGTTTCAAAGTGATATCATTGTCCACTGTTAGAAAAGAAACAGAGCAATAAGTATCACCATTTATTCTAGCATGTTGTTTCCAAATCCTGTTTTTCATTAGTAGAGGGGATGATCTCATCTGCCATCCTTCGCAGACCTCTGTGGTCCCTTCTGAGTTTAGCTGTAATCCTCAATATAACTTGAGCAGATGGGACTGATAGAACTAGTTTTTGGGATTAGAAGTGTTTTCCTGTGGTGCTAGGAAAATAGATTCCAGTAGAATCCTGAGATGATTTGTGGGAATATATGGCTGTCAAAGAACTACTGTGTGTGTACAATTATATGGGGAAGAGAGGGAGAGAATGTATTTTTCTAAAGTTTGCATCCCAGAATTTTGCTGCTGTTTGTGTCTCTGGGCTGTACTATATTTAACATGCGCTTTGAATACTGATGTTCTACAGAATGGATTCTCAACCTTTTTAAGCTGGGGGCCAGATCATGCCCCCTCAGACTGTTGGTGGGCCAGACTGGTGGGGAGAATGATCCTGACAGAGGGTGATGATCCTGGTGGCAGTGGCAGTGGGACCACTCCAAGCCCCAAACATCTCCCCCGCCTCCCCACAGCCAACACTCACACACACACCACCGCCTCCAACACTCCCCTCATGCCACCAGTCCAGCCCACAAACAGTCAATCTCATACTGCCACCACCACTTCCCAACCTGCCATGGGTGAAGGCCTACACTTGACCAGAGAGGCACCCAGGAAAGATGCGGATGGCTGCATGTGTCTGCTGCTTCTGCTATTAGGGCTGTTGGCTTACAACATCCATCCTGCTATAAAGTGGCATTAGGGACACACCAAGCTAGGTGGAGGGGGAAAGGATGGTGGCAGCAGTGAGGGCAGGAGCAAGATGGAATAGCACCGTGGCCATATATGGCCCATGGGCTGTAGATTGAGAACCTCTGTTCTACAGGGTGTCCAAAAAGTCACCACACATAGGGGAAATGGGGAATTGTAGCTAAAGGTATCTTTATGAACAAAATATTCATTGCAAAATTTTACAAAATATTTATAATATATTCTCTACATGTTGGCCACCTCCTTCTACAGGCACGCATGAAGTCTTCTTCCCCACTCATGGCACACACATTCCAACATACTGTATCTGTTGTTATGCAATGTTTTTTATGTATGGCAAATTTGGGACACCCGATATTGCTTAAAAATGGAGCCATGTCTCAGGGAAACCTTCTATACCTTAACTATTACACTGTGAAACACTTGCAAATGCTCTGCTTCATTCAAATTGCAGAAGGAAAAATTATACAACATGGGCAAGTACTCCTGAGGATATTTTCACAGAGCCAACTTTCACCAAACATCTCCATGTATATGATGAAACCACCGTCTGGTTTTGAAGCTGCAGAACTTCACCATTTCCTTAGCGTAGGGAAGTCATGATTCAAGACTCATAGTTACTCTCAGCTGGGCTCAAAGCTGTCATGTAATCTAGCCCCCACTCAACTTGGGTCTAATCCTTACTCTTCATGTAAATCCCAGAACTAGATTCAATTATTTACTTATGAAACCAAGGCATCCTTCTCATGTCAGTTACATGAGGTCAGGAGGGAGGGTGACTTGTTAAGCAAATTCAATATAATCAATATGATGATGGAAAGAAAACTAAGGATATGTGAAGAATCTTCTTGATTGTGGGTTTTGTTCTGGGTTTTTTTATAATAAATTTATCCAGACTCCCTCTTCCATAATCAAATTAAGACAGTCAAAAGCCCATACCTTTCTGGTTTCCATTGCATTTTTCTAAAGAAAAAACTCTTCAATGTGCAGACATAAGAAAAAATAAGCATTTCTAAAGTACACACAGTTGAAAATATGAATAAAATGCATACATCTAAAAATGGGCACAGAAGTATACACAGGTTTCAAAGAGTGAAGAGACTCATAGAAAAGGAAAAAGAAGAAATGATAATTTAAAAAAAAAAAACCAATACCAAGGGAGGAAATAGGTTTTAATTTTCCCTGTGATTATTTATTAAAATTGCCCAGTGCAATCTGGAAAATGATACTTCCATATCCAGGGCAAAATAAAGATAAAATACACTGGGAAAGAACAAAGATGACTCAAACATTTTTCAAAATATATTACAGACCATCCATTTCTTGCCAAGCAGAACAGTACAAGAGAAGCCTGATGGGCTCAGGTTCTTTTTGGATTTTCTATACAATAAGCTCTAAGTGGGAGAAGAAACATTTTATCAGACAACTCTGTAAGCAAAATATAACTGAAACAGAACAAGAAATGGGAGCAAGAACATAAGCAAACAATGCATACTAAGCATGTGTTTCTTCTTCCCTTTCTCTTTATTTAATTATTTATCTCCACTGCCCTTTTCACCAAAGTGACTCAGGGCAGTTTACAAGTAATAAAAAAAAAACACATGACAATAAAACCCAAACACTACCTAAAAACCTAAAAACTGTTAAAATTAAAATTAAAATCTAAAAAAGATTAAAAGCACACCAAATGCTACATCTTACTAATTTAAAAAGTAGAGGGAGAGAGGGGCTCTAGCTACCTGGGAGGTCAGGTGTGTGGCAGAGACACTTCTGGCACTCCTGATGTATAGATTGCTCCAAAGTCTGGGGTTAAGTCCCCCTTCTTTTATACCTCCAGCTAATGTGCTGTCTCAACTTTTTGGCTCTATGCCCTTTGCTTGGAGGATGTTCAAACCCAGCAATGGGCAACTGGGTTAATTGGTGTAACATCTTTGCAGGTGTGATGGCATCTGGCCTTGGCTAATTGATGCAATGTCATTGCAGGCGGGACTCGTTAATGGTCACCATAACCTGCCTTACCCTTCCTCATTTAGTCAGGCACTTTCCCAGGCACTGGTCCACTTAATAGTCAAGGACACAGATAAGTTCAGAGTCACCTTATCCTCCCTGTCTTCTGCCAAAAACTATCTACTTTCATAACTCTGTGTTAAGCTTAATTGGGGGTGGAGGCATTCCTTCCTTCCCAGTCAGCAAGCCCCTTTAAATTGGTAAGCAAGCAAATTCTACTTCTTTAATACATGTTCAGATGATTTTAACCATTTCAGAGCTTCTGCAAAGCCCATCATCCCCAGGGAAAACTACAGTGTATAGCTGAAGTACTAAGAAATTACCTAGCATATGACATTCCATGCCTAAAATAAACCCTTCAATGCTGGACTGATATAGAAAGATAAAGAACTAAAACAGAATATGAAATTATTTTCTCATAAAAGAGGAAAGCCTTGTACCTGTCACTAAACTTCATAGGGATGGGTTTTTTTCAATTATAGTAATTATAATGTAGCTTAAAAAATATGTGTGCATGCACATGAATTTTAATCTGTCATTCAGTGAACATTCTTTCACTCTAAGTGTACAGTCATTCTTCAGCAGTTTTCAACCTTCACATTTCTGTGGCAAGGGGAAGATATCATGAAGTAACTGTTCCCATCAGACTCTTTCATATTAGAAAATATGAGAAGCTAGGAACCTTGCCACAAAGTAATAGGAACACCCACACCATCCATGTCCACTTTGCAATAATATAATAATAATAATAATTTTGTGTCAGAAATTATTCCGGGTTGAAAGGATTTTTGCAGAAGAAACTCCACTCAGGGAACACCCAAATGAGGCTCCTTTCATGTCCCCAAAAACTGGGACAGAGATGTGCCCTCACTCCGTTATGCACTACCCGGGTCTTGAACTGCTGACATGCCAGCCTTCCAACTAACAAGACAAACTTCTTAACCACTTAGCCACCGCAGCCCCACTGTGCAATGATACAGTAAATTCAGGAACATGCACAGTATCAATGAGAAATAGTTAGAGGTATGCCCAGAAAGGAAACTGTTTTGCCTTGGTTTGTATGACAGTTGTAGCTTCCATTTCATAAGTAAATTTAAGGCAAATACTTGCTCATAGAAACAACTAATGTTCAAGATTTCTGCAGACTTTCCAAATGGCATAACACTGCCTAGAAGATGTTTGGGATTTATATATACAGTACTTTCAGCTTTAACATACTTTTTTTATTTGTATCAGATGCACCACCAGCATACAATAACATACAAGGCTAAAATTAACACATCTAAAAACAAAATAGAATTAAAAAGAGCTAAATGATATCTGCCCATTATTGGGCCACATCAATGGCATTTCCTCTTGCCAACATAAGGTCCTCCTCAATGCACGTTGAGCAGCATTGTGTGTATTGTATCATATGGGAGATAGTTTGTACTCCACATTCACACAGACTGTCATCTACAGGGAAACCCCACTTTCTCAGATTAGCCCTTGATCTTCCTACCCCTGCACACAGTCTATTTAAAGTTTTCCACACAGGCCATGGTTGTTCTTGACCAGGCAGTAGAGAGTCATCTGGTTCTGTCCAGATATCTGGTAGCTCCTTGCTCACTTTCCATAGTTCTGAGGTGGTCTGTGAGGACTGGTTGTTCTGAGAGGCAGAAGTTGTGAGGAAGCAATGTCTTGATTTCAGTCTCTGCTTTGATGGTTAACATACTGACTTACATCAAGAGGTTTCCAGTTCTTATATTGACTGAATGTTCTCTTCAGCAATTTACTACAGTGAGGAAGACTAACAAACAGTGTGCACTGACATAAATCTACATGGGAGTACAACACAGTGTCTAATGAGCTTTATCTTATTTGTAGTTGACGCTGAACTACAAATGAATAGATCAGAAAGTATTTCATTACCTGCACACAAATTACCATCCTATTGTGCATGTGTATATTCATTTAATATTGCCTCCATATCTTCTGTTTGTTTATGTTTAGATTTTTTTTTTGATTTGCAGAGGAGGCAACCTGTTAAACTATCTTACCATTGCTGGTGGAATTGATGCACAATTAATCACTATAAACTTCTTGCAGGGTTTTGATTAATACTCTCCATAAGTGGTCAATGAATGTGATAACAGGCCAGAATCTTGTTTGTGTTCACATAAGATTTCTGTGCAATTACTTACACCTAACTGTGGCTAAAAATATGGTGTGCTGGGTGTACATCTCAGTCGCACCGTCATGTCTGTGACCAGGCATGAAGCTAAGACATGCTTGACCACAACCTCAATCTGCCAAAAATAATCACAATTATTTCTGCAAACTTTATGCTAATGCTAATCAGTTTCTGGCCTTTGTGACTGATGAATAATGGCACCTTTAACTATGGTTTGTGCTATACCTTGATTTAAATATCAAAACCATGATTATATAAGAATTCTAATGTGATAAGAAGATAGAGATGCAATGTGATTCTTCACATCTTCGTAGTATTGGGCTGATGTGTTCATAACAAATGTTTTCATTACTTTGGGGAACTGATAGAAATGTCCCCTGAGGTTTGAATTCTAAAAATCATGGAATCTTTAATGGAGTCTATGACATCTGAGGCTGGTTTCACTATCATAGTGTTCTGACAACTAGGATGTTGTTGTTTCCCGCCGATATACAACCAAATTCTGGCTTCCTATAACTTCAGCCCATTAATATATGTCCTGCACTCTGGATTGACTGAGAACAGATCCTGATACTCCTCTTTATGATGATCATTCAAAAATATGGACAGTGCCATTATAGAGATGGGAATACCAGAACACCTTATATGCCTCATGAGAAACCTGTACATGAATCAAGAAGCAACAGTTAGGACAGAATACGGAAGGACAGAGTGGTTTGGAATAAGAAAAGGAGTAAGACAAGGCTGCATTTTGTCACCCTGCTTATTCAACTTATACACAGAGCACATAATGTGCAATGCAGGGATGGAGGAATCACAATTTGGGATCAAAATTGCTGGGAGAAACATCAACAATTTGAGATAATGGCAGAAAGTGAGGAGGACTTTAAAAAGCTCCTGATTAGGTTGAAAGAAGAAAGTGCAAAAGCTGGCTTGAGACGCAATATAAAGAAAACCAAGATAATGGCAACAGGCCCTATCAGTCCCTGGAAAATAGATGGGGAAGAAGTAGAAGCAGTGACAGATTTTACTTTCTTAGGATCTAAGCTCACGGCAGATGGTGATTGCAGCCATGAAATAAAAAGGCGACTGATTCTTGGGAGGCAAGCGATGAGAAACCTGCGGAACATAGTGAAAAGTAGAGACATCACATTGCTAACAAAAATTAATATAGTCAAAGCAATGGTATTTCCGGTGGCAATGTATGGTTGTGAGAGTTGGACCATTAAGAATGCTGAGCACAGAAGAATAGATGCCTTTGAGATGTGGTGTTGGAGGAGAGTTTTGAGAGTCCCCTGAACAGCAAGGAGAACAAATAGGTCAATCTTAGAAGAAATCACCCCTGACTGCTCCTTAGAAGGTCAAATAATAAAGATGAAGCTAAAGTACTTTGGACATCAAATGAGAAGAGAGGATTCGCTTGAGAAAGCCTTGATGCTGGGAAGGGTTGAGGGCAAAAGAAGAAGGGGATGACCAAAAAATGAGATGGCTAGACGGTATTGTAGAGACAATGGGCACAAAGTTGAGCGAGTTGAGGAGGATGGTGGAGGACAGAAGTGCCTGGCGGACAGTGGTCCATGGGGTCGCAAAGGGTCAGAATCGACTGTGCGACTAAACAACAAAAAATTATAGCTCCTCCCCAATACTCTTTTTTCAAGATCAAACATGCCCAGTTATTTCTTTATTTTCTCATATTGTTTGATTTCCAACTCCCTGATCATTCTTGTTGCCCTCCTCTAAAGCTTTTTCCAGTTTCTCTGCCTCTTATAACCCTATCAATAATATTTATTTCACATTCTCATATTCACAGCCCACTAAACTCAGTTAAATTTGTACCTATCCCTAATAAAATTTATTCTACTATTTTCTGTCCACTGCTCAAGCCTATCAAGATATCTTTGAATTTTGCTGCCATCTTCTAGTTATTAGCTATTTCATCCAATTTTGTGTCATCTGCAAAGCTGCTAAGCATTCCCTATACCTGCTCCTCTAAGCCATTAGTAAAAATGTTGAACATCATCAGACTCAAGAATGAGCCTAATGGGCACCCTGCTTCTCACCCCCTTCCAGTCTGAGAAAGAATCATTTGATAACCACTTTCTGAGTATGTCTAGTTTCCACAGGGGAAGAAATCTAAGAACTGATAGGCACCTAGAATCAGTAAGAGATAATTAGAGATTTTATACTCTTTAAGATCAGGAAGATTGTGGAGGATACATTTATAAAGACTGGAAGAAAAGGAACAGAAAATTGGTTGAATTCGCATATGAGATTGCTAAATAAATTGCTGGTATCTGACTTTGAAGCTAGTAGCTCATTTAACATTCACAACAGCTCCACTCATTATTACAGTTTTCAGTGCAAACATTGCCATACTCTACTGAAACAGTACAAAACTGCATAGGTGTGCTTTTAAGGTATCATTAAATCACTCCCTACCACCCCCACCGCCTGTGATCTGATTCAGGGCAGAACAAGTATCACCTGATAGCATAAACTGTTGACATGGCAATGAAACTGCTAAAAGTTATTCCACTGAATTTTCCACCATTCTTTTGTAGATGTTACTATTATTTCTACGGTGTTTAAAGGGTATATTTAGTATTAACCAATTATAGGAATCTTCTCAGCTTTTAAGAACTTCTGGAGAGGCATTCTCTAAGTTCCTTTACTTTTCCATAATGTTTGGCAAAGAAATGAGAGAGGGTCTTCTCAGTGGTTGCTCTCAGGTTTTGAAACATGCTACTCAGAGTAGCCAAGTTGGACACCTCCTTCTTGTCCTTTCATCATCAGGCTTAGATTTTTCACCTCAGGAAGGAGGAGGAAAACGTCTCAGGGATGCTTTGCTTATTAAAGGCAATTAGCAGCAGAAAGGATACTTTTATTTCAGATGATTAATGAAAAGCATAATTAGTTCAAACATACAATAAAAGTCCTTTCCAAAGATTCAGGCTCCTAATTTATTTTCAAAACCTATCATTGATATAGTTCTAATGTACAACACCCAAGGAAGCTTTTTAGATTGCATTATTCAAGTTAGAAAATTCAAAATACAATTTACTTGCCAGCATGCATTTGTTAGGATATAATCATTTATTTCTGAATTGTGGTGGCAATTGTGTTTTGTGTACTGCATTTCAGTATGTTGTATGGAAGATCATCACCCCCAGGTTGAATTATGAATTTTCAGACCTTTATTTATAAAATATTCAGTTGTAGTGCTGTATAATAGTAAATATCTTGGATACCTTGGAGTCATTATTCAGCAAGCAGTTTGCACATTGATAGACATCTCCATGATGACATTCCACACATGCAAATGCACTTGAGAAATCAAGTCGATTTGTATGTGGTTTTTTTTAGCCATTAGGATATCACAGGATATGGTCCTGGCTAGGCGGGTCATGACATTTGCCTTCGGTTTTCACCTTGCCCAAGGGATCTGATGGAGGATGCTTTGGTGAGTTTTAGTTCTGGCCTAACATCATTGACAAGAGATGGGCAACACTGCCTATTTGGACCGCCCAAGCCCCCAAGCCCCAACGAGGCTCTTACCTAGCAGGGGATAATAGTAAATGAACAGAAATATATCTGTTTCAGTGTTGAAGTGTCATAATGATATAATTGTAACAGGTGTAAAAAATTAAAACATGCTTTGGTCAAAATGGAAGCTTGTGTTTGTACACCCTTAATCAAATAAAAATACAGCAATCTTGGTATTGACAATAATAATTTCATATCAGATATTATTCCAGGTTGAAAGGATTTTTGCAGGAAAAACTCCACTCAGGGAACGCCCATATGAGTATCCTTTCATGTCCCCAAAAGCTGAGACAGACACAGGTGCTCAATCCATCATGCAATGCCCAGGTCTCAAACTGCCGACTTGCCAGTCTTCCAGCTAACAAGGGAAGCTTCTTAACTGGTATTGATGCAAAATTAATGACCCTCAGCAGGTGGTTTAAAATGACATGTATTGCAACAAACTAACTCATTTCCACTGACCTCTAGTTCATTACACTTCATTTACATATTCCTTCATAGCTTTGTTGTTGTTGTTGTTACAGTGCTCAAGGCATATAAAATTGAAGTCAAATTCTTTCTTCTAATAAAAGACAGTTTATTTTTAATAGGCATTCATGTTCCTGTCATTTTACCCAGGAAGACAATTAAAACAACCACTATTCAATAGTTTATGAATATTTCCTTTAAAAGTCTTTTGGGAGTTCATTATGGACCCTTTTACAAACTCTAGTAACAAGCTTGATGTTGCTTATACTAGTAAAGAACTGGAAAAATAGCTAGCTGGTTATTATAAACCCTATTCTATCACTCTAGGATCTGTTAAGCCTGGAAAGGGCTCTTAACAGGACCAAATTCTTTGGTGTGTCATTGACCTCTACTTTGTGTAACAGCAATGAGATACTTGGGCATGGATCCCAAGACAATTTTGCAGAAAGAAGCAGTAGAAACATACATACACAATATAAAGAAGAGATAAAGTGGGAATTATTTCTTACATGTTCTTGGAAGAAGGGAGCAAATGGTGCTACCCATCCAAGTCAAGACACCTAGCACTAAAAGATAGCACCTGTTATTTCAATGCATGCAGAAGAAAAATGCCTAAAACAGCTCTCTTCACCCCTGGCACAAAAGAAAGCAACAACAGTAAAGTCCAAAATCCTACTTTACATCAGGAGAAGAAACTAGCTGAAACCTTGGATGCATTGGAGAGGTTATTCATCAAGAAGTCGGTGCATTCTTAGACATCTCCATGATGACATTCCACAAATGCAAATGGGCCTGAGAAATAAAGTCCACTTGCATGCAGCTTTTTAGCCATTTGGCTATCACATTACCCACTGGCTAGGCGGACCACGATGTGTGCCCTCCACTTTCACCTTGCCCAAGGGATCTGATGGAGAATGCTTTGATGAGTGTTAGTCCCAGTCTAACATCATTTATTTATTTACTTATTTGTTCAGATTTATATTGCCACCCACTCAGGGTGGCTTACAGTCATTGACAAGAAATGGGCAACAGTGCCTAGTTGGACCGCTCAAGCCCCCACGCCACAACAAGGCTGCAACATAGTATGGAATTAAGTATATGTGACTTCAATGAGCAGAGTAATATGGTTGGATTCTGATGAAAATAAATAGCACACAAAACCTGTACCTGTGGCATCACTGTGCCTAAAGGCAAGTCCAGAAACAGGATAGAAAATGCTTTCACATGGCAATAGTTTTTCAAAGGCCAAGCTACAGTTACAGCAGGGAAAATGTTTATCAGGAATGCAAGCAATATAAGAACCCAACTTTTGTGACCCACCCAGTGATGGGATGTAACAGGTTCTCACCAGTTCTCCAGAACCGGTAGTAACTTTTCCCAGTGTCCCGGAGAACTGGTAGCAGCTTTTGGGGGGAACCACCTTTGGGGTTTATCTTTTCACTGGTTCCCCCACTGTGCATGTGTGCCAAGCACTTGGTGTGCATGCACACCTACAGTGCTTGGAGCGTATGCACGGCCTCCTTGCTGTCCTCCCAAGCGGGGAGGAGGAAGAGAAGCTGCTAGCCTGAAGCTCCCTATAGCCTGCTCCCCAGGGTTAGTGACTCACCTTTGGATTGGTGTGTCTTTGTGTATTTTAATGTGTATTTAATACCTTTACCTATATTGACGTACCACCACAGTTCCTAAAAGGGCCTGGCGGCTGGTTTGGGTGGGTGGGTGTATTTTAATGTAATTTTTATTTATTTATTAGTAGTAGTAGTATTAGTATTAGTATTTCAAATTTATATCCCGCCCTACTCAGGAAAACCCGACTCTAGGCGGCTTACAAATCATAAAAATAAAACACAATGGATACAATATAAACAGCAAATCAATGATACACAATAACCAAAATACACCATGAACAAAAAGTAACAGCATAACATCATACAATATACAAAATACAATTGGAAACAGCATATAACAACATGAATAAATATAAAATTAATGGTCAATGTAGTTAATAAATCTTACATAAAAAAACAGTAGAATAAAAAAAAATTATAGTCAAATTGGCTGGAAAATTATACAATATAGTCAATTACAATACCAAATTCAAACATTCTCTCCACCCCAGCTACAAATCAGACCAGGGGCAGCTGTGACAAAAATTCCACTGCCCAGCCCCAGCAGGGGCAAGTCCTGTGCGCCAGTGGAGATGGACCCAGCGCCGGTTGTCATAGCGTCACCCCAGCTCCATCCCCAGGTGTTCTTTGGCAGCGGGGGGGAGCAAGGTCCTACCGCCATGGCAGCTTTTAAAGCTCCAGCAGGGGCGAGTCTCTTGTGCCGGTTGCCGTGGTGTCCTCCCAGCGCCATCCCCAGGTGTTTCTTTGGCAGCGGGGGGGAGCAAGGTCCTACCACCATGGCAGCTTTTAAAGCCCCAGCAGGGATGAGTCCGGTGTGCCGGTTGCCGTGGCATCCTCCCAGTGCCATCCCCAGGTGTTTCTTTGGCAGCGGGGGGAGCAAGGTCCTACCGCCATGGCAGCTTTTAAAGCCAATACAGGGGTGAGTCCCGTGCGCCAGTTGCCATGGCGTCCTCCCAGCGCCATCCCCAGGTGTTTCTTTGGCAGCGGGGTGGGTGGGTGGGTGGGCTTAGGTGTGTGTGTGTGTGCTTATTTTTATTTTGTTTTATTATTTTATTATTTATTTTTTCCTTTGGCCCCACCCATGACATCATAACATTATGACATTAGCTCCACCCACACTGTGATGACATCACGGTGGGGTAGTAAAATTTTTGACATCCCACCACTGGACCCACCACAGTATAAATCTAGTTTTCTCCTTCAGAATATAATAGAGAAAAGCTAAAAGACTCCATCTCTATGAAACATAGCCTGTAAAGTTACACTCAGTGTGTGTCTCTTATTGTCACACTGTTGTCTATCTGATATTTTCATTCAGAATAAAACTCTAGCTTCTCTGAAGAAATGCAGTTGAGACAGTGAAACAGTAGCCAAATATGGCTACTCTAGTTGTCCTTCAGAAACAAAGTAGATTCTCTCTTGACCAAGCCATCGTATTGCTAAGACATGATTTACCAGGACAGGAAGGGAAGGAGGAGCAGTATAGGCCTTTTTTTCTCCCTGTTTCTGTTCTTAGAAAACATTTCTTTTCAGACCACTGCACTTTCCTCCTTTTTCTACAATTCATAATGCTGGAGCTTTGACATAATGGAAGTAAGAGCTATCGATGTTTCTGGTGAAGAGGGGAACTGACATTGGATATCCTCCTCTAAAGTTATATCTGCCTCTGTTGTCAGAAAGTGAGTTCCATTCAGTCCTCTGGTTTCAGGAGTGTCCTCCGAGGGACCTTACACTTGCATGTACAGTAAAACCTCATATAACACTAAAACCTGGTTCCACAAGTCTTGGTGTTATATGATTTTTAGTGTTATCTGATCCTCTATGGGATCCATAGAGATACATTGTAACCACACAGGCTTTTGCGGTTGTTATCTGAAGCATCCCATAGGATCTTAATGTTATTTGATGCAATTCTTCCCCCCAGATTCCTTAATGTTATGCGATTTTAGTGTTATTCGATACTAATGTTATATGAGGTATTACTGTAGTTTATTTCACAACCACTTAGAATTCAAAGTGGTAAGTGGTGGTATGGTACCTTTTCCCATCAATTTCACTTATATGTTCATCAGACTACCAAAGCTGTAAGATAACCAATGCCCAATTAGTAGTATTGGGAGGGGAAAGATATATTTCTTGTATTACAGAAATGATCTTCTAATATTGTCTATGTCGTTCAAAGCAAGGGATTGTAGACTCTTTAGTTTTACAGTTAAAGAGACTTGAATCTACTTTCTGCGACTCAGCAAACTGTAACTCAGCTCAGCACATTTTTTGCATATGCATTGAAACTTTGGGATTGGACTTCCCACCAATGCCACCCAAAATAAAATTTCCATATAAGAATACTAACATTCAGGATGGGCTAATCTGCTCCTTTTGCTTTCTGGCACAGGTTTCCCCCCACAAAAAAACCTTTCTGCTCCAAATATTAAGAAATCAAATATTTATACTCTTAGAAAGGAAATATAATAAATTTCTCTTATCCCTTCTGTTAATGAGGGTTTCAACCTCACAGTGACTAGTGAGTTGCTTCTTCAAGGAAGCTAATCACAAAAGAAGAGGAACCCATCTGCCCCTGAGAATATATGGTGGTCAATAACATGCACATTTAAAAAAAACAACATTAATCTCATATATATATAGGAGCTGGATTCCAATGTTATGTGAAATCCAGAGTTGAAATCATTAGCCTTACATAGAGGTGTTACATAGAATTTGAAATTCACCCTTTAGTTTAAAACATATTCATTTATTTTTAAATAAAGTTATTTGAACCCTTTGGTTTCTCTTGAGATGACCCCTGAAGTGATCATCACACGGTCATGTTCCCCAGAACACAGACTTGATGGCAGACAATGCCTGCATCAATTAACACCCATGTCCTGGTCATACTTTAATCTAACATCAATAGAAATTTCCTTTTAATCAATAAAGATTTCCTTTATACCCCCACCCTCTTCATGGACCATGGTAAACCTAAACTTCACACAATACAATCAAAGAGCCTGGAAATTAGTGTAATTTGACCAGGTGGTGGCCTCCAGTTCCTCACCTTTGAGATAATGCTAAAATGTTAATCTCATCTTGCCTGCTAGACAATGCAAATGTTTGATTTAAGGCTTAAGACTTTTGGTCCACCTAAATTTGATTCCTTTACGATAGGAATATATAGGGAACCTCTATGGAATAATTTCTGTTTGTATTTGACAATAATATTAATGCTGGATTTTGTGTCTCCTCATTCCAAAGAACAGTCAGAGGGAAAAATTATAACTAACAGGTTAATTTTGATATTAAATCAATACAGAATACAATACTGTCTCCCTGCACTGCTAAGGAGAACATCTGATAATTTGCCTAAGGAAAGGAGCTGAATACTTCCTCTCCAGATGTTTGCTGATGACCTGCTATTGTTGGATTAAGACAATTCTATGAGAACTCATCAAGAAAGGAATGCAGAGACCTGTGAATTCCAAAAGTTGTTGTTTCTTTTGTGATTGTAAAACTATAACATTTACTCTTTAATCTGTGTACTTATTTTAATTGAATAGTCATGATCTTCCTTTCTTTGTTTCACTGCAACTGTAAGAGTTAGTTTGGGGTCCCTGAAACATATAAAACAACTCTGCAGTCAGTAGACTTTGCCTATTCTCCTAGCTTTAACATCTGCCTAGAGGTCAAAACTACAGGCTCTTTCTCTGTTTAAATCTGTACTAATTATTGTTGCTTTTTTATTTTAATTTGATTTTCAAGTAAACTTCTTTATTATGTATCAAACAATTGGTCTATAGCTCATTTTTAAAGCTTCCGCCTGTGAAAAGGTTCTTAAATATTAAAAATGAAATGATTTCAGACTTTTTAAGGCCTTGGAGTCTGAAATTCAGGTAACAGAGGCAGTCTTCTATACAAATAAGATAATTTGTTCCGTACTCCTCGCATTTCAAGCTTTCATTTCTGAAGTTGTTTTTCCTCCTGAGCCTTTCACAGCTGTTTCATTTGAAGACATTACGTGGTACGATGCCATAGCTGTACAAAGAAAAGCTTCAAGTGCCAATTGCTGCAGATCGAGTTGCTATTGGAAATAAAGTGGCAGAGACAAAAAAAAGTCAGCAACTCTAGCAATCTAGCTGCCTTTTTATTGTTCATAGTGCGGGAGGGTGTCTTCCCTTTAGTGCGAGGGTTCACAACTTATGGCCCGTGTAGTGGAAACAGAAGCAGGCACATTTACAACCACTGTAAATGTGCCCACGCCTGCACAAACATCCCCCCCCCATGGTTTACAGCAGCATTTATGGCAGGGGGAACCCACGTGTCTGGCCCATTCAGTTGTCTGAGTGAGCGTAGTCTGGCCCATGGCATGAAAGGGGTAAAAACCCCTGGTTTAGCCTGCCACATGACCATGGAAACATCTACAGAAGCAGACAGTGCTGACTCTTCAGCTATAAAACAGAGATGAGCACTGAACCCTAGAGTCAGATACGACTGGCTTTCGAGCAAGGGTGACCATTACTTTACTAGCCTGGGTGAAGTGAAAATGTTTACAGCCCGTCAATGTTTTGCCACATAGTAACTCTGTTGAGCCCCTTTTGGGAAAGCAAGAATTCTCACTGTGTTTAATTTCCGATCAGTTTGATCTAGTACAGGAGTTCTCAGCCTTTTTAAACTAGGGGCCAGGTCACACTCCCTCAGACAGCTTCAGGGGACAGATAGCCATTTTGCCCTTTCTCCACTACATGGCATTTCCTTGTGTGGTGGAGGCAGAGGGGGGGGCACATGAAATTGTGTTGTAGGCCACATTCGGCCCATGGGCCACAGGTTGAGGATCCCTGATCTAGTATATAGTAATACACTGAGAAGTATTTAGATGTTGAAATGTGGGGATTATAACAGGGGTGCACAAATCCCTTTTATACTCATTAACTTCACTGTGAGACTAATCTCAGCCTCAATGAGGTTTCAATTGAACTGCCACTTGGTCTGTACTGCTGGATATTAAGAGTATAAGATTACAGTATCAGATAAATTGACTACACATGTTTAAAATAAGCAATTGAATGACAGCCTCTATGCCAAAGTTCCCATCCCAGCTGGGCTCCAATACAACCACATGAAGGAACAATCTGTACATTTGCAACTACCTGGACGTGTCACCTTCATGACACATGAAACCTTGAAGCAGGAATGTGATTCACATGTAGCAACATTCATAGTTTGCTAATTGTTTCACCCCAAAGTGACAGCAGTATTAATTATACTAAAAAGCAGAGTTTCGAAACATTACTCTGTGCTCATGGCATTGTCCCAATTTGGACTCTCAGCATGAGCCATCTAAACTCTTATGAAGAAGGGTAAAGAACAACAAACAATCAGCATTAATTAAATGATCAATGCAATCACAATGGTCATGAAATTCAAGCGGACCAATTGCCAGTCTGGATATGCTGCAGCTGCATCAGTGAATGGAAATTTTCTAGCTGTTCTTAAAACATAGGTAAAATTAGGCAATCTCAGTTGTGGTGGAGTTGCACAGCACTGTGTACTAAGAATAAAAGTGAAATGTTCTTACTTTTTCTGATAATATATGGCCCTTCATCTAAAAACCTAATTAGCAAAGCAATCACACTTCTATGCCACTCGATAGCGCTTAGTGCACTCTCTTGGCAGTTCACAAGTTAATTAGCATTTTGTCCCCAACATGCTGGGTACTCATTTTACTGACCTTGGAAGGATGGAAGGCTGAGTCAACCTCACTAACCAGTCAGGATCGAACTCACAACCTTTTGGTTGCAGTTTAGTTCAGAAATGCAACCTATTTAGCTCATGGACTAATTTCATAGGGTGCCTGGGCAGAAAATAAACAGTTCAAGAATAGTGGCTGAAGTCTGCATTATGCCGCAGAGACAACATGATGGAGTTTTGTGGGGTGAGCTGGGATTCACTGGTTTATTCTGTAAACCTCCCGGAGTAGTGGCCATCACTAGTGAGGGAGTATACGAAATGAATGAACGAATATTCTTCCTGCTGGCCTTGGTGCTATCTGAAAATAACTAGACTTGAGCTGATTTTCCAACCTCTGGATCTAGCATTTATGATGCTGGGGTAGGGATGGGAATGTGGTTCGGAGGGAGATGACCCTCTATCTGTGGTTCTCTTAACAGATGCTCCTTATTGAATCAAGTCTCCTATGCGTCTATGCAAACAGTAATGTGAATTGTTTGTAGCAAAGTGTCTGGTGTTTCAGTGCTTTCTATTTAGCAAATAGATAAAATAGCCAGATACTCCAGCAAAATGACATAAGCACTACTGGCCCCCTGGAACTGCAGTGGTGGAAATAAATAGGGATCATACCTGAATGCCAGCATGAAGGGAGTGATGTTGAATTATATGAGTCAATTTACTGCCTTTGCTACTGCTGTACAGTATTATTCCACATTTTGAAAAAGGATTGGGGACTAATGAAAACAGAGAAGTTGCACCTTCCACTATATTTGCTTTCCTGCATTTACAGCCCTTTAAGAGAGAGAATATATTTCTTGAAAACTAATGAAATGTGATGCCTTGTGTTCATTTCTTATTTCCTGTATAGAAACCACCGCTTCCAAATCTTCGTGAACAGCCAGACAACTCAGCTTTTCTCATTGCTTGCAATAACTTTTAGTCTGCTCTTGCTTCTGGCTGTACTTTCCTTCTAAGCACCTTTGAAAACCCATTTGATATCTTCCCTGGGCCCTGCAGCCATCCATTTTAGCTAGTTTCTTTCTAAAGAAAACTCTGGCTTTTTCCAGCTGGTTCCAAGCCTACTCCCACTGCTGCTTAACAATTTCTTTCTCACCAACTCTGATCAGGTGTAAAACTGTCACAGCTTAAATGGGAATTTAGCAGTTGGTCCCCAAATGGCAGTCATTCTGTTGTAAAATTTTCACACACAGTGGGTGGCATCAGTGGCACAACTCAGGCGACGTTGTGGAAGAGAGCCCCCCTGGAGCCCATATGCTGCCCAAAATAATTGATGGAGGAACACAGGGGATAGCAGATTATGGAGAGGGAGGGGGGTGATATGGAAACAGGCACAGCACCACTATTTGTCAAGGGCAAATCTGTTTTCAAAAAAAGCTTTTAGGCAGGTGGGTATACATGTGCTCCCATATGTGCCAGGCTGCACCCCTGTTCTACTTCCCTGTGCAACACAGACCAGGCTAAGTATGAAAAAGTACTGCCCTATAAACAGAAGGATGAAGGAAAGGGAAAACAGACAAATTTAACCAAACAAAGCAGCTAATGCAGATTTGTTCCTACTTCAGCTGGAAAGAACTTCCAACACAGAGACAAATCATATGCAGAAGAAAATGGAGCTGAAATATTTGCTCACTCAGGCACTAGCGCTTGTGTGTAAAATTATATGTATTGAACAATGCTTATGAAATGGTTGAACATGGGTTGCCACTTCTTTTTCAGAAAAGTTTCTCATCTTTTGCACCTATAAGGCAGATAGGGATAATCCATCCTTTCTACACATGCTAAATTTGATTGGAGTATGTAGGTAAACAATTCAATTCAAACAGGGGCTTAGCCTTGGTACTCAGCCTTGATCCCCATCAGGATCAAACTCACAACATTTTTGGGGATAGCAGTTTAACCCAGTGACACACCCACCAGCTGAGAAAAATGACTTCCAGGGAAAATGTGTGTTTGGATACGAGTAGCAGACAACAACGACGATAGCAGTTTAACCACTGAACCACCAGGGCTCTTTGAATTATTTGTTGTGTTGTCTTTCATTTAAAAATAAAAATAAAAAACCTTAGCATTAATAAGGGAATGACAAAAATATTTTCCCAGCATTTTATCAAAAAAGACTTTTGGGGGGAAAATCAGTTCATTTATTTTATTTAACTATTTCTAACAACATCCTATGACTGTATATCTCAAGATGGGATACAACCCATGAAATAATTTTTAAGGGATCTAAGACATTTCAAACACTGTGACTGATTAAATGGCTGATTAAAACAGAGATTCTTGCATTCTTTTTGCAGCAACTTTATAAAACAACTAGGAATTGCTCATTGCAACAGTAAAGTAATTTCATTCCTTCTTGTTGCATGATTTGAAAATGTAACTTTGCTGTGCCTTCATAACCAATTAAACATAACTTTTTGTTAGAGTTTTATTACTTGTCATTCATTACTTCCAAGTTCTGCCCTAGTCAAAAGAAATCTGATCTCATTTAACATTACAGAATGAAGGATGAATTGTGTGGATATTATTCTTTTATTCTGTAGTTTTTTGTAACATTGTAGTACTGTATTGTTATTATTTTTTTGGATTTTGTTATGCTCCATAAGAATCTATTTCACGAAGCAAGCTGAATTGGCCACCTTTACAAACAGATATGACTCAAAAGAGAAACTTCATTTAATGCAACTTTTGAAATGCCCATGCAGAAATGTAAAATTTATTCTCACAAATCATCAGTGGTTTTAATGCTTCAAGACTTATTATTGCCTAAACAAATGTAAGAGCTCACAATCTGGTATTTGATTTTACAAGATGCCACTGTTTTTAACAAAAAAAATTTGTACAATCATCATAAAATCTATATACAGTAAAACCTCAGATAACGCTAAAACTTGGTTCCACAAGTCTTGGTTTTATCCGATTTTTAGTGTTATCCGATGTATGTTAAAATCCTATGGGATGGATCGGATAATGTTAAAGCTCCATAGAGATACATTGTACCCGCACACGCTTTAGCGGTTGTTATCCAATCCATCCCATAGGATCTTAACGTTATTCGATCCAATTCTCCACCCCAGATTACTTAACGTTATGCGATTTTAGCGTTATCCGAGGTAAATGTTATCCAAGGTATTACTGTAATATAATATTCTGTGTGTGTGTGTGTGTGTGTGTGTGTGTGTGTGTGTATTATATTATATAGATTTTATAATGATTATTTATTTATTTATATATATATGGATATATATATATATCCAAGGAAGCAAATACAATAAACAGCAAAACATAATAATAGAATCCATTGGGCAATGATCAGTATGTTCTGTAGTCATAGAACAATAAAGTTAGATCATCTCTGGGTAGGTATTTTGTCTTATTAATCCATTGACCATTCTTTTCGAGAATGTTAAGATCCATGCCATTTACTTTGAAATTTTGACAACCATGTAATTTTCAGCACAACTCTATACCTTTTTTACTCAGAAACAAGCCTCACAATATCCAGAGAGGCATAATCCATAGTAAAGGTAAAGGTCACCCTTGCTCAAAAGCCAGTCGTATCCAACTCTAGGGTTCATTGCTTATCTCTGTTTCATAGCTGAAGAGCCAGCGCTGTCTCCTTCTACAGACATTTCCATGGTCATGTGGCAGGCATGACTAGACACTGGAGCTCATGGAACACAGTTTACCTTCCCACCGAAGTGGTCCCTATTTATCTACTTGCAATTTCTTGCTTTTGAACTGCTAGGTTAGCAGGAGCTGGGACAAAGACGGGAGCTCATTCTGTCCTGCAGTATTTGGGTATCGAACTGCTGACCTCCTGCCTTCCAGTCAGCATCTTAGCCACTTGAACCACTGCAGTCCCAATCCATAGTAAGGGTGTATAATATTTGCAGCCCAGTGTATTACTAAAGATCACTAGATTTTCATATGCCATCTGATTTGTATCAATGTAGTGGGCCAGTTCATTTTGACAAAGGTTCCCTTGGGTTATTCAAGCTAGTGATATACAGGAATATGATTGCTTCAAGGAGCTGGCTTATGATTCGATATTCTCACATCTCCACCCCATTGTTACTGCCACCAAACTGGGCTCCCTTCGCTCCTTCTTTAGGGAAAGCAGCAGGGTGGCCAGGTGAAGAGGCCAAGGAACCAAGATCCGCCCAATTTTGTTTGTTGTTGGGATGGTTCAGCAGTGTATCAAGTCCCTCCTTTCAAACTGCCAGGCTACAGAATTTTACTTCCATGGTAGGCCTGTGAAAAAAATCTGCAGTCTGAACCCACTCCTTTGTGAGTTTTGTGAGCCGCCCTGAATCGGTTGCACCGAGTAGGGCGGCATATAAATTGAATAAAGAATAATAATAATAATAATAATCTCACCTTTGCCTGGGTGAGTTTCAAGGTCTTGCAATGGGGGTCCTGCAAAATCTCACACTTCCGGTAGCAAAATTATCTTGACACTTGAACCAGTAATCCAGTTCACAAAGCAAACATCCTTTTTTATCTTTTGTAGGAACTGAAACCAATCCTGGCTCTGTCTTCCTTTTTAATGTAGAAGCGATGAGAAGCAATGCACAATCCAACAAAATATCCAAATGAAAAGCATAGCTAAACTTAAGCTAATAAACTCATAACACATTCTGGAAATAAAATTTCCTATTCCTGGATTCCTAATCTAAATCTAGCCTAACATGCCACGTATACTTTAAAAGTAACTTTTCCACGTTCATGACAGATATGACCCTGAAATTTTCCTGCAGCATGTTTTTGGTGATTTTTGTTACAGTCATAGCAAGTTGGGAAAGTCCATCTCAATTGCAGAAATTGCTCGGAGAAGTTTTATGTCATATTTGAGGATGTGCCAAAAGGCAAAGGGAAATCTTACCATGGAGAAAGAAATCAGGGAGACAGTTGAAGGGCCAAGAAAACAACTGCACTTATTGGCAATTTCAGCCACTCTCATATCAACTAGAAAAATACATTTTTAGGTTACACTAAAGATGAAAACTAGATCATTGCTTTCATGGGACTGACAAAAGGAGAAATGAGCTCAGATTTAACCGATACCCGCTGCTATTTCCAAACAGGCAAGCAATCCACGCAGTGCATGTGTGTTTCTGAAGAGAGGCTGAGGAAACTTTTTCCCAGCCTCTCCTCAGAAACCCCCACCTGGATCGCTAAGCCCCTTAGCATTCCAGGTGGCTGGGGGGATGTATTTCTGAAGAGAGGATGGGGAAAATGGTCCCCAGCCTCTCCTCAGAAACCCCCACCTGGATCGCTAAACCCCTTAGCATTCCCGGTGGCCGGGGGGATGTATTTCTGAAGAGAGGATGGGGAAAATGGTCCCCAGCCTCTCTTCAGAAACACCACGCACACACACACCTGGATTGCTAAATGGGAGATCAACCCTGCTGGCCTTGGGGCAGAGATCAACATTGGGAAATTTGAGGAAAACTTTTGCATCGCACAACGTTAACTTAAATTTTTCCTCAAATTTCCCGACATTACCCTGTTTTAATGTTGTGCAGTGCACACGTTAACTAGGGTATTACTGTATAGTACTTGTAATTTTTAATATAGCAGCAGTAGAATAGTCCTACTACACCTGTAATCCATGTGTATCTTCCCATTCCTGCTCTAGGGCTCTTTGTGACCTTTAGAAAATTTCATATGTGTCTAAAAGTGTGACCACTCATGACAAGGTCCAATGTGACCATCATATAGTCTACAGGGGAAAGTGCTGCAGCTCAATCAAAATCCATGCCCAGTCTGGAGCTTTTTTGGGACTGGGGTAATTTCCCAAGGATGGTAAGGTCATTTTAAGGGAAATCACTCCTGGCAGAATGACAATTTCCAGGATAATTATCACCTGATTGTCCTTTAAGTCAGCTAAGATATCCATTTGCTTGGCTTTCATGTTTAAATACCTGCCCATGCCAAGATGACAGAAACAATCTACTTCACTTACTTTATTGAACAAAAAAAAAGTTGTTTCAGCCTGCTGCACTACAGCTGTTGCCACTGCTACCTCCACATCCTGGGCATGTCTGCACGAGAAAAAAAATCCACTTAGTCCATAAGACTTGTTCCCACATAGAGCATCAAAAGTTGCATCAAACGTTTCACCTGAGCAAACAGTCTAATAAAATATACTGTATTGTTTTTATTTATTTTATTTTATTTATTTATTTTTGCAAGGAAGATTGAATTAAATAACTAGTTGTGTATTCCCAACATGGTGAATTCATTAACTTCTCTCATTTTTTCTGAGACCACATAGAAAACATGTTTGTGGTCAACAGAAAAAAATATTTTGAACTCTTGTTGCTTAGCAACTGGGAGAGAAGAAAATTGTATTCCTGCAACACAGTTAGCAGGATACAGCTTTCTAAAATGCCTATAAAATGAAGAAAGCTACAGTTTGACTTTTGCAAATGTAATCTGTTGTTTTTTAAATTTGGCTAATTATTTAGAGAAATAAGTTTTATTTCATTTTATTTTATTCAGGAAGGATCAGGAGAAAAAGAAAATTCTTAAGTGGTTAAAAAAAAATCCATGTCTTTAATTTAGAGGAAATAATCTGAAATAATTACTACAGGTAGATTGTTGGTCATTTTTCTTGTTTTGCAGTACAGTAATTTTAAAATAAATATGATTGTCCTTGAGAAACGCCTTTTTACTCAGTGAGTGAAATCCTTTTTTTATTTTTTTTATTTTTTATTAAAATTTTCAAATAAAAATACAAATACAGTACAACACTACAAAAAACAACAGAACACTCCTTTACATAAAAAAACCAAGACAATAAACTCGATACATAAAAGATACAAGACAAACCAAAAAAATTCTAACTTAAAATACACACTCCGGTGATATATACAATGCCCGGAGGATCGCAGGATGTCACAGCCATTTTCAATATTTCCAAAAACTCATTTGATCTGGTGCTGGCTTTATTCCTCCACTCCTACTCATTGTAGATTCCATAAATAATCGCCAAAATTTCCAAAATCTATTTTCTTGAACTATGCCTTTTTTAATATTCAGTTCCCACATTAACTTATCGTTTAAGGCAAGTTCCCACATTTCTTTATACCAGGGGTGCCCAAACTTTTTGTGCCATGGGCCGATCATGTGGTTCAGGGAGCCGGTCACTAAGGCCCGGGGGCCGGGCGGAGCCCCCGATGCCAATTCATTCACCCCGCGAAGTCCTCGTAGCTCCTGGAAGCGGAAGTAAAACACGCCCACATGCCCACCCTCACCTTTAACTTTAAAAGGAAAACAAATATCCCTACCAGCAACATTATCAAAATAATATGAAATTTCGATGTCATTTTATGACACAAAAAACTTTGTTGGCTTCACAGCAATGGGTTATAACACCTATCCAGCTGCAAACATATATGTTATGGCAGTCTCTCAGTAGTCCCCCCCCCCCCCAGCAGTTTGAATTTCATTTCTGGTGCAGCCTGCAAATGCATTTCTTCTTTGCTGCCATAAGTGGACAGCAGATTATTGTATGCATGACTAGACTCAAAATGAAATCAGTTCATGTATAAAATTATGTAGCTTTCACCATTCTAAATCTTTAATCAAAAGCAATACAATGGAGTGGTGAATATATCAATCCAGTTAATCAAAATTTCTGATATTAAGGGATAAAAATGTGATGAGAAAATCTTATCTGAAATTTTATGTGAACTGAACAAAAATAAGAATACTAGTTACAGAAAGAATAAATGAGACTGGCCTAAGTCAGTTTCATTTTAGTTTATGTAAATACATAAACTCTAAACAGATTAAGGATGGAATACAATTTCATTGGATTTAGTGGTTAAAAATTTTCCACACTTGAAGAGATGTGGTATGAGAAGAAAGCCATTGCACAAGAGGAACTTGCACTTTAAAAAAATGCCGAATTTCCATGAAACCACAGGCACACAAAGCAAGGCATACATTTTAAAATGTGAACAGCTAAAGTGTGTACAATTGCAAGTAATTGCACAACTAATGAATTTTCTCCCCAAGCACTTTTGCATGGAACCAGACAAATTAGACGTTTGATAAGCATTCTGTTCAACTTGGAACCATAGGCATCAGGTATAAGAGTAGTGAGCAACCAGTGTATTTTTATCCAAGATTAAACAAGACAAAAAGAAAAAAGAAATCTTGTGGCAACATAAAGACTAACTCCTGTATTTTAATGTTAGCTTTCTTGGATCAAGTCCACTTCGTCAGACATTAGATTGAGTTTTCATGGTATCAATTTATACATATCAGGTAAAGAGGTACACAATGGTTGGTTGGTATAACAGATGGGTTAGAAAATCACTGTGCTATTTACAACCAGTAATAACATAGAATCAGTGTGGTTATTTACAACAGTAATAACAGAATCCTGATGGGGTTAGATTGATTCTATTAAATTGCAAAATAAATATTCTGACATTAGTCATCTGCTAATGAGTGTGTGTTTTCATGTCAGAGATTATTCTGTGTTGAAAGGATTTTTGCAGGGTACACCCAAATGAGGCTCCTTTCATGTCTCCTATCATGCAGCTCTCAGGCAATCAAACCCCATGCTTTCATTCTCCAAGCACAGTGCTTTTACCCACTGAGCCACTGGTGAGCTGATTGCTAATGAGTTACTTGAGGATGCTATGGAAGATAGTTCCAGCCAGAAATCAAAAGACTACCTGTTCAGTTAACTGTCCAGTGTATTTTTACTTATACTTTTTAACTGGCTTTTTAGCACTTTAATTCTTCTTGAATAATTGTCTACCAAGGAGTTTTATGCATGTGTGTGTATGTGTGGTGAAATATGTAAACTTTATCATCATCATCATCATCATCATCATCATCATCATCATCATCATCATCATCATCATCATCATCATCATCATCATCAAACTAATTTACTAGGAACTGCCTATATGAGTCACCCCTGCAAGTAGGGTGGAATAGAAATTCAATAAATAAATAAATAAACAAATAAACCTAGACTTTACCTTAGCAAATCTTAGATCTTTCGTTAGGTCTTGAACTCTTAAGGCTTTGAATGTGAATCCATCAATAGGTTTTAATAATAATAACATATAGGATGTAGATTGCATTAGCTTACCTTATCATAGTTCCAATCTGGGCTATTTAAACACAATGGCCAGAATCCTATATGCTTGTTTGATGGAAATTGTGCAAGGCTTGGCAGCAAATTGCTGTACATTCATGAGATGATGGTTGTGTTCCTGGACATGCATATTATACTTTCATATATATAATTAGTCAGTGTATAAATTACGGTAGGTACAATCCAAAATGAATGGTACATCAGGAAAATGATGTACGGCCAGGGAAAAAGAAGCCTGGGCAGGTTGAGGACTTCACCGCCCCTTCCTCTGACCCCCGTCAACATATTGTAATGTATTGTTTGTAAGCCACCCTGAGTCGCTACAGCAAGTAGGCAGCAATATAAATTTGAACTAATAAATAAATAAATAATAAAATTTCACACAAAGTATTGCAACCCAATAGTCCTGCCAAATCTCATAAGAATAATTAAAAACAAAAAGGATAAGATTCAGGAAAGTGCAGAAAAATGAAAGATTTTCACCCCTGTAAAAGTTCTTTCATTCATATGAGATTTCAAGTGGATTCCCACAGCAAATATTCCTTTATTTCAAGAGCAGTAATATTAAATCAGCCCTTTTGTTAGGACTTGTCTTTTAGAATTGTACTGCTTTTTAAAAAAAAATCATGGTAACTGACTTCTTTCTCCAAATAAATTTCACTGTAATTAAGGGACATTTATAGAGATTTGTCAAAAGGATCAGAGCTTCTGTAAGAAGTTCTCAGTCAACATCTCAGTTTTGACTAATCATTAATGACAATTGTGAACTAACCCCAAAAAAGACCAAGAGTCTGAGATTAGAAAAGCATTCCTATCCATTGCCTGTTTAATCAAATTGTGGCCAATTTGACAACTCCAAGGACTTTGTTTATGATGAAGAAAGCTGGAATGATTATGCATATTCATGATTGTATCATGCCCCAAGAAACTGCTACATCAAAATATTTCCTATAGACAGCATTTTTAAAAACTTTTTTAAAAGAGAAGATTTTAAAATTGTCTATTTATTTTTCCGAGATGTGCATGAAAAAGAAACAGGCACTTACTTTGCACAGCTAGAAAGCAAAAGCAGTAGGCAAAAATATTTACTTTTTGAAATCTTTTGATATGAGGTTCACATAAAAAAAACCTTATTCATTCTCCTGCGAGGGAAAGAGGTAGCTTTCAACATCTCTGCATAGTCAGAATAGAATGATTCATGTTGAGTGTAAATAAACCTTTCCTCCTAGTACTTTGGTTGCACTATAAATGTAGCCAGAAGACAGAATGCTTGTAGTATTCACCATGCAAATTCCATTTTTAAAATGGTTTGTTGTGAGTAGTGCATTTGGCAGATCTTGAGCCTTGCATGCTGAGAATCATATTGAATGCCGGCTTCTATGAAATTCAAGCAACTGCCCTTTAAAAATGTGTGGTATTATACATATGTATCAGTTTAGCGACATTACCACTTTTGCTGCATCATTATTTTATTTTAATGTGAGTTGGGGGAGGGTAGAGGTTACAACCTAAGAACGCTTCCCTATGAGAAAAAAGTTAAAAAAATTGTTTCAAGACATGGAATACACCAACTGCATTCTTTATTTATCTATTCTACACTGCATTTATTTCTATGACTCTTAATCCTGATATTTCTCTTTGAAACAGAGGCAAATACCACTCTGCGTAGCACACTTTGGGCAAATCCTCATATCTCAACTAATAGCCATGACCTTATTTTGTTCAGTGTTGAGTCCTGTTAGAAATGCCTGCCTGCTTCCATAGGTAAGCAAACATTTCACAAGCTCAGACTCAAGTAACAAGATTTATTTGCATCCATACACAAAATGGCTCTATTGAGTCGCAAACATAAAGGTATCTTTGTTGATTTCTCACTACTTTCACATAGAAACCAGAATGATATTTTCTTTAACTGAATAAGAGTTAGAATTATATTCTTTAAAATACAACAGCAGGATACCAATTGAGTATCAAGAGGATTTTCCCCATATAAATGAAGTAATGTTGAACTTATGTGACATTCTGTCAAGCTGATCATTAAGAGTTCTATTCATCTCAGATTCTTAACTCCCTGGGTGTCTATTCTGGAAGTTTCTCAATTTAGCATACCAGAACTGTATCAAATTTAAACTTTCAGAAGTCTCGGTAGTCAGAGAGACCTTTGTAGATATTGTGAATACTGAAAAAGGTAAAAAAAAAAGGTGCACATATTCACCTGTTGATCAATCAAATTGGGCAACCATAAACCCTTAAGAGATATCTGACCACTTTGTAAGTAGATCAGATTTTAGCTGCTACAGAGCCAAGGAATAGTATAGAGGCAATTCTAAGCATGGGAATACCTCAAACAAAAACGTGTAACTTTGAAACTAGACTTTAGATCAACACAAAACCTGGCACAGATTAGTAGACAGGAGGTTTGGACAAAGGGTTTTCAAGTTATGTTTGTTTTAAAAAGAAAAAGTAAAACTGTTTTACCCCTTGTACAGAAACAAAAAGATTTATTATTATTATTATTATTATTATTATTATTATTATTATTATTATTATTATTATTATTATTATTATTATTATTATTATTATTATTATTATTATTATTATTATTATTATTATTATTATACTTCTATGTTGCCCTACTCAGTAAAAACCAACTCAGGGCGGCTCACAGAATCCATATCAAAGTTACAATACAGGAAAAAATATAGTGGCATACAATATAACAGAACAATAAGTACAGTAGCTACCATATAATAGATCAATACACATAATAGATCAATACACAATAAACCAATACACAATAAGTCAAAATACCTCATAACTATCAATACAAAACATAACTATCTGGGGGACATTGGATGAAAGTCTGGTAAAGTCGGCAGCACGGGTTTTATCAACCTCCCACAGCTGATTTAACTCATCTTCCCATCTTCTGTTAGCTTCCTCTTTTCTTACTGGTCCCCCACACTTTTCTCAGCAATATAATTGTTTTCTGGTCAGATCTGTATTTTTGTTATATGTGTATGGTAGGATAGCCCCAATTTACTAATTTTTACTCTAGTGGGAGTGTAGGCTTGACTTGACTGAGGACCTGTCTTTCTAGTTGTCCATGGAGTCACAAAGGGTCAGAATCGACTGTGCGACTGAACAACAAAAATGTTATCTGTAAGGCTCTCTACAATACAGTGTCACATTTCAAATGAGCTGATTCCCCCACCCCTGTCTTTCCCCACTGTCTTAATTTTCCATAGTACGGATAATTTTCACCTTGGTTTCCGGTGACAATCTTTGCTAACTCTCACATCTCCCTTTTTTAAAACTTTAAAAGATGAAGGGTCAACTTTTAAAAAACATGAACACAACATTTTCATAGAGCATTTGATTAGATATCATTTTTCTGCTTCAGGTTGACTAACCCAAGAAAAGGGTTTGGAAATTGGAAGGTTGCTTTCTAATCTGCATTCTAAGGAGCTGACATTGAATCATTAGTTTACCCGTTTTTCACTGTTGTATGTGTTGCACTTGCACACTTATTTGCTTCATCATTTCATGAAGTCCAATACATGGCACATGGGGACTACAGCTACATCCCAGCTGTCCTTGGTTCTGTTCTCTCCCATCTCATCTTCTATTATTCTCTAGCACTGAATAATTTTACATGAGGGAAGTTTCTGTTTAAAAAGCAAGGACATTCAGCACATCAAAATTTGGAATTATGGATACAGATGCACAAATGGTCAACGTTCGCATAGAGAAATGTACCATTCACATAGTGTCATTCATACAGAGACACCCAACAAAGAACAATCCCAGAAGCTGAATTCTCTTTTCATGGGTTAAACACTCCTCACCCAAATACAATGCAATTGTCATAGCTATTTTTCAACAGATTTGAAATGTGGTGTTGGGAAAGAGCCTTACAGATAACAGAAAGGCAGGTGTCTTATACATCATCCTGTCTGCTACCACTGGGGTAGTCAACATTTAGGCACCCGTTTCCATGGCATAATATTTTGTAGCATAATCAAGCCATTTCCTCATGTTTTAAATAATGGATAGAGAAGCACTCCATCCCATATTCATAAACTGGGGGATTAGTAAATACTTGAATATTAATAATATCACACTCCTTGCAAAAGCTGGGTTAACAGCTGGAGGTTTCAGTAGTAGCCAGGAATGCATATGCACAGCGAAAGCTAACATGTCAGCTGTGCCCATTTCTTGAGATCTAGCCGGAGTGACACATGCCTTAGTTACATTTCATTTAGATTACTGCAATGTGATCTATGTGGGGCTGCTTTTGAAGAGTGTTGAAAATTTGAGCTGGTTCAAAATTCTATCACCAGACATGTTTACAAGGAACAGCTTCACTGGCTTCTAGTCAGTCTCTGAAAGTGGTGGTTATTATCTATAACCTATACAGCTTGAGTCTAAGCTATTTGAAGGAGTAGATCACCTCAGATGAGCCTACTTGTCCTTGATTATTTTCTCTTGAGGCCCTTTGCTCAGCTTTATTACCTTCACAAGTTTATTTGGTGAAGATCATCACCCCAAGAAGCCAGATTGCCTCCTCCTCTCCCTTTTCCTTCTGTCATCAAGAAAAGACTTTCCTTTTCAAGCAGGTTCTTAAGCAATAAGCAAGGATTTATGAGATTTAGATATTATATAGTACTGTATTTTTAAAACTTCTGAATTTTTTTAAAATTTCCCCCAATATTTTATTAAAATATAGTTTTGTATACTATTTTAACTTGTTATTATTGTATAATTTTAATTGGTGCTTGCTGCTTTGCGTCCCCTAGGATGAGAAAGGTGTCAGAAATAAATAAATAAATAAATAATGCCATACAGTCTGCCTGGACATCCATCCCTAAGACAGTTGACTGAGGAGCAATGTTCTTCGTAGTGTTGAAATCCAATCTAGGTCCAACAAAGCTGAAAGGAAACATCTTGTTAGGTACTTAATGTAATATACCAGAGTTGGAATCTGGGGGTGTAAAAGTAATATTTGGGAATGGCTGCCCATTTTTACCTACATGTTTTGTCAGCAATAACATACTGCAATGGCCATGTTTAGTGCAACAGAAGCAAACATAGCTTCAAATGTCAGGTTACCCTTCAGGAAAGAATAAGGGCTGGGGTATTATTTGTTATTTGAAGTTCATTAACTATTCCACTTCTATAATTATTAATATACAGTAAAACCCTGGATAATGTTAGCACTGCATAACATTAAAACCAGACAATGTCGGCAAATTAGAGGAAAACTTTTGCACCACACAATGTTAACTTAACGTTGTGCGGTGCAAAAGTTTTCCTCTAATTTGCTGGTGTTGATCTCTGCCCCAAAGCCCGCAGTGCTGGAGACCACGGGCTTTGGGGCAGAGATCTCAGGGGGCCTCCACAGACCCAAACATCTGATCCCTGGTTAAGGGAACCAGACATTTGATGCTCACCTTCCTTCCCCGAAGGGAAGTCAGCGTTCGGACACTCCAATCACCAGCTTCTTTTCGGGGAAGGGAATCTGCCTTCCACCAAAGAAAGCCAGCATTTGAACCCTCTGAATTTGGCTGCCTTTGGGGGAATGCATACTCCCAGGTGGAGACCAACCCTGCGGGTTTGAGGCAGAGATCTCTGCAGGTAATGTACCATTGCTTTTGCAAGGCTTGTCTCGCAAAAGCAAGGGTACATTACTTGCGGAGATCTCAGCCCCAATCCCACCAGATTGGTCTCCGCCTGGGAAGCGCCTTCCCAGGCAGAGACCAACCCTGCGGGTTTGAGGGTCAAGCAGGTGGCTTCCTTGGGGTGAGAGCCTGCACGCACACTCTCATGCCAAGGAAGCCAGCAGTCTTAGCCTTGGGCATCCGGCTTCCTTGGGGTGAGAACATGCGCGTGGGCTCTCACCCCAAGGAAACCAGCCGCCTGACACTCAAACTGCCCATTTCCTTGGGGTGAGAGCATGTGTGGGTTCTGACCCCAAGGAAATGGGCAGTCTGTGCGGTTTCCCCAAACCAAGCAGGGAATCCCAGCGCCTGATCCCCAGCTTGGTTTGGGGGAATGTGCACGGGCGTGCACGCCCACTTTTCCCCAAACCAAGCCACAGATCAGACACTGTGATCCTCAGCTTGTTTGGGGAGAAAGCGAGCGGGCATCACTCACCCCCGGCTTCCCTCCAAAGGAAGCCAGCTATTTTAAAAATGTGTGCAATAAATGTATTGCATAACGTTAAAAATCAGATAATGCTAAGACTCATGGAACCAAGTTTTAGCGTTATCCGGGGTATTACTGTGCAGGTCTATTTCAACATTTTGAATCATTTGGTACACATTTTAATTGTTCTGTTCCTCTGAAGAATAAGCCTTAGTTGTCTTCTCTGAAAAAGAAGAGAATCCATAAACCATTGGATTAATTCTGATTGAATTAATCCATACTGTCCCAAAAGTTTTATTGCTGCTCTGTTCTTGTACATTGTACCCATAAATATTGTATCTCAAGCTCAAGAAACCCCAAATAACCGGGGGGGGGGGGAATAAAACCCTTTTTTGTAGGAGGTTTCTTTGTTTGAGTAGTCTGAATATTAATTACAATTATGCTTCACTAGTCTTATTGACAAGTGGAAATTAAAAGTTAGTTCAATTTGTGGTGATGCCATCTAGGTTTGAAAAATGAAGCATGCAAGTCATGGCATCTTGCATTGCACACTAATGGCTGCCATGTTGATTTATGCTTACATTGCCACACTGAGCATAAATTGCCCACTTCTGCAGAAGATCACCATCTTCATCCAGCTTTCAAATTAATACTATTTTCCTGGCTATATGTTTCAAAACATTGGTGGGAGCCAACCCAGTTTGTGAAAAAGATATGAGCCTTTATTACTGGTTTCTAGTTTGTTTGCTTCATTTTTGTCAAATTAATGGAGATAATTTCATATCGTTTCTTCATATCTTTTCTTATTACTGCTGCAGCAATGCATCAGGGACAAAAATGGGCTGATTTTTGGGCTGCTAGCCTTCTAAAATTTAACATTTGTTAAAAACAATGTTGTTTAAGGTGGCTTTTAGGATTGTTGTGTCAAGATAGCAAAAATCCTCCCTAGGAGCTAACAGGAAATGATTTGGATCCATCAGTCTCCTAGGGTGGATCATTTTAATTGCCCTCACCCCTGTAGAGACTAAAAATTCTAATAATCTTAAACCCTACCAAGCAGTGATCTGTCCAAGATAACAGAATTATTTGGAGTTCCTTTGCACTTAGATTATCGCCATCCTGCCCAGTACAGAAAACCATTTCAGTAGAATGAGTAGGGACAGAAAACACTTGGTACAGCCTCATAATAATTATGATAGAATGATATCCTGAGGTATCCTGAAAAGCTGGTCTACACATGGATGTACATCCCCCAACACAACAACCTATTCTGTCCCATGCTCCCACTCTCATTTACATGCAATCAAACCCAGCAGTCTTTAGGACAGGTGGATAAAGGTGTTGAATCTCAGTAGACTATTGTATCTTCTCATCCCCTCAGATCTGACCTGCTTCTGTACAGAGAATCTATAACAGTGGTTCCCAACATGGTGCCCAGGCCCCACAGAGGGACTTCAATTCCCAGATATCTAAGTCAGCAAACTGGGCAATCAGTGCTTGGGGGAATTGACTTAGGCTTTGGAATTGAAGTCCAAAAACCAAAGGTTGGGAAACACTGATCTAGAAGGACACCACTGAGTCCTTTCCAGATTAGTCCAACTAAACCTCTGTAATACAAACCAGATCAGTACGTTCATCCAGGTTCAATTCCTGGAAGTTATTTATCTTACCTTTCTCTGACCTAGCATTTAGCAACAGTACCTTCAACCTGAGATGGGTTGCCATCAAGGCTATCCAAGTTACTTTGATTTGGAAGACAATTTGTTGGGGGCAACCAGCACTCTATTTTCTGCCCTCCTCTCACAATGTTATTGATGACTCAGACTCCACATCTGCCCACTGTAACCATAATACCTACTCCTACTCCCCCTTCAAAAGTCTTCCCTCCAAAACCTTAATATTTCAGCATTTGCCACTTGACAGAGGCAGTTACCTTGCTGGACCAAACAATAGAACCAGCTCTGCCAGATATTTTTAAATTAACATTTTCCTTCTTGTAATCTTTCTGACAAGGACATCTTTAATATACTTAAAGCTTTCAGAAGAAGGTGGAAAAATAACATCCAAGACATGTTACAAGAATACCAAATAATGCCAGTGGAGGAGGCCAGAAGTGCCAGGACAATAATCTTGTATCTCTCTCAACACCCAAAGGAGTAAAAGAAGAAGTAAAGGAGAAGGTTTCAGATCATCTGATCTGTTTACTACTGGTTTTGAAAATGCATCATCTTTAATATTAGACTTTGCAAGGTCCCCTTCACAACAGGCAAAAAATCACTATATGGCAAGAGTCTGTTTTTAGCAAAATATGTGTATATGCTCTCAAAAAATGTGACCCATTGACAACCCAAGTGGAAAACATTTGTCATTTTTTAAGGGGTCATTGGTCTTGTTCTGAACATTGATAGGTCTTTTAATACATTTATTGGAAATACAGTAATACCCCGGATAACGATTGTACCGTATAGCGCTAAAACCGCATAACGTTACAAGATTTTTGGAAAAATCTTGTATCGAATAACACGATTTTTAGCGTTATCCGGAACAATCGTGGGGGGAGGGGTTGGATTGGGTAGAACATCTACCCAATCCAACCCCCCCCCAGCGCCTGCCCGCACAATGTTTGGAAAGGGTACGGGGAAGAGCCCCCGTACCCTTTCCAAACACCGTGCGGGCGCGCACATGGCAGACGGGGGCTGGGGAGGTTACGGCCACTCCCATAATTTGCTTTCTTTCAAAACCATCCTCAATGTGTTGTGTAAGGTTAAGGATTTGACCAGAACATGATCTGCCCGGCTTGAAGACTGCTTGCTCCTTTATGATCTTTTCATCAATAAATTCAGATACACAATTGTGAATCTTCCATTCTAGTGCCTTATAAAGATGGCAAAGGTGTGACTTTGGTTGGTAGCTTTTTGGATCATCTGAGTCTTTGCCTGGTTTCAATAAAGCAACAACTCTAGCCTGTCTCCACAATTCAAGAACCTTAAGTTAGTCTATGCAGTTGTTCATTAATTGCAGGAGCCATTCCAAAGTATGGGGACCAAACTGCTTTATTTGCTATGTTCTTATGTCATCAATACCTGCTACTTTATTCAGTTTCATGCTGTTTATAGCATCCTCCAGTTCAGATGCCACAAAGAACCTATTGAGTAAACCCCCTTTTGTTCCTCTGGTTGGAAAGCTTCTCTCCCCACCCCCGCCCCTTTTTGCCTTGCGTTTTTCCATTCTTTAGCAACTGACTAGCTATTTTGGTCTGCTGTTACTCCACTATAATTTTTCTGTGGTGGTGTTAAATCTCCACCTAAATTTTTAAGGAGTTTCCAACCTTGTCTACTATTCTGCTTCATATCTAGGTTCTCAACTAATGTGCACCATCGTGATTTCTGATTTTCAGCTAAAGCCTGCCCAGCTTCAGCAGTATCTTCCTGAAAAAGTTCCTGGTTGTAGAGTGCCTGGTATCTATCTAACAGTGGTTTGGTGTCATCAGTTAGGCCCTGGATGTACTGGGTGTGGCATCCTCTTTGAATACTTTTCCTTAATATTATTTTCACAAGATGGAAAAATTCATGATATTTATCTGGATGCGGGGAGATCTCCACGCTTTTGTCCAGATGTTCTAGAAAATTCACCCATTCAGCCTTCTTAAAGTTAAATAATCTAAACACTGAAAATCCATGAGATAAAGCAGCACCTATCACCATTTTTTATCCCTAGTGTTATTTGTATTAAATTGGTATTTGCCCCCAAATTGTTTTCATTCTCAGTCTCTTTTCATGTTGACAGTGCCAAAAATGCCTCCATTTCTCACAGGGAAGGAGAATATTTTTTTTTATCTCTCATTCTTGCATGAGAGCATGAGACAAACAAAGCCAGAGAAATTACTTGGCAGTGATTGGCTTCATTACAAAGCACTTTCATCGAAACATTTCACATATTTTGCAGCATCTCCAGTTGAAAATAACAGTCTGCATATCTCTGTTATTTTTTTTTTATTTCTTTATGTCCATTTTCAAGGAAGTCCTGTGTCACTTGATTTCACACAATAAAAGCTATTGCGTACTCACTGTAGTGAAAAGGTTGGCAGATACCTCAATGGGAAAGATCAAAACCTTGTAATTTGAGCAATACTGAGGACATGCTAGCAAAGGAAGTTGTAACACACCCCTCAACTAAACAGCCTTTAACAAACTATGAAATAAGAAATGATTCATGGAATCCCTGCCAGAAGTTATTGAGAGTTCACTACATTGTTCTCAAATGAGCCGACAAGTTCTGACTGTGAACACTTTACTGCAGACATTTTAAAGCTATTTCCTATATCCTCCTGCTTGCGTTTACAATTGTCCCTCTGCCAAAAGAAAGAAAGAAAGAAAGAAAGAAAGAAAGAAAGAAAGAAAGAAAGAAAGAAAGAAAGAAAGAAAGAAAGAAAGAAAGAAGACCTCTGGGACTAAATTACAATTTTAACAATGGCTGTGATTTATTTTTATTTTTTGCAGAACACTTCTGTGAACCCAACCTACAAATAAGTCTCTTACATCCTTATAATGTGGCTGAATCTGAAAATAAGAACTCAATCAGGCTGTCTTGGACAAGCTCAAATAATGTTCAGAACAAAGTGAACATTGAACAAATTTGAACTTGAACATTCTTGAAGATTCATATCAGTTTGGATACATAAAAATACAGACACACTGGGAGTGGTTTCTAAAACAAAATACTTTGCTGATCAACCTTTGCATTCAAGGGGAAAAACAAGAGAGGAGAGAGCAAGGGGTAGAAAATAGGGCAGCATTTTTGTGACTGGTTGATATAATTTCAAAGAAGAATAAAATCGCTGAGTTGGAAAGGGCCTGTGAGATCACTGAGTCCAACCTCTGCTTAATTCAGAACATTTATAAACAGCATCACTATGGATCTCAAATCCTCATGTATGTTGTGATGACATGATAGCAAAGCATTACAGGGTACACAGAAAGAGCCTCCTTGAAGCTTGTGGTAATTTTGTACCACAATTGCGCGTGCCTAACAGCAACCTCGTGTTGCCGGCTAATCTTTCTATTGGCAAGAAGGGAACTGAAGAATAAATTCACCAAACTGCCTTAATTTTGGCAGTTTCACATCTGGCCTAGACAAGGAAGAAGAAGAATGCATCACTGAATTACATTCTCTGATTCACAGTTCCCATGTTCTATTTTAATGGAGAGTATTCTTTATGAGATGGAAAGAGTAGCTGCACTGTAAGTGTATGCTCAATCATTGAGTTGTGGAAGAGATCCCAAACTCAATATTCCCATAGTCCATGAGTTTCATTCATGCTGATGCTCTTTCTCTTGCAGTTTGAGTACATGAATACTAGCTAAATTCTTCATTAGAAGATCTGTGGTGGCTCAAGTTGTTAAGATGTTGAACTCAATGACTAGAAGGTCAGAGTTTGATTCCCGAGTACTGCACTACAGAGTGAGCACCCATCTCTGTCCCAGTTCCTGCCAACCTAGCAGTTCAAAAGCAAGAAATTGCAAGTAAATAAATAGGGATCACTTTGGTGGAAAGGTAAACAGCGTTCCATGCACTTCGGTTTTGAGGAATGCCTGCCACATGGCCACAGAAACATCTGCAGACGCAGACAGCGCTGGCTCTTTGGCTATAAACAGAGATGAGCACTGAACCCTAAAGTCAGATATGACTGGTTTTTAAGCAAGGGCAACCTTTACCTTCTGTTATAAAAAGAAGTAGCTGAAACCAAATCCTTTAACAACGCAGGTCTGTGACTTTCATTTAAAGAACAGAGAAGCAGAGATGAATCTGAGTTAACTGGAAAGGCAAGATTTTTGGAGCACTGCCCTATCTCAAAAAAATTTAGATGTCACTCCTGATCAAATCCTGACTCACAAAAACACTGTCTAAACATCAAGCAGAAAACTGCCAGCAGAAGTAACATACTTAGGAAAGTGGCTGGTTCAGACTGGGGTGCCCAACTACAGACAATAAGAACAACAACTTTGTTCCTATGCTGCTCTACAGCAGAATATGCTAGTATTTGTCCCTGCCATGGAATCCAACCCACAGCTGTGGTCAAAGTCCTTCTGTAACTGTCACCAAGTCTGGTGATGCTGTCCTGTTCTTACTAGGGTAGAACTGCTACCTGGCCTCACTTGGAGATATTGAAGAGTTGCCTGATCTTTTTCTTTGTCTCTCATCCTTTGCCCTTCACAATATACACTGTGATATCATCCCAAATCTTTCTGATTTGGAATGATATGTGTTTCTGTTGCAAAAGCAGAAAAGGAGAAAAAAGCAAGCTGAATACACAGGACTGGGGGAAATGGTTTCCTTATACAGTATTAGGAATGAAGGGATGAACTGTGATTTGTTCTCCCTGTGTCCAGTGCCAAATATAAGGATCCTTGCCTTGCCTTTTCAGTAGCAGCACTTGCAAAGCAATTAAAGATATAACTAGGTTAACTCCACTTGTGAAAACCTCGTGTAAAACCTAGATGAGGAGGAAAAGGCACTCCTTATTTTATTCTGTGCTGAGAGTAAGAAATCTTGTAGGAGTGTGAAATTTATCCCCAAAGTTTCTTGTTCTTATTGAGAGAAGTTCTACAAGCATTTGTCACATTCTTAGCTACAGCTACCACTGATGGTAGAGAAACTTTGAAATTGTAGAGAATTTCTCCACAGAGGGGAGAGTTTCAGAAGACCATCTGAAGCAGAGATGGACAGAGATGAGGAAAAGGAGTGTTTTTCTTATCAAGGACCCTACTGTTCTTCTGACTGGCTTGTATAAAACACTTAGATTAGCCTGCAGATTCTCAGCCTGTTTCCAAGGTCCATAAAAGCCATTGTTTCAGACAACTGTTAAGAAAGACCTACCGGTACTTCACTCCAGCCAGCCTCCTAGTTGGGAGGAAATAAGAAGGGAGTTTCAATAGAGATTTTGAGAGAGAAAGAGCAAATGAGAGTGGAAAAGGGGGGGATTGACCCAACACTAATTATGATAAAATGTAAATTTTGAGAAATAGGAATTCAAACTAATATTAACAGAAGCTTCATTTGTTTAAAAATGTCCACACTTCCCTTCTCCAAAGGAAAATGGCCTATACATTCTTTTCAAAACTAGATTTACATTACATAGCCCAACTTTGGTCATATAAATATTAGAAAATTAACTAATCGAAAGCAGTTTTCAGACCAAAATTTCCAAGCTCTGATACACAGAGGAAGGAGGGAGAAGAACGACCTCCATCCATCACTGGATTTCATGTTGCCCACAAACAGCATGCTGAAGTAAACATATTATTTGTGAGTGAATATGGCCCTCAACTCAAAAATAAGTTCCCCACAAGTGACTTCCAGAGCTTGTAACACAAGAGAATTCATGACTGAAATGTTTTTATAGATTTCATAGTCTTAGAATCATCACTCCTAAACCATTAAAAATGTTATCAAGTCTCTATCCATACTCACAGATGAAATGAATCCTTCACAGAGGTAGATATATTGGTCTACAGGACACAAGTGATGCAATGCAATGCAGAAGAGCCTCGTACATGTATTTTCCCACACTGCATTTTTCAAAAGAAGTCCATGTAACACAGTGTTCATATTATTCTCTTCTATAATTTATGATCCTGCAGGCTACATAAATAATACATATTGCAAAAGATATGTCTGAGAGAACCAAATAGGAGAAGATAAAAACACCATATAGTGTCACATCGCTTATCACCTGACACATATGAAAACACTGCAGCAAACATTGTTTATGTGGATGCTTCCAACTGTCATAAGTGCTTTTAATTTTCTTTTTGGTGAATTGCTTTAAAACTATCAATGTTTGAGTGCAGAAGATGAGCTCTCTCTCTCTCTCTTTTAGTGGTTAACCTATTGTGCCCTCACAACTAAATGTATTGCTTGACATCACTAAAGTCTTCAGTAATAGTCATTTTGAAGAATGCAGTCATACTTTTATTCATGAGCTAAAAACGTACAAAAGGTCAAGGCTAAAACACAGGTAATAGTTGCTTTTTAAGGTAAGAGCTAGTGCAGGTATAATTATCTTCTTCATCCTTGCACACAGCTAACAAGCTGTTCTGTATAGTTATAATGAAGCTTCACAAAATAATTTACATAAGGTCTTGCACTACTGGAGAATTCATTAAAGAATCTCATAAACCTTCCTTCTGAAAAATATATAGGGTAGAGTCTATAGAGTTGCTGAGATTGAATTATCCACATGCATTCTAGATCAGGGATTTCAACCTGTTGCCTGTGGGCTGGATGCAGCCCATGGCACCATTTCATGTGGCCCACCACCACCTCCACCATACCAGGAAGCGCCATGTGGTGTAGGAAGGGCAAAATGGCCATCCAGCCCCTGAAGCTGTCTCAGAGAGTGTGACCTGGTCCCAGTTTAAAAAGGTTGAGAACTCCTTTTCTAGATCCTTGATCTTGTAGATAGTATTTCTTCCAATTAACTCCACAATCCCAGTTGTTAAACAAGAGACATATTGCTTACTGACAACTTATGAATAACTTCTAAAGATCGTACAAGTTGTGGGGAAATTATACCAGAGAAAAAGCAGAAATACTGACTGTGCCAATCCTATAGATTCATATGGGAGCTTATTTGATCTTTGGAATCTTAATGAAAGCTGAGAGGGAACTGTCTTTTAATCATATGATTTTACCTTCCAAATACAGCCCTTTACAGTCAGAGGAGAAGAAAAAGGCCTGTGATTGCTTCCTATTAATGAGTTCTTTGCAAATTTACAGCCTTTTAAATTATTTTGCACGATAAAATGCATAATAATTTGAAATATCTTTGGGATGGATTACAAAAAAGAAGAACAGTACCAAATGGAAGAAGAATTGCAAATTCAGGCTTCTACATTTCAAATGTATGATTATTTTAGTGTTTATGTTAAATACAAAATCATATACATTTGGCAAGTACCAAAATATACGCCATTATGGAGAGTGATGTAAAACATGAGAAATGTGCAGCATATTGTGCTGAATTGTTTATAAAATAAGCTTGTGAAAACACTAATTGAAATCTGGCAGTTAAATTATCAGAGCCAAGAAACAGATCATTAAAATAATTAGAAATACAGTAATCTGGAACCTGTTCACTGCTAAATATTCAGAGATTTTTTATCTGACCTGATTCTGACCTGATGCAGGCCAGAGAAAACTCTCAGATCAACTGTTGCAGATGGCTAGTGCTACTCAAATCATACAGTTCCTCACTTGTAAAAGACATAACAAGTGGTCCATAAAATATTAGAATGTGGAAATGGAAATTGCACAGCAGACTACAACTAAACAGAGTATAGCATTTGAACTCTTATTTGTAAAGGGTGCTTTTAACAACAGATTCTCAGCCACAGTTTGTTTGTACAACAGAAAAGATAATCATCGGACAATTGTTTTGGCTACAATCCACTGCTTCTTCTTACATTGTTTAGTATCCATCCGAATCCCATGGAATAGCCCTTTGTACTTACATGACAACTACAGCCTTGGTCAAGCTGTTCCCACTCGCCTGAAAAATAAAAATTACAATGACCAAAATTAGTGCTTTCGATTACATTTAGATGATAGAGCATCTAAAGGGGGCGGGCCGCACTCGGAGAACGTGGGCCAGATGTTTGTTTGCTGTCCCGTGTTCTGGCCCCTCGGTTACACCTCTTGGTCCTGAGCAGCCGGTCAAGAGTGACCCCTCCCTTAGGCTGCTGCTGGTGAATGCCAGATCGGTCTGCAACAAGGCCCCTCTGCTTGCAGATACCATCTTGGGGCAGCGGGCTGATCTGGCATGCATCTCCGAGACCTGGCTGGCGCAAGAGGATGGGGTACCCCTGTCTGAACTTTGCCCGGCCGGGTTCGGTGTTTGGCACCAGCCTAGGGAGAGGGGAAGGGGCGGTGGAGTCGCCATAGTAGCCAGGGAATCTTTGGGAGTGGCCAGGGCCTCGGCTCCACGAATTCTGGGCTGTGAGGCCCTGTTCTTGCGTGCGGGCCCTAAGGGTCAGCTGGGAATCTTGCTCATGTACCTGCCTCCCTGCAGAGTAGCAGACTCCCTGCCTGAGCTCCTTGAGGCGGTCTCCATGCTGGCGTTGGAGACCCCCAGGTTGATGGTCCTGGGGGACTTCAATTTGCCGTCATTGGGGACTGGCTCAGAGGTAGCTCGGGAGTTCATGGCTTCCATGGCAACCGTGGGCCTGACTCAGGTAATCCAGGGCCCTACCAGGAGCAGTGGCTACACCCCGGACTTGATTTTTTTGTCGGAGCTGTGGCAGAGTGATCTGAATATACAGAAATTAGACATCACTCCTGTGCCATGGTCAGATCACTATCTGGTGACTCTAGACTTCCTGGGGGCAAGACTCCACCGTAGGGAGGCAGGGCCGATTAAATGGGCCCGCCCCCGGCGACTAATGGATCCAGAAGGATTCCAGAGGGAACTGGGGTGTTGTCCTCTTGACCTGCAAAGCGGTTTGTCTGAAGCCCTTGTCGACTCCTGGAACAGGAGAGCGACTGCAGCTTTGGATGTAATTGCGCCACTACGGCCTCTCCATGCTCGTGGGGATCGATCTGCCCCTTGGTTTACAGAAGAGCTAAGGGAGCTGAAATGAGCTAAGAGATGCCGAGAGCGCCGCTGGGTGAAGACTCGGAGTGAGCCCGATCGAACACTGGTTAGAGCAGCTATTAAAGACTACCTAGTGGCGATGGGGAGGGTGAAACGCCAATATTTCACCACCCTCATTGCCTCCGCAGATAACCGCCCAGCGGCCCTGTTCCGGGTGACCAGGTACCTCCTTGGCAGAGGGGGGCCGGGCCCCAGTTGGCAGGGATCTGCTGAAGCTTTTGCTGATTATCTAGCGGGGAAAGTCGCTCAGATTCGCTCAAAGTTTAATCCCGGCGTGGAAGGTGCGGAGCTGGGGTTGACCGAAGTACAGTCTAGCCATGTTATCTGGGATCAGTTCAATCCAGTTGGCCCTGAGGAAGTGGACAGGCTTCTTGGATCTGTCCGCGCCACGACTAGTGCACTGGACCCATCCCCTGCCTGGTTGGTCAAAGCATCTAAGGCCGTGGCAGGTGGTTGGGTCGAGGCGATCATTAATTCATCATTAAAGGAGGGGTCTTTTCCAACATATTTTAAACATGCCATAGTGCACCCCCTCCTTAAAAAGCCATTCCTCGACCCTACGGCATTGACTAACTACCGTCCAGTGTCCAACCTTCCCTTCTTGGGTAAGGTTTTGGAAAAGACTGTGGCGCGGCAGCTACAGGATGTCCTGGATGAAGCGGATTATCTGGACCCTTTCCAGTCAGGATTCAGACCCGGATATGGTATGGAAACTGCACTAATCGCATTGGTGGATGATCTCTGGAGAGAGCGGGACGGAGGCCATCCATCCGTTCTAGCTCTTCTCGATCTCTCAGCGGCCTTCGATACCATCGATCATGGTATCCTTCTGGGAAGGCTCCAAGGATTGGGGATCCGGGGCACTGTGTTGTCCTGGTTTTCCTCGTTTCTGAGGGGCAGGACCCAGTCGGTGTGGCTGGAGAAGGAGGAGTCCAGCCCTAGGCCCCTGCAATACGGGGTGCCTCAGGGCTCGGTGCTCTCTCCTCTCCTATTCAACATCTACATGAAGCCACTGGGTGAGATCATCCGTTCCCACGGGGTGAGGTATCATCAATATGCAGATGATACCCAGTTGTACATCTCGGCCCGTGGGGACCCAAGCGGTGCAGTGGAAGTCCTCTCCAGGTGCCTGGAGGCTGTGAAGGTTTGGATGGGGGACAACGGGCTACAACTGAATCCCGGCAAGACTGAGTGGCTATGGGTGAGGGGTCCTGTGCTATCACAGGAGTTGCCAACTTTGGTTCTGGATGGGGCGGTTCTGCCCCAGAAGGACCCGGTGTGTAATCTGGGGGTCCTCCTGGACTCACGACTACTGTTCGAAGAACAGGTGGCAGCCGTGGCCAGGAGGGCTTTTGCACAACTTCGTGTAATACGCCAGTTACGCCCCCTCCTAGATCGGGACGCCTTGCTCATGGTCACACACGCTTTGGTCACCTCCAGACTTGATTATTGTAATGCGCTCTACATGGGGCTGCCCTTGGTGACCATTCGGAGGCTTCAGCTGGTCCAGAATGCGGCGGCTCGGGTGGTGATGGGGTGCGGGCGCTATGCTCGGGCCTCACCACTGCTCCGGGAGCTGCACTGGCTGCCAGTATGCCTCCGGGTGCAATTCAAGGTGCTGGTTATTACCTTTAAAGCCCTATATGGTAGTGGGCCAGGATACCTAAGAGACCGCGTCACCCTAAGAACGTCTGCCCGTCCCACCAGGGCGGATCGGAGGGGCTCTCTTGTTACTCCATCAGCTAGGGATGCTCGCCTCATGAGCACTAGGAAGAGAGCCTTCTCTGTGTTCGCCCCGGCCCTTTGGAACCTCCTTCCGACAGAGCTGCGCCTGCAGACGGAGATCCTGCCCTTCCGAAAGGGCGTAAAGACCTGGCTGGCGGGTCAAGTGTGGGGACACAGTAATGCAGGTTCTCACCTAGGATGGCTGATTTAAGGGCAGCCATCCTTCCCCCCACTTGGCATCTGTATCTGTATTTGCATCGGTTTTTAGCTGTTTTATCTGTTTTAGTGTTTTAATTTTTATGAATTATTATGAACTTTTAAGGTTTTTATATATTGTTATGACCATTACCTATGACGGTAATGTATGTTGTAAGCCGCCCAGAGTCGGGTCTTCCCGATTGGGGCGGGATATTAAATGCGAATAATAATAATAATAATAATTTAAGGTGTCATGTGAATGTTTGTAAACGTTTTTTTTCATAGAGACATATTGGACATAGGTACTCCATAGATCCGGTAGTGTTCTACACTTCACTAGGTCTCCACAAAAAGATCCTACACCCACAAAGTACATTTAGCCAAATACAGAATTTATAGAAGTTATCATCTAGACCAGTGATAGCTAAACTTGGTACTTCAGGTCTTCTTGAACTTCAATTCCCTGAATTCCTGATCATCAGGAGTGCTGACTTGGGCTTCTGGTAATTGAAGTCCAATAACACCTGGAGTGCCAAAGTTAGACATCCCTGATCTAGACATAACTCCCCAAATCCTCTACCAACATGGCTGAATTTTGTACCTCCACCCCCACCCCTTCTGAGTTCTAGCCACATCTAGATTAGTGAGCCATTTTGAGCTATTAACCAGCAATTTGCCAAACAAAAGAAACATTTGCCATTCATCATAACTATTATTAAGAAGGTCTGGTTTACATTTTCTTTACCCTCACTCATGATATTACAGGACACTGAGGTTTGATGGAATTGGTGAAATGGAAAGTTAATGAACAAGATCAAGAAGTTGCCATCTGAAACCTAGAATTAAACTGCTAAGGGAAATGTGAACCCCAACAGATTAGCTGTACAGCAACTTAAAAGGGGGGTCCCTTTCTCTTCCCGGGGTGAAGAGGAGGTGACTGAAAAGGGCAACACACTATCATCACTGTGCATGGCGGCTGGGCTGGGCACAGAACTGATTTTAGCACACCTTGCCTTGGCCACATCCTCTTTGGCCATTTCAACATGACAACCCATCCACCCACCCTGTATTCCAGAGTACTTTAAAAGGTCGCTGTTAAGAGGCCAGACAGGTTTTTTTAAGCCCAATTTCCAGATTGACTATAGCGTCTCTTGAGTGGTTAGCTTCAAAGGGTGTGGTCAATAAACAGGCCACAATTTGGTGGGTAGTGCTGGCTGGATAGGGTTAGTGGTGAATTATTTAGGGCAGGAATGGCCAACTTTGGTGTTCCAGATGTTCATGGACTTCAGTTATCAGAAGCCCAAGTCAGCACGCCTGATGATCAGGGCTTTGGGGAACTGAAGTCCAACATCTTGAGTACCATGGTTGTCCACCCCTGCTTTAGGGAATATATTGATGAGGTGGCACTGATTGTCTGGTGCAATTTGTACAAATCAGTTGAGCATAGAAGGCATACCATAGGACACCTTTGGGGTACAGCCAGTATCCATTCAAGCAAGCAGAGTTGGAAATGGTCTCAAAGGGGGTCTCCCAGACCAACAGTTGGCCTGGACAACAGCTGACAAGGATCAGCACTGCACAGGGGCAAGGATTCACCTCTTTGGGCTGGATCTGGGCAGATTATCTTCCCCTTGATACCAGTTATAGCATTAACATACCCCACTGCAGATTAGGGGTTAAAGTTAAATAAAGTTTCAATAAATTGTTGCCCAGGCCTTTGACTGGCATTGAATGTATCTCGCCTCTTTATTTCACGGGTGGGGAAAGCATCTGTATTCCCTAAAATAAAGCCACTTTCTTTCCCATAATTGGATTTCAACAGAGAGAATTGTTTCTTGAGAAACAGACATGCAGATGAAGCCCATATTCATCTTCCAATGACAGAATGCAAAACAAAGCACTCTAAATGCAAGAGATGTAGCTGAGCATATAAACAGGTGACAAACAGATATCTTCTACCACTCCAGACAAGATCTCTTCTAAAAACATGTTGAATATTTTGTCTAATTTGCTCCTTAGGTGAGATTCTTGTGTGGTTCATTGGGTTATGTGTATGACAGTATTTTTAAAAGAGAAGGATATTATGTGTTTAAAAGGGAGATTTGGGTTGCCAGAGCTTAAAGCATGTCTGTAGAAAGTTTGTTATGGAGTTTTTATTCAGCACATTAGTTCTTTAAAAGCCATATCAAGCTTTACATTAATCTCACTGAAAAATGGGAGAGCTATGAGCAGATAGAAAATATGAACAAATATGCAAAATATCCATAGTTATGACATCACCTGTTCAAGCAGTATCTCTCTCTACTACTACTACTTCAGTAGTGGCTCAGTGGTTAAGAAGCTCACCTTGCTAGCTGGAAGGCTGGCAGGTTGGCAGTTCAAGACCTGGATATTTCATGATGGATTGAGTGCCCATCTCTGTCCCAGCTCATGGGGACATGAAAGGAGACTCATTTGGATGTTCCTTGAGCGAAGTTTCTTCCACAAAAAACCTTTCAACCCAGAATAATTTCTGACATGAAGTTATTATTATTACTACAGTAAAAGCCTGCATAACAAATGTTTCATATAATGAAAATTTCATATAATGAAGCATTCATTACTAAAAATATTCTTTGTTATACGGGGTTGTCACTAAGTGGGGTATACCCCAGTTAATGTAAATCCTGTATAACGAACATTTTCTTTTCCTTATGAGGGGTATCGCCCATTTGATCCACATAATGGAAAAAAACCGCATTACGAAGAGCTCCGTGGAATGGAGATTTTTCATTATGCGGGGTATTACTGTATTACCTTTTCAAGCAGTATATCCAGTGATGGGATGTAACAGGTTCTCACCAGTTCGCCAGAACCGGTAGTAACTTTTCTCAGTGTCCCTGAGAACCGGTAGCAGCTTTTGGGGGGAACCACCTTCGGGGCTTACCTTTTCACTGGTTCCCCCACTGAGCATGCGCGCCAAGCACTTGGTGTGCATGCACGCCTACAGTGCTTGGCATGTATGCACAGCCTCCTTGCTGTCCTCCCAAGCAGGGAGGAGGAAGAGAAGCTGCTAGCCTGAAGCTCCCTATAGCCTGATCCTCAGGGTAAATGACTCATCTTTGGATGTGGTGTGTCTGTGTGTATTTTAATGTGTATTTAATACCTTTACCTATACAGTATTGACATACTACCACAGTACCATAAATACAGATTTATGTTTGGGGTGGGTGGGTGGGTATATTTTAATGTAATTTTTATTTATTTGTTTAATTTATTTACGGGTTTGTGTTGTGGGTGGGTGCGTTGAGGTGTGTGTGTGCTTATTTTTATTTTGTTTTTAAAAAATTCTTTGGCCACACCCACATCATGACATCATGACATTAGCTCCGCCCACACTGTGATGACATCACGGTGGGGTAGTAAAATTTTTGACATCCCACCACTGAGTATATCTCTCCCCTACTACTTCAGTGTTGAAGCAACAGCACAAAAGGCTCCAACCAGCATTTCAAGTTTGACAAATAAGGCAGCTGGTTTTGACAAAAAAAGTGAGATTTTTGATACAACAAAGATAAACTTTCCTTCTTGGGATACGTTTTAATGCCCTGGCAAGTACATTGCACAGATGACATAAAATTAACAATTATTACTATAAACAATTTAGCTTTTTAGTCCTTGTGAACATTATTGTACACTAAAATTTGGAAGATCAGCCATTTTTACCATCTCCCAGATTCAGTTTTCTTGACAATGTATTCATTCTCAAGGATAACAAAATGTAAATTTTCCTAATGTTACACATTACATATGGTAGACCCAAACATCAGTTTTGAGGCTCACAGAGATGATGAAATAAGGATATCCTCTCAATAACCTCTTTTTAGTATCCAGAAAAGGTTTATTCAAAAGTGCAGGCTGGGAGAAAGTTCTAGTTCTATCCCCTACCTGTCACTATCTCCATGGGAAGGCAGATATCTGATGTGGAAACCTTCTGATACATGAAGAACCTGTCCATGCCTTTGGGGAACTTGAAGAACCAAGCTTTTTCCTCTTTAAATTGTCCTTTGGGTGTAGACAACAGTTCCAGGATGGGACTTTCTATGCTCAGATATTCAAACTAGCCCTTTTTCAATTCCTGAGTAGAGCTAAACACATATATTAACATCATTAACTGTGAAGGAAATGCTTCTGTTTAACTGTAGTATTTTCAACATTGCAGAAATTACATCATGTAACGGCTCTGTGGTTTTTCTAGCACCTCCACTCTGCTATTTCTGTTAGTTCTAACATCCACTAATAAGAAGATGACCACCTTTTATCTTGCTTGCCTGATATCCTACTATGGTAATGGAGTAGACTGTACAGCCAGCGACTCAATGCCAACAGTTGGGTGGCAGTAAATAACCTGACTCTCTAAAGGGGTCAATAGCTGTGGGTGGATGAGCCCCTTTAGGTGGAGAATGGTCCAGCATATTGGGTCCAATGGAAAAATGAACAGAGGAGGAACTCTGATTCCCAATGGTCATGGAGGTGGAAGAGGCCATGCCAGATGAACTGGCTGTAAAGGCACACCTTGTCCATATCTTCAAGGCTGTGGCAGTCCATTGCAGTCCAAGTGTTAAATTCTGCATGTCTCATTTCATATGTGCCACAGGAGACGGCTCCAAGATCATAGTGTGTGGTCACTTCTTGGCAAGCTGGGATCCACCTTAAACAAATTCACACTAGCAGCATTTTTTCTGCTTGCCTCAGAGGGCGGAGGAAGCCCAGAACCAGCTAGCCTCCAAAACCAGGCTTCCCGGCTCCCTGGGGCAAGAAAAAAAAGGATACTCAGATTGAGTTGCAGCCGACAACAATGACAAGTTGATTTGATATCTTTGGGAAAAAACTGGATATAGTAAATATAAAAGCCTGTCAATGCTTCTTTATAAAAGATGTTTTCCTTTATTTTTATTTCATACCAGAAGAGTGAAAGGAAGGGCTAAGGAAAAGAAAGAAATTAAAAGGGAGATACTCTACTTACTTACTTACTTACTTACTTACTTACTTACTTACTTACTTACTTACTTACTTACTTACTTACTTACTTACTTACTTACTTACTTACTTACTTACTTACTTACTTACTTACTTACTCTTCTATGTTACAGTATAGAGGATTCCACAAAGCATCTCCATTGGAATATCTCCTTAGACAGCGCCATGGCTCACCTCAGGTCACTCCTGTGAACTTGGAAGGACTCCTTGATGTTGTCAATCCACTTGATGCAGAGACTACCTCAGGATCTTGCACCCTGCCCTTGGGCTTCCCATGCCTGCCTCAGTATCCTGATATCAGCCATTCAGTTGATGTGACCAAACCAGCATAGCTGAACCTTCTTGATTGTGCTCCTCAGGGGTTGCAGGTTCAGTTTCTGCCTGATGATCGCGTTTTGCACTAGGTCATCCCTGGTCTTCTTCTCGGCCTTCCACAGATATCTCATCTCCATTGCTAGCAGTTGGCTGTAATGCCTAGAGGCGAGCAACTATGGTTCGCTGCTATACATATGTGTAGGAACAAAGGTTGATTTGTAGACTTCCATCTTATTTATTATTTATTTATTTATTTATTACACTTGATACCCCGCCCCAATCGGGAAAACCCGACTCTGAGCGGCTTACAAAACACTAAAAATAAAAGTAAAAGCATAAGAAACAGTTTACACCAATAAAACATCAGTTAAAAGGTCATCAAAATATTACCACAAAAATTAAAAACAGTACACAGTCCCACTTCCAGACCCAGGTTGGCAATCCTTTAAATAAGCCACCTGGTAAGGGAACTCGTATTCCCAGGTCCCCAAACCTGTCCAGCCAGCCAGGTTTTCAAACCCTTCCGGAAGGGCAGGAGCTCTGTCTGAAGGTGCAGTTCAGTGGGCAGGAGGTTCCAGAGGGCCGGGGCGGACACGGAGAAGGCTCTTCTCCTGGTACAGGCGAGATGCGCCATTCTCGCCGAAGGAACAACGAGGGAGCCTCTCAGATCCGCCCTGGTGGGACGGGCAGATGTTCTTGTGGCCTTGCCAACTTCTTCCTTGCTGAAGAACCCTCTTTATTTAAAATGTCATTATGGACATACTGATAATATTCCTTGTTTTTTGAAAGTATTAAATTGAAAATTCCCTCATACATCTAGCAGATTTTCTTCTTCTTCATGAGCCTCCAAAGATGCAGTTTCTGAATTTGAGCTCATTTCATTTTGGTTTAGTTTTATCTTCTCTAGTTGACATATTGCCTAAGATAGACAATGTAAAATGGCAGGTTAACCTTTAGTTTCTTTCAGTTCCTTCTGTTTAATATATAAGCAGCTCTGACCATTACTATCCCTGAGATAAATTATGGTGCTTTGTTTCTGCCATTGGCAGTTGCTTCCTCCTATTGAAACATAATGAAATCTGGGAATGATGGTTTTTAACATAGCATGTCGTCTCCAGAGGCACAGACTGTTCTAGTTCAATTATACAAATGCTCTCTTTTGATCTTGATCACTTTGTTCTTGACCTTTATATTGCTCAAAAAGACATTTGTTCTCCACTAACAATACTTCTGATTAGCTTGATTCTACCATTATCTAATTAGAGATTATTAATATATATCTTTTCTTTATTCATGGAGTACTGCACAATTTAAAATTATGGATTTGTGTGCAATATGGAGAACATTCAAACAAACCAAAACGTTAAAATGATTAGACTATTTCTGATCAGAAGCCAGCTACTGAAATAATGTTAACTTGGCTGTTTACTAGATCCACTTTTTTTTACATGTAAGGTAAAGGTAAAGGTTGTCCTTGCTCAAAAGCCAGTCATATCTGACTCTAGTGTTCAGTGCTTGTAGGGTTGCCATATGTCCCGGAAAACCAGGATTGTCCCGGATTCAAGATCGGAAAAATTGTTCTGCCCAATTCAATAAAAATCATGTGAAAGTCCCAGATTTTATAAACTTACTCATTGTGTATTATAACACATCATTAAAATAAATTTGAATTCTAATCATCAAATGAGCTATTTCCTGTCACACTGGAGTTGGAGTATACCTGGAGACAAATCTTAACATCCTCGCCTCACACCACCAGCCGATAAGTGTGACCAGTGTGTTTCCTGGAACTGAGGACATTAACCGCGATGTAACTTCTCAGAAGTACAACAGATCATCTTACAGTAAGAATTAACTGTTGTAAATAAATTCATTTATTTATTGATATATTTAATGTGAAAGTGTTTTATAGCTCTCATTATATTATGTTTGTTTTTTTAAAGGCTATTTTGTAGATAACCTGCCAATTTTTGTCAAGTATACTTCTGTTCCCGTTTTGTGGGAGAGAATTATGGCAACTCTAAGTGGTTATCTCTGTTTATAGCCGAAGAGCCAGCACTGTCTGCATCTGCAGATGCTTCCATGGAAATGTAGCAGGCATGCCTCAACACCTGAATGCACAGAACGCTGTTTACCTTCCCACTGAAGTGGTACCTATTTATCTACTTGCAATTTCTTGCTTTCAAACTTCTAGGTTGGCAGGAGCTGGGACAAAGACGGGAGCTCACTCCATCGTGCAGTACTCGGGAATTGAACTCCGACCTTCCAGTCATCAAGTTCAGCATCTTAACCCCTTGAGCCACCGCAGTCTTGGTTTTGTACATGTAGTAGGGCATAAACTGCACATACACAAATACTGCATGGATTATATTTCTCCATGTTCACAGAAAAATTTGTCCTGTATGTATCTAGCCACATTTTACTTGATATGCTTTGAAATTCCTACTTCATTTTGAAGTCTATTAAGTGACTTCCAGATGGTTCAACCAGAATCATATCCTGGTGGGAGACACTCTTCAGCATTCCTCCATTCAGCAAGTAATGTTGTTTTTGCTCTCGCTAGCCTCTTCTAGTTTAATATTTAGAGTCTAAGAGGTGTGAAGAAAGCTTTTCTTCAATTTTAGCTGTCATCTAAGTGGATGGTCTTGGGACTAGGTTGACTTTTTATTAAAACAGATAGGAACAGTTATTCACATCCTCTACTTATCTGTTCATCTCTAACTTGGATTCATGTTCCCTCATTCCATCTTAATTGCTTGGCCCACATGATTAAAAAGCATTAAGACCACACTTCTGACTGAATCTCTAGAGGCACACAGCTTCCTCTCCATACCCTCTTACTTCTATACTGTGAAGGCCCTGCTGTCACTTGGTTAACATATGATGGAGACATTTTCTGTCTCTAGAGGAAGCATATAAGGAAGAACAGAAGTGTAGATAATGCAGAATGGCATGGCTCATTTCTTTGCAGGTTCTTGCTTCTGCATTATGATTCCGTTTCCACCACATCTTATTTGAATGAAGTATATTAATTTGCAAGGGTTGGAGATTAAATTTAGATAATTAAATCACTCAGTAATTAAATCAGCTTAATAACATTAATTATGCAACAAGCATATCAGTTTTTATAGTTTGTTTTTTAAAAAAATATCTGGAGAGTTTAATTGAAAAAAGTGATTTAATTAGTTTAATACTCATAGTCATAGTAATGACTACAATTTTAAATGCTTGATGGAAAGAAGAGAAAAATAATCAGACTATTGAACATTCATTGCAATTTTTTGTTTTTCTCAAATGGCAGTTAAATGTTGCTAGTGGAAAGTGTTGTTGACTCTTTTTAAATGCAGAATGAGCTTTTCTAATTCTTGGAATGTCATTATAATAATAAATCCTATGCATCCTTGCTTAAGATAATGATCAAAGATGTTATTTCTGTACTTTTAATATACTTTAAAATGTCTTGTCTAGCCCCATTCCCTGGTATTAGTCCTCTACTATAATTATTAACTACAATAAAGCCTACAACATTTGATCAATGTTAATTACATTTAATTAATTTGCAACTTTTCAAAAGATTAAAAACACAGTAATCATAAAAGCGCCTGTCACAATCACTTATTATGCTCACCCAGAAAGAGTGCATGAAACAAAATTATTACTTAAAAGGCTATTAAATTAATACAGTATGTTTACAAAGGGGGGGGGAGGGTTTTAAATGTTTTTATTTTAAGAAAAATTGCAAAAAAATGCAAAAAAGAGAGTGAGAGAAAAATATAAACATACATATATACATAACGTTTTGATCTCTGCATGTTCCTTCCACCCATTGGACTTATAAACAATTTCCAATGATTATTTTCAAGATCATTAGATTTGCATATTTGCCCTTTCACCACCAAGAAGATAATGTATCTTGCTCCCTTTCCATTTCACTAATACATAAGCCTCACTTTTTATGCCTCTTGGAGAACTCCCCTAAAATCTTTTTTTTTACTAATCCCTTTTTTACTTTATTTCACATGTTAAGGTAAAGTTAAAGGTCTCCCTTGCTCCCTGTATGACTCTAGGGAGTGGGGTTCATCTCTGTTTACTGCCAAAGAACCAGCGCTATCTGCATTTGCAGACATATATTTGATCACGTGGCAGGCATGACTAGATGCAGAATGCTGTTATCTTTCCTGCCAAGGTAGTACCTATTTATCTACTTGCGATTTCTTGCTTTCAACTGCTAGGTTGGCAGGAGCTGGGAGAGACAGGAGCTCACTCCAGCACACATCACTCAGGTCTTGAACTGCTGATCTGCCGACTTTCTGGTCCTCGAGCTCAACGTTTTAACCACAAAGGCACTTTGGCCCTTATTTTCCATGTTAATTTACCATTAATAGCAATATTCCATATCTCTTTATATCAGTTTTTAAGTTCAAATTCACAGTCTACTTTCCTGGAAAGCTGATAATAAATGTTGGTATGGACTACAATCATCTTGTGGAAAGTTATGTAGCATAGGGGAAATGATGTCATTTCCAATGGCACCACCCAAAATCTTAATAGAGAATTCTTGCCTAAACGCCTGCTAATTAGTCCCCGCTGTGATCCCTCATTGCACATAAGTCACAGGTGGACTCTAATTAGGAAATGCTAAAGAAAGACTTATTCACTTAGACTCTGGGTGCCACCACTGTAACTAATGTCATTCTCCCCATCCCCTTGTAAGTTTATGCAAGAGGATTTTGAACATTTGATTTTATTAATTCTATTATCCAATTCCCACATGAGAATACATTGTAGAAGTCATAATACAGTAAAACACTGGATAACGATTGGATCGGATAACGCTAAAATTGCATAACGTTAAGTAATTTGGGGAGGAGAATTGGATCGAATAACGTTAAGGTCCTATGGGATGGATCGGATAACAACCGCTAAAGCCTGTGCGGTTACAATGTATCTCTATGGAGCTTTAATGTTATCCAATCGATCCCATAGGATTTTAACATGGATCAGATAACACTAAAAATTGGATAACACCAAGACTTGTGGAACCAAGTTTTAGCGTTATCCGGTGTTTTACTGTAATTGCATGCCATCAAGTCATTTGTGATGCATGGTAACCCTTTCAGAGTCTTCTAGGTTGACATTAGCTGCTACTCATATCCGGGCATACATTTTCTCCTGGAAGTCATTTTCTCAGTTGATGAATGGGTGGCTCAATAAACCGATCCTGGCATGAAACATGTGACTGTGATGGAAATACTCAATTTCCTAACATGTTCAAAGGAGTAAGCCTGGTTTTCTAGGCCTCCAAAAATCCTTTCTCTTCTCTGTGTTAGCAGACCTTGTTATTGTCAAGTTTTTGTAAATTTCCAATCATAGTGTTATTGTTCTACAAGATCAATGTTGTGTCTACTGGACCCTGGGAAGGCAGCAGGTGCAGAACCCAGGGAAAACATCAAATTGTTTTGGGAAAGTTTCCTAGCAGAGCAGGAAAGACTCTGATTGGTTGTATTCAAATTAGCTAGTCAGGAGAGACCCCAATTTGGTAGGGGAAAGGAGTTCATTTTGGGTTACCCAAGGAGCAGCACGCTCGGAGGGGAACTGATTCACCATGGGTTAGACACCAAAGCCCATGAACCCCTAAGTAGCCAGGATGTCTACTTAGTATAGATGCTTTTGAATACTGGACTTATTTTTATGTAACCGGATTATGAATCAACACTTTTTATGAACTATGCTTATGAAACAATAAATCAACATTTTCTTCAACAACGTCTTTTTATTGGGGCAAGGGTAAGAGAAGCAATGCACACATACGCAGGCCTCCGATAAGATACCAAAACCTCCTTGTTTGGATACCCTGGCATTCATGGAATTGAATGGGTCCAGGAAGAAGCAGCTAACGGGTTCTTTTTTTTTAGCTGGAAGGCCGCACAGCTCACCCCTGGGTGCCTTAGTGAGTTCTGGGGAGATTTGGTGCTATTTCTCCCAATGTAAGGAACGTCAAGGGGGGCCAGGGTAGAGGGAGCCAGCTGGTTGCGTGACAGCAACCACACATATTACACTAAATAGATGGTGAAGTGTGTAGTTGAGTCTGATGAAGCTGTCATGCTTGTTAATTATCCTCTTCGTGTCTGTAGCATTCCCCTTTGAAGTGATCAGTAGCAGCAGAGATGGTACTAGCCATCTAAGACGATGACTTATGATGGATGCTTCAATACTATTTACATGTACCTTCTTGAAAACTGTGATGTTGGTGACATAGTTATCCTACTTGATTTTCAAGATGTACCTTAGCTTCTATTGGTGAAAGTGCTCAAGCTTTTTGATGTCTTGGCAATAGAGGGTCCATGTTTCACAGCCATACAATAACATTAAGATAACAGTAGCTTGGTATATCATGAACTTAGTCTGGAATGTTAAATCTTTGTTCAAGAAGACCCTGTGTGATAGACAACCAAAGGCATAATAGGAACCACCAATTCTCTTCACCACATCCTGTTCACAAGTACAGTTTCTAGACAGGATGCTACCAAAATAAGAAAACTGGTCTACATGTTCCAGTGTTGAATCTGAGATGGTAATAGTGAACTCTGGAAGGGCTGTCCTTTGAGCAGGTTGTGGAAGTACTTAGGTTTTCTGAGCATTTATGGTGAGGCCAAAATGATCACATGTATTCTTGAAACAGTTGACTGACTGTTGTAGTTCCTCGGGTGTGAGAGCAGATGATGCAGTGTCATCAGCATATTGCATTTCTGTTATCCAGTTAACATTGGTTAGTCTTTGGGAATATAGTTTAGCCAAAGTAAAGAGTCCTTCATTGAAGCAGTATTTAATCTCTACACCTGTGTTTTTATTAGATGTCTCATATTGCATGGCAGCCAAGTAAAGGGCAAAAAGGGTTGGAGCAAGCACACACCCCTGCTTCAATCCATGAGCAATTGGGAAGGCACCTGATAGGCTGTTTTGATGGAAAGATGAATAATTAAAAGAAGTGGTTTACTCTGGCTCCACAGTCAGATACAGAAGAGTAGCGTGCCTTGGCGGGGCCCCGTATAAAAATTTGTTTGGGGGCCCTTAGGAAGGGTAAAGATTTGTTTTGCTTACGCACGTTGGGGCCCCCCGTGGCCCAGGGCCCCCGTATAATTGATACAACAGATACGGTGGTAGCTACGCCTCTGGTCAGATACCTAAACCATTGAACAGCAAATAAGAATTGTATACTGCCATATTGATTCTGACTTTTGGCAACCCTTTCCAGGGTTTTCCAAGTAGATAACGCACAGAAGGAGTCTTCAATTCCCATCTTCTGAGAGTTACCTAAGACTGTGTAGCTTACATATTACTACACAGAATGCCTGTCCGGACATCTTGCTATAGTAATGGAAAAGACCATACTGGAGAAGACCATGGGCAAGTGTTGGGCAGCAGCAAATAAGCTAACTCCCTAAAGGGGCCAATGGCTGTGAGCGAATGAGCTCCTCTAGGTGGGGTGAAATGCCACTGGAAACAATCATATTGGGCCCAATGGCAAAATGAGTGGAGGAGAAACTGATTCCCAATGGTCATGGAGGTATTAGGTGTGAAGGCACACTTTGATAATATCCTCAAGGCTGTGGCAGTCCTTTGCAGTCTGGTGTCAAATACTGTATGTCTCATTTCATGTGCCACAGGAGAAGGCTCCAAGATCATAGACTGTGGGTCACTTCATGGCAAGCTGGGATCCACTTTAACCAATTCATGCCAATGGCATTTTTCCTGCTTCAGGAAAAAATGTTTTCTTGGATACAAGTTGCAGCTGCTGCCAACACAGAATGACTGCTAACCTAGGAGGCACAGAGTGGAACTGAACTCCCAATCTATGTCTCCACAGCCAGATACCTAAACTATTGAGCTACCAGCCAGATTTTTAAAATAGAAGTCATACCAATGGTAATGCCAATAAAGGAAGATCAAATTTGTACTGAAAAAAGTTATTTCTTGCTGCCACGGTTACATGTTTAGTAGAAAGCTACAAGGTACATTTTGTTCTTGCAGTTGGAATATGCCAGAATGTATGGCTTTTGGTTTTGTACATACCATATTTGCCAGCATATAAGATGTACCGGAGTATAAGTCGCACCCAGTTATTACCAAAATAACCCACTATAGGCCACTATATACAGTACAAAACACACTCAATTTTTCCAGTGTATTTTAAGGGGTTAAAGTGGGTCTTATATGCCAGCAAATACTGTACTTGCTTCTCAAATCCTTTTCTTTCATCTGTTTGGTAACCAGTAGAATCCTGCACAAATTTAAGATCCTGGGCACCTTTGAAATAGACCTATTGTGCTATGGCACACTCTTTCATGGGCTAGAAACTCTGATATTGCTTATGAAGAGGGCTCTGGTCCATGCAAGGTTATCATACAATAAATCTGTTCATTCCTATGGATTCTACCAGACTCTTGGGCATTTCTCTTTACAAAGGTATACAGTCTTTGGTACAAATGGTAAAGATGACAGCTTTACTCCCTTAAAAATTGAGTCTATATGTTTTGACTGTGTTTGGAAAACTGGCCTTTGACTCAATAGTAGGGTCAACAGAAAGACAACAAAGCCAGTATCATTGCAGGTGCACCTATGAATACACTGGGAAAACAAGTTAAAATAAACAGAGCATCACAAAATAATGTAGTCCATTATTACTTAACAAGTTCCATTCCTGTACTGTACAATAACCAGAGATTCCTGGGCAATTCAAAATTCAGAGGTAAATATTTAAAATGCAAACAGAGTGAACAATAATGACCTAAATCCAATGTAATTTGGATATCAGAATAAAAACAGGGCCTTAGCAGAAGTACTGGTAAAACACTTCTGAATATTTTATACACAGAAAACCTGGGAGGGGAGAGTAACAAAAAGTTGTAATTAACATGATGGCACACCATCATCCCAATGGTGTTTAACAAAAAAAGAAAAACATTTAAGGAAATTAAGTCATGGATTGGCTTATAGTATCTCATTTGAAACTATTAGTGGCTTCATCTGTAGACAACAACATGTGATGGAGTTTACTACCATGCGGTGATAATAATTGTGTGCTGATTTCTGCATGTTCTGTGAAACCGCATGGGAACAGGAAGTTCCCTTTTGCCCTCCCCAGCCATAACATGTATGGTGCTAGTCCATGGTGTATTGTGGCACAAAGTCACGCAGTTCTTCAGCAGCATAGAGCTTGGAAAATGGAATTTCATGTTGCTCTTATTTTGTTTTGTTTTCCTGTGCATTATTCTAGGATTGAGAGAACCTGTTAATACTCTATTTTGTTTATCATTTAATCTGACAACACTGATTAATAAGTAAAATAAATGTTTCCCAATCATTCTTCAGGCAATTGTCTATGCCTGTGGTTCAGTGCTGGGCTTAAACATGGGTGTCAAATCTCAGCAAGGAGCTTTAAATAAATTTTGATTAAATAGAAGCAAAAAAAAACTAATTACAAGCAGTTTTTTTAAAAAAAAAAAAAAAAGTAGTTCTACTATCACTCAAGAATCCAAAGCTTGCTTCGTTTAATTGCCTTTAAATTATTTCTGCTCTTTTATTGCTATAGGGATTTACATGTCTGATTCAAAATTAACAAGTAATTAAAACAGTTATCTGGTAGCAACATGTCACATTGTGTTGCAGAGGATGCAAAATAAAAAGATGAGGGCATAATTCCAAACTCAAAGGATGCATCAGCAAAAGCTTCAGTGTTTCTTCTTCAAATAGATAGATGAATATAAGTTTGAGGAAGGCATTTCCTCTAAAGGTGGAAAATTTCTCAATACTGACATGGATTGCAGTCCATGCCTACATTTTTCTCATGCCAGGGTGGTGGGGCCATCTGACATTAAAGATAAAGTAAAGGTAAAGGTTTCCCTTGCTCGAAAGCCAGTCGTATCCGACTCTAGGGGTCAGTGCTCATCTCTGTTTCTAAGCCGAAGAGCCAGCGCTGTCTGCTTCTGCAGACGTTTCCATGGTCATGTGGCAGGCATGACTAGACACCGGAGCGCATAGAACACTGTTACCTTCCCACCGAAGTAGTCCCTATTTATCTACTTGCAGTTTCTTGCTTTCAAACTGCTAGGTTGGCAGGAGCTGGGACAGAGACGGGAGCTCATTCCGTCCTGCAGTACTGGGGAATCGAACTGCTGACCTTCCGCCTCCCAGTCAGAGGCTTAGTGACTTGAGCCTAATATGAGATGTCAAACCTTGGATAATTTGGAGTTGTTATTGAGGAGACCACACATTCGTAGACATCTCCGCAACAATATTCCACACATGAAAATGGACTTGATGTCAACACAATTGGGAAAAAGTCCCACTCTCAGCTATTTTTCAAGTTTTACCAGACAGAATTTTCACTGAGCCCATCTCTTGCATCAGCACAATTTCTCAGTTTGCCTCAGAAAAAAAGTCCCTAATCTTAATTTATTTTTTACTACCAGCCTCCCTAACAATTTTTATGACCTTTCTTGCACATTAATTTGTCAAATTCTGCCCAGTTAAGTGCCCTTTCCAAATAATCCAATGCAGGAAGGACACCAACTTGCACAAGAATTGCAATAGACCTACTGTGATCTCCAGTGGAACTGCTAATCCTGAGAGAACAGGAGGTGAGAGACAAAGTCCTTTGAACAGAATCAGGGTTAATGTACATAACTTGTCAGGGATTATGATTTCTTTTCTCTCTCTCTTTTTGGTGGTGCTCAACTTCCAGAAATGCTATATGTATTTCTTTGCTCATTCACAATTTTTGTATTTTTTAAGTTCTCCCCAGAGACCTACCTATGTTCTATCTTGAACTAACATGTTTAATCTCTGATCAGCTTCTATAAATACCCCACCTGCTGTTGGCAGTGAACTACAAAATTTTGAGAGGGAGATGTCAAACCCACACACACACATTTGCTTTAAAACCAGACATGTGAGTGTACACTTCATTTTGAGGCTGAAATGCCTTTTTTTAGGTACCTTCCAAGACCCCAGTTTGCATCTCTGCACAGGTTGCTTTTAACATAAAAACAGAGATGCCAATTCTGTGATAGCAGGGATCCCTGAACTAGACAAAGGGAACACAAAAACCACAGCCCACACCTGGCTTATTTCTGGCACATATGGTACATGTGCTAACTAAGACCATACAAAGACCTATGCTGGGTCAAAATGAAGACCTAAATAGTCCAGCGTTTGGGAAGACCATAGCAAGTCAAAAAAGAATGAGCCATTGCCTACAGGATGCTACAATTTATTAGTGAAGGTGTTACACAAGCATTGTGCATGGTAAGGGTAAAGTTCACCTTTGCTCAAAAGCCAGTCATATCAGTGCTCATCTCTGTTTACAGCCAAGGGGCCAGCACCGTCTGCATCTGCAGACATTTCTATGGACACATGGTAGGCATGACTAGACACCAGAGTGCACAGAACACCGTTACCTTCCCACCCAAGTGGTACATGTTTATCTACTTGCAGTGTCTTGCTTTCAAACTTCTAGGACAGAGACAGGAGCTCACTCTATCATGCAGTACTCAGGTCTCGACTGCTGACCTGCTGACCTTCCAGTGATCAAGTTCAGTGTCTTAACCACTTGAGCCACCACAGACTCTTGTGAGTAGTAGCCACTTATAATTTTATTATCCATAAAAATCACACCGTTCTTTCTTTATTTATTTGTGTCAGAAGCACCACAAGCATATACAGTAATAACATACAAAGCTAAAATTAACATATCTAAAACAAACAGGAATTAGATGACATCTACCCAATATCAGTAAACATCAACAGCATTTCCTCTTGCCAACATAAGATCATCCTCATTGCATGTTGGGGGGGATTGTGTGCATCGTATTACATGGGCGATAGTTTGTTCTTCTCCACATTCACACAGGCTACTATCTACAGGGAAACCCCACTTTCTCAGATTATCCCTTGATCTTCCTACCCCAGCACACAGTTTGTTTAAAGCTTTCCACACAGGCCATAGTTGTTCTTGGTCAGGCAGTAGAGAGTCATGTGGTTCAGCCCAGTTATCTGGTAGCTCCTTGCTCACTTTCCATAGTTCTAAGGTAGTCTATGGGGGCTGTTTGTTTGGAGGGGCAGAAGTTGCGAGGAAGCTGTGCCTTGATTTCAGTTTCCACTTTGGTGGTTGGTGATCAAATAGCAGGTGTTTTTCCAAGGAACTTGCTTTGACCCACTCTTTCTGAGCAGCATTTTCTCAGTGAAATTTTGGTGGAGGGATGCCAGGCAAGTAATGCACTTTTTGTATCGGGGTTGCTTTTAGGCATCATGTGACTCATCTCGCTGTTTCATTTAGGATCATGTCCACCACCCTGCATGCTTTGATCAAGTCCAAAGACTGCTATTTCAGTGATCCGGCACCTCTGAGCAACAGTGGCAATGGTGATTGTCAATGGCTAATCCTTTCCACCCAGAAGCACCTCTTTTGAGCAGAAATTATACCATGAAAATGATATACCAACAATTTGACAGTCACTTCCTTGGGTCGAAATTCATTGAGGCATTCCATTGACTTTAACTAAAGCATTTTTTATTGAAACAAAACAGCAGAACCAGCAAAAATATTTTCTAGACTCACCAATATTTCTTTTACCATATTATGTGTGGCAAATAGTTCAAGCTTCACTTTGATTAGGATTCTGTGGATTGAAAAATTGCCTGATTACCCTTGAACTCGGCTATACTGTGGCAGTAAAAGAAAATTTTATCTCTGTAATTCTTGCAGTATAATTCCAATGAAATGAAAAAGGAACACATTTTCTAATATGACCTTGGCTTTTGTTAGCTATAAAACAATTATATCAAAGCAGCCCACTTTTGTGGGAATAATAAAGTAAAATAATTGCACTTAAAGGCGATTCAATTATTTAATGTTCAGAATCTTACCCTTTATTAAAGAAAAGGTCATTACTGTATCACACTCAGATCATGGTTAAACATGTTTTTATTCATAGTTTCCACTCAAGTGGAAAACAGGAAATGGGATGTGTGATATCTCCATGCTAGTGTTGTAGACTTTCCAAACAAGATGGTGAACAGGTGAAGTGTTTTCTGGCATTTAATGCATTAGCCATCTCAGTTCTGAGAGAAAAGTGTACTAAAAATCAAATCCATGCATGAAATGAATAATGAAATATGAAAACATTGAGGTAAAAGAAATCTGCACCTGACATTCTACTGGACATGGAGCCTATGCCAAAGTAATGTATGGTTCTCCAGATATTGTTGGATTAGAGTACACATTATTCTTAGCCAGAATGCAAAAAACCAAATCCTTACTGACACCAAGAATGATCAGCAAAAACTCCAGCCTTACCATTTGGTGGAGATGAAAGAAAGTGGAGGCCTTTCCTATGATTACCACTATATCAGTGTACAACCCCCAAAGTCCTTCATGGGGATGGCCACCCCAATGGATCCACTGGTCCAGATGTGAGGGTCAGAATCAAGATATCTTCTTGCAACTAAACCTTAATGAATACATTAGTGAAGGGAACACAAAGTGCTCCAACAATGTGAATCTCATTTGGGCAGTCCTCAAGTCCAAAGATGGAGGTGGCTTTGCTTTCTCTAAAACTGCAACTGGGTGGGAGGGGAGATGTCAGTGCTCCTAGTGAACATGTGCCCCACATTACCTTAATGTTACCTAGCACTAAACTCCCTCCGCCTCAGTCCTCTCCTTGTTCCCTCCTGGGTCTCCTATACACAGGCAGCTCCAATTTGGGACTAATGAGACTCCATTAGCAAAATACTGTATTACCTTTTTGCTGCAACCTGGAAGATCCACTCTAAAAGTGATCCCCAGAAAATATTAATAGGAGACAATGGTAGCAGTGTGCTTCTCCTGGTTTAAGCTGGCTTTACTCTGTCCTACTCACTTAAATAAACAACAATTTATTAAAAGAATTGAGGTTTATTTCTCATAAAGGATATTTAATATACATTTTCACAAAATAGGTAACTAAATACCATATACATCACTACTCAAAAAGATTCAGGAAAAATCAATACTTAGGTTTCCTCCATAACATAAAATAATCTCACTCTCTAGTTTATTCTAAATCTTCTGAGAGCAGGTTTTCCTTCCTTTATTATTCTTCTGATACTCTTCTCAATCTCTTTAGATTTACCTCAGAATCATTTTAGATTTACCTCAGAATGTTTTCCTCAGCTTCACTCTGAGAATTTACCTCAGAATCACGTTAGATTCACCTCAGATGGTTTTCCTTAGTTTCACTCTGAGAATTTACTTCAGAAAGTTTCTTTTAAGTTCTTTAGAATATCCCTGAAGTTCTCTTTCTGAATCTCCTCAGAAATTCACCTTCACAATTCTAAACTGAATCACCTTCAAAATTCCTTTCCAAAAGTTCCTCTCAGAAAATTTTCTCTAAGCCAGTTCTCTCCCTGACTCTCTCTCTTTCTTTCTCGAAGCACCCTCTCTTTGCCTTTTTATACCTAACCATCCCCATCCTGCCTTACCTCCTTTACATGTCAGTCAGATACTTCCCTGTATCCTTCATATATTCCACCCAGCAACAGGATGTTAGAGTCCAGCAAAGAGAGATATGGACTTTTAATTACATTTGGTGTAATTTGTGAGCCCATGGTATGCTCTACCATTAGTGAAGGAAGCACAAAGTGCTCCAACAATACCTCAGTTGGGCAGTCCTCAAGTCCAAAGGTGGGGGTGGCTCTACTTTCTCCAAAACTTCAACTGGATGGGAGGGGAGCATCTGAGCTTTCTTCACAGTTGTTGCTGATGTCTTCTTTGCAATATGATGTGCCTCAGCTAACCAAAACATGATACCAGCAGCATTTCTTTAGATGGCTCTGCTCTGGGTCACTCTGGTGGCATGACCACCTTCCAACAGTAAGATGGTCCAAAGGAAATCAATAGGGTGATGACTATGATGGAAGGAAGATATGATGGACTGCTCAACCTTAGACTGCTTGGAACTCTCTTGTGGTCACCTCCTGTTCAGAATAATATTGTTAAAGATTATTTCAGTCATTTTAAAAAGCTACTGATCAGCTGCAAGAATAGGAAAGCTTGCCAGATCTTTACACCTTGTAAACAAAAACTCCTTCCCAGAATTAATTACAAATTAAAAATTATAATGCACGAAGTTTCTGTTGCAAGTACAAAGCTAGAAATGGCACAATGGCAAGTGATTTTATAAAAATAGTTTTAGAATCAGCAAAGAGAAGTACATTCTTTGTCATGATCACATTCAGTTCTGAAACTAAACAAGAATCTGGAGAGTGAAAATAAAGGTTTGTAGCATCTTTAAGACTCAGCTATTCATTGAGTCTTAAAGGTGACACAAAACATTGTGCTTTGTTGTTTTTGTTCACCTTTGCTTTGCCTCTGCTTTCTTTCCTCTTCACCAATTGGTAGGGAGTGTAAAAATGCTGAATCAAAGCAACACAACTACCTTTTTGAAAACTGATAATAAGAATGACCAAATCTGATTCCAGAATCCATCCTTACACTCAGTGGTGGGCATCAGCAGGTTCCCATCAGTTTGCCAGAACCGGTAAAAATTGTGGCTGGCCATGCCCAACCAAGTTTTGAAATAAAGTAGTCCTAATTCAGGTGAAACACAGGGCATTCCCCCTGGCCATGTCCACCATACCATGCCCACAGTGTGGTAGTAATATTTTTTGAGACCACCACTGCTTACACTTTGAGTAGCCCACAAGTAGAAGGACAGACACAATGCCTAGCATCTCCTTATTCAGATGATTTGTCTGTTATTCCTTCTTTCTATTGCACATGGAAGAACAAAAATAGATAAAAAATATTCAGAAAACAATAAGCCATGTTGCTGGGATGTAGCTTTGATTTTAGATTTCCTTCAACAGAGGTAGGCAGCTTCTGGTCATTCAACTCTTGGAATACATGTTCCATCATTCCTCAACACTGCTGTACTGACAATTCCAATCCAACAACCTCAAGGGGGTCCCTCCAGTTTCCCACTCTAGTCTCAGAAAAACAGAGCAAAATCTCTAACTGAAAAAGATGCATTAGGAGACTCCAAATATCTTAGGCATGTTCAATAGCTTTTCATTTGAACAATACACTCCAGTCACTATACCATAAACTGCTTCTCGTTCTGAAGCTAAGAAATGATTAATTTGATTGGGTTTCCACTAAAGAATAAGCACTCACTGAACAGAAAAATGTAGAACTTACCTCTGGGTAAGTATGGAGACAATGCCACTGTAATTTAAAACATCAGAAATCCACCAGAAAACAGCTACATTCACAACCACACAACATAAAACTGATATCACAGTTGTTTTGAAGATAAAATGGGAAGGAAAGGGCATGTCTTGAGTTTCTAAGAAGAAAGGTTGTATATAAATATAAGTAAGGCACTTGTAGAAAATACCACTCAAATATATACAACATTATTGTGAAACTAGAGCATTATTGTGAAGCTAATGTTCTTCTGACCTCTCCAAAAAAAAAAAAACCTTCCAGTTGGTAAAATATATCTATCTGTCACAGTTTTTCTAATGTACAGATCTTCCATTACTATTTTTGGTTTTGTAATTAGTCATTGGAACAGAAGCCCAGTTTTAATTAGTAAGTATGATTGCTGAGGCACATATTTCTGAGGAAGGCCTTAGGTTAATCATAAAGAATATGCATTGCACTTAGCATCATGTTCCACCCACAAATATTCCCCCACATAGAAAGCTGGTGATGCTAGTTAAATTGTGGATCTAAAGCAGGGGTGCCCAAAATATGTCCCGTGAGCACCTGGTTTAAGCAGAGAAAATGGCGCCCTTAAAAAAGTGGCAGGTAGAGTCTAGGGACACTACCATCAGGGATTTAGTGCGTGAATTCGATGCGTTGAATAATGCTCATTAGTTCATTTATTTCTTTTATTTCATTCATTAGTTAAGGGTGATGGGGAAAATGGGAAAAATAAAGACATCATGTTCATAAAATTAAGGTTTTCATAAAATGTTCATAAAAATATAAGGTTTTCTGAGCTAAGGTAAAGGTAACTTTTGATCAAAAGCCAGTCATATCTGATTCTAGGTTTCAGTGTTCATCTCTGTTTATAACCAAAGAGCCAGTGCTGTTTGTGTATGCAGAGATTTCCATGGACATGTGGAAGGCATGGAACGCTGTTTACCTTCACACCAAAGTGGTCCCTATTTATCTTCTTGCAATTTCTTGCTTTTGAACTGCTATGTTGTGTTAACCCCAAACCAGAAATCCCAATTTCATTTGTATTTATTATTTTTTTATATTTTATTTTTCAATAAAGATGCTTTTAACCTTTATTTTCCATTTTCCCGGGCTTGACGTCCGTGACGGAGCCCAGGGCTCAATGTTCATGATGGAGCCCAGGGCTCGACGTCCATGGCAGAGCTTGGGCTCAATGTCTGTGACAGACATGTTACAGTCACTTCCCTCCAAACAAACACTGGGGAGGAGACCCTTCCCGTGAAGTCTGCATCTCTTCACCCCGGCCCCAGGAGGGTGGGCCCAAGGCCAGCTGGGCAGTGGGTGTTCGACCGCCCAGTGGAGTCCCTGGCTTTTCACCCTGGCCCTGGGAGGGTGGGGCCTGAGGCCAGCTGGGCGGCAGGTGTTTGGCTGCCCAGTGGACTCCCCAGCTTTTCACCCCGGGCCAGGAGGGTGGGGCCTGAGGCCAGCTGGGTCCTCCTTTGAAGAAGGGGTTTTGTCCAGTCTGTTTGTTTACACTACATTTTTCATGATAAAATGGTTCAGTTTGCCCGTTAACCATTGATCAGGATTTTTATATTCATTTGCTTGATTTATATAGACAAAAAAAGGATAACCCATGGATAACTTAACCATATACTAATCTTAAGTTTTAAATTACTCTTCTCCATTTACATTAAACGTAAATTAATTATATTTCTCTAAAGTATGAAATTTTCTAGTATACCATTTCCCTCTTAAAATAATGAACACTGGAAAGGAATTTGTGTTTCATACAGTGTATTAATCCAATAAAGCCTGCTTAATATGAAATTCTGGCTTTCCAATTACCCATGTGCACTAATTAAATCCACCGTTATAAAAATGTAATAATGCCTTAAAGCACAGCCAGAATTCTCATTGTTTAACTTTGACATCACTAAGGTAGAACAGTAAAAAAATAAGACCTGTTAAAAATGAAGAAAAATATTAATGTTGCTTTATTATATTTTTCATGAATATCCAAACATCAGGATCACTAGTTCCTTCTCCCCACCAACCAGTTTTATGCTTATGACATGTAAGTCAACTGGGAGGTGAGTGGAAATTAAAAAGGGAGATGGCCATTTTGTTCAATGGAATGGGGAGCATTACCCTTAATCTGTCAGATGTGAAAATTACTCCTCTGGATATACACAGGAAGTAAATCTTGAAATTAGTATCCTTGTTATTAGGAGATGTCATGGAAAATAGGTAAGACAGATGAAGATAACTACCTTTCTATTATATCTATCATTACTAACCTGTGAATAAATGGTGTTCTCATGCCCAGAGTAATGAGCCTGCCAACTGTTTATCATTTATCTCAGCTTTTCTAATATTAAAAGTATGCCACAGTTACTACTTGATATTCAACAGCAACTTGCATGCATTTCATAATCACATACATTTTCTTAGTACAGATGTTTCCATTCCAAGCAATAATAATATCTAAATTCGGTATCTAAAGGCTGTTAGAATAGAAAGGTGATGTCCTCCAACTGATTAGCAGTACAGTATCTCTAAGAGCAGCAAATTATGTCCACTTTAGAGGTCCTCACTATGGCCTCAGAAGTTTCTGCAGGTATCATTCAACCACTGATGGTGCATGGTAGTCATCATAAGGTATGGAAAAATGGTAATTTGTGGTTATGCAATAAATGCCCATCAAATTTACCTCCTCTTTGGTCATCAGAGGTTCATAGGCAGGTATAACTAAATTCCTCACATGGAATTGGCCCTTCTTACAGAAGGTGAATATTGTCTTAATGCTTTTATTGGGTGATTCATCACAACTCTATGTTCTTTCTCCTGATCAACCAGTATCGGGGAAGATCATATCAGCATGTATTTGAAGTTAACTATCTCCCTTTGACCCTGATATGATGAATGGCTCACTGGAAGGTATTTCACGCATGCCTTTTCATCAGGAGGCATGGCTATCCTGTCAGGGATGAACATAGCTTGTGCTGTGACATGACTGAGATGCAGGCATGACTAACATACATCCCTTTTCGCTATTTCCTCTGCATTTGTACTTCTGCCCTAAGACTCAGAGACAAACTATATGTGACAAATAGCTTACTGGTAAAAAAGAGAGATCCAGCTATGTTCCAGAGATATGATCCAGACAGATGTTCATGAATGAAAAGTCACACTTTGAAGCTCACCTCCTAGTTATCAAACAAAGGAAGCTACACATTTGAAGCAATTCATTCGTTGGCTAGAATTCGTATCCAAGAATGCATTTTTTTTTCTGAAGCAGGAAAAATGCCATTGGCATGAATTTGGTTAAGGTGGATCCCAGCTTGCCATGCAGCGACCCATGCACTATGAGCATGGGGCCATCTCCTGTGGCACATAAGAAATGAGACCTGCAGGTAACACTGGGATTGCAATGGACTGCCACAGGCTTGAGGATATTATCAAAGTGCATCTTTACAGCCAGTCCATCTGGCATGGCCTCTTCCTTTTGCCTTTGGGCCCAATATGATGGTTTCCAGTGGCATTTCCTCCATTGAGGGAGCCATCACCTGAAAGGGATCATCCACCCATAGTCATTGGCCCCTTTAGGGAGTCAGGTTATTTACTGCCACCCAACATTTGGCATTGAGTTGCTGGCTGTACAGTCTACTCTATTTATTTATTTGTTTGTTTGTTTGTTTGTTTGTTTGTTTGTTTGTTTGTTTGTTTGTTTGTTTGTTTGTTTGTTTGTTTCAACTTGTTTAGCAGCGCCCTCGCTGAAGCGACTTTGTAGCAGGATATCCGGCCAGACATATTTGAAGCAGTATAGCAATGCCAGGGACATAGTGATTTTATTGTGTGCTGGTTTTAATTCTGGAATGTATATGTGTTCGGTACACATAGTATTTGTTTATGAGCTAATTCCAGAAATCCACACCATCTATCTCACTGCCCTTCACACTAACCCAAGCACATAGACTACTTCACCTCACTCATTAAAATCATTGTATTTAAGAATAACTTAGTAGATTACACACCCTTCTAGATACACACCATGATATTAGTGCAGTACATAACCACAAGTTATATTTCAAAATGGTTTTCCACTCCCATCTCATGCATATATTTCTCCATCTCATAGAAAGTCAGTATTTCCCAATAGAACTGACAGCAGGATCTCTGCTCTGCTGGGCTATATCCAGCTCGAGAAGGTAGATCTGAAACTTACCAGCCATAGCATTTCCATTGGTGCATAACTTTGCCTTCTGCTCATTCTCATTAGCCAGAGGTATATGCAGGAAGCCTCCTTCTGGACCATATCAAATAAGCCAGTCCTGTAAGAAGCCTACTCTTAGACAGCACTGACATCCCAGAATAAAGAGGGCTGTCTATGGCAAATTTGGGGTGATTTGAAAAAATTAAGAAATATACGGTAGCTGCTCTGGTATAGGAAACACCCGTGACAATTAGAAATTGAAGTCACAGGTAGTTTAAGAGGGCTGAGATTCTTGGCCAGGTGGTTCTAATGCTTATTTTCACAGAGCTAAATCCCTCTCAAATCTATCCTGCTTTTATGGTGCTAGCTAGCTTTCCCCATTGGTCTGTAGTCACATAGATAAGGAGGACCTTTTTGAGAGGTATTAGGGGGGGAATGGTATTGTGGCTTCATTCCTCCTTGTTCTCTTCTTTGCCACCATTTCTATATGACAGTAATCAAGGCTTTCATCAGTTTATTTACTTATGGTTAGGAAAAGAAGCTTGTCACCAGTGATTTTCAAAGTAGCAAGCACTATTAATAAAGTGACAGTATGGTATACTTTTGCAAGAAATAAGCTTTCAGACCGCTGAGCTGAAAAATTCCATTTAGCCCATCACGTAGCCTTCTTTCTTCTCTAATTATAATTCTCTGTGGGCATAAATTCTAACAGATTGAAGTATTCAAATCTTCCTCCATTGAGCTGCAGGAAATGAATAACTGCAGCCAGAATGATTCCACCCCCACCTGAAATACATTCTGTAGAAAAAGTTGACATAATTGGGTTGTGGCTTTTGGGGGCGGGTGTAATCCTAGCTATTAGTCACATAGGGAATGGAAAAATCAAATAGTTTGGACATTATTAGTACAACTTATTTTTTTTCTACCACCGCACAAGTAATATAAAATTTAATATTAGCATGATAAGGAAAAATATAATATTTGTTAGCTGACTAATGTACCTTCTGCTTAATAAAGTCAGGTCACCATATCATAAAGATCCCAAAAAGGCAAGGAAATGTTCCAGTAACACTAAAAATTACTTATGTTTCAAACTAAAAGCAGACAAAAATATATACACATTTTTAGGTCATGCCACAAAGGAAGAGCCAGGAGATTTGGAGTGAATCTATGCTACGCAGTTCTAGCAATTTGGTACCAATTTAACTGTCAAGTCTTTGTTTTTTAGAATCCATGGATTTGTACTTTGTTGAAGTGCTCAGAATTCTCTCCTAGAGAGCCTTAGTGCTCTCTAGTGTACTCCCCTGAAATATAGAACACTGCAGCTCTCTAACAAAGAATTTTAATGGGCAGGAAAATCCTAGGAAAAGTCTGTGATACAGGACTTAAATTAGAAAGAAAGAGCAGGAGAGGAACTGCTGTTCCCCACAGAGGAAATTAAGGCTCTCACCACCTTTACTGTTTTATAGACTTCTCTTAATTCCTTGCCAGCTCATCTTTCTCACACTAGGTCAGGCGAAAGGAACTGCAGACTGAACTCCCCAAAAGGTGTCTTCATTTTGGCAGTTTCAAGTCTGGCCTAGACACGGAGGAGGAGGAGGAGGAGGAGGAGGAGGAGGAGGAGGAGGAGGAGGAAGAAGAAGAAGAAGAAGAAGAAGAAGAAGAAGAAGAAGAAGAAGAAGAAGAAGAAGAAGAAGAAGAAGAAGAAGAAGAAGAAGAAGAAGAAGAAGAAGAAGAAGAAGAAGAAGAAGAAGAAGAAGCCGCTGCCGCCAGAGGAATTCAAGGGAAGCACTGTGAAGTTGTTTCTTCTACATTGTTGATGTCCTACATCTTGGACCTTGGTTTCTTATTTGGTTTCAAAGAGTTGTTTGGATTTTTACTTAATTCTGAGAACAACATTTGCTCTTGTTCTGGTAAAAACAATGTACCTATAAGAAACTCTTCCACATGGGGCAATTCAGTTTTATGATTTACCAAAAATAAAAATGATTTAGTAGTAGGGTAAAAAAAAATCTTATTAATAATGGTAGGAAGCATTTTGTGAATTCAAGTGTACAGTGAGTAGAGTAATGGACTAGCCTCTACAGAGGTGATTTAGACAGATTTTAGTGACCTATCCTCCCTAAATACAGAGCCTATGTTTATCTCCTAATGACCAGACACAAAAAGGAAAGATAAATTGCAAATTTCAAGAGATGTAAAAAGCTTCTGCTATGAAATCAAATGCTTTTAGAATGTAAGAATTCTCTCTTCTAGGGATACATTAGTGCTTAATTTTCTTTCAGGCTCATCCTTCACCCAGCACATCCGCCCTATATCTTTACTATGCTTACAGATCCAACATTTTATCAGATCACCTTAAAATTATAACTGAAGTTTTCTAGGCTATTTCCTTCCTGTTTACATTTAATTTACAGTGAACTTGTTGAAGAGTTGATGAACCTAAACCCCAATTAATATTCCTCTTTTGACTCAAAGATATTACTAGTCATTTTCCCCTGGCTTTCAAGTAGTTAAAAAACCTTGTTCCCATTTAAGCACATATTTCAATTTAAACAACAGATTAAGTGTTTATCAAAATTAGTGTAAAGAAATACACTACATCCATCCCAGTGGCACTAAAACATGTTATGCTCACTGAGGTTTGAAATACTATGTTAACTTGCAATGTAAACTATTGAATCAAATCCTGTTATGAAAAGGGTTTCTATTTCAATAAAACAGATGGGTCTGGAAATTTTGATTCTCTAGAGCATGCTTATATATATTTTTATAACCTCTCAAATATTCACCATATCATGTTATTTTAAAAAATATTGCATTTTTGTCCCACAATTTCAGGCAGAATAATTTACTAAGCAGCCTGAATTACCTAATTAAGAGGACATCAGACTGCTTCACAAATGTGAGGGAAAAATCCCTACCCAAATCAATTACTTTATTAGTCTACTAAAACTAATTAGAAAATGATAAATAGAATCAATTTTGGTGATAATAAATGCCTAGAATCACTCAATAGAGAGTATTAAAACTTTAAATATGGAACAACCATTGACATTTCTACATTAACTTATTATGAAACAAGCAACAAGATTGTGGTTTATCAGGTAGAGAACTAATTTGGTCTTTTAATGGCAAATTAGAAAACTTTAATTTGAAAAACCTCAAGGGGGAATCAATGGCTCTTCAGAGTTCCTGGACTGCAATTGCTATCATCCATAAGCCTGCACAACCTATGGTAAAGAGTGATGGGATTTGCTGTCCAGAAGAGATATAAAAATGTATTGCTTCATTATTCTTGTGTTTCTCGGAATCTTTCTATCATTCACACATTGTGCAAATGTATTAATGGGTTGCAATCTTTTTTTTCTCTTTCCCACCTTGCTGTTCATGATGACAACTTACATATTTTCTCTAATATATACATTTGTTTATATATTTCTCTCCATTATTTGAAGCATCCTAGTATATACGTTTCAAAAATTCACATTTTTTGGCTATTTGTGTAATCAAACAACAACAAAGAATCAGATGTTCAAGGTCTCATTCTATTGATGAAAAATGAAATTTTTTCCATAAACCAGAAAATTGATTTGAAAATCTCTGTTAATATGGGAGGGATTTTGCCATCCCAGATTTCAACAACATCTGAAAAATTACACATTCTTCAACCCTGTTCTGAAGCAGAAAGTCAACTGTTTGAAGCCATAGTAAGGTAAAGGTAAAGGTTGCCCTTGCTCAAAAGCCAGCATATACAAACCTAGGGTGCAGTGCTCATCTCTGTTTACAGTGAAAGAGCCAGCACTGTGTGTCTGCAAACATTTCTGTGATCATGTGGAAGGCATGACTAGACACCGGAGCGCATAGAATGCTGTTACCTTCACACTAAAGCAGTGTCTATTTAACTATTTGTAATTTTTTGCTTTTGAACTGCTAGGTTGGCAGGAGCTGGGACAGAGATGGGAGCTCATCGTGCAGCACTCGAGTTTTGAACTGCTGACCTGCCAACCTTCTAGTCATCATGTTCAACATCTTGACCACTAAGCCACGGCAGTTCCTGAAGCCATAACTACTAATGATAAAACTGTAATCTTTTTGTCAATCTAGTTAGATAAAATATACTTCATTCTGTCAGATAATAATATCTAGTTAGATATATGTTTCATTTTGTCCAACTAGAGTAGACTTTTTGAATCAGTGGGAAGCTGGCAGGCCAGCAGTTATTTAAATACTATACAGTAAAACCTCACATAAAGAGTGCCTCGCTTAGACAGGAACTCGCTTAAAGAGCAGATTTTTATCTGAATGGTTGCTTCACTTAACAACTAAAACCAACCAAAAACTTGCTTAACAAATAAATCGGGGTTCACGATCCCCCCGCCCACCAGAAGTCACAATTGGTTGCTTACAATGGTGTTTCACTTAAAGAGCAAACTTAGTTTAAGAGCAATCCTGTGGAACGCATTATGCTCTTTAAGCAAGGTACTACTGTATTCTGAATGGATTTACTCTAATTAGGATTAAGGCCATAGCAATTAAAAATATCAGTCAGGCTGGTAACTTAATTAGATAAAACTGTCAGAACTTTTACTGGATACTGGCAAAGATTACTGATTTGTAATTTGTGACCAATGAACAGTTCTCAATTGCTTCCATCCTTGCTTTGCAACAAGCTGCCACAACCTACCCCTTAATTAACTTAAAGTTTTTGTGACTGCCTTATCATTTTAGATTTTCAGGACTCTCTTTTTTTAGAAGTTTCTTCAGAACTTATCAGAACATTGTATCTATTTCAAAACATTCTATCTAATGGCCCATGTGATAAAATAAAAATTTGGTTGAAAAATTAGCATCCAATGTGGTGAGAGATCCCAAATATTTTTCTTATTCTTCAGACTTCTCATGATGAAAGATTTTTTGGAATAGTAGCCGTGTTAGTCTGTGGTTCAGGCATCTCAGAAAAAAAACCCAAAATTAACAAAATAAAGTAAAATAAAAAACACAGTAGCACTTTAAAGACTAACTGCTATATTTTCACTGTTAGCTTTCATGGATCAAGTCCACTTCATCAGGAGTTTGTTTGTTTTTTCCCCTGACATGCAGGTCACAAGTTGATCAGATAACATAGTGGGCTTACTCAGCAACCTTGAGATTGAAAGGGAGTCTTTTAGAGTTTATCTGAATAATCTATTGTTGCTAATGGCTGGGTGATACTGCATTCTTGTGCTTGCTTGCCTCTCATCTTGCTTGACACCAGCCCTTCTCCCTTCGACCACCTGAATTTGGTATATAAAGAACATGCCTGTAAGTTTCATTTCTTGTCTGATGAGGTGGACTTGATCCACGAAAGCTAACAGTGAAAATATAGCAGTTAGTCTTTAAAGTGCTACTGTGTTTTTTTATTTTACTTTATTTTGTTTATTTTGTTTTGTTTTGTTTTCTGAGATGTCATGATGAAAGAGTTAGCCTTCAGTAAGGAAGAGGTCAGATCCTGACAGAGCAGTCCATAAGAGCCAACTTTGAAGTTCTAACTTTTCCATGTAGAGACCACTGCAATCAGTCCTCATGCCAGGGCAGAAATTGTACATGCAAACTGTAGTACTTTCTACATATCTCCCTGAACTCCCACACTGTATTAAATCAACTTTCACTCTGTTCAAAATCTGTTCTGAATCACAGCCCAGGGCTGCAATTTTATACCAATTTTCTCAGTGCTTGGAAATAGTATGCCTTTTTGACTACAGTCCCCCACCTTCCAGTCCCCCAGGCAATCAATTTCTAGGCTCTGAAGTTTCTTAGGAGTAAAACCTGTAGATTCTCTGACAATACAACTATGCTATACTGCTTCAATTATATCTGAGGGTTGTTTTACGTAGTGCTAGCTACCGTATTTTATTTCAAATTTTGTCTTAGCCAGTTAAATTCATACAGGCATTCTGGACTATGGAGCATGCTTCTGAAACCTGGGTGGCCAAATTTTTCTCACTTGTATTTTAACATGCCAGACAAATCTCCACTTTTATTTTTATAGAAATGTACGGCAATATTCTATGTCTAGAACCAACCTGAAATTGTGGGTTCTCTTTAACCAGCACCTAATTGCAGAAAAAAAATACAGCCTCTTTGGACGACTTTTTCAGGAAGTAGGATGAGAAGAGGAACACAACTCTTCTATATAATGTTGTGGTGCTAGAGGGGTTAGATTACCCAGTCATGTCACTGAGGGAGAAAATGAAGTTAATTCCAAGTGAAGGCAATGCTTCCTTCATTACTCAACTGTTAATCTAAATTGGCTACTTTTGCTTTCAAGGACATCATTATATAGTCAAAAATAATTAGCCACAGTGTTGTGGTTCTATCCCACTCAATACACAGTCCTTGATTGAATTAGATCAGTTGACAGAGAAAACAGACTAAGAAAGCAAGGTGTGGGGGCAAGAAGTAATATATGCACAAACAAACAGAAGCAGAATAATAACTGTCAACATGAATGAAAAACCCTAACAATTATTTTTTCCTTTTGTATTTTCTTTTGCAGCCTGGAAGACCATTCAGAGCAAGGCTATGTCTTTCAGGAGCAAATTAGAACTCCACCAATTTCAATTGGGGGGGGGGGGGAGATTGAGTTTGGTAGTTTCCTACCTAGTTTTCTTGGCAGTTGAGCATTTCCAAAGTGTATTTACCTGCACACCGTGTGTGTTTTTGTGTTATTGCTTTTCTAAGGTGAAAGGTTTCTCCTTAAGGAAATACATTTATAGCTGAAAATAGATTACTTCACTCTTTCTTATTTGTCTCTAGAGTGAAAATTGTAGCACTTCATGCATCTTGAAATACAGGCAGGATGTGTGAATAGTTCAGCCATTTCTTTACTATTTGAAATATTCTTCAGTACTTATAGACATTAATTTTAAATAATTACAAATTAATGTTGACTTTTCTTTCTTTCCTTCTTTCTTTCTTAAAATGCTTATTTTATATCAAAAGTAGCGCACAGGAAATATACATAGGAATTTGATAAGACTCCCAATTGATAGATGAGTCACTATTCCATCACTATCTTAACAAACTGATTTTTTTTAATATAGTAGCAGTGTTAGTCTGTGGTTCAGGCATATTAGAAAACAAAAACAAAAAAAATAAAAACACTGCAGCACTTTAAAGACTAACTGCTATATTTTTACTGTAAGCTTTCATGGATAAAATCCACTTATTGATATGCATGCTTGTCTGTCATTCTGCTTGATTATTCTTTAGCTCATTGCTTTGTGATCCATTTGCCTTGTGACATCTTGAACCTACATCAGGTGTATATAAACTGTGCCTGGAATTTTTACTCCTTTGTCTGAAGAAGTGGACTTGATCCACAAATGCTCACAGTAAAAATATAGCAGTTAGTCTTTAAAGTGCTGCAGTGTTTTTATTTATTTTTTTTGTTTTCTAATATGCTTTAACTAACTGATGCTTTGATTTTCACAAAAACAGCTGTACTTATTATGATGATTCAAATATAGATCTCAAAGATTCCATAAGAAGAATGAAAAAAACCTGATTACAGCCTTTCTTTTTTCCTTTTCAACAATCTTTCCTCAGGCACTTCAAGGCAATTTCCGGGGAGTCATTTAGGAGGTATTTCAAGGCAAACACAAGTATCATACATCAATATTATTCCTCAATTCCTCAACTGACCAGACTATCAGGGAGTGAGTACCTGCAGGTCGCAATTCACTTTCTCTTCCTTTCACTGCTATGCTCTTCTTCTCCAGTTTCAACCAAAACCTTTCATGATCAGGTCTTCCCATCTTTTGGGGGGTGTACCAAGGGGTCTTTTTATTCCTCTGGGATATAACTCAGTGACTGCTGCTGTCCAACATCCATCTGTTATTCAAAAAGCATTTCCAGCCCAGCGCATGTTCCATTTATGATATTTGACAACAGCTTCATTGATTCTGCTTTGTTATTATTATTTTTGTTATAATATTATAGTTGAAGGAGCCATTCCTTTATATATATATTTTCATTCAGAACCACTACCTTGCTATTTCTACATCTTTGTATAGCTTTCTTTAGTTCCACAAATATGAAGGCAGTAGAAAGTTTATTTAATTTGCTCTGAGTTTCCTTTTGAAGGAACTGTTTGTGTACTATACAGTGTCTTTTGTGGTTGCTCAGTAGAAGGGCACTTCCATATTGTTTGTGGGACCCTAGGCAAATAGACACATCCAAGGAGTGTTTTCTTAATAGTGATGAGTTCCTCTGTGAGTTTCTTGGTCACAAAGAATGTCACAGTTCCTTTCATGGAAAAATTAAGTCAAAAGTTCTTCTTTGGATATAGAGATAATAACATCTGAGGAGAAATAGACATTATAGATAGCCCATCATTGGCAGACAAAAATCCTTAATAATTGTTTGTGTTTGAGTGTCACAAAATGGGCTTCTCTCAACTCCTATATTGGCAGATTAATTTTGTTTTATTATTGGTCTTTAGGACTTAGAATACAGGACACCTTTGAAGTGTGACACCTCAAATATGAATCTCTACTTAACTCAAATCTCACCAGCAATAACATGATTTCAACAAGCTACTTAAAAACCTATCTTGTATAGGATTTGTGTCCTTGAATCTCAGTATTCCTTTTTGCCATATTAATTTTCTTTAAAATATTGAAGTACTTTCCATCAAATAGAGCTGAGCGAGTTGTGGGGGATGGTGGAGGAGAGGAGTGCCTGGCGGGCAGTGGTCCATGGGGTCGCAGAGGGTCGGAATTGACTATGCGACTGAACAACAACAAAATGGAAAAAATGTGACTAAGGGACAAATCTAATCAGGAATATCATGCCAAATTTTCAACCAACTGCAGTAACCAAGGTCAATAAGTAAAACTAGTCCTGCTACAGAAACAATAACATTGTATTTTCCTGCCATGCTGTCGTCGGCTGCTACTCGTCTCTGAGCATACCTTTTTCCTGGAAATCCTTTCCATGAAAAATGCTACTGGAGTGAATTTGTTTAAGGTGGATCAACGCTTGCCATGAAGTGGCCCACACACTGTGATCACAGAGCTATCTCCTGCGGCACATATGAAATGAGACATGTAGGATTTAATACCAGGACTGCAATGGACTGCCACAGCCTTGAATATATTAACAATTAATATTCCTGCCACATACATACAGTGAGTATTAAAGGGGAGGTAACTGAATTAATTAGCAGTTTCATGAATTAGATTGTCTCTCTTTTCCTCTACCCAACTAGAGCCTGTGTTCCCACATGCACATCTGCCAAGAGCCTAGTGCCATAGTTTTCAATGGGTCCTCTAGACTAGAGGGTGTGGGGTGACGGCAGACAACCTGCTACAGATGCTAGGAGCAACCCACTCACACAGCAAATTGTCTCTGCTATTCCAGTGCAATATTTTCTTTCAATAGCAACATTGCTTGTAAAAGTTTATGAGACCAGGAATCAATGGCTAAAATTTGCTTTCCACCTTCAAACTATGTGCCTCCCCCAAATTGATTGCTACATAACAGTTTAAAATACTCTGTCTAAAATTAAGAGGATAAACATGTTAAATACCTTAAAAGAGAACCATGCAGGATTATATCTAAGCTTGCCAAACGAGAGAGAAATACTATTTACCGAGCTGCTTTTGTCTCTTAGTGGTCCCAGGTCCACAGAAACCACGTTATTGCTATATTAGCTACAGATAATAAAGCAAAGGCTGAAATCAGTAATATAACCCCAAAATGTGTTCAAGTATGACATTAAAATAAATTCCAGTGGCTGCAACCACCATTAGCAATATTTATATTTAATAAGCAAATAATCAACATGACAGTATATTGCAAATATTACAAAGAATAGAAGTCATCCATGAAATTGTCAATTAATTGGATTGCTTTCAGTGCTGATGAAGTTGGGGGAGGGGAGAAGACAAAATGGCACTTCTTGTGTTATCAACTGATTCATCCAACTCTTTCAATTAAGGATTATATTCTATCTTTCCCAAAGTAGCTCTTTTCACCTTTAGCAGCATCTTTACATTAGCCAGAACTTTTGCTTCAATTGTCTGAAACTATGATTTCATCCCACATAATACAGTCAAACCTCACATAAAGAGTGCCTCACTTAAAGAGTACCTCGCTTAAAGAGCAGAATTTTTTCTGAATGTTCGCTTCACTCAACAAATAAAACCAACCAAAAACTCACTTAACAAATAAATCAGGATTCACAGTCCCCCCCCCACACACACACACAATTGGTCACTTACAATGGTGTTTCACTTAAAGAGCAAACTCGCTTAAAGAGCAATCCTGTGGAACACATTATGCTCTTTAAGTAAGGTACAACTGTACGTTTACTGCTTACCATTCATTTGGGGGAAATCCTCCTTTAGCCCAGGGGTGGGCAAAGCCCATACAGTCCGTTGACCACAAAAATCAGCATGAAAATGGCTAATTACATTCATAGAATGGTATTTACAAAGACAGGGTGTTAGTAATTTAGAAAATAGGGTTTTAAAGGGACCTTCTGGCAACTTTGGGTTTTAAAAGATGTCCAAAAAAGCTAGTACAAGTAGAAATTCACAATTTTAAAAGGCTCTTATGTATGTGTGGTGGTGGTGGTGGAGAATTTCAGCCAACCAAGGTTCAGAGGAATAACCCCCCAGAACCCTAAGAAATTGCTGCTCCAGCTTCAGGCCAAATCTCACAAATTTATCAAGATATTTTAACATTCAGAGTTTATAGAATCTGTTTTCTACAAAATGTTGCTTCTGTTGTGAATATTATATCTTGGGTCTTAATCAGTTAACAATTTAAAGCAGGGGTTCTTAACCTACGGCCCACAGGCCAGATCTGGCCCATTGCACCAAATAATCCAGCTTCCAACCTCACTCCAACCACCAGGGGTTATCAAGGCTTTCCTGACACAGGCTGGGCCACTCCTCCTCCGAGCAGGCCAGACACATGGTTCCCCCTCATCATAAATGTGTTTGTAAACAGCAGTGGGTGCATTTGCAAATGCACGGATGCATTTATGGCTGTTGTAAATGTGTCCGCTTCCGCTTCCGGGGTCAGTACCATGGAATGGCATTGGGATCCCGGGGCCAGCCCACAGGCCATAATTTGAGAACCCCTGGTTTATCTAGACTAGCATACAGTTTCACACAACACCAACCGACTGCTTCCAAATATTCACAAACAGGATACAAAGCCAGTACTGTACTTCTCCCCTGTTGCTTTTCTCCTGCAACCAACATTCAGGGGTAGTCTTGGCAAGTTATTTTAAAGAAGAATAAACTGAAGGACATGATGAATACAGAGATCTCCATATCATCCTACTAATGCCCAATTATGGATGCTTTCAGCATGGCATCATTGTTGTTCTATAAAGTAACTTTTGCAAGGTTTGCTTTGATGTAAGTAGCATATAGCCATTATGACTAGAATTCTTCAGTTAAATTTTCTAAACTTTTGTAGAGGCCATATAAATTAGTGGGCATTCCCACAACTTCTGGCAACAGATCACATCATTCTCCATATGTACTGTGTAAAAAAAAGTATTTTTATCAGTCCTTGGTCTTTTTGCTGTTCACCTTTGACCAAATGACGGTATAGAGAGATGTGAAGTGTGGATACACAAGCAATTTGAAACTCTAAAGGTCTTCTTGGCAATCAAATTGACAGGAAATGGACACATCAAGTCTCATCTCCAATTCTCTTTTCTTCTTGCCTGTTATGTCATAGTTTCCTGATTATTTCTTCCATATAATCTGTTATCACAGTTCCATTTGGGGAAGTAGCTATTCTTTCATGTTGTCATTACTGATTATTATCACAGTTCTCCTATTTAGTGTTTTCCTCCCCACCCCCACCCATTTTTGCTTGCAGAGCACAAAAAGTGAAGAACTGTGATAGTTAAGGATTTTGAATTATTTCTCTTCAACAACCACATAAACTAAACCCAAAATGATTACACAGTACACTTGTAAGAGACTCAATTAGGGGTGAGAGGTAGCATTTTGATGTAGATAATGTGATGTTTGCACATGGCAATACTTGTTCCACCACTTGCTCATCCGTCAACACTGACAAGAAGATCCTATCAGTGCCATTATGCGAGGCGCCTAAATGCATAATATATCATAGCAGACTGGTAGTAATGGAACACATTTTTCAACACACTTTCCTCAGCCCCATCTTCATCTGACGTAAACAATCTTGCTGAAGTTTCCCAACAAATATCTGCATGAGCTAAGAATGCAGTGATGTGTTGCTATATTTAGACAGTTCTCTATTTCTCCTGCCATTTAAATGTAAGCTTTTGTAATGAGATCCGAATGAATATTAGGTCTGGATGGGGCTAACATCCAATCTTACACAATAATGCCATCTTTATCTCAGTAAATCCCTGTCAGTATGAGAAGTTTACATTATGCATTCATAGGTTTAATCGTGGTTACCTAACTTACATCTCTCAAAAAGAATTTTCTTCCTTATGCTCTTCCAGCTATGCTTTATTCACAACTGCTACCTTATCTCATTTTTCCAATATTCCACTCCTAAAAAATCTGCTTCAGGAGTAGCCTTCTGTATCATTACATATATATATATGTTTGTTTATTTACTTGAATTAAATTCTGCCCTACTCACACAAGCGACTCAAGGCGGATTACAACCAATCAGCAAGAATACAAAACACAGTTAAAAACTCTAAAAACAATTTATAACCATTTAAAACAACATATATAAAGTGAGATGACATGTTTGGAAAAAAATTACTGAGTTTTTAATTTCAGAAAGCATATTAGCAGTTTTGGGGATTTTTTAAAAAGCTGATAACCAAAGATTTTTGAAATGAAAATTATTATTAGCATTAGCATTAGGCTTTCAATGTCCTACCTAGTGGGTTTAATTGAAGTTCAGGAACCTTCAAATAGATTACATATTTGAATTATCAATACATTTGCCAAAGAAACTTTTAGCTTCTGAACCTACTATAAATTTTGTAAAGCTAAACAGCCAGGTTCACTTTAAAAAAAAGAAAGTAAGTAACATCATGCTTCAGTTAATTTTCATAATTGTGATTCATAATATATGCAATCCAGTGTGAGATTCTTAATAATGTAAATTCATGCTCTCCTACCTAGGAATATTAACAAGATGAGACAGAGGCATACAATCATATTTTAAACAGCATTGCTTTTCAGTTATAAATGCACATAATTTCTAATGAAAGAACATTAGAAGTAAGCAAGTATAATAATTAACATGAGATCAGATCAAATTTACAGGGAGAAAGGAGGGAGATAACCCACATTTATTTGAATTATTTTTTACTTTAGTTTCTCTGAGAACTATTTTTTTGTTCTGTTTCTTGCATTAATTCAGAATTACTTTGGATCCAACCCATAAGTACTATGAGGTTTGGAGAAGAGGCCCAGGGATGTCCACGAAAGATAAAAAGAGTTCACACAGGTATTATTCTAGAAAGCTGCTCAGTGCCAGAGCTTGAGGTGCCTAAAAAGGAAAGCTGTAGCTGTTTTTGTTTTGTGTGCCTTTGTTTATGTACAACCTAAGCTGTATATGCCACTAAGAATTAACTAATTAAATAATTTTAAAAGAAAATATTAAACACCAGGTATAGGGGATTGTGCTAGCCATTGGCACAACACAAAGAGGGAATGAAATATTTCCCTTTCCAGTTGCGGTCTCAGTAATGTCCACATTCAGCAATTGGATGAAGGATTGTGGCACAGTTTTTACACAAGTGGACTTTATTGCTCAGGGGAACATGGGCTATTTCAGAAGGCTACTGTACGGTGTTAAAGTGACATTCCCATTTTTCCTATCCATGCTCTAAAACGTGTTTTGTTTTTTAAAATTGTGTCAGAAGCACACAAAGGTGCTTTCTAGGTTGAAAGGATTTTTGCTAGAGGAACTCCACTCAGGGGATGGCCAAATGAGGCTTTCTTTCATGTCCCTAAGATCTTTTCCCACCAAAGTGGTCCCTATTTATCTACTTACAATGTCTTGCTTTCAAACTGCTGGCTGGATCTGGGACAGAGACAGAATCTCATTCTGACATGCGGTACAAGGGTCTTGAACTGCCAACTTGTCAACCTGCCAGCTAACAAGGTGAGCTTCTTAACCACTGAGCCACTGCAGTCCTTCCAAAATGGTTAAAATCATATGTATATAAGTTAAATAAGTAGAATTTGCTTGTTGAGCAGTTTATGTTAACCAAGAAAGAGGCGTTTCCCCATCAAACTTGTCAAGTAGTAAGATTTAGTAGAGCCATAATGACAGATGAGGAGGTTTTTGGCAGGAAAACACAAAAGAAGTAGGATGACTCTGAGAACATCTATTTCCTTGGCTTGATAAAGTGAATAAGACACCTGAATAAGACACCATGATGAGCAGGAAGTCCCAGACTAAATAAGGAAGGGATAAGACAGGACACTGTGACCTTTTCTTGTGTTTTCAAGCTATTATCTCAAGCTTGTGTTCTCAAGCTATTATCTTCTTCTGTAGCATCCAAATCCGAATATAGATGATCATCATGGCAATCATCTATAAAGACTGTCCTGAGAATATAATGTAGTGGCCTTTCATCTGCCTTCCACGTTGCAGCATGACCATCCTACCACTGATCTAGAACAACCAGATTCCTGTGGAGGCAGATTTGAAAATGCCATTAAATCTTTTGCTGTTTGTCCAACATGCCTATTCTTTGCATTTTTCATGATTTAAAAATAGATCACACAGCTAATTTCCTTTGTTTTGTCTATAGAACTACCCGATAATGCTAATAGCCACCTGAGCACTAATTAATAATTTCTAATTGACTTTAAATTGGTTATAATTGACATACCTAGTGTATAACTAAATTGAATCCCTGCTACCTGATGGGGACCACATGGAACTTTGCATTTTCTTTGTCTGTTCACAAAAGGAAGTTAATGCTTTGAATACGACCATGTGGAGAAGAAGGAGGGAACAACCAGCTTCCTGTGGGGGCAGATTTGAAAATGCCATTAAATCTTTTACTGTTTGTCCAACATGCATCTCTACAAAGAGCATCTGGCACCATAATAATGTGTCATGAACTTTCATTAATAATTTTATCCCTGCTTGATGAAGAGGCCTATTCTCGAAAGCTTGCAATGTGTGTGTGTGTTTTTGGGTTTTTTTAGTGATCCAATAAATGTATTGCCTATGCTTTGCAATTTTCATGTATAAATACACTAGATGTAGCTAACCAATAGCTCTTTAAAAGTCATTGGAGTTTGAGTGGAGAAGCAAAAAGCTGTTTCACACAATCCCTTTCTGGAGACAGCCTTTTGCTTCTCAAATGGGGCTGCAGTAGCCCTATCAGCCTCATAGCAACCATTTTTCAGCTGATGGGGGAAAGGCTTCCTCTGTCAGGTTCAAAGTGTCTGATACCAACATGTCCAGCGCTGATCTGTTACTAACAGGACTCTAATCAGGAACATGCATGACAGTAAAATTGGCAGATCAGTGGCAGATAATCAGTGGCAAGCAAAGGGACAGCCTGTGCCAAATCTGCTTCAAAAGCCATGTCTATGGATTTATATAGTCTATAGAGAGGGCTCATGTGTCCCTGCAGCACCAATCTGGGCTGGTGCTAACCCCACACATGATCCTTCTGGGCCGTCTTCCAATCAGTCCATATTTCCTGGGGTTCTAAAATCTTCCTGTCATCCCACATCTGTTTCAAGGGGTTACAGGGTGCACTTTAACTAGTCACATTGTGTGCCTGAGTTCCAGCATAAGGGTTTTGGTTCTGGGTTGCAGTGCCTTGTTTTTGGGATAGGTAGTGTGGCAGGCCACATTGTTTCTGATCTGGGGCATAAGAGGGCCATTTCCAGTTCCAGGATATACCAGAGGGTTGCCATTTCTGCTACTGGGCAGCATTTCCTACCACATGGCACCAACTACCCCCCTTCTGGTCACAGAGAATAACAAAACACACCATTTCTGCTCATATTAATAAACAGTGCACATGGCTGTGATGTCATTTCTCATCATGGGAGTAAAAAGTGCACATGGCTGTGATGTTATTTCCAGTCATGTACGTAAATGAATGCTCATGACCCATTTTGACAGCAAGTAGATTCAGTAAATGACTACTAACATTTGAAAAGAATCATTTGAATGTGTTGCCCTTTCAGCTTTATAACAGACTGACACACACATACTTCTTCTTCTTCTGCAGTATCCAAATCTGAATATAGATTATCATCATGGCAATCAGCTGTCAAGACTGTCCTGAGAATATAAAGCAGTGGCCTTTCAGTTGCCTTCCACATCGCAGCATGACACCCGTACCATTGATACAGTTCCATGAGTCACTTTCTGGTCCTGAGTCCTTTTGACACACAAAGTCCTTCCTCTTCAGCCGCATGCCAGTATTGATGAAGCTTCTGCCCTTCATCAACATGGATTCAAGTGGGATCTAATCCACTTGGGGAACATCACCCTTCCCTGTGTTCTTCTCCAACCAAGGCGATTAGTCCCCTCGGGATTGTCAGGTTAGCTAACCACCACCTGACATTTGGTGTTGAGTCGCTGGCCATCTGGTCTGCTCTATTACCATAGCAAGATAACCTGTCTAAACACATACATACGGTAAAACCTCGGATAATGCTAAAACTTGGTTCCACAAGTCTTAGTGTTATCCGATTTTTAATGTTGTCCAATGTATGCATCAGATAACGTTAAAATCCTATGAGATGCATCGGATAATGTTAAAACTCCATAGAGATACATTGTAACCAGCACAGGCTTTAGCTAACGTTATCCGATGCATCCCATGGGATTTAATGTTATACGATGCAATTTTTTTTCCAGATTGCTTAACGTTATGCGATTTTAATGCTATCTGATGCAAACGTTATCCGAGGTATTACTGTACATAAAAAATTGTGGATGGGGGTTTATTTGTCACAACTAAGGGATTTTCAGAATGCCACTAAGTCACAATTTACTTGTGCAGATACACTCCTTCAACGAATGTTGTATAACAGGGGGAAATGGCATTTCCTAAAATAAATACATGTTAAAATGAGCGTAGCTATAGATGTCTGTAAGGCTTAGTAAAACAAATAGAGCTAAGATGGAAATAAAATGTAAGACACTTGAAGAAGTGCACAAGTGTTTTACAGAACATGATAAAATGACTACTGCACCATTTAGAACTGACTGACAGGTAATGAACTTTAAAAGCTATATTGAAATGGGAATGTCGGAGAAAGAATAGCACAGGACTCCACCAGCACAGTCGTACCATTGAAAGATGGGAAAATTTCTAAAACAACAGTTCACAAAAATTAAGCAAATTAAAAACTGATGAAAAATCTATGTGTGTTGATTGCATTAGAGAGTAGCTGAGAGACAGAATAGCACGGCAGTTTAATGTGATTATTAAGCAGATGCTTCTGCTCCTTTCTGACTGCACAGCTATGAGACATGAGTAAGGCAAAATGAGAAGTCAATAAGACAAAATTCAGTCACGCATCTGGATCTTGCTTGGCTATAATAATTCACATTAGTCTCTTCGTCGAATGTGCAACTTTTTTAATTAGTTGGCATACATTTGTGCTAATACTCGGATGTAAAAATAAACTGGGTTTTTCTGTTCAGGGAAATAAACAAGAGGGGCATGAAAAAGGAGTAGAGAATTATGTGCATGGTGTAGAAACTATGCAGGGAGAATAGCGATCTTGGCATACAGTGGAAGATCTAGAAAGGGGGGGAATGTCTGCAGATAGAGGAATGCCACCTGAGATTAGTTCAAAAGGGAAATATACAAATTCATAGAAGGTAATGGTATCAGTAGCTGGCTGGATAACTCAGTGGATTAGGTATCAAGCTGTGGAACCGGAGTTTGGCAGTTTGATTCCCAACTGAACCTCCTACGAGCAGTGCCAGCTTGTGTGGCCTTGGGCAAGCTTCACATTCCCAGGGTACCCTCAAAGGAAGGCAATGGGAAAACATTTTTGAGTACTCTCTACCGTCGTTGTCATTGTCGTTGTTGTTGAGTTGCACAGTCAATTCTGACCTTTCACAACCCCATGAACCACCACACACCAGGCATCTCTGTCCTCCACCATCTTCCCCAGCCCACCCTGCTTTGTGCCCATTGTGTCAACAATGTCATCTAGCCATCTCATTTTCTGCCACCCCCTTGTTCTTTTGCCCAGGATCAAGGCTTTCTCAAGTGAATCCTCTATTCTCATGTGATGTCCAAAGTACTTTAACTTCATCTTCGATATTTGACCTTCCAAAGAACAGTCAGGGTTGATTTCTTTTAAGATCGACCTATTTGTTCTCTTTGCTGCCCAGGGCACTCTCAAAATTCTCCTCCAGCACCACATCTCAAAGGTGTCTATTATTCTGCGCTCAGCTTTCCTTATGGTCCAGGTTTCACAACCATACATCACTACCAGAAATACCATTGCTTTGACTATGCGGACTTTTGTTTGCAAGGTGATGTCTCTACTTTTAACTATGTTGCCCAAATTTCTCATAGCTTGCTTCCCAAGAATTAGTCGCCTTTTTATTTCATGGCTTCAATCTCCTACATGATGATGCTGATGGTGAAGAAGAAGAGGAGGAGAAGTTTCAGTATGTGAAGCACTGTGTGCTGGTAAATCTCAATGACTTGGAATGCTTGAAGATCTAGAGGCCTGATGTTTAAACCCCAGGGATTACATGCCCTACCATTTGTAGGAAACCACCCTCATGTTATAGTGGTTACGCTGAAGTACTGCAACCAAAACTGCTCATGTAGTGAGTTTGATCCTGATGGGCTCAAAGTTGACTCAGCCTTCCATCCTTCTGACAGCAGTAAATTGGGGGCAAAAATGCTCATTACACTGTGAACTGCCCCAAGAGTGTTCAAAGTGCTTGGGTGCGGCATATAATTATATTTGCTATTGCTATGACCTTGGAAAAGCTGCATAATACCAGAATGTTATCAGAAGGATGCATATGATGCTTTATACAGCTTGTGCACCCCCATATATTCTGGGGATGTGTTCCAAGATCTTACACAGATACCTATAATGGTGGGGGAGGGAAGCAAACATATTAAAGCCCACATACCTAGGTTATGTAAGTGGAATGGTGGTGGTGCTGCAGTTAATTACTCAAGAAATGTTTGCCCTGGAAACAATTGTTTCCTTTTTCAACATTATATTGGGCAGTTAGTAACCATCTCTAATAATGCAGTTTAGAAATATTATGTATTTCAGGGATTTCTCACTAAATATTTTTCCAACAACAAATATTGAACCTGCTGATACCCGGGGATGATGGGTAACGTGTACTTAGAACTACCTGGAGAGTTATTACAAATTAGATTTTTTTTAAAGTGGTTGCCTTGTTAGCCTATGTTGTCATATCAGACAAAAAACAAAACAAAGCAAAAATTAAGAAGTCAAAAAAGACCAGCTGCCACATTTTAACATGAGCTTTCACAGATCAAGCACAAGATTGAAGACAACATTTTTCTTCTTTAATTTTTCCCTATCTTGTGTGTTGTCTCATAAACTGGAATTGGCTCAATGGTGCATTAGTATTTGCATTTTTGGAGGCAGAATCTACTGATCTCCGGAACTGGGGGAAATAACAGCAAAAGAATGATGCCAACAATCAAGTCCTTCTTGCAGGCTCTACACTGATATCTGGGTGGGCTATTCTGGGAATATAATCTTGTACTCTTTGTGACTCTAGTCTGCTCCAGCACTGCTTTCTATATGCAATTAATTTTGCTCAGCCACTTTAACAGAATTCTAATATTACTTATTATGGGGACTGCAGTAGCTTAGTGGTTAAGATGCTAAACTTGATGACTGGAAGGTTGGCAGGTCAACAGTTTGAGACCTGAGTGCTGCATGATGGAGTGAGCTCCCATCTCTGTCCAAGCTCCTGTCAACCTAACAGCTTGAAAGCAAGAACCTCAAGTAGATAAATAGATACTACTTTGGTGGGAAGGCAAACAGTGTTCCGTACACTCCAGTGTTTAGTCATGCCTGCCACATGTCTATGGAAATGTCTGCAGACACAGACAGTACTGGCTCTTTGACTATAAACAGAGATGAGCACTGAATCCTAGAGTAAGATATGACTGGCTTTTGAGCCAGGGCAACCTTTACCTAATACTACTTTCTGCCTCCTCAAACTAGGCATCAAGAGATATTCCTTTCAAAATTAACCCCCTCCCCCAAATATGGCTGAGCAAACTGAACATTTCAAAAACTACTTCACTGTGTTCTCAAGAAAAGGAAGGGAAAAACAAAATAAAGGTTGGGAAAAATGTGATCAAAGTGCCTGTGTTCTTTGTTGTCCCCAGTGTATTTAGAAATTCAGTTCTTTCTTAAAAGGATTCTAAAAGCACAGGAAAACACATGAAAAAATTAATGGAAAATTATTTGAAATGCATAAAAGACTACAACAAACCATTCTCCTGTAACATGTTCAGCTACACAAACATGTGTTTATTTATTTATTGTGGTACACTGGTTATTTAAGTTAATACTTGACCTATTTTTTCTTCTTAACCCACCCAAGGTAAAGCTTGAAAGCTTAAAAGCCAGTCGTATCTGCTCTAGGATTCAATGCTCATCTCTGTTTATAGCCAAAGACAGACATTTGCATGGACATGTGGCAGGTATGCCTAGACATAAGAAGTGCATGGAACACTGTTTATCTTCCCACCAAAGTGGTACCTATTTCTCTACTTGCAATTTCTTGCTTTCACACTGCTAGGTTGGCAGGAGCTGGGACAAAGACGGGAGCTCACTCTGTCGTGCAGTACTCATGCATCAAATTCCAACCTTCCAGTCTTCAAGTTCAGCATCTTAACCACTAAGCCACCACAGTCCCTAATCCACCCAAACACCATGGTAAAAAATAAGGCTTCTTTTTTCCTGATTCAGCAGCTGTTACATGTTCACTAACATAAATTTATTACTTAGGATGAAACCAAATAGAAGGCACTCCACTAGAAAATAAACTTCATTTTGCACACAAGTGCAAAAGCATTCAAAAGCATGACTGAAGATGAATATTTCTTTATCATGCTCCTGTAAGAATGAACCATAGTAGTCCTGCCTCAGCTAAAACAAACTCTTAGGAAAGTAATTTGCTTTATTCTTAAATAAAGCAGGGTAGAAGATTCAGTAGCTGTACTTCAAAAGGAAATTGCTATTCCTCCTTATTTTCTACTTTACCCTGACAATGTTGGAAAATACTGAAGAGGTTCAATTAATCATTGACTAGGTTTGTCGTACCTAGTTGGAGTTGCCCTGGATTTTAGAGGTGACATCAACCACCTCTTTGAATCATCATCTGTCTTGGATTTCAAGCTTTCACTTGTTTTAACATGTATGTTCCCCACCCTTATAGAACCAGAGATGTAATGCTCCATGAGCAATCTGTGCTTTGTGAGAGAAGAGCCTTTTTTCGTGGCAAGCCAGCCAGCGATGGCAACTCTCTACAACATCACAAGATAAACATTGTAATTCTAAGAACTCCCAACCAGTTTATATAGGTGTCTGCACTACTTTTATGCAAACAGTGTATAGAAAACAATTAACCCATAGGAATGAATGCTGGCAGAAGGAGTTATGAGAACTGAAGTACCAAAAAAGATCTTTTCAAATGTCTGACATTTTTATTCAATGTAGTGCATTTCCAGCTTTGGTAGGGATTTAAAATTAATGACTGTTGTGGTTCCTTTAACAGCTTTAAAGCACGAAATACCTCTTCATTTCTTCCATACTTCTGGAAGATGAGTTGACAGCTCAGTAAGTGCTGTTCTGGAGAAAGGTAAAGTTGGGAATAAAAAGGAGGAAAGGAAAGGGGATTATAAATTATTAGAGAATTGAACATACTGCTGTTGTTGTAGAGTTTATGGTTGCTGTTAGTTTTAAATTTCAAAAAAAAGATTTTAGATATTAAGAAATAACTGATTCTACATGTACTTTTCTTGGTACAGTTATACCTCGCATAAAGAGCAACTCGCTTAAAGAGTAACTTGCTTAAAGAGCAGTATTTTCTCTAAAACCAACCAAAAATTCACAACAAATAAATCAGGGTTCTCAATTCCCCACCAGAAGTCACAATTGGTCACTTACAATGGTGTTTTGCTTAAAGAGCAAACCCGCTTAAAGAGGTACGACTGTATTCTTCTCTGAATGGCTTTCTCAAATATATATGTCATATATGTCCTACTAAATTAAATAAATTAAAAATACACAGTACCTGTATTCAGTGGCTAAAATTCTGTTGCTTGGCATGCATATCAAGTCCCAAATAGAACAGTCCTATTGAATCTGTGAAGATTTGGCAAGTCCTCCATAAGTTCCATTGAGTCAAATGAGCCTTCTCTAGCCCTGGCTTACTTTAGAGAAGTAAGCTGCAGATAGAGTTATCTCATTTGAATCAATGGATCTTAGAGAGAAGATGGTTCATCAATTCCTCATTGATTCAATGGGCCCACTCTAAGCTAAGGAACAGGATTTAGAAGGCTGTTATTTATTTATTTGGACTATAATGCCCAGAATCTGCACCTTAGGCTAGGGTGATTTTCTAGTCCCAATAAATTATCTCATATGCATCTCTGAAAGAAATGAGACCTTACAGTTTGCCTTCATTTCTGCCTGCATTTCCCCCTGAGAAACTGATGGTTTTCTTTAAAAGGAGGAGGGATATTGATAGGGAAAAAAACCACCATCTCATAAGAATATATTATCAGAAGCCCAATGTGCATAGCAGAATGTTATTACTGTACTTATTTATATGTACCAGCAATATATATGCTTCTCTCACATGGTTCCTGTCTCTCCGTTTTATTCTGAAAACAATCATATAAAATTGTTTTGTCTGAAAAATACCAATTGTCCCAAGGAAATAATCTTTTTGAGTTAGCAGGGATTTGAATTTATGTCGTCTTGTTCCACATCCAGCAGTCTAAACATTTAATTGTACTGGTTCCCTCAGACAAGAAACAAAAAAACCTGAAATATAAAATAAAGACCAAAGCTTTGTGGCACCTTAAAAACTAACTGCTATATTTTAAGGTGAACTTTCATGGATCAAGTCAATTCAGCCAACTGGCTCCCTCAGGATAGCAGCTACTGTAGAAATGTGTCTAAATCTAAAATAAATGGGGGGAGGGGGAATGCAACACTTAATGTGTTTAATTTGCATGATACAAAAAAATCCACATGAAGCAGCATGTTATGCACATTTGTACACTATGCAAAGTGGACTGTCTATTATGTGTTGTAAGCACATTTGGCTGATGAGATGCAGATAACTGGAATGCGGTAGATCTGAGATATGAGGAATAGGCTTTTATGTTACAAAATCCAAAATATCTGTCTGTTAGGAAATTTTAATCCCACATGACCTGTCTTTGAATCTTTGCAATAGGATTGTTTGGCAGCATAAATTAAGATGAACATATGAGGACTGGTAATGGAGACAGCATGAGCCTGATTCTCCTCTCGCAGTTAATGTGTCAAAATAGTACGTGAATGTGTCTGAATTCCTTATAATATAACTGAAAGATGCAACTGAATTTTTAAATAGACAATAGCTAACCTAATTTTCCATCTGGAAGAAAAGGGAATGAACCAATGGGAAGGTCCCCTGAGCTAGACTAATTGAAATGAATTAATATCTTGGCTCTAACCCAGCAAACATGCATTGTAAATTAGGTTGGAAGTTGTGAACTACTTTTGATACTCAATTGCTTTTCGTGGGACCAGGTATTGGGATGGCCCATGGACTGAGATAAGTATCTCTTCCCCAGTTGGCTCCCATAGTCCATTTACAAGTTGGCTATGCTACTTCATATTAGAATAATAAATGAATGCCCTCAACTTATGCCATCCCTTTCCAGGCCCCCTCCCATCTCCTTCTGATGACAAATTGGTGGGAACATTGAGATCAAAATCCAGGACACGTAATTTGTCCTCCTTTTTTTACAATTTTAAGAGTTTCAAGTCAAAACAACTGGGTACTTTATATTTTAATATCAGCACAACCTTTTTCTCTATCACCAGTGGTTTTTCAACTGAATGACAGCATAACTTTAAGGCAGTGATGCAAAACCAAACACATATACAACTTGTGCTTCCAGAAGGTTACAGGGTTATATAGAGCTTCTATATATGGCTTCTTTCAGCTTCAAATGATTACACATGGAATGGCCGACCTTTTTCTGCCCGGCTGGCATGTGCATCCAGCAAACAGAGTACTACCATTGTTCCTTTTGGTGCATAACTCCAAAGCCAGCATAGGACCTGTACTTATGGCTGTGGTAATCTAAGACTTGCACTAAAAAAAATGCAACACTGCCCATTTCTGCTTATGCCAAATAAAATATGCTAGTCTTTCAGAGGCTCAAAGAGTCTTCACTATTCTTGTTGCAACAAAGCAAATTTGGTGGCAAACGATCTTAACAACTATCATCTGGTCACCAACATCCCATTGGAGAGGGTGGTGGCAGATCAGCTGGGGCATTCCTGAATGTCTCCACCCATTCATGTCTGGGTTCAGGCCTCAACAAGGGACTGAGATAGCATTTTTGGTCCTCTTGGATCTCTCAGCAACCTTTGAATCAACCATGATATACTCCTGGATAGGTTTTCAAGGTTGTGCTTTGGCCTGGCCCCAGTCCCTTTCTTGAGGAACATGTGATCCTTAATATGGTGCAGAAATTCATCTTAACTCAGTATGTTTTCACTTATCCTATGTGATAACTACACAGTCAGAGGTATGTGATCAGGGCTGCAGCCAAGATTCTAGATTATTATTATTTTTTTGGGGGGGAGGCAAAAAATTTTAGGACGGGCAACAATGTCACATTCACATATATAACAGTTTCATCATGGGGTGGGGGTGGGGGTGCTGTTAGCTCAGGAGGGTTTTCGCTGCTCCGACCCCCCTCTGGCTACGGCCCTATATGTGACCAAGCCACTCTGGAAGAACAGAGACCATGTTGAAGTCATCCCATTTGGCATTAAAACAATGCACTATAGCAGCCTAGCACATGATGGAAAACCATTGGCTCTCCACATTTTAGGAGACTAGCTACCATTAACTTCAGGCACACTCAAACAACAATGCAGGATCACTTTGGATCAGGCTGGAAAGAATCACTTCTCTAGGTATGAACTCTCTTTAAGTGACCCTGCTGTGTACACAGGAATCACTCCAGCCCAACTTCTGGGAAAGAGTAGCCCTGCCACTGGACCAAAACAGAACTAGATTGGACACAGAGCAGAACTGAGCTTGCATATGATTTCCTGTATGTAATTTGATCACAAGAAAATAAACGGACTGGGAGAACAGACTAACTCTGCTACTGATTCCTTTCCGTAAGTAAAAATCAGCTTCAAAGGAAAGGCAAATTGGAACAAGAGAATAGTCAAAACAATCCATTTCCCTTTCCCTATGGCCCCACCCCAAGGACAGTAAGGTAAAGGTAAAGGTCATACTTGCTCGAAAGCCAGTTGTATCCAACTCTAGGGTTCAGTGCTCATCTGTTTATAGCCGAAGAGCACTGTCTGCATCTGCAGGTGCTTCTGTGGACATGTGGCAGGCATGACTAGATGCCAGAATGCATGGAATGCTGTTTACCTTCCCACCAAAGTGGTACCTGTTTATCTACTTGCAATTTCTTGCTTTCGAACTGATAGGTTGGGAGGAGCAGGGACAAAAATGGGAGCTCACTCCGTTGTGCAGTACTTGGGAATCAAATTCCAACCTTCCAGTTGCCAGAAAGGCAGTACTCTAACATTCCAGTCATTGGAAGAGCAGCACTCTTAAAATGGACATGCAAAATATAAATGCATACAATTTATCACCCATTTTGCTTTCACAAAGAAAGGCATACAAATAATTAAGCCAATCTCTTGCACAGGGAGAAGCAACTACATTCTATGTACGTCTTCTTGCGTCCATGTATTGTATATGAAACACTTATCTTGCTTAAATCCCCACAAACTACTGTACAGCATATAGTTTTGTTCAGCAACGACTGTGCCTTAAATTCTGCATAGGTAAGACATATATCTAAAGTTTCACCTTCCAAGTGTAGTTTAAAAGACAAGGACTGATAGATGTATTTAAACAACACACAAAGATTACTGCAGTTATACAGGAAGTTACATATATAATTGCTCATATGTATGTAAATGCATTTACATTCACCTTTCCTGTCATGTTATTTTAAGTAAAATATTCCAGCTGAAGAAGACAAATAACAGAAAAAGGGAAAACAAAATGAGTATATCCTTAGGATGCTACTCAATTCACTAGCTACATATGATAAATGTCATAAACAAATCTTTATGTGGTGCTTTTATGTTAATGTACCTAGTGCATTCAGAACAGATGGATTTAGACTTCTTACCTTATGAAGGAAACTATATCTATCAAAGCTCAGCTTATAATGTACATTACTTTTTAAAGGAGAAGGGAGAGAGATCAAATATTTTGAAAGAATAAGTTAGCCAGAAGGGTTATGTGTGTGCAATATATATAGAAAACTCTGGCCAGGGTAGCCATAAATAAGAATTGATTTGACAGAGTTTTGCTATTTAGATATAATACTATTCTGTGGTCCTGTTGAGACCAGTTAAAATGTTCCTCTATATGGAATCATTTCACTATCAACCAGCTCTTCATTTCCTCAGATTTAACAGTTTAAATATTCATGGCAGCAATTTTGAGATGCATATATGCACTCTCATCATTACATGAGCAGTCTGCTTGAATAGTCCAATAATCTACCTTTTATATGTTGGTTTAACACCAGTTTTGCTCAGAATTTGGAGGTTACTTTGGAGTATGGTAAGGTAAATGGGGCTGTGGTGGCTTAGTGGTTAAGATGCTGAAGTTTATGACTGGATGGTCAGTAGGTCAGCAGTTTGAGACCGAGTACTGCATGATGGAGTGAGTGCCCATCATCTGTCCCAGCTTCTGCCAATTTAGCAGTTCAAAAGCAAGAAAGTGCAAGTAGATAAATAGGTACCATTTTGGTGAGAAGGTAAACAACATTCTGTGTGCTCCGGTGTTTAGTCATGCCTACCACATGTCCATTGAAATGTCTGAAGACAGCACTGGCTCTTTGGCTATAAACGGGGGTGAGCACCGAACCCTAAAGTTGGATACAACTGGCTTTCAAGCAAGGGTGACCTTTACCTGAGGTAACTAGTAATCATTAAGCTATTTTTCAAGTGTAACAAGAAACATCGAGTTTCGATGGATGGGCTTTAAAAAAAAAAATTAAACAGAGATGTTTTAAGCACAATTTTCATCTTTTATGCCATTTCCTTATTAATCCTAAATGGGAAAGGAAGATTTATCTCTCAATAAACATGTGAAAGGTGCAAAATGTGAATTGACCACTAGAAGGAACCAAAGAGTATATTCCTGTATTTTTATCCCCAATTATTAAATGCAATGTATAACATTAATAACTATACAGTGCAACATATTATCTGCATGATCAAAGCAATAATAAAAGAAACAGAAATTGGGACCCCATGTAGAAATGACTAATGCAACTAGTTCCTTTTAAAATGTTACTTTCTGAACTCTTAACTCTTTGCAACAAGTCAATGCAGACATACCTTATTTCTAGAATTGCAGTTATGTTATGTGAGGAACATTACAACTTGCTTTTGATTTATGCACCATTTTTGTGCAAGATTTCCTTTTAAAAAGTCCATAAATTATGACAACCTGTGCAGTTTCAGGTGCTGCCCTGAGGATGGTTAGAAAGGTTGTGACATGAAATAAAGATGGGGTTTCCATTCTAAGGCTCATCAGCCAGATCTGGCCCACAGCACCATTTCATGTGGCCCCCCCACCCCTCCAAGGGCATTCAAGAAATAAAATGGCCACACCTTTGAAGCTGTTGGGACAAAATGGCCACCCACATTGTGCAGGCAGGACAAAATGGCTGTCCAGCCCTTGAAGCTGACTGAGAGAGCGTGACCCTGTCCCTGGCTTGAAAAGGTTGGGAACCCATGAAATAGAGCTTTTTCAGTGGAGGTGCCTATGCTTTGGAATTCATTGCCGGTTTAGCTGAGTCAAGCTCCATCGGTAGACCTTTTAAAGAAAAAGTTCAAAACCTTTCTCTTCAAGGAGTCCTTTAAGGATATTTTACCATTGCCAGTAAATTAGATGTTTAGATTTGAGCTTGCTTGCCTTAGACAGCATCAGAAATTTTGATTTATTATTGTTGTTTGTTATATGGTATTGTTGTTTGTTCATTTGGTTATTATTTGTACATTACCCAGAGTGGGCAACATCCCAGATGGGTGGTATAGAAAATTGAATAAATAAATAAAATAAGTAAGTTTGAAAACAATGAAACTAAGAACTTTGAATAAAATGTGTTCTAGCATATTGTTGGCCATAGTGGCTTAGTGGTTAAGAACCTGAGCTTGATGATCAGAAGCTCTGCAAATTGGCAGTTCAAGACCCGATTGCTGCATGATAGATTGAGTTCCCATTGTCTGACCCAGTTCCTGCCAACCTAGCAGTTTAAAAGCAAGAAATTGCAAGTAGATAAATAGGCACTGCTTTTGCAGGAAAGGTAGCAGCATTCTAGTCTTGGCTGCCACATGACCATAAAAATGTCTGCAAATGCAGACAGTGCTGGCTCTTTGGCTGTAAACAGAGATGAGTACGACCCCTAGATTTGGACACAACTGGCTTTTGAACAAGGAAGAACATTGTGTTGTTGTTCAATCGCACAGTCGATTCCGACCCTTTGCGACCCCATGGACCACTGTTCGCCAGGCACCTCTGTCCCCCACCATCCTCCTCAACTCGCTCAGCTTTGTGCCCATTGTATCTACAATACCATCGAGCCATCTCATTTTTGGCTGTGCCCTTCTTAGCATAATATTGGTGAAGGGGAGTCTGTTATTTGTTTTGTTAATAAAATGGTGATTTACTTCTACTACTTCCTTTGAGGATTTCTGTTCTTTTTTACTCAAATATGTTTTGGTATTTTTTTAATCTTTCCTTAAATTTCCAGCTGTTTAAAAGTGGCAGTAATGTCCTGCGGTCTTACCATTTCCAAATAAAATCAGCCTTTGAGTGAGGCTACCTTGTTTTGCTTGAGCCTGGGGTGTGGGGCGAGGTGGGAGAAGCAGAGCAAATCCTAATCCGGCTATTGCAGTTCTGCTTGCTGTTCTTATGGAAGCAGAACTCAATAGATGTTTTCAAGGGCTTTCCCTCCCTGTGTGACAGGATAAGGAGCCACCGTCTGACCCCACCAAATTACAGGTTAACAACTCAGGCTTACTCAAATACTTCAGGCTGGGGCATAACAGCAGTTGCTTTCTAAACAGTAGGAAGCAACACACTTGAAGAAAAGCTAGGTTCTGAACCTGGGGCATTGTATTTGGAAATCTAAATTAAGCATCATGGAGGTTGCCTTCCCTGACGATTTTAGTGCCTCCTGTCCTTTGTCATGGCACAGGCTATCCCTGCCTCACTCTGGAAAATTCAGTTAAAAGAACAAAAGGTTATGCCTCTTAGCTGGCTGGTTTAAACTCTTTTAAGTTAAAGCTGATTTCAATAGGATTTAAGTAGGCAAACTGTGACCAACATCACAGCCTGTGTAAATATATTGCCTCTTTTAAAAAGAAAAAAAGGGGGAAACATACGAGCAGCAACCTGGTAATCTCTAATTTGTCCATTCATTGACAGAACTATTTCTTTCACCTTTCTTTTATACAGTATTTATCACTCATCATATTACTGTAGTACTGAAAAACTGTTTTAAAAAGGCCTTACTGATAAAGAAGAATGCCTGTTTCTACGTACAGTATTTCTATTCTCAAATAATGGATGGAACCTCCTCTCATATTTACTTGAAAATAAATTCCTTCAATGAAATTTACCTACCAGAATAGATGAGTAGCAGCAGCAGCAGAAGCAGGTTTACTGGTTGAGAACTCAGGCTACCTATTCCCTTGTTTAATCTTAGTTAAATGTGAGGAATAAGATGAAAAGTACATTCAAAGAAACCTAGTTAGAAGGTGTCAAAATCTTATATAGTGCTATTTCCTGATTGAAGACAGGCCTACCCAGATCTGTGTGCACCAATGGTAGGTAACTTGAGGTTCTTCAGATATGCTGGATGGCAGCTCCTATTCCAAATGGCCAGTATCTGGGTTGGTGAGAGTTATGGTCTAAATCATCTGAAAGGCACTAGGTTGCCTACCTATGACATGCTGTCATAAGCAGGTATGGAGTGGCACTATCAGTATGCTTGCATGTAACTCTGAGCACTCTGATTTTAGTGACAGGTGGCCCTTCTGGAGCAATTCAACTGAGCAAATGGCCATTGTGCTCAATCAGTTTTATCCTCCACGAATGGAGCCACCTGGTGTCCTGAAGTGACAAGGTTAATATAACCAAACCAGAAACACAAATTTTAAAAAAACCTTATGTCTTCTTCCTGCAACTCCATCTGTACATTAAGTAGCCTTGTGAATATGCCATATAGTTATGTGATCCTTTTGTTTACTGATAGCTTAATGTGTAACAATACATCTGATTTTGGGGAATCAATATAATTTATCCCTTTTAGATGTACCCACTTGGGCTTTTACAGTCTCAAGGCGAACTAGATGGCAGGAGGATTAGGGTATTGCTATTGTTTCTACAGATTCTTTCTCTTCCTTGTTCTGATCAGTTCCAGTTTTTGAGGATTGTTTACAGTTCTGGGAGTGAGGATTCTGTTCCTGTACTCAGCGGAGAACCAAAGTTGAAGACCTGGACCTTTCTGTGTGGCAGGGCCATTGTCTGCTACCCTCCACAGGTTCCACTATTCTTTCTGAGCATCGCTTCAACTCTCACTGTAGGAGCTGCATATAGTGGCAAACTCTCCTAGTTATAATATAAACTATTTGAGGATTATTTGGTCTTAGATGTACAGTTAAGGACCATTAGCCTTATGACCTGTTTCTCATTTGTTGACCTGCATTGATCCAACTGCCTCTTTTCTTTAAACTCACCCTGAACTGTGGAGGGAGTCACTGCGGGAACTGTTGTGAGGAGCCCCTGCAATTCCAAATTTACTACAACAACACTGGATGTATCAAGTTCTTAAGGACTCAATAGTCTTTCTGCCTGGTGTGGGGAAAATAGTATCAGGCTGATGGTTACAGGGATCTCGGAATACTGATGCTGCACTGACAAGAACAGTTCAGAAAAACATGGTCTCCATGATAAGTACGAGGCTGCCTTAATATTAATCGCAACACAACCAAAATCAAAACAGGGGTATTGTCAAGATTTAAAACTAACACATTGATTTCAGGCACATCAGAAAACAACAAAAAATAAACAAAACAAAATAAAAATAAAATAAAAAACACTGTAGCACTTTAAAGACTAACTGCTATATTTTTATTGTTAGCTTTCATGGATCAAGTCCACTTCTTCAAACAAATAGTGAAACTTACAGGCATGGTTTTTATACACCAAATTCAGGGGGTCAAAGGGATAAGGATGTGGTCAGCAAGTTTTTGTGAATTACAATCCTCATTTTTATTCACAGGAGACATATATGCTGTTGCTGAAACAGACCTGCCTCTTTTAAAGCTAATATTATTTTAAGTACAAAAATACTTTATTTCTACTTTTTTGTAAGCAGTGCATTCAAGATGGCTCCATATGTCTTCAGCCTTGGTAGGTTGTGATTCTAGGCTTGGTGGGACTATTATGGCCTGGCAATAGGGCATTTTACCTTGACTCTGTTTGTGAACAAATCACTTTTGGGTGAAGTTTGAGCTATATTTATTCATCTATTTTCATGTTCATGTCTCAGAAAGCAGAATTATGGGAATAAGTTCATGAGAACCAGTATGTGTTTAGGGATTCAATAAATTCATCCTTCCCTAAAATGCACAAAAGTTTCTCTCTTTTATGACTTGTGCCAAATGAATAAAATTAAACTGAGTTTTCCATTGCTTCCTCAGCACCTGTGCCTCCACCTTTGTCACTTTTACTGTACACTTCTGATCATAACCGAGACTTAGGGAGAGAACAGTGATTATTTGCAAAAGATAAAAGGGTGGGAAAACATTATTGCCTGTTGCTTCTCTTTTAAAAGTGATGGGAACTTTGACTATGATCCATAGTGCACACAATAGCAGCATGGCTCCCTGAAACAGGAACAAAATCTGTGTGTGTAATAAATGAGCTGTCTGACTGGATAATCCAACATTCAATTACCTAAGCTCTTGAAACAGCTTTTGGAGAAAGAGAAAATGGTGCTCTTTAGCCCAAAGTTCTCCAACATTGTAGAGACATAACTGGATGCATACAAGTTTTCAAAGACACCATTGAGAATTTGCAAAATTGTAACAGCATTGTTTCATCTAGAAGAAAGGAAGGAACGAAGGCAAATGTGAAAGACAAGTATGTGCTACCTCACTGAGAATTATGACAGGCTACATTCTGAGTAACAATGCGACAATGGATTCTGGACTAGAGGGAGGGGGTTCTGATGAATAGCTACAGCCACAAGGAGATGGGGGGGGGGGGAGGAATGGTGATAATGTTCATTTCAGTATATGCAAATGCAAGGCTGACCCAGAATGGTAACAAAAGAGAATTCTTAGTAGGTGCCTGGAAAAGTTGATATATAGTTAATGAATCTGCCGCTCCTTATTACCCGCAAGATGTTATTTTATGGCAGGGGAAAGAGAGGATAACATTTTTAAAAATCCTTGTTACACTCTTACTTTCTCTCTCTCTCTCTTTCTTAGCAAAATGAGAAATGCTTTCTTCTAAACCACTGCTTGGGAAAGCATCATTTCACAGATTTTTAGCTGATTTTGTATTTTTCACCAAGCTAGATGACTCTGTTGAGTTAGGTACCTGGCTGAGAAGTCAGAGGCTGGGAATTTAGTTTTCCACTGTTCATTCCAGATTCTTTAACTGATTCTTTAGCTCACTTAACCCACTTAGGTCTTGTGTCTTAATTCCCTGTGAAAGGGCAAGTTATTTTAGGTTTATAGAAAAGGACATAAAGGTTGGAATCCTTTGTAGTCATAGTATAAGTAAACTCATTTTTTAGTCCCTGGTAAACAAACCTGCCCAATGAAAGGAATTCTCTTCATGCCAGCCACATAGCTTTGACAGGTACCTGCTAATGTGGAAGAATAAACCCATCAGTAGTGCTCAAGCTCAGGGTCTGTGGTGGCTCAATTGGTTAAGATGCTGAACTTGATGACTGGAAGGTTGCCAGGTCAGTAGTTTGAGACCCGACTACTGCATGAAGGAATGAGCGCCTGTCTTTGTCCCAGCTCCTGCCAACCTAGCAGTTTGAAAGCAAGAAATTGCAAGTAGATAAATAGGAACCACTTCAGTGGAATGGTAAACAGCGTTCCGTGCACTCCAGTGTTGAGGAATGCCTGCATGTGTCCATGGAAACATCTGCAGATGCAGACAAGTACTGGCTCTTTGGCTATAATCAGATAAAAGCACTGAATCCTAGAGTCAGATATGACTGGAAGGGCGACCCTTACCTTTTACTTAGTGCTCAAGGTCACCCATTCACACAGTATTTTTGTCATTAAAAGAAAAGAAAGGTACTACAAGGCACTGTATTGCTGCTCACGGAAGAGTGTGGAATTATAAAAAGGATTTTTAAATTAGAGATGCTATTTTGAAAGCATTTGGTGGTGGTGGTGGTAGCAGCAGCAGCAGCAGCAGCAGCAGTAGTGAGCAGGTGAATAAATTAAATTTCACACAAAATCATGAGAGAATCTCAGATGAGCTGGAAGATCTACACTGGGAATTTTCACTATAATTCGAATTTCCAAATTAACAAGGGCAAGGAATCTAGTAAATTATGTTTATATTTCTCCCTACATTTGCCTCACCATCACTAAAAATCCTAGAATAGTAGTACGTATTGCTATTTTCTATAGACACATAACTGTTTTATGAAGTGATACTGACTCTTGACCCTCTATAAACAAAGGGTGTGGTTAGGGAGGAAGAAAATGTGCTCTGATCACATCCAGAAGCACTTTACCATAAGCACTTTACGTTAAAGCTACCCTTCCATCCCTCAGGAAGAAGCTTCTCTCTAGCCCTAAAAAGTAGTAATCCAACTGCTAGAGCAGAAAGCTTAAGCATGGATTGGGACCAGGCTATAGTGTTGTTGCCTATACATCCTGTGATCACCTGGAAATACTGCAGCTGCCATCAGACTGTGCCACAAGCAGTCCAAAATGTGAGTGATATGCCTGTGTGACCACTCTCTTAAACTTTTCTTCATTCTTAAACCTCTAGGCTACACCATAAAATCACATGAAGGACTGCAAAAAGCTGCCACAGAAGTGTTTAAAAGGGGGGGCAGGGGTGAGTTTAGCTTACTGCTTTCAGAGTTAAAATTAGATTTGGTCATGAAATCTGCCTACTATATTTCATGTCTTTCACATTACAATAGTTAGCAATTATGAGACATGGAGAGTTGGCAGACAAATTGCTTGGAGATGCCATGTACTTCATGCTGCATTTTCTAAGCCTCTAGCCTGGCAGAATCAGCACATCTTGTTCAGACGGGCAGAAATTCACAGTTTTTATATTTACTGTAGTTTTGCTCAAGTTGTAATAGCTCTTTAGTAACAAGGTCCTCCAAGCAATCAAATTATTATGCATTTGTTTCTGCCACACATTTACAATCTAGATAGTCTGCCATGAGCACAACTGACACATAACACTTTCTGTCTGTGAATTTACTTGTTTTCATGTTATCTCTTAACATGTGTTTTGCACAGGCCTAGAAACAAATGTCTCAAAATATCTGACACAAGTGCCCCAATCACATGAGCACAGTGGAAGCAAACACATATGTATCATTCAACAAGGACAATAATTACTCCATAAAAGCTTATGCCACCTGTAGGTTTTTCACCATCGGCACTAATACTTCCAAGACTCTTGTATGTCTATAGTACTGGCCCTTCTGAGGGCTCATAAACACTGGCATTTGCCACTCAGTAAGAATTGATCGAAAGAGCCATGCTAAAATGCTGAGCTTGATGACAGGAAGTTTGGTTAGAAGCCATTTCAAGACTCAAGTGCTGTGTGGTGGAGTGAGCTCCCATCATCTGCTCCTGCCAAACTAGCTTGAAAGCAAGAAATTGCAAGTAGATAACTAAGTACTTCCTTGGTGGGGAAGGTAACACTGTTCTGTGCACTCCAGCAACTAGTAATGCCTGCCACATGGCCACAAAAGTGTTTGCAGATGCAGACAGTGCTCTCTCTTTGGCTGTAAATAGAGATGAGCACCACCTTTAGAGTTGGAAACACGACTGGCTTTCTAGCAAGGAAGACTGACCACCATACATACCACTGATAGCCAAGTCTTTGGATCACAATGTCTTTATGTCACTAGTGCAGTATGGTCATATCTAATTCATCTTGTTTTCTGCTTGTTTTCCATCCCACTGCTATCATTGACTGCTTCCAGTCCCAGCTCTTGACAGTGGCAATTCACTCTGTTCCTAACTAGGAACAGACCTTTTGTATTAAAACAAAAGAAGAAAAAAATACATAAAAGGTTCTCTTTATCATTGTCATGAAATGATTACGATTCTCAAAACAGAGCTGCTAAACGATATGTATTAACAAAAAGGGATACATGAACATTTCATATTCTTCCATATTTCCTCCTCTAAGCTTTCAAACCTTGTTAAACACTAGAGAGATACTTTTGAAATGATCATCTATTCTATGTACCTGATTAGTGTGTGTGTGTGTGTGTGTGTGTGTGTGTGTGTGTGTGTGTGTGTGTGTGTGTGTGTGTGTGTGTGTGTGTGTGTGTGTAAAAGACTATTAATGCTGAAACAACTACAACCAAGAAGCATTTTATACCTGAACTTAGACATCTGAGATGAATTAATGAAACATCTATTATGACAAATAAATTTGGGTTTAAGGGTTCTTCTTCTTCTTCTTCTTCATTAGATGACAGGCTGATACAAATAAAAATAGATATGATATTCAACCATTACAATATTCAACTTTAAAAATATTCAAGATTAGGCAGGAACTAATGTTTTGCTACATATGAGCAAACATTTCTCCCAAAATGTGATTTCTCTCCCCGCATTTTAAAAAAAAAAACTGTACTGACTTTCTGTGTAACTAGCCATTGCTACAAGAAAAGAAGCAGTGTGTCAGTTATGGCAATTTAATGTAATATGGAGGGCCACTCTGCATGTACAGTAAAACCTTGCATAAAGAGTGCCTTGCTTAGAGACTAAGTCGCTTAAAGAGCAGAATTTTCTTAACAATTAAAACCAACTAAAAACTCGCTTAACAACTAAATTGGGGTTCACAATCCTCCCCCCACCGGAAGTTACAATTGGTCACTTACAATGGTGTTTCACTTAAAGCACAAACTCACTTAAAGAGAAATCCCGTGGAATGCACATCTATTTATTTATTATTTATTTAATTAAATTTATATTCTGTTTAAGCAAGGTACCACTCTATTAGAAATTGAGGGTACCACTGTGTAATATTGTACAGAACTTGCTAATGCTCTGTGAAATTATGAAAGCACTATAGCAGTGATGGCAAACCTTTTAGAGACCCAAAGTCACCTTTACTACAGACTCAACAGGCTGTCATTCGTGTCTCATTCTTAAATGCATGTGAACCACCTGCCTTACTCCAGACAGGGGAGGGATGAAGCACTCCCATTGGGCTCCTGGGCAGAGGAGCGGGGCAAACTCTGTGCTGGGGGGAGGGAGGAATCACGCCCTTTAGCTGCTGGGCAGAGGGAACTCTATGCTGGGGGAGACAGGGAATGCTCCCATTGGGCTGCTGAACAGAGGAGCTGGCCAAACTCTGTGCTGGGGTGACAGCACAGAGAGGGCTTTGAGTGTCCCCTCTAGTATGCGTGCCATAGGTTCGCCACCACTACACTATAGCATCACACTGTCTAACAAAGGATGTGTGCTTGTCTAGAAGCCAGCTCAACAACTTGGAACAACCTTTTGCTTTGAGATTCTGCTTTGTTGCAGAATGTGTTGACAGAGGTACATTTCAATAACCTATATACCAACAAGTAATCAACTTTGCATCTTTCCCCCTCTCCATCTTAAAAATAAGGTTCCATTGGCCAAACAGAGGCATAAATATTTTAAGTCCAACACAAGCTGCCTGAAACAGATTTTAATAAATTACTTTATATGCAGGAGCTCAAACATTAAGCTGCCACCCTTATGATTAATAGACGTGGAATATAATTAAAGCAACTCATCTCTAAGAAAAGGTATTTGTATTCTGGCAGGGGTATTATGGTGGCACTATAAATGGTACAAAGGTTTTGTAGGAAGATAAGGAATGTGACTTTATAAAAACACAATTCTTTCAGTATTTGTGCAGTCATAGCTGTACAAGTCAGTTTCAACAAGAGTGAGAGAAAAGGTGAGTAATGTTATTGCTGGATAAGAATAACAGATGGCCATTATAAGGATATCTTTCCATTGCAAGGCAGAAGAGTGCAAAATGACTCCCTATTAATGAATGCCAGTAGAGAAGCAGATACGAACAGGTAATTTTCTCTTCTTCATACAATTATGTGGGACCAGATCCAAAATGTAATTTCAAAAAGATTACTTTATCCACATCAATAGATCAGAGTCAGATTTTCAACACTTTATTTTCAGTCAACCATTTCCACTATAAGCTAAGGGTAAAAGTCGCCCTTACTTGAGAGCCAGTCGTATCTGACTCTAGGGTTCGGTGCTCATCTCAATTTATAGCCAAAAAAGCCAGCACTGTCTGTGTCTGCAGGCATTTCTGTGGACATGTGGCAGGCATGACTAGACACTGGAGTGCACAGAATGCTGTTACCTTCCCACCAAAGTGGTACCTATTCATCTACTTGCAATTTCTTGCTTTCAAACTGCTTGGTTGGCAGGAGCTGGGACAGAGACCAGAGCTCACTCCATCATGCAGCACTCAGGTCTTGAACTGCTGACCTGCCAACCTTCCGGTCATCAAATTCAGTGTCTTAACCACTAAGCCACCACAGTCCCAAGGATTTCCTCTGCACGGTGTCATCAAATGAATTAATCCATTAATCAGAGTTCCCTTTTTTATTGTTTTGAACAAATGTAGCTTGATATCATTGGATGCATGTTTGCATACCTCAACATTGGAAGATGAACTCTTTAATTATTGACAATCTTACACAGCAGGTGATGACATACGCACTGAGCAGGCGGAGCTAGGCAACAGGATACTGGCCAATACGTGTTACTTCCCAATAAATGTGTACATAATTTCATATTTTCTTTGGTGCATGCAGGTGAAAGAATGGTAAAAGCCCATGCACTTTGTGGAAATATGTCCTGTTAAGTGCCACAAAATACACTAAAAGAATAGAAATTCTGGCCACGGTCTGCATTCAGCAGCTAAGTAAGCTCTCCATTTATGGACAAATAGATGTGAAAATATTTAATTAATAAAACTGCAGGAGTTCCTGGCTTTTTAATATTTAGTTGTAGTTCGATGGCTTATGACTCTCCAGTTATTACACCTTTGCTTCATAATATGAGTGACTGCGATGGCTCAAGTGGTTAAGACACTGATCTTGACAACTAGAAGGTCTGCAGGTCAGCAATTTGAGACCTGAGTACTGCACAACAGAATGAGCTCCCGTCTCTGTCCCAGCAACTGCTAACCTAGCACTTCAAAAGCAATAAATTGCAAGTAAATAAATAGGTACCACTTTGGTGAGAAGGCCACGGTGAGTGGGCGGTGATATAAATCTAAATAAATAAATAAATAAATAAACAGTGTTCTGTGCACTCCAGTGTTTAGGTAGATGTCCACAGAAATGTCTGTAGATGCAGACAGCTCTAGCTCTTTGGCTGTAAACAGAGAAGAGCACTGAATCCTAGAATCAGATACAACTGACTTTCAAGCAAGAGTGAACTTTGCCTTCATAATATAGGATTAACAACCCTGCCCCAAACATTTGTATTCTATTGGCTGCCTGCAATAAAGTGATCCTCTAAGTAGCAAAGTCGTCAGTAATACATGTTTTCTAAGATTGCTGACTTCAGTGATTCATGCCATCCCCACTATAAATATTGGTCTTTGACACAGAGCTTAGATACCACACCAGCGATGCAGCTCAAAATAAGAATGTAACATATTAGCTTTCATAAACAAGAAGAATTAAAGAAAGAAACCTGTGGCTACATACAATTACACTCATATCAAGTGCCACCCAACAGCAATGTATACGGACTCCCAGATTCAGTTGGACCCCAGTTAGGAACCCTGGAAAATGGCCTGCTTTTCCTTAGACTGATTTAAAGCAAACCTGTTCAGAACTGAAGCCAGAGGCAAGATTCAAAAATACTTAACAGCAGGTTTGTAGCTCCGATAGAAAATGCAAATGAGTCTATACCTTTTGTTCTTTTTGTCAGAATCAGATAAAATTTGCAACCTTAGGGATTACACATGCAGGGGGGAAATTTGATGGAGGAGGTTATATGTTGTCTGATCTTAGATAAAGGTACAGGTCATCCTTGCTAAAAAGCCAGTCGTATCCAACTCTAGGGTTCACTACTCATCTCTGTTTATAAGCAAAGAGACAGCACTGTATATGTCTGTGGATGTTTCTGTGGACACATGGCGGGCTGCCTCGACACCAGAGTGCACAGAACACTGTTTACCTTCCCATCAAAGTGGACCCTATTTATCTACTTGTATTTTTTTTGCTTTCAAACTGCTAGGTTGGCAGGAACTGGGACAGAGACAGGAGCTCGCTTCATTATGCAGTATCCAGGAATCAAACTCCAATATTCCAGTCAACGAGTTCAGCATCTTAACCGCTTGAGCCACTGCAGTCCCCTTGTCTGCTCTTGTTGTTGTTCAGTCGCACAGTAGATTCCGACCCTTTGCGACCCCATGGACCACTATCCGCCAGTGTAAAGTGTAAAGTGTAAAGGTTGGAGACTGAAAAGAAAACTGCCTGTAACATTTTTATTTCCTGAAAGAATTGGAAGCATTTTGCAGTTTGAGCAGGCTTTTGGATGAGATTGTGCCAGGCAGCTTTCAGATAGAAGAGCAAAGGTTGGTGTGAGACAAGCTTTTCCATTTAGAGTAAATTCTATGAAAGCTTGTGCCAAATGCAGTTGGTTAGTGCTATAGTATTCTTTGCAATTTTTGCTACAACAGACCATCACAGCTACTTCTTTGGGGTTGGGGGAGTGGAAATCTCAAAATTGATGATGTTCCTTTTGTGGACATGGCCCTCTCTACTCCTACTCCAGTTCCCCCATCCCAGTCATATCATTTCTAATCTTATTTTTTTTCAATAAATCCAAAGAATACAAATTTCACCAATATACAGTATCAACATCTGTGTATAGCTATAGTACATTTAAAACAGCAGACCTGTATTTTTGCCTGCCTCCATAAATGTTTTCTCTTCCTTGACAAGATCTGAGTGGTTCCATAGCCTCTCCAGATGTGAAGCTCAACCTTGGAAGAGTAAATGGGGAATTCACAAAGAATCTACCTCAACTACATTTCTGAGACAGAGAGGATATGGGTGGCTTTTAGAAGTAGAAGATGATGACCCTGAAGATAATAAACCTCTTTTGTAAGCAAGAAGTACACAATTTTTTTTTACTTTAGTTCTGTATTTGAGGCAGATTCTTTGTTTTAGATCTAAGCCTTGTCTCAACAATAAAGAAGATTTTATGAAAACCAGTAATTAAAATAATTTTTATGTGGCAGATTTAAGTTATTATGTTTATATGCATTATTCAGTCTCCAAGTAACAAAATAATTTTATAGTTACAGTAAAACCTCAGATAACACTAAAACCTGGTTCCACAAGTCTTGGTGTTATACGATTTTTAGTGTTATCCGATGCATGTTAAAATCCTATGGGATCCATAGAGATACATTGTAACCACACAGGCTTTAGCGGTTGTTATCCGATGCATCCCATAGGACCTTAATGTTATCTGATGCAATTCTTCCCCCCAGATTGCTTAATGTTATGCGATTTTAGTGTTATTCGATACTAATGTTATCTGAGGTATTACTGTACTGGCATATGAATATCAAGCATCAGCCAAATTATTCTTGCACCCCATTCACAATGTCTTTACATTACAGGCAGTGATTTGTGCTGTTCTAACATTTCATTCATCAGTAATAGCTGAAATATTGAATCCAGCTTAATGGAGGGTAGCAGCTTCATCAATACTGGCCTGGGGCTGATGAGGACTTTGTGTGCCAAAAGGGCTCAGGACTAGAAAGTAGCTCGTGGAACTGGATCAGTGGTATGGATGTCACATTGCAATAAAGAAGGCAGAAAAATGGCCATGGTATTATATTCTCAGGAAGTCTTCATGGTTTATCACCATGAGGATCACCAACATTCAGATTTGGATATGGCAGAACAACAAGGATATATTTTGGGGAATAATACAGCACAGGTTTACTTATCATAATTACAATTTTTGCTACAGCACAAAACAATGGATCCTGCCATTGAATGACCCAGCTACCAGCTGGTAGGCCCAGCCTGCATATTGGCAAACCACAGGGATGGCAGAATATGGAATCCCACATAAATATCAGCTGCTGTGTGTGGCCCTTATGCTAGCTGGAGCAGTAAGGTATGCATGTCAAAATTGGACCAAGACCTATGCCTGGAAGTCTCTGCCACCAAGATCACTCTTGGGAATCCCCTATTGAGCATTAAGGGCAAGTAAGCTTCTCACCTCAGACTGAACACAAGCCTGAGGTGAACATGACACATACACACTGAGAGGAGAGTGAGATAGATCACCTTACAAGTGGGTTGTTATTAGAGGTGTAAGTTATGACTTCTGCTTAGCAAACACTTACCATCAATAAAAAAAAATCCTCCCAAGACCTATTAACAAGCAACTACATAGAGAGCAAAATACCACTGAAATAGAAAGTTGAGTCTGGGAAAGTCTGTTTCAGCACTAGCAGAAAGCAATGTGTGCATTCAAACTGGTGCCAGGTGGGTCAAGTTAAGAAGCACATGGATGGCTGGAGAGAACCCTTCCTTCTCAAGCAATTCAAGAAAACCCTGTCTTCTCACCATGAGGAGATGGGAAGCTGGTGCTGCTGATTGGTTGGCTATGAGAAATTCATCCAGCAGCCAAGGCAGCTGTACTGACAAGCCACAATATATACCATGGTGATCAATGGCCACAAACTTCCTTCATTGTTTTCAGTCCAGAGGATGTAAATGGTAAGTCTTGGCAAAAAACAAGGAGCTGAGTTTGGTTTAGATTAGGCTACGAAATGGCTGCTATAAGAAAGCACACAACACCCTGTGGTTCACTGATCAAATTTGTTTATTGAGATAACGCTGACACGTAGCATTAGAAGTCTTCTATTTTGCAAAGAATTCAGTAGTGACATCTATCAAAACACAACGAGAATGTATTCTATTAGACTCCTGATAGTTGAGAGATGGTTCCTTTCCAGTCTTTCATGTGCTACTTAACTGAGTCCTACTGGCACCAGTTGCTAACACACACATCGATAAATAAAAATTACCCTTAAATGATGTTGGTTGGCATAGGATATATTAGACAAGAAGCAAAACAAAAGAAATAAAGCAATGATGTAGTGCCTTAAGGAATGATTTCTATATTTTAATTTGAGGTTTTGTGGGCCAAGTCCATTTCCTCAGACACAAAAGTGAGATTTTATGACAATAATTTGTGCATGGCCTCATGACCAGGTAGGGATACAGAAGAACAATTGTCTGATATGCTTGCACAAACTAACTCAGCTACCATTTCAAAAACTTCTGCTATGACTGGGATATGTTGTGACAGGCAATCTTTTTGATATGAATGGGTTTCTGAAAATTCAGCTGTTCCTACTAAATGGTCTGACATTTGTCTGCTCCCATAGAGCATCAACAGGCATGGTTAAAATGCATTCAAGGTCACCAGTTTCTATTTAGGGAGCTAAAAAATCTGGGCTCTTCTCCTGGCAGTGCTGTTCAAGTATTCATTGTGTTGGTTACAGCAAAAACATCACAAAGAGAGGAATGCCCTAGAGCAGTATTCCCCAACTTTGGGTTTTGGATTTCAATTCTCAGAAGCCTAAGTCAATTCTCCACTAATCAGTCAATGTACTTACTTAGGCTTCTGGGAATTGAAGTCCAAAACCCAAAGGATGTCTGAAAGTTCTTGATGTGGTTCTGACTTTAAAATTTATCTTCTCTGAGTCTAGACACTGCCTGGTGGGTAGACTGATTCTTGGGAACCTCAGTCTAATTCCTCACGTTAAGTAATCCAGGTATGATTGTAAAAATGGGAAATCCAACAGAAGTTAAGTGCTTTTACAATTCTCCCACCTGTCAGCTTAGAAATAGCTCACATGGAATTCAGTGGGACATATTCCCAGAGAGGCTTTCATAATAATAATCATGTGCTATCAAGTCAATTCAGACTTCCAGCAGCCCTTCCCTGGGTTTTCTTGATAAATTGTACTCAGAAATGGCTTACAATTTCCTTCTTCTGTGGGTGACTTGGGACTGTGCATCTTACCTATGACTACACAGCCTGGCTCTTCTGAGATATACACAGAGAACTGAGCTAGCAAACTTAGGCTCATCAGACATACTTAACACACTGAACTCTCCAGCCAGCCACTGTATAATAATACAGCTGGTGGATGGGTGGCATAGTCAATAGGTGTAGATCTGAGTGGGCTGAGGAGGATGGTGGAGGATAGAAGAGCCTGGCGTGCAATGGTCCATAGGGTCACAAAGGGTCTGACTTAACTGTGCGACTGAACAACAGCAAAAAAAATCCCTTTCGTTTCTGATGGTGGTACTGTAGCATGTGCTTGATTTCCTCATTGAGATTTTACAAGAGCAGCAGTTAGTCTAGATTTTGTTGTGCCCTAAAGATCCCTACAAAAAGAGCCAAAAGGATTGAATGAAGTACAGAATATTGAAATCCTTCATGGCAGCCACAACTTTTTTCTGAAATTATTTGTTGCTTACAGTTTAAGGAGAAATGGAAAAGCAGAGATAGAAAATAATTTTGCACTTCCTCATAATTGCAGCACTTTGTTCAGTTAAAAGAACGTGCCTTTTTCTCTCTTCAATAATGCTTTTCCCCTATAATCTGCTTTTTGCAGATAAGATGCTTCAAGCTTGTCAGAGAATGGACATGTTACTACCCCCCTGGTTTTCTTTTAAAATTAATAGTTTGTCTTAGAAATATACATCTTGGCGGCAATTAGTTTTACTGTGCAGAACTAATTAATTAGAAGCATCAAAGAAGACCTGTCTTGTTCACACATAGGAAGACTTACATTTAGGTGTTCTGCTTAATCAAACAGAAGAGCATGGTAAACACTGTTTATCCATAGTCGATAGAATTTTTCGTTCACAGAATGGTTTTCTACATTTTTGTAAGTTATTAAAAAGAGAAAATTGATAATAATAGCAGACAATTCTTGCAGAGAATCATAGTGGGTTACCCCAATAATCTATTTTATTGCTTTTTTATATAAACAACGTTCATTTTTGTTGTTCAGTCACACAGTTGATTCCGACCCTCCGCAACCCCATAGACCACTGTCCGCCAGGCACTCCTGTCCTCCACGATCCTCCTCAACTCACTCAGCTCTGTGCCCATTGTGTCCACAATACGATCTAGCCATCTCATTTTTCACCACCCCCTTCTTATTTTGCCCTCCACTTTTCCCAGCATCAAAGCTTTCTCAAGTGAATCTTCTCTTCTCATTTGATGTCCAAAGTACTTTATCTTCATCTTTACAATTTGACCTTCTAAGGAGCAGTCAGGGTTGATTTCTTCTAAGATTGACCTATTTGTTCTCCTCGCTGTCCAGGGGACTCTCAAAATTCTCCTCCAACACCACATCTCAAAGACATCTATTCTTCTGTGCTCAGCTTTCCTAATGGTCCAGCTCTCACAACCATACATTACCACAGGGAATACCATTGCTTTGACTATATGAATTTTTGTTTGCAACTTGATGTCTCTACTTTTCACTTACTCCCCAGGTTTCTCATTGCTTGCCTCCCAAGAATCAGTCGCCTTTTTATTTCATGGCTGCAAACACCATCTGCAGTGAGCTTTGATCCTAAGAAAGTAAAATCTGTCACTGCTTCTACTTCTCCCCCATCTATTTTCCAGGGACTGATAGGGCCCATTGCCATGATCTTGGTTTTCTTGATATTGAGTCTCAAGCCAGCTTTTTCCCTCTCTTCTTTCAACCTAATCAGGAGCTTCTTTAGGTCCTCCTCACTTTCTCCCATTAGGGTGGTATCATCTGCATATCTCAAATTGTTAATGTTTCTCCCAGCAATTTTGATCCCAAATTGTGATTCCTCCATCCTTGCATTGCGCATTATGTGCTCTGTGTATAAGTTGAATAAGCAGGGTGACGAAATGCAGCCTTGTCTTACTCCCTTTCCTATTCCAAACCACTCCGTCATTCCATATTCAGTCCTAACTGTTGCTTCTTGATTCATGTACAGATTTCTCATGAGGCATATAAGGTGTTCTGGTATTCCCATCTCTTTAATTGCTTGCCACATTTTGTTGTGGTCGACACAGTCAAAGGCCTTAGTGTAATCAATGAAACAGAAGAAGACTTGTTTCTGATATTCCTTTGTTTTCTCCATGATCCATCTTATGTTGTTCATATACAACCATAACTTGGAAGCTTACTTTGTAAAAGTAATTTCTTACTTGCTTTTAGTAGGTATATTGCACTAACATATTACAGTATTTGAAAATAACATATTATTCAATAGCATTTTAAATTTACTTCAAAAATGTGCTTAAAACAAAAAATGGTCCAAATCCCTCAAAACGACCCCTCCATGTAATAGTTTTTAGGAGTGCCTGGTAAAGGTCACTCTTTGCAAAATAGAAAATAGAAAAGTTACCACTTATTATGTTAAGTTTTTACTTTTTTGTACAAAGTTAACAGTCTTGCCAATGCTGTTAGATACAGAGTAGTACCATCCTCACAAAACATTATTCCTGGGCACTGTGTGTGATCTAGAGATAGAAGATAGCAACAAGGTGCCCAAATTAGGTGATGATGTCCAATTATTATTGATATTAAAAATAAAAAGATATTATGAAGATATCCAGAGGTATCACTAAAAAAGGGTGAGTGGGCAATAAAATGTCAGTACCTGTAGCAGTGAAGTAAGGCTCACTGGAACAAAAACTATATCTTCATATATGGTACATTAATGTACAATATTTCTGAGTTTGTGGATACTGACAGTAAAGGGACTTTGGTGTTACTGTAAATAGCTCAAATAAAAATGTTGACCTAGTGTATACCACCTATGGAAAAAGTGAATTCTGTGTTACAAATCACTGAAAAACCGCTGGGAAAATCATTGAAGAAGGAACTAAATGTTAAGCTCTCAACATCACATTATCTTTATGCAAATTATGGTATGACCACACTTGGAATATTGTGTTGCATTCTCACTCCTACATCTCCAAAACAGATATTAAAACTGCTAATAGTATCAAAAAGGACTAAGCAAATGATCAGGGCATGGGCACACACCTCTCTTATATGGAAAGGGTCCAAAAACTGGCAGCATTCCATTTGAGGCTGTAAAATCAATTAAGGGAAACATTACAGAAAATTTTGAAATGTAGCATGGTGGACAAATAAAAACTTTATATTCTTTGCCATACTATTAGACCCAGTATTCATCAAATTCAGCTAAATGTTCAAAGATTCCATCCACACAATGCAGATATGGCAAACTCAGGAAATTGTTGGTGAAAGATGTTGTGATGGAGTCAACCTTATGCAGCTTTTAAAAGGGATTGGATAAAGCATAACACTACCAATTGTTCCTATCTATGGTAATTCTATATCGATCAGTTATTCAACAGAAATTCTGCTTTATGAAAGTGATATATTGTGTTTGGGTGAGAAGTGGTTAACTGTTGAAAAGGGGGACAGGTTCTGGGATTTCCTCTTTCTTAGTGTCTCTCTGTGAATGATTGTGGGTACAAGAAGGTATCCTGTAGATTATCTTGATTGCTGCCATTGGTGTCATGAGTATTAATGGTTCCTTCTGCTATGTAAATTTTGGCATCCTTTTTTCCTGTTGCTGTTAATTTGATTTTTTTCTAACTTGAAATATAATAATAATAATAATAAAATAACTTTTCCTCCTTCGAAAGCAGGTTTTTTTCCTCCTCTGCTACTAGGGACTTCTTTTTTTTTCCAAACCAGGACTCAACTTGACTTTTCAACATGTAAGCAGCTGTTCCATTGTAATTATAAAAAGACAGTGGGGCGTGTCTATGGGTGGTGGTGTGGTGACATAGGCAATTGGGGAATATTGATTAAAGATTGTGGGAACATCCATCCCCATGATCTGCCTCCCATGTGTTTCTGATTTTTTTATTAAATAAATGAGGCTAGCATTGACACATTGTATTAATACATCAGAATAGCAAAATAGCACTAGACAAGTTCTGTGTTTTAAAAAGGAAATTGAGTAGGAGCTCTTTGACTGTCCACCTGAGCAGACTGAGGGTGCAGGGTGGTAGCGTTTCTGATGGCCGACTGCCCTTCCCTCAGCCTCTTTGTTTCAACAGGAACAAACCCAGCCAGGAGACAGCATCTTCAGTAGTCTGATTTTATTATTTAGGAAACCATGGTCATAAGTATTCAGTGCATTAGTGTATCAAAACAATAAAACTACTGCTCACTCACCCTGCTTCTTCTGAACACAGCCATTTCTCATCTCTTCCTCCTCCCAGCTGGCCAGCAGCTAACTAAAAAGTGTGGCAAAAAGCAGAGAGATTTCCCAGGCCAGAATAAGTTTCTCTCTTCTTCCCACTCCCTCCTTCCCTGGGAACCAAGGCCTCACTGTCCAGATAGCCACATTCTGCTCAGCCTGTCACTCCCTCCTTTCAGTCCACTCTGCCTTACAAGAAGTCAACATTGGTGTGCATAATGGTTTAAATATCAGGTTATGGAGTGGGAGGCTGAGAGTTTGATTCACCACTGTGGCAGCCTGAGTAGCCCTGGGCAAGATGCACAGTCCCAGGGGGAAAGGAAATAGTAAACCACTTCTGAGTCTTCTCTACCTGTAAAACCCTGAAAGAGTTACCATGAGTTAGAGTAGAGTTGATGGGGCATAATTTTTGTTATTAAAAAAGGAGTATGTAACAAGTTTTGTATAATGGAAACCTAGATGGCCTTTGTCATTTCTTGAAAAGTTCTGTCAAATCTGCAACATCTTGACTGATACTGCAGATCAGTCTTCCCACTTTGAACCTCCATTTTGATCTTCCAGTGCCCAGGACAGATGGTTGAACTGAAATAAATGACTCTTGAAAGCATAAATGTATGATAAAGTCAATAAACTTAGAATTGTCAGATTTATTTAATGTCATCCACCATCTTAGAGACATGCTAGGTTGCCCACAATGTGTCCGCATGGGGAGTGGTGTATATTAAATGGGACATTGTGCAGAAGGCTTTTGCAGTGATAGATGCTGGCTGCTAGCTACATTACATGCTATCATGGCTAGTGAGAAGCAATTCTTATTTGGAAGCTATTTCACTTGTAGCCATGTCACAAAAACCTGGAGACTATTCTGGACTTCTGTCTTGAGATATGCATAAAATATGATAGCTGCCTAAACAAAAGCTACCATCTGTTGTATTTTAGATTCCTTGTTTGTCTCCAATTTCACAAAAAGCTGTTCTCAAATGTCTCCTGACCTTGTTCTCATTCATCCACAATAAAAGAAGGCTTTGTGCAGAACTATGACTATATAACAATTAACAGGTTTTCTTTAATTATTTACCTTTTAGAATAAATGTGAACACCTCCCTCCCTTGTGCCACTTGAATCAGCAAAAGAAATAAGCCAGATGGAGTTTCTTGGGAGAGGGTTATATGTGTAAGTGTGTGCATATATTTTGCCAAGGGGAGAGGTGGAATGTATCATAAATTTGAAGTTCTACCTCTGAGCTCATACAGTGCTTAAAAGTTTATGGTTTAAGAAGGAATTCAAATATAAAGAAGGTAAAATACACAGCTCTTAAGAGATTGTGCCTAATAACAAAACTAAACAAGAAGTCACATTGGCTCACTGGTTAAGAAGCTGAACTTGATGCCTGGAAGGTTGGCAGGTCAGCAGTTTGAGACCCAAGTACAGAACAATGGAGTGAGTTCCCATTGCCTGTCCCAACTACTGCCAACCTACCAGTTCAAAAGCAAGAAATTGCAAGCTTTGGCTGGAGAGGTAAGAGCATTCTGTGTGCTTTGGCATCTAGTCGTGACTCTTTGGCTGTAAGCAGAGATGAGCACCACCCCCTAGAGTTAGGCACAACTCACTTTTGAGCAAGAGAGAACTTTACCCTATGGAAGGGCAAAGGAACAGAACCTATGGAAGTAAAACCATCAGCTTTATTTACCTCACATATTTACTCCCATTCATAGAAAGAGGACCATCATCAGACTTCTACAACTCAATCTTTCTGAAAATGCTGGACTACACTTTCCATCATCCCAGTCAGTAGTCATGTGAGAGGAGTTGTACTACAATTCACAGAAACTGACTCTGGGTGGGAATTGTTTACTGCCCAGCTATCTATCAATCTCCCTCAGCTTCTTCTAACACAGTTCTCAACCTTTTCAAATTGTGGGCTGGGTCATGCTCTCTCAGACAGCTTTAGTGACTGGACAGCCATTTTGCCCTTCATCACATGGCACTTCCTGGTGTGGTGGAGGCCGGGGGGTCACATGAAATGGTGCCATGGGCCACATCCAGCCCACGGGCCACACGCTGAGAATCCCTGTTCTAACACATGATGAACAGTGTGTTTTGTAGAATCATAGTTAGTGGTGGGCTCCAAAAAGTTTACTACCACACCATGGGTGTGATATGGTGGGAGTGGCCAGGGGGAAAGCCCTACGTTACACCTGAATTAGGACTACAGTCAAACCTCGCATAAAGAGCGCCTCGCTTAAAGAGTAACTCGCTTAAAGAGCAGAATTTTCTCTTAAAGAGCAGAATGTTCGCTTCCCTTAACAAATAAAACCAACCAAAAACTGCCTTAACAAATAAATCAGGGTTTGCAATCCCCTCCACAATTGGTCATTTACAATGGTGTTTCACTTAAAGAGCAAACTTGCTTAAAGAGCAATCCTGTGGAACGCATTATGCTCTTTATGTGAGCTACAACTGTACTTTATTTCAAAACTTGGATGGGTGGGGCCAGCCAGAATTTCTGCTAACAGTACTGGCGAACTGGTGCGAACCTGCTGATGCCCACCACTGAATTCATAGTCCATGTAGCTTGTTTGTTTGATGGAATTTTAGAGCTGTTAGTTTACCAGCTTATCAAAGCTTATTTTAAGTACAAATCTCTGAATTCACCAGCACTTCTCAGCTCCTTTTTATAGGCATTTACTGACAAATAAATAGGAAATGTTTTTCTGCACACAAGGGCACCTTTGAGACAGCGACTGTTGTTCGAGAAGGGTCTTTGCCGCCCCGCCCCACCCTGGTGGTCAGGTCGGAAGACAACTGTGTGGAAGCTGGGGATTGGTGGTTTTGAGTTTGGGGGAGTGGCTTGTGTTGGGGATCTGTGTTCTGTGTTCAAGTTAATTCTTTGTGGGTTGGGATTTGGTCGGGTGCGGACGTGCTTTGTTTGGGAAATTAGTGGTAGGCCATGTCCAGAAAGCGTGGGCAAGCGGCGGTCAGCTCGGAGGAGCTGGCTTCCCAGACGAAGGGAGCCAGGGAGGCGGTGGAGGAGTCGTCAGAGGAGGAGTATGAATTGGGGACCTTTGACGACAGGATGAGGTCCCTGGATGAGGAAGCGGGGGGCGGAATGGAGGTTCCCCGTGCTCAAAGCTCAGGCACCCGACGAGGGGGCAAGAAAGGAAAAGGATCGTGGAGGGAGGCCTTCAGGCAGCTTGAGGAGAGGCTTATGCTTATTGAAGGAAAGAAAGGGCCTCAGTCGCAGGAGGTATTGGGGCCTGTGAGTGTAGATATGGAGGCGGAGGCTGGCGGGGCGATGGGCCCGGTGGGGCCTAGCCGTGGCGATTCGGCCATGAGGGATTCCTCGGCGGATACGTCGAGCGATATGGGAGGAGGCTTGAAAAGTTCGGCCGAGGCGACAGAAGTGGGCGCGCTAGCGCCGAGCCAGGAGGTGTCCGTGCGAGGTGGAGGTGAGTCTGGGGGCTCGGGGACTTCCAGAGCAACTCAGAGTGATTGGGGGTGGCCGTGGGGCTGCTCCTGCGGCCCTCAGAGTCATGGAAATAGGGAGGGGGTGGGTAGGATTTCGGGGGAACGGGGGTTAGGCGGGGTACTACCAGGGGGGGTGGGTGCGAGACAATCAGGAACGGAAGCGGGTGGGTCAGCTAATAGTGAGGGTCAGGACAAGGGGGTTGGAGCACGGTGTCCGGGACCCGTGGCGATTGGGGGACAGGAGAGTGGGGCCGGCAGTAAGGGGGTGGAGGCCCCGGCTGTCGCGGTGGCTGAGAAGAGTGGGGGGGGGTTGGTGCCGTTAGGCGGGAAGGTTTTGGCGGGAGGAGATGCGGGGTCGGGCGCGCCTGCGCGCAAGAGGCGCTGCCCGTTTGGGGACCATTTGTCCCAAGCTACGAAAGACAAGATTTTAAAAGGGGAATATGTGGATCTGTTTTCCTTGCTTAATCGGGAGGTGGATGTGAAGGAAGCGGAGAAGTTGGATGAGAGGGAGAAGGAGTTGGTGAAGAGAAAGAAACCTATTAGAAATTGGGGGAGTTGGCTGCCGGCTTATTTGATTTACATGGGGGTCATTATTTATGAGAGGCCGGATAGGGCGCTGTCGTTGTTAAAATATTTAGACATTGTGTACAGGGCGTACACAGATTTTGCGGGGGGGTCATGGATGAAATATGATGAATTCTTTCGTTCTTTGGCTCAGCAGGAGCCGGATATTAGGTGGGATGAGCCCCATTCCATGCTTTGGTTGCAATATCTGGCTCCGGCCAGGCCGCTATTGGGGGAGAGGCACGACAGTGGGCATATGGTGTTACGAGGACCTCCCCTGACGCCCCCCAGGGTTTCTGGGGGGCAGCTGGTTCAACCCAGGTTGGTCTGTTGGGAATTTAACTCGCATGGATTTTGTGCCCGCAAGCAGTGTAGGTTCAAACACGGGTGTTCGCAGTGTGGCGGCACACATCCGGTCACAGCTTGTGGCCGGGGGAGAGGAGGGCCGGCGAGAGGAGGACAAAACCAGGGTAGGCCTGGAGGGCAAGGGCCTCCTGGGTTCAATTTACCCCAGCCCAATTAACTTGGAGAGGTTAGATCATTGGCTGGCGTCTTACCCTAGGAGGCAGGACGCGGAGCTGTTGGCGAACGGTTTTCGTTTTGGTTTTCGTATTCCGGTGGTTGGGGGGGTGAAGGGTCCATCGGCAGATAAGAATCTGAAGTCGGTTAAGGGTAATGAGGAGCATGTGAGGGAAAAGATCAGAAAGGAAATGGTTTTGGGTAGGATAGTGGGGCCTTTTAGGTATTGTCCTTTGGAGGGGCTTCACATTTCGCCACTAGGGTTTGTGCCGAAGAAGGTGCCGGGGGAATACCGGCTTATTCATCACTTATCTTACCCGGAAGGGGGGTCAGTGAATGATGCTATTCCCGTGGAACTGAGTTCTGTGAAATATGCTTCTTTAGACGAGGCGGTGGCTATGATCAGGAAGGCAGGAAAAGGGGCTTTTCTGGCGAAATGTGATGTGAAAGCAGCGTTTCGACTTTTGCCTATTCACCCGGAGGATTTCAGATTACTGGGTTTCGTTTTTGAAGGGGGATTTTATGTGGACAAGGCATTGCCGATGGGCTGTTCGATTTCTTGTTCGCTGTTTGAGAAGTTTAGTACGTTCATACAGTGGGTATACGCTACTAAGGCGGGAGGGGGGGGGGTTTGTCACTCATTATTTGGATGATTTTTTGATATGTTCGGGAAAAGGGGAGGAGCATTGTTTGGGGCAGCTGAAGTTGTTTCAGGAGGTATGTGAGGAGTTAGGGGTACCGCTGGCGCATGAGAAGACGGAGGGGCCGGCGCGTAAGCTTTCCTTCTTGGGAGTAGAGTTGGACGCGGAGCAGCAATGCTCCCGGTTACCGGAGGAGAAGCTGGTGGATTTGAAGGACAGAATCAAGGTAATGAAGAGTAAGAGAAAGGTGTCGTTGAGGGAGTTGCAGGTCTTAGTGGGGCACCTCAACTTCGCGTGCAGGGTGGTAGCCCCGGGTAGGGCATTTTTGAGGAGGTTATGTGATGCCATGGAGGGCTTAAGGAGACCTCATCATAGGCTTAGGTTAACGCGAGGGATTAGGGCAGATTTAGGGGTGTGGGAGGAATTTTTGGTGGGGTTTAACGGAGTGTCTTTTTGGAGGGAGAGGTTGTTGCTCCGGGATGAATTTCAAGTGCAGACGGATGCGTCAGGAGCATTGGGTTTCGGGATTTTCTTTCGAGGTGAATGGTGTTGTGGGACGTGGCCCCTTAGGTGGGCGGAGACGGGGGTGACGAGGGATCTGACGTTTTTGGAGCTTTTCCCGATAGTGGGAGCAGTATGGATTTGGGGTCACAGGTGGAGGAATAGGACGGTGATTTTCTGGTGTGATAATATGGCGGTGGTGACAGTGATAAATAGCCTGACTTCCAAGTCCAAACGGGTGATGTTTTTGGTCAGGGCTTTGACGAAGAGATGTTTAGAGTTAAATTTGCTGTTTGTCGCAAGGCACATCCCGGGGGTTGACAATTGCATTGCGGATGCTTTATCCCGACAGCAATTGGACAAGTTTCGGGAATTGGTGCCTTCGGCGGTTCCTCGGCCCAGGAGGTTGCCGGACGAGGTGTGGGCTCTTGGAGAATGCAAGTAGCGGAGGCTCTCAGAGGGTCCATTGCCGAGAGTACGCGAAGGTCCTACGCGGCGGCGTGTAAGGAGTTCTGTGAGTTTCGGAGGGAGGGGGGTTTGGGGGAGGTGTGGCCGGTCCCGGTGGAGCATACGCTGCAGTTTTGCGTGTGGCTGCACAACAAGGGATTGGCTTCCAATACGATTAGGGGGAAGCTGGCGGCGGTAGCCTTTTATGCCAAGTCGCGTGGGTTTAGGGACGAGTCCGGAGACTTTAGAGTCAAGAAGGTATTAGAGGGGTGGGAGAGGATGGCGGGGAGGGGGGGGATAGGCGCACCCCCTTTTCCCCGGGCATATTACTTAGGCTTGACGGGGTGTGGGGGACGGTGTGTGAGGACGGTTTTGAATCGGCGTTATTTAGGGCCGCGGCGTTGTTTGCCTTTTTTGGAGCGTTGCGGATTAGCGAGCTAGTGGTGCGTGCGAGGGGGGATTTTTCAGGTAGAGCCTTGGGAGTGGAGGACGTGGTGGTAGCGAACGGTAAGGTGTATATCTTTGTAAGGAGCTCTAAGACGGACCAAAGAGGCTTGGGTAAGTGCTTGGTGCTGGGGACTTGTCACATTGGGGAGTTGTGCCCGGTGAGAAGGGCCAGTGAGTACTTGGCTCTGAGGGGGGCTGGTGGTGGTTGTTTCTTTGTGCATGAGGGGGGAGCCCCTTTAACTATGTTCCAGTTTAAGGCGGTCACTAATAGGGCATTGGTGGCGGCGGGGATAGTGGGATGGAACTTTGCTTCTCACTCTTTTAGGATCGGGGCGGCTTCTACGCTGGCGGCACTGGGTTATAGGGTGGAGGATATAAAGAAAGCAGGGAGATGGACCTCGGACAGGTTCCGGTCTTATGTTCGGGACCTGCCGGGGGAGTGTTAAGTTATTGATGTTGTTATGAGTTTATGTTTTACAGGTTCGAGACCGCCGTGGCGGGGCGACGTGTGGATCATGGGGGATCAGCACGTAGCTGGGGCTGCGGAGTGGGCCACCCGATCCTTCTGGGGGAGGCGCATCGGACTCTCCGATTGTGCAGTACATTGGACCGGGTTGCATGGGATTGGTTTTGAGGGGTTGGATTGGAGATGGTTTCCCAGGCCGTGGGGTTTTTGGCCACGCGTTGTGGTTCTACACGTGGGGGGGGATGAATTGGGCAGGAAAGGGGTGGAAGACATTGTGGAAGGGGCGGTCCAGGCTGTTTCCCGGCTGGGAGAGGCTTGGCCCGGTGCAAAATTTGTATTTTCAGAGATCCTGCCGGTGTGTGAGGACTGGGACGAGGAGGACAGACTGGAACCGGGGTTCGAGACGAAGGAACAAGTCAGGATGTACCTGAACTACCGGCTGTCCAGGGTCTTCTTGAAGATGGGGGGGCGGGTGATTTCTCATCCGGCTATCTTGAAGTCAAATACAGCGTGCTTCGTGGACAATTGGAGCTTCCTTTCCGATGAGGGTTTTTCATTTTTTGTTAAAGACATTCGCCGGGGGGTGGCTGCCTGTTTTTCCTAGGGGGGGGGGGGTCCGGAGTTCCAGCGGAACCCCGGAGTGTGGCGGAAAGCACGGGGGGTGGGGGTGTGATTTTGGGGGCGTTTGAGCCCTAGGGGAGGGGGAGGAGTTTGGGTTAGGGCGGGGTTATGTTAATTTGGCCCAACCCAAAACTCCCCCCGGAGTTTGGCCCCCCCCGTGCTTTGATGGCCCATGCGGTTAGGGTTGTAAAGTTTATGTCACTTAATAAAGTGGCCAATTTTATTCCACAGAGTTGTCTTGTGTCTTTGTTTGAGGGGGGGGCCTGGGGTGGCAAGGGCACCTTTGAGACAGCGACTGTTGTTCGAGAAGGGTCTTTGCCGCCCCGCCCCACCCTGGTGGTCAGGTCGGAAGACAACTGTGTGGAAGCTGGGGATTGGTGGTTTTGAGTTTGGGGGAGTGGCTTGTGTTGGGGATCTGTGTTCTGTGTTCAAGTTAATTCTTTGTGGGTTGGGATTTGGTCGCCCGCCCACCCACCCTAAAAATCGAGGTGGTTTAGTTGGTCGCAATATTTTGGGCCGGGCAGGAATTTTTGGGTCTCAGCTGATTGGCTTTGCTGGTGACCTTTTTCGCCTGCCTCATCTCGATGAGTAAGGGTTTAGGGCGTCAGAATTGTCGGGTAGGGCGGAAAGCACGGGGGGTGGGGGTGTGATTTTGGGGGCGTTTGAGCCCTAGGGGAGGGGGAGGAGTTTGGGTTAGGGCGGGGTTATGTTAATTTGGCCCAACCCAAAACTCCCCCCGGAGTTTGGCCCCCCCCCGTGCTTTGATGGCCCATGCGGTTAGGGTTGTAAAGTTTATGTCACTTAATAAAGTGGCCAATTTTATTCCACAGAGTTGTCTTGTGTCTTTGTTTGAGGGGGGGGCCTGGGGTGGCAATGCACCATCAAGTAAGGCTTTTGAAATTTATGTCTCCTTCCTTATCCAGGAGGGATACACTCTACCATCCACAAATACATGAAACCACAGATAATGGCAAACCCTGTATTTAACACATATACCTGAAGCAGGGAGGAGATTCAAATGTCTCCTTGGTCTGTATGAGAGCTACCAAATGTCTATCTCTGTTCCTTATAAACATTACATTGCAGATAATGGTCTCCAGTCTCCAGCTCTGGTGATGCACCACAGAAATTCACATATATTCAGGGATTTTTTTTCCAGATTTTTTTAGACACTCAGATAATTAAACCTGTAGATATGGGAGGGGTGTGTGACCTGTACAGCTTTTAAGAATAGGTAAATGCAACAAATATGCATCATTTCATAGAGACAGATGGACTTGACACCATTCTAGATTAAGTTGGATTATAGCCAAAACTATTAATTTTACATTCAATAACAATAGAGTAAGAATACAAGGATACAAGATATAAAATGAGTATGTAATTTCTAGGCAAATGGTGTGGAAATTATTAGAAAAGACTAAAGAAATGATGTTTGTATGATAAATATTTCAGTACAATAAAACCATCTTAAACCTATGAAGTTGCAGGCACATGTACGGTTACATTCTCCTTAGTTTCCATGCTGGGTCTGAAGAGAGGTTTCTGGCTATATATAGGCTCTATATGAAAGTATGAACCTTGAAATATTTGTGATTGTGTTTATGGGTAGTCTAATCGTACATGGAAACTGTGAAGGGTGCAATAATGGAAGGCATGGGACTGGGCACTCTATATGTATTCTCATCACTAAGGTTCATAACACTTTGTGTTCATCACCAAGCCCTCCATGGGCAGAGGGAAACTGAGGGCATCTGTAAAGTATATCACCAATGTACAGAAATGTAGTTTCTGCTGCTAAATTGTAACTTTATTTTAAACAGTTCATGTGCTGTCAAGTAGTCTTCTATTCAGACCCTTGACCTCCCAGTGTCCCATACATCCAGTCAGAGAGGTTCTTTTTCATGCCTCCCTCCTCTTGTAACCCCACAGTCATCCTGGGCAATTCACCTTCAAATCCTTCATTAGAGTAGACCCCACATATCCAGTGGTGGATTGTCAAAAAATTTACTAACCCACCGTGAAGTCATCACAGTGTGGGCGGAGATGACATCATGATGTCATGACGTTGTGGGTGGGGCGAAAGAAAAAATAATAAAATAATAATAAAATGAAATGAAAATAAGCACACACACACACGCACACACACAGTTACTACCAGTTCTAGCGAACTGGTGCGAGCCTGTTACATCCCATCACTGCACATATCCCTCAATTCCCAGGCTATTTCTGCACCTCCTCCTCCTCCTGAAGCCACAGTCTGACTCCACTTGGTGGCACAGCTTGAATTGCTGTTGTCATTGCAAGTCATTGCCCCATTTAACAGACACAGGAAACCAGGTCTCTGCTTATTGCTCCTGCCAAATGGCTCTATTGAGGCCACAGGCCCCCTCCCTGGCCAGGTCAAAGCAATGCAAATTTAAGTAAATGAGGGAGAGATATAAAATGGACTGCTACTTCACATTTATTTTTAAGAACAGAGCCTGGCAGACACCACCATGCCACGAACATTTGGACTTTCATTGATAATTTCCCTTCCTTTGCATGCCTGAAGAAGTGATCTTGAATCACAAAAGCTTGCAATGATATTTTTAAATTTAGAGATCCAAAAAAAGGTATCACCTTCTTCTTCTACATTTGTTTCATAAAATTTTATTTACCATATTCCTCTGCTGCTATGAAACCATCTCTTCTGGTACCTTCTTCCAGTAGCTGTAAATGAAAACTCCCAATTCTCATTACTTACCATGCTCATTCATTGTACTCATTACTAATTTGTTCTGCTTTAATTAAGGTGGTAAACATTCCCTCATATTTCAAGGAGGAATTCTTCCGGTTATTTATTTCCCTCATTTCTTTGTAGAATCTGGAGAAAAATCCCATTTCTCTTTTCCCTCTGTCTCACCCCACCCATTCTTCACAACTTACGGTATGTAGCTTACATAGTTTTAAAATAATTCATGTTTTTGACACTTCTAAGTCTCTACAGAGAATTTCATTCCCTAAAGCATAAAATATGGCTTTGAATTTTGAATACAACTGAAATCCCAGCTGGAGAAACAAGATCCTATCAATTATTTTCTGTGTGACCCTGAGCTAGGGAAAAGAGAACACACTGCAACAATTGACGTTGCTGAGAAATATGTTGTGGCTTAACATTTCTGATAATTGGGCCATGGCTATACAATTCTATTTAATAACATTTCCCTTCAACTCTGGAGGTAACATATATTCAGGATAATTATCAAAGGCACTATGAATTAAAATGGCAAAGGTTTATGACCTGCAATGCAATACTTTGGTGAACATTTTACAAAAGAGGCAACTGACAAATAAACGAAGGGGGTGGGGAGTTTTAAATCCAAAACTGTGTTCCAAATACTGTACTGAATCATTCAGAATGAAAGAAACAGGACATATTCCAAAACTGCAAGTTGAAAAATGGACGCTAGAATCCTGTTGGCTTTCATGATTATGTAATAGCAAAATTGCAAGAAATGCAAGCTTTTTCTCCATCTCTCTGTTGTGAACAAGGTTTTCCTTTGGTTGTGCAATCAATTCCGTGACTGGCTGCACAATGGACAGCCCAGAAATTGTGAAAGCAAATGGAATGTTTTAACTGGATTTTGGCCCATGATTTTAAAAGTGGGATGGGCCACACACAGCCTAAGGTAGCTGCCCATACCCCCATAATGTAAAGGAATCTACATCACATAACCAGAGTTTTTCTTGAAAACAAAAACTTCTTGGGAGCAAGTTTTTAGTTATACAAATGTGCTGTATAGGAAAACTTGGCTTCTGATTTAGCCATCAATCCTCTCACAGTGTAGTCATTACAACAGAGTTTAATTAATGTCTTGCTCTCTGTCTCAATATTGGCAAAGAATATGAAAAGGGAATCATCTAGAAATTTTAGCATTCATAGCGTTTTTATATGATTGCTTGAAATACAGTTGTTGATCAAGAGATGTTCCATGTTTAAGGCCTCTGTCGAGGAACCCACCTCAACAAAGGAGTTGAGACTGCAGTCTTTGGATCCAATGCAAAAGCCTTTATTAGCCGGCTTGATGTCTCAAGCAGGCTTACGAAGTATCAGATCTGATCTGCTGTGCTAGCCTAGCCTGCAGCAGACCGCATGGCATATATATAGAGTAATACACAAAGGGAATATACATATTCAAACAGGGGGAGTATACTTGTTCAAGCAGGGTCTCGCCCACAGGGTCTCGCCCAAAAGGAAGGAGGAGGGAAAGGGAAGAGGAGGGAGAAGGGGTGTATGAGAGGGTGGGATATGGGTGGAAGGTGGAAAAACACCACCATATATCTAATCATGGGGAAACATACTATATAGCGTCACTGCCTTACGGGAATATATATGTTGCAAGCTGTGGCTGTTGGTGTTATCTCGTAACAAGGGCCCCTTAAGCTAAACATGTTGTTTATCTCAAGACCCGATGTCTGCTTATCTTTAGGGCTAGGAGAAACCAGGCATCTCAATGATGCATGCATTCTTCCTCTAGTAGCAGGAGGCCCAGTTGTGTTTTTCCAGCCGTATACACAGTAATATAATCTAGCATTCAGTATCAATACCTAATACAAGTCTATGATGTATAACACAAGTATATAAAAGGGGTACAATCTTAATTAAGACTATAAATGAATTCCCACATGCCTCTTCACAAAATCATAGGAATTGTGACTTGTGATCATAGGGTCTGTAAATTGTACAATAACAATAGGTCTCTCAAGACCATAGGAGCATGAAAGGGGGCCAATCCAGCAGTTTTGCCATCTCCAGTTAATACTCTCTGAGTTATCAAATGTCTCTTCTAGGAGACATCTGAGTCTCCTAGAAGGCTCCTGGAAGCACCATCTGAAAAAGAAAGGGGTATCCTGTTGTCTGAAACCCTCCTGTAAAAGTAACAAAAAGATCTGGCTGAGAACACATCATTGATACTCCCAGGAAAGAGGAAGATGAGTGGATACTAGTTTCTAGCGGGAAAGCCACAGCAAATGCTTCACTTGGGGACTAAGTGAAATGAGGGACATGGTAATGTCATCTGACATCACAAGGAAGCCCAGACTTCCCAGCCTCAGCCCATCCTAAAAAACAGTAGCCACACTCTTCCATTTTAAAGCAATTATCATACTAGAGAAACAGCAAAGTATGTATGCATGCAGGTCATGAGCCACAGGAAATTAGTCACTTCTAAAACAAAGACACTTGATTCTCTTGTCATTGTTTTATCCTACTGTTTTATCTTTTCCACAGTTTGTGCAATCTTAAGCACAAATGGGCAATTTTGAGCACAAGAACAGCCAAATTCGCTAGACTGACTGCAGAGTCTTTTGACTCTAGAAATATATTTTTGTTTACCGTGTTCTATAAGCTTATTCTGGTTGTTCTGCTCTTCCTATATAATTTAGAAAATTTCTCAATATATGATTCCCCCTCTCCCCCATTTCCCTGGTACAATGAACATTTTTGTGTATATCTGGGTGAATCAGCCCTCAGAGGAGCCAAGGTCTTCCCCTGATTACTACTGTAAGCTACATGAATCCACCTCACTTTTTAAAAAGGCCCTCCATTTCTGCTTTCAAATAAAGGATTTAAAAGTCTTTTAAAGATGTAAGAGGGATGCTGTTCAGTCTAAAAAGTGAATCACCACTCCTTGAGGATCTCATAATTGGCAATTTATCTTTCTTCAACCACAGTTTTTTCAGCCAGGAGTGTCTTTTTCATACAGGTGGTGCAAAAACAGCCTTAAGGCTGATACTATCTCAGCACATAGATGAAATAATAGTAACAAAATAAATTAGTTCTCTACTGCATTTGAAATAATAGACATGTTGTGCAAATGCATGCTACAGAGGTAAATCCCTGCTTCATTTGCACCACTGAGAAATTGTAGAAGATAGTGAGCAATTTCCTGGTAATACCCAATAGAATTCTCACGTTGGGGAAATGTTTTGCTCAAAATTGTTAAATTTGTGCAGGAAGCTGCACAATTCATACAATTGCACAAATTGTACAACTGATTTGGAACTAAGAAGACTGCTAATTTGTTTAAAAATCAGCAGTACTTGAAGGGATGTTCATGTCTTTATTAAAAAATTATCCACATAAATGTGTGGACAGACATACAGTACTTTGATTCTTAAAGGGGCAGGACAGTGGAGGCATCCCCACAAATTACTAGTGGAAGTGGACAGTTCTTTATCTTAGTTGAGTTCAAAGGTTCTTTTAGAGCTTCAAAATCTCATCATATGTTGCCTTGTTATGTTGAAACAGGCCAGGAACAAGGAATTGATTGAGTATGCTATCCATCTTTCATGTGTGCTGGTTAAATAACAGCACAACACAAACCCTCCATGTGATTACATGATTGTGTGTGATTACCCCTTTCTGAACTGCAATATGTTTTAATACCCTCAGTAAACTGTAATGAAAACAGATGGGCAAGTGGACAGCTGGCAAATTGTACAAGTGATTTGGGAAGCAAACCTGTTCTATTTTTAATAGAAGTACAGTAAATCAGTATCTGTCAGGAAACTAGTTCAATAAATTTCCATAAAGAATTCTGGAAAATATGTGTCCAGGGACAATTTTAGATGTGTGTCTAAGTCAGGGGTCTTCAAACTTGGCTCTCCAGATGTTCTTAGACTTCATTTCCTAGAAGACCTGATCAGCAGGTGAGCAATCTTGGGCTTCTGGTAGTTGAAGTCCAAGAACACCTGGAGAGCCAAGTTTACAGATACCTGGTCTAAGTAACTATCTCATCATGACAGCCATGTTAGTATGTTCCCTTGCTGTATAGGGGGAAAATAGACTTCCAGTGCAAAACTGTTGAAATAATAACCTCAACTACCTATTCAGAAATAAGTCACATTGCATGGTAGATCAGATCAGACAAAAGGAAGCACTTCTCCAAACAGTGCACAATTAAACCGTGGCTTTCCTGCAGTAAGTCACCAACTCGGAGCTCTTGTCTCTTCTCTTCAGGGCTTTTAAAAGAATGATCCACATTCATGGAGAATAAGTCTATCTGTTGCTACTAGGCATGACATGCTATATGCTGGCTCTAATAAGCAACATTCTCTCTTTGGACAAGAAAGAGCTTTTCCTTTCATGTCCTACTTGTGGACTTCCTGGAGGCAATTGATTGCTGTGGTCAGAATCTCCCTGCTGGACTAGATAGCCTTTGGTCTGATGCCGCAGTACTCTACTTATGTTCTTACACAATTCCCTCTGAATCTCCATGAACCCCTGAGTCGGATTTTAAACAGGCTGAGGCAAGAGCTATATTTGACCTACATTAGAGGCTCCATTAGTGAAGCAAGCCCGGAAGAGTACTGTGGCCTCTTGGGAAGTAATATAAATTGGACACTGCCAGGACATAACTTTTATCATACTCCTTCCTCTGTTACATCGGTGATAGATTGCCAAGAAACAACCCTGTTACAAGAAAGACTAGGAGTCTTGCACTGATCCCAGCTGTGCCACTTCTGCCTTTCAAAATTCACTCAGTCAGCATACCTGTTCTGCTTGCGCTCATGTAAGTTTTCAAACATGACATGGCTTAAAAATAACTCTTCAGTTTCCTGACATAAAATCAGGCAACCAACATATACTGTTTCAATAGCTCTGCCTCATGACTTAAAGGAAGCGTCTCCTATCTTCAGATTAAGATTTCCCATTATGATCATCTAATTTGTTATTATGTTGTTATTATTATTATTATTATTATAGTTCCACTTATACCCCACCTCTCTAGGGAGAATGGATCCCTACATGAGGCAGCTAACAATATAAAATATTTTAAATATTGTTGCTCTTCTTCCTGTTCTAGCTACAATTTATTTATTATTCATACTTATCAACCACCCTCCTCACTAAGGTGACCCAGGGTGGCTCACAATTCATAAAAATTAAGCTATACACTACATTTAAAATGTAATTAATCAGCCCAACTTTGCTATGGCTATAGCATAGAATCAAAAATTCAGTTAGGTACACTTCAAAACATCACTTTCAAAGCAGGAATACATGTTTGATACTCACTACAGTAATACCCCGGATAACGTTATGACTTGGTTCCACAAGTCATGACGTTATCCAGTTTTTAGCGTTGTCCGATACATGCATCGAACAACGCTAAAAATAAAGCCCTGACTTCAGGGACAAACTGCTTTAAAGGCAGGCAAGGAAAGAAAGAGACCTCCCTACCTTTAAAGCCACCCCCATGCGACTGCAGTATGATCGGGAAAAGTGCCATTCCAATGCTACTGCAGGGTTCCCTCTGCTTACTTTCCTTCTCCGACTCCCAGGTGATTGCTAAAGGCTTGGGTTTTTTTAAACTGCAGGGAAGGGGGGGAAAGAGAAAGGAGTTTCTTTCCATGCTGTTCTTGCTTTACTTCCTGAATTGAAAAAAATACAGAGATGTGATTGGTTCTCTAGATCAGCTGATCTAGATTGAGAGCTTTCTTGGTGGTGGCCCTCCCATTGAACTATCCCTCAAGAACCACTGATGGGAGGGTCTGGCAGTGGGCTAACATAAATGCCTTTCAATGACTTGGTGTCTCAAGTTGGAGCAGGTACAAAGCTGGGGCAACAATGTGTCTCCAAGACTCTGGAACCAGAAAGCTTGCTAGGTCAGTTTGCTAGGTCAGTTTGCCTTTCTGTGTCTAGTATTCTATGTTTGATAGCTTGTTTTGTCTGGTCGTGACTTATGGTCTGTATGAGAAGTTGGGAAAAGCCAAAATACTGCAGTCCTGATTGAATTGTTCTTTTCCATGCTGAATGGAAGCTATCCTGGAGAGTTAGAGGAGGTAACATTGTTAACTTCCCTTCCAAAGTGGTACCTGTTTATCTACTTGCAACTTCTTGCTTTTGAACTGCTAGTTTGGCAGGAGCCGGGTCAGACAATGGGCACTCACTCCATTGTGCAGCAATCACGTCTCAAACAGCTGACCAGCCTACCTTCCATCCATCAAACTCAGCATCTTAACCACTAAGCCACCATGGCCCCTTCAATGGGCCTACTTCTGTGCAAATTGCTACTCTAAACAAAAGGATTAATCCAGTATGTTATTAACATGGAAAATAATTTTGACCTATAAAACCTTCAATATTTATAATCTTCTTCAAGAAAAGTGTCCAGTACCTAGAGTGGTTATTCTGTTATTTGCTAAAGGAAAGGAAAGGTTCAGTGAAGCAGAATGTTCTAAGGGTGTTTAAGTTTCCTTCATTTTTATTATTAATTTTTCAAAATCTAGATCCATTTTCTTTAAACAACAGTTCAGTATATCTGGGTGCCAGGAAGCAACAGATTCAAGTGTAAACAGATTTTCCAACTAGCTATTGCTCTATTCCTGTGGTCGGCATTGACAATAGTCTATATTAATGATAGTACAGTATCAGGATTAACTTTTCTAATTGTGGTTGATTTGTTCCAACAGCTATCACTTTTAGCCTGTGTTAACCTAATGGTACGGTGGGGTGGGGGCGATTCTGGCCACTAATCTCTTTGAGATCAGAAAGTTGGTGAAGGAAATTGAATTCAACATCAAAATAGATCTTCTGTGAAATTTAATTTTCCCCTCTAGGGGTTCCTTTGAAGCTTTGAGATTCTCTCTCCTCCTCATTTCTAAACCTCACACTGTGATGACTTGGCTTCTAGACGTGGAAAGCTGGTTGTCACAGATGAAGAGCATTTCCAGTGCTGAAAGACAAATGACCCCCTTTCTGTTCAGCTATATAAATACTTCCAAAGACCAAATAATTTAAAGTACACTGAACTTAGAACTCTCTTTTCTCTGGTAATACAGATGGCACATCAATAATTATAAGTCTAAAACCAAAGTCATATTTTGTTCCTCTTTTTTTAAAAAAAACCCATGCAAATAAAACAATTACTAACCCATACTTTTCAGTTATTTAGGCTGTTGCTCCTTCAAAAATGTCATAGGGAAGTGTGCATGTTCACTACTTATGAAGGGTCTCTGTGTGTGTGTGTGAGAGAGAGAGAGAGAGAGAGAGATTGTCTTCACCACTGGTTCCAGTCAAGGAAGATGTACAGGGTAGCCCATAAGTCCCTACCCATCCTCTCTGTGGTCATGTGTGCTGTCTCCCCAAGATTCGACCCGCCCCTCTACCCAGCAATCCAATGGGAGCACTTCTTCCCTCTTCCTAGCACAGAGTTTGCCCCATTCTCTACAGGCCGGGTAGGGAAATGGGCCACCCTGTAGTCTTTGGTGGAGCAATCACTGGGATGGACATATACTCTGTAAATGGTTGAAGAGCAACCTGTTGTATGATCTATAGGCAAAATCAGAACAAACACCACCTTCAAATTTAGAAGCACTTGAGCTACCTAGCAGTTAGAAAGCAAGAAATTTCAAATAGAGTAATTGGTACAGTTTCTGCAGGAAAGGTAACAGCATTCTGTGTGCTCTGGCATCTAGTCATGCCTGCCATATGACCACAGAACAGAAATGTCTACAAACTCAAACAACACTGGATCTTTGGTTTTAAACAGAGATGAGCACCATCCCCTAGGATCAGACACGAATGGCTTTTAAGCAAGGGAGACCTTGCAGGTTGCACATCAGCTAATTTTTTGATGCTACATCACTAGGAAGTGAGTATAGGCTTCCTTTGCAATTATGATAGTTCCAGCATAGCACCTTGAAATGAAGGGAAAAATTTTTGTCACCTTCTAAATTTGAAGGTGGTGTTCCATTGTCATGTGGAAGGCATGCCTAGACACCGAAGTGCACTGAACACTGTTTACCTTCCCACCGAAGTGGTCCCTATTTATTTACTTGCAATTTCTTGCTTTTGAACTGCTAGGTTGGCAGGAGCTGTGACAGAGATGGGAGCTCATTCCGTCATGCAGTACTCTGGTTTTGAACTCCTGACCTTCCAACTCCGCTCTAGTGGGACAGGCAGATGTCCTTGGGATGATGCGGTCTTTTAGGTATCTTGGCCCACTACCATGTAGGGCTTTGAAAGTAATAACCAACACCTTGAATTACACCCGGAGGCACACTGCCAGCCAGTGTAGCTCTCGAAGCAATGGTGAGCCACAAGCATAACACCTGCACCCCATCACTGGTGCATTCTGGACCAGTTGCAGCCTCCGAATGGTCACCAAGGGCAGCTCCATGTAGAGCGCATTACAGTAATCAAGTCTGGAGGTGACCAAAGTGTGTGTGATCATGAGCAGGGAGTCCTGGTCTAGGGGCGGGCATAACTGGCGTATTACACGAAGTTGTGCAAAAGCCCTCCTGGCCACGACTGCCACCCGCTCTTCGAGCAGTAGTCGTGAGTCCAAGAGGACCCCCAGATTACGGACCGGGTCTGTTTGGGGCAAAACTGCCCCATCCAGAACCAAAGATGGTAACTCCCATGATAATGCAGGACCCCTGACCCACAGCCACTCAGTCTTGCCAGGATTCAGTTGTTTCAGTCAATCCTAAAGGAAATCAACCCTGACTGCTCCTTGGAAGGACAAATACTGAAGCTGAAGCTCAAGTACTTTGGCCACCAAGTGAGAAGAGAAGACTCACTGGAGAAGGCCCTGATGCTAGGAAAGATCAAAGGCAAAAGGAGAAGGGGACAGCAGAGGATGAGATGTCTGCGATCTCTTCAGATGCAAACAACCCATATTTGATCAAGATGTGCTGCTAAGCAGGACCCTTGCCTAGAATCTCTTGAGTTCACACTGTATCCAGCCTGACAAAGTTAGCCAGGCCACAGTCTTTGAACTTCTAGACTCCAAGAAATCTGCTTAGATTTACACTGGCTGAGTGTAATCCAGCCATCTGAGATATTCAGCTAATTTAAAGCAATCTCAGCTGAGAGAATAAATGTGTTAATGTGATAGCAAGGGCTCTAAGCCTGGCAAACACTTTTCTTCTTACCCCTTTCAATAAACACACCAGTTGATGAAGCAGTTCTTCTTTATTTAGAATAAAAGATAGATAAAACCATGTAGATCTTCAGTAGGTAGTCAGAATACAAAAATAGAAAAACATTTACTAATAAAAAAATATCAGAGACATTCAAGACAAGCACTTTCCCCAAAAAGTAAAGTAACCTGTCTATCTCTAAGTAATCATTTTGCTAGCTTCTGCATCCTTTCAGCAGTTCCACTACAGCAAACTCACTTCTTGAGGTGCAAAATGGAACAATCCTGGAACTCTTTGAACTAACTCCAAATCTCATCTATCATTATGTTAAATACAGCATCTTGCTAAGCTCATTTGCATACAGCCAATCAAATGGTTTCTTAACCCAAAACATGTTCATGTTCCCATAACATTTTGGCAACATTCTCACAGACAATTGTTTACATTTAACCCAGCATCCTTGCAGCTAGTGGTCATGTATAAAGTACAGTTGTTATGGCCTTATGAATGCCTCTTCTAGTAAACTCTGGCACCTTCTGGTAACTTGCACCACAACACACTACTAGAAGCATTCTTTAAGGTTCAACGCATTTCTAACCTAACAGACTCCATGTTCTTAGCATAAAATATATTCTAAGTATTACAGTTCCTTCACAGATGGCATCATTGATGCAGTGGGTGTAGATCTGGGTGTACTATGGAGGATGGCAGATGTCAGAGGAGCCTGGCATGTGGTGATCCATGGGGTCACAAAGGGTCAGACTCAACTGTGTGACTGAACAACAAGTAATTGAGCTCAAAATGAAAACAATTATTTTTAAATTTGTATCTATGCATATAAATTAGAGCATGAAATGAATGCCTTCCTTTGAATGCAAATGAATGCCTATCTCTTGGATAGCTCAGGACCTAAAGCACTGGGCTGTGGGGCCAAGGGTCAGGAGTTCAATTCCTCATAGTACCTCCCAGGAAAAGAGCTAGCCTCCATAGCTTTCAGCAAGCTAAATGATCTCACAGCATCCCCAGAAGAATGGAATGGTAGACCACTTCTGAATAGTGAATACCTAGAAAACTTAAATCAAAATCAAGTAATGGCACTATTGTGATTATCATGGTCACTCTCATTGTCATGGTTACTGCCATTATCATTATCTTCATCATCATCTTATTAAGCACCAGGAAGAACAGAAAGAAGTTTGTTCAAATGCTTTAAAATGAATCCTATTAAGAGTTACTGAAAATATTCTATGGACTTGTTTAACTTGTTTAACAGTTAGAACCTCCTTTTAACTCCTCATCAAAATTAATAAATCAAATGATAATTACAATTCTTTGATGTATTAATTTGCTTTGCGTGCCACAAAATATGGCATTTTAAAAATGTACCGTCTGTTTTTTCTCTCCCTGTGGACCTACTGGTTTTCTGCTGCAGGCTTTCTTCAGTTACCCTCATATTAAAATTTAACAATGTTAAATCACTAGGGATTATCATTTATAATTTATAGAGAACACTGACAACCTGACATATCCTTCCCTTTTCCCTCTAGCTCTACTGGTACATGCTTGCACTTTCCATTGCTCTCTAAAGTTTTCAACTGTTTTATGTGGGTGGTTCTTTTCACTGTACAATAGTCCTCCTTACCGTTAAATGTTCAACTATTTTAAGGTACTAAAAGTGGAAGTAGAAAATTTCCTCAGATGCCTACATTTCTTTCTGCTAGGTTAAACTGAACATTTTTATGGATGTTCTTTTCATGTGTGAGAATACATACATTTAAAATATAATATTAGGATTTCCACATAACACCTTTCAGGGGTCAAAAGTAATTAAATTACTGCCGCCGCCGCCCCCGCCCCCGCCCCCACCGCCCCCCGCATTAAATTGACTGAAGCAGCCACCTCAGGCAAAACAATATTGAAGTTCTATCACAGCAGCAGCTGGTTTGATCCTTCCATGCAGCCTCTCCCCTGTAGATCCTAAACTAACCTGCTGGTGTTAGATATTTTAGATGTCCTGTCATCAGTCCTGAAGTTAAAATTGCCAGGCCAGTTGGCTTCTCTACATAAAATGGGAAAGTGCGATCTTATTTTCAGCTCAAGTAAAAAAGATGTCTTCAGCTTCCTCAGGTTCAAATGAGCATGGAATATCTTTGTATCAAGTAGTTTAGTAAGATATTCAGCACCACTCCTAATCTAACAATTTAGGGTAACACATCTCCTCCCATAACCCTCTACTGACAGCTACACATTGAACTTCATCACAATATAGTTTTTTAACTGGGACTAAAAAAATGTCCTGATTCAATTTGGGTATGGTTTAATTTCAACTTATTCAGATCTGATGTGCTCTGAATCCGATCTCTATTTAAACTGAAATTTGGAAATCTAAACCTTCAGAACTTCTTATGATTTACATTGACACATTAAAATAAAGACTAAATCTTTATTTATTTATCTTTTGTTGGGTTGGCTGGTTGATTTTGTTTCAGTTCTATATTTTATATTTGAATCTGGGATACCATTCGGTGACTGCTGCTGTCCAATGCCTGTCTGTCGTTCAAGAAACATCTCCAGCCCAGCCCATAAAGATAACAGACCAAAACAATTTTTTGATCTGTTACAATTATAGTGATACAAAATTCCAGTTCTGAATATTGTGTTTACTGTTGGTACAGAATGAGCTCCAGTCTTTGTCCCAGCTTCTGCCAACCTAGCAGTTCAAAAATAAGAAATTGCAAGTAAATAAATAGGGACCACTTTGGTGGGAAGATAAACAGTGCTCCATGTGCTCCAGTGTCTAGGCATGCCTGTCACATGACAATGGAAATGTCTGCAGAATCAGACAGTGCAGGGTCTTCAATTATGAAACAAAGATGACCACTGAACCAGTGATGGGATGTCAAAAATTCTACTACCACGCCATGACGTCATGGACGTCATGGGCGTGGCCAATGTCATGACGTCATGACGTCATGGGCGGAGCCAACGTCATGACGTCATGACGTTGTGGGCAAGGCCAAAAATAAAAATAATAATAAAAAAAATAAACATGCACACAGACCCGTAAATAACTTAAAGAAATAAAATAAATAAATAAATAAAATAAAAATTAAATAAAAGTACACCCACCCACCCAAAACACCATAAACCACCCACCCACCCCAAACACAAAACCCTCACTTACCCTTCTTGGGGCCGACGACCCCCATGGCCCGGGGCCACACGGCAAGGCACGCCCCATCGCCGCCGGAACCGAGGAGGAGGCGGGGCGCTCCATGTTGGCTCCAATTTTTAAAAAACCGGACCCGGAGCCACTGCCTGCTGCTACTGTTGCCGCTGCTGCCGCCTCCCGCCATCGCCATCGCCGGGGGGGTGGAAGGAGGAGAGGGAGGGGACTGGAGTGCCGGGAGCGTTTCTGTAATTGATCCGGGTAGATGCATTTGCTTTTTCCCTCCTTCCTTTTCGTTCCGGAGCTTTCTCTTCCCCGCCTTGCCCGTTGATCGGCTCCCATCCCGTCTTCTTCGTTGCCGCCGCCGCTGCTGGAACCGGAGGAGGAGGAGGCGCGCTCCGCTGGCCTGAGGCGACGGCGGCAACGGCGGCGATGGCGATGGCGGGAGGCGGCAGCAGCGGCGACAGTAGCAGCAGGCAGTGGCTCCGGGTCCGGTTTTTTAAAAATTGGAGCCAACATGGACATGGAGCGCCCCGCCTCCTCCTCGGTTCCGGCGGCGATGGGGACGGCAACGGCAGTAGCGATGGCAGGAGGTGGCAGTGGTGATAGAAGCACCAGGCAGCAGCAAACGGCGGCAAGCGGCTCCACAGGAGGCTCCAGTCAGGGGCGGCCGGATCCAATTTTTTTTAAATCGGAGAAAAAAATGGCTCCAATTTAGTGCGCATGTGTCAGATTGAGTTTCTGCGCATGCGCACTAAATTGGAGACATTTTTGCTCCAATTTTTTTTTAAATTTTCCTCCCGGTGAGGCGTCCGATCCGGACGCCTCAAAAACGGTTTTACCCCCACGGAGAGCCCTCCGGAAATCCTTAAAACGGTTCTGTGGATCCGGTCAGAACCGGTGTCATCCCATCACTGCACTGAACACTAGAGTTGGATACGACTCGCTTTCAAGCAAGGGTGACCTTTACCTTTACTACAATAGCAATATAGTCCTATAACATTTATAATCATACAGTATTTTTAAGTAATAAAATGCATACTTTAAATCTGGAGCAATAACTTTCATACACCGTACATTACCAAAATGCAGCACACAAAATACAATTGCCATCTTGGTTTTAAAAGAAACAATTGAGTAGTTAGCATAATCCAATTTTTGATAAACCTCATGGAGGGAGGAGGAATTGGGCAAGATTTCACAATGAATGCACACATCAACTCAAACACCAAGGGAACTTACCTCAATTCTACAGAAACCCTGTGTTGGAAAACTCAATTTATTCAACAGTCAAGACACACCATCAGATGTCCAGTCCTATTTTGTTACATAGCCTTGATTGGGCATCCTCACAACAGGAGAAATGAAGATGGTGGTACAATTGTAGCTGTCCTCTGCAGAATGCCTGCTGCCCATCACACCTGGTATGGAGGAAAGCATGACTACCCACAGCAAGAAGAAGTAAAAAAAAATAGCTTCTATTTTGTTTTCTTTTGTTTTCATAAATGTTTCTAAACAGAGGTTTGCAAGTGTGCCAAGGTGTGACTTTATTTCATTTTCTTCCCTTAAATTTAAAGGAAACTGCTTGTACCTTTCTTGCTGCTTGGAAAAGTAAGTTAGATGGACATTAGTAGCCAGGGGTATGTAGAAGACCATGATGGAAAGATAAAGAAAGTGACCAGGGCCATCTAGGGTAGGTTGCACAAACGCTTCACAAAACCTGGAAGTTCCATTGATAGTGTACTGTAAGTAAACTTATTAATTAAGCATATTGACTCAAACTCTGTTGTTAAGCTATGTCATAACTAGAGTAGGTCAAGTTAATCAGAGTTGACTACTAAATCCTCATTAATTCAATTGCCCTACTTTAGTTCTGACTCATTATACTAGGCAACAGGATTTCAGCCATATTTCACTCTGTATTGATCAGAGCTTGGAAAAGTTACTTTTTTCAATTTTTTTGTTGTTCAGTCATACAGTCGAGTCTGACCCTTTGAGATTCCATAGACCACAGCATGCCAAGCTTTTTCAGCTGCAACTCCCAAATTTCCCAGCTGGCTCTTTTACATACTGGTAGTCCAGAAATGTGTGTATTCTAAACTCCAGTTTTATTTTCAGTTTTTTTGTTGTTGTTCTTCAGTCGCACAGTCAGTTCTGACCCTCTGCAACCCCATGGACCACTGTCCGCCAGGCACTCCTGTCCTCCACCATCCCCCTCAACTCGCTCAGCTCTGTGCCCATTGTCTCCACAATACCATCTAGCCATCTCATCTTGGGCCGTCCCCTTCTTCTTTTGCCCTCGACCCTTCCAAGCATCAAGGCTTTCTCAAGTGAATCATCTCTTCTCATTTGATGTCCAAAGTACTTTAGCTTCATCTTTATTATTTGATCTTCTAAGGAGCAGTCAGGGTTGATTTCTTCTAAGATTGACCTATTTGTTCTCCTCGCTGTCCAGGGGACTCGCAAAACTCTCCTTTCAGTTAGAACTCACAATACATCTTCATTTACATCAAAGAGAAAAAGAGGTGTATATTTCCTATACCTAGCAAATTTCTGAGATGCAAAATGTAATTACTAAGAAGGCCACGTAAAATTTATTTAAAGGGGGTTTTTTTGTTCTAAAAGAAAGCATACATCAAGGATTTTAAACAGAATAGCTAGCGGCAGTGTATAATCGGCTGAGCTAGCAGCTTTAAAGAACAACTGAAACTGCCTCAATATCTTATCTAATTATATTCAGAAGATGATATTCAATGGGCAGAGTAAGTAAAGATTCAATAAAAGTTCTGTCTTTTTTATTTTGTACATCAAAAATCCTTCTGCATGTCTGAAATTGATTATTCAATTGAGCAGGCTCTGCAAGACTGAATAGTCTTTCTATAATGTCAGCCAACCTTGAAACCTTTCTCTTTTTCAATTGGACTAGTATGCAACTCCAACAGGTTATATTTTAAACATTGCATCTCATTTCAAAAAGTACAGTCAAACCTCGCATAAAGAGGCCCTCGCTTAAAGATTAACTTGCATAAAGAACAGAATTTTCTCTGAAAGGGTTGCTTCGCTTAACATATAAAACCAACCAAAAACTCGCTTAACAAATAAATCAGGGTTCACAATCCCCCCCATCAGAAGTCACAATTGGTCGGTTAGAATGGTGTTTCATTTAAAAAGCAAACTTGCTTAAAGAGCAATCCTGTGGAACACATTATGCTCTTTAAGCAAGGTGCAACTGTATTCCCAAATAATTGAGTTAGACAGGTGATATTCATAAAATGTAGCTGCTAGGTAGTGCTGGCTCTACCATTAGATAGAGGCAGACACCACTTCATCTACTTCAAAAACAGTTTTCTGTGATTGCTTGGGGATATTTTTGCCATTTTTACCATTTAAAAAAAAAAGAAAATTAACTAAAAAGTAATGCATTGTCAGTGTGTTCCTAACTCACTTTAGAGGAATGGTAAGGTGAAGAAGAGATTGTTCTAGTTCTGATTATGACAACAACTGTAGAAGCCAAACTGCCCTACTGGATCCCAGACCACATAACTATATATTTGTTCGGAAGTTAGTGCTGTTCAGTGCAGTTAAGTTGCCTTTGGCCTATGGCAAAACTTATGAATAAACAGTGTCCAGAATGTCCTCAGCAGCCCTGCTCAAACTCAAAAAGACTGTATATTGAAGTGGTGGAGTGGAGTTAGAGAAACTCATAAATGACTTGTCTAATTACTTAGCCTCATTTGGGCTGATCTGTATTAGGCCCAAAATGAAATTGAATGGGTGGATTTAGTTCTGTACTGGTAGGAAACAAGTTTCCAAATGGAATTGCTCCCAGAACACAAATAAAATTGGGTGGGTAATAGATCAGTCCTTTGCTTCTTTTTTAAAAGCAAACTTTAAAAGTGGCTAAGTATACAAAACCTTGACCTTAGATGTCTGAAATCTTGCAAACTTACACCCCTCTTTAGGCTCTAACACAGCTCCAAATATCACTTATGTCAATATAACCCAACCTCTCTAAATTATACTCATTTAGGTATTCCAATGCATGTCAGGAAGGTGGGGGCTTCTAAATTGACTTGGATTTTAGGCATAAATTGATCCAGACAAGATTCAGATAATTATAGTGCTAACTAGTCTCCACATGACATCAGGGCACCATCACACGACCCTGCTCTATAATAGTTCAGTCTTCCTTAGCAGAATACTGATTATTGTAGAATAGTTTTCTTTGAGTAATTACAGCAGCAAACAAATACAGTTATGGGGTATGCAATTAAATGTACAGTCAAAACTCACTTAATGAGCATTTTGCTTTGTGAGTCAGACTTTCCCTATGGAAATGCTCGCATAGTGAGCATTTCTAGGTGGGGAAATTCACATAACGAAAAAAATTTCGCTATGCCAGTTGGACTTTCCCTATAGAAAACTCGCATAATGAGTGTTTCTATGGGGAAAGCTCGCATAATGAAAAAAATTGCTATGCGAGTTTTTCCCCTAAAAAAGCTCGTTATGTGAGTTTTTTCATAGGAATTTTCACTATGCAAGTCTGACTTGCATAGCAAAAAACTCGCATAGCAAGCAGCATTGCAGAATGAATTAAATTCGTTATGCGAGGTATGACTGTACAGTACTTTTCTTTTTCTTTATATTAAAGAATAAAGAAGAGAAGAATGACAAGAAAACTAATCCAGAGGCTACCAAAAAGAGAGAGATAAACAAAGTGCCTTGGTATATCTTAGTAAATATTTGAAAGGTAATGTTTAATAATATAGCCATAAACATGTCACCTCCATTTGAAAGTGCATTGAACATTGTTGTACCACAGGAACATTTCTTCATCTCCTTCATAATAACTGAGCAATTAAAAAAACAAAGACCTGCTTTGTTTTTTCAACATGAGGCTAATTATTACATAGCAAAAGTTTATCCTAAGTTAAAATGAGAAATCAAATTGATTATCATATAATTAAGAGATAAACAAGCAGTCTCATATAAAATCTTAATCTTGTGCTAGCAATGTCTGTTCAGATTAGAGTTTAAATTGAGCTGTCCATTTATAAACATAAACTGAACTTTGAAAGCTAAAAACTACTCCATCTCCTAGTTCTTATTTGATGCTTTCATTGTATATTGACATTCAGTACTGTGTATTGGTATATGCTATGACAAAACTAATTTTGCTATATTCATTTTTGCATTCTGAGATGATTAGCCAGATCAATTCTATGTTTATGATTGAAATTAAGGATTCTCATCTGTTGTTACAATAAGCCAATGTCTGGATAGATAAAGTGAGACCTTTTTCTTGTTCCTATTCTACGGACTTCACCGAACAATTGGCATCTATGTTGGAAAAAAGGAACATAAAATGACAAAATGAAGCTGCTATTCAGTGAGTGTTGAGGATTAATCTAACATAAGATATGAATTCCTTACAAAGAAAGTAAATTTACTGCATTGATTTTTGCTCCTAGTTTTCACAATCTTGAGGGCAAATTTCTTACTGCCTTTGCTGTGTAATTCTGGCACAGCAAATTATTTAATGTAATGGAGCTATCCACTACCTTTGACCTCGTCAGCTGATATTGTCACCAGGTGAATTCTTGTAATGTGTTTTGCTATGCATTCTCAATGTGCTATAGTTCTGCTACCCTGCCTTTCTAAATGAGATTAGAAATCACGTCCCCTAAAGCACCCTCATACCTAGTGTGGGAGGGCTGAAGCTAGCTAATTCATCCACACCAAAGAACCATATATTTTGTTCTGCCTTCAAGTAAAAGATCTGACACATATGGCTTTTCCAAACATCTATAGGGATTTTGGGAAGCCTCCCAGTAGTGCCTACTATATAATAAAGCTAGAGTTCCCAAGTCCCCTAGGGTGTAATGTTAGTGGTCTCTTTAGTTGATGCAATAAAATATAGCTTTAGAACAGAAAACCACATGGCTAAAAAAAACTAATACAAATGAGCTACACTAAATCAATCCCTTCTTCCAACAATAAAGGTGCACCTAAATGACATAACTATAAGTTCACAGGGGAGAATATTAGTCATTTATAGTGAAACTATAGGGGGGTTGTGGTGGCTTAGTGATTAAGGCAAGCATTGCCTTTTTAGCTGGAAGGCTGGCAAGTTGGCATTTTGGGACCTGACTACTGCATGATGGTTTGAGCACCCGTCTCTGTCCCAGCTCCTGCCAACCTAGCAGTTCAAAAGCAAGAAACTACAAGTCGATAAATAGGGACCACTTTGGTGGGAAAAGATCTGAGGACTTGAAAGGAGCCTCATTTGGGAGTCCCCTGAGTTGAGTTTCTCCAGCAAAAATCCTTTCAACCCAGAATAATTTCTGAGAAAAAAATAGTGAAACTATCATTTTGAGTTACGTTAGTTATGGTTCTTGTGGTCTCATTAAATAGTACTTTTGAGTAACAGAAAAAATGAAGAATTTGGTGGGAGTTTTTTTTTACAGTAGCTATAATGCTAAATAACTTCTTTTTTTAAAAAAAATACCTTGGGCTTCAAAGTCTTGTTCATTTTCCCAAGCACCTTCCAAGCTATGAAGAAACCAGTATTTCATCTGGCTGCCATTGTTTCCTGGCTAAGTGAAATCTCAATGGCATTGGTCATGCTGTTTTTCAGCATGAAAAGAAGAAAATTATAGCAGTCTTATATATGGAAAGGTATTTTGAAAAGGAATTGCTATGCTTTGAGAGCTGTACAGGGTTTTCTTAACAGATTACGGGTTATAGTAGCTTTGTTTTCATCATAACTTTCCACTGAGAGTAAAATACAGGAAGCATTTCCCAATGTGGAATAGTGGATTATTGAGCTCAGATGTTTTATTTTACTCAACAAAGCATGCTCTTGATACACATATAACACATTAGACTGGGTGAGTTTAAATGGAATTCATTTCTTGGATATTTGTAGGGATTTTATGGTGAAAACTATAGAATGAAAATATTTAATTAACAATTCTTAGGCACTTAAATATAGCAGAAAATGGAGCAAAGAAAACTAGGCATGTAGTCCTACCCTCCTTATTTTTGCACAGTTTTATTTAAATAAGGTAAAAGTAAAGGTCGCCCTTGCTCAAAAGCCAGTTGTATTTGACTCTAGCGTTCAGTGCTCATCTCTGTTTATAGCCAAAGAGCCAGTGCTGTCTGTGTCTGCAGATGTTTCCGTGGACATGTGGCAGGCATGCCTCAACACGAGAGTGCACAGAACACTGATTAACTTTGCAGCAAAGTGGTCCCTATTTTTTCTACTGTACTTGCAATTTCTTGCTTTCGAACTGCTAGGTTGGCAGGAACTGGGACAGAAATGGGAGCTCACTCCCCCATGCAGTCTAGCAAATTTGCTGCTGCTGCTGCTGCTGATGATGATGATGATGATGATGATGATGATGTGCCAATTTGACTTATGATTACCTTTTCCAGGGTTTTCTAGGTAGAGAGTACTCAGAAATGGTTCACTACTCCGAGAGAGTGAACAAAGTGCTATGGGGCAGTGTATAGGTGTGATTGCTTTGCTTTTGTTTCTCTGAAAAACCATCTGCATTCCACAAAAAGCTATCCAGAGGACTGGGGGACACTTTGAGTGAAGTATTGGAGGTAACATAGGATTCTGCAAGGTAAAATAATTTTAAAATAGTCTCCAAAGGAATTTTACAGGTATAAATGGCAACATCAGTAGAGCAGTTTACATACTCACCTTTTTTTCTTCTTCTTTTTTTATTAGGTATTAAAAAAAAATAATACAAGGATACAAAAGTACAAAAGTACAAAAATACAGAAATACATAACAAGACAATTACAGAAATATCTAGACTTATGAAGATCATGTAGAGTATTTTATGCATAACGATATTACGTGTTACATTTACCACCTTTTTAGACATAATCTTCTACACCTTCTTTTCTATTAGCCCATTAACACCACCCTCGTGCTATATACACTGTCCAGGGAGTTCTGTACCTTTACAATTTCCAAAAGTCATTCTGTTCTTGTACAGGGGGTATGCCCTTTTTTTCCTCCAAAGAATAACTTATAAAAGGTTCCCAGATCCTCCAGAAATTATTACTTTGCATTTTTCCTTTCCTACAATTTATTTCCCAAGTAAGCTTTTCATTTAACGCTAAATCCCACATTTGTATATACCAATCTTGAATATTGATTTGTTCATTACATTTCCACTTTTTGGCTATACATAATCTTGCAACGGTCAACATTATAGTCAATAACTCTTTATTGTTCTTATTCATATCATAATCTCCTATATCTGTTAACAAGATTGTATCTGACCCCATTCCGATCTGCACTTTTAATATATTCTCTATTTCTTTTTCTATTCTTTCCCAGAAAAATTTTAATGCCTCACAGCTACACCACATATGCTCATATGTTCCCTTCATTTTTTTGCATCTCCAACATATATCGCTCAGATTACTATACATTCTGTGCAGGCCGACTGGGGTCCTATACCATCTCCATACTATTTTGTAATTATGCTCCTTGATTCTGACCGACATTGTTCTCATTATCCTTCTTTCCCACATCTTTTGCCATTTTTTTGTTGGTATTCTTATATCTAGTTCCTGTTCCCAACTTTGTCTTAACACCTCTTGTATACTTTGGCTATTATTCAGGATCTTGTAGATTTTACTGACTAATCCTTTAATACCCATTTCTTCATTCCTGACTTTAGCCAAAAGTATCTCAAATTCCGTACAATCTCTATTTAATCCATTTTCCCTTAGGAATTTCTTATTCCAATTATTTATCTGAAGGATCTTAAACCAATCTAATTGTAGTTGCGTGTACAGCTCATGCCTTTTTTCCTGATCTTTGCAAGTGTTAACCCAATCTTTTAATAATTTTACCTTCTTTTCTACCAATATATCCCTAATCTTTTTATCAATTTTAATTGGAAAATCCTGAAAATCTTCCACCTCTAAAATCGGTGAAATCCCCGGAGTAAGCTCATTCCTCACTCTGTTCCATGTCTCCACTGTTGTCTTTAACATCAGAACCTGAATCTCCTTTTTTCCTTTTTCCTTTCCATCCCATAAAAACTGCGCCTTACCCTCCTTTGTAAATCCTTTCCCTTCAATTCTTTCCCAGATTGTTTCTTGCCTAATTAAAATCTTTATCACATTTCTTATTTGAAAGGCCCTATAATATTTAATAACATTGGGAATCCCTAGTCCTCCCTCCTTTTGTGAGAGATACCACAGTGATTTGGCTATTCTAGCTCCTCTATTTCCATTACAGTACCTATTGATCATATTCTGATATCCTTTCAACTCCTTGTCAGTGTGTCTTAACGGTAAAACATCAAACAAAAAATTCAATTTAGGAACTAACATCATTTTGCATATGGCTATCCTACCAAACCATGACAAATTTAATTTACTATATTGTGCTATTTTCTTCTCTATTTCCTTCTTCTGTCTTCCATAATTTAACTCTTTGAGTTCCCCAATTTTATGTGATAGCATTACTCCCAAATACCTCATTTTCTGTGTAATCTGCACATTATAATTCCTTTTTATTGACTCCTCGTCTTCTTTGTTCCCATTAACTAAGATCATTTCTGTTTTATCCATATTAACTTTCAGTCCCGTTACTTCCTCGAAATCTTTCAAATGTTTATTTATTTTAGCTATAGTTTTTGTTGGATGTTTCACCGTTATCAGTGTATCGTCTGCATAGAGGCTTACTTTGGTACCTTCCATTCCAATTATGTCCTCGTCTTGACGAATTGTATTTGCCAACATTTCCATAGCCAATATAAACAATGAAGGTGACAATGGACAGCCCTGTCTCGTACCCGCCTCTAACCTAATCTCATTTGTATAAGATTCATTGAATTTGACTCTTGCCGAACCTTGTTTATATAACTTTCCAATAACCCCTTGAAATTTATCTCCGAATCCATATAATCTTATCAACTCATGAATCGTCACCCATTGTAAAGAGTCAAAGGCTTTGAAAATATCTAATGCTAAGAATCCCATCTTTTCCTTTCTTTTTTCAGCTAAATCCAGTATGTCCACTGCTCTTCTTATAAGGTCCGCCATATGTCTGTTTTTAACAAATCCCGCTTGATCCTTCTTAATATAATTGGCTATGAAACCATTTAATCTGTTTGCCAAAATCGTTGTAAAAATTTTTGCATCTTGATTGATCAGGGAAATTGGTCTATAAGATTCAATTTTTTCTATATTTTTACCAGGCTTGGGAATCAAAACTATAATCGACCTGTTCCATGAATCTGGAGTTGCATCTCCCTCTAAAATCCCATTATATAACTCATATAATCTCGGGGCAATCCAAGGCATAAAATCTTTATAAAACTCAGCTGGTAAACCATCCTCCCCAGGTGCTTTCTCCTTTTTCAACTTTTTTATTACATCTTCTACTTCCTTCATAGATATTCCTTGCTCCATTTTATTCCTATCTTCCTCTGTAATTTTTTTATTTTGTTGCTGTTCAAAGATTAGTCGCATTTTTCTTTGGTTTACCTCTTTTTTTGAATACAAATTTTTATAAAAGTTTTCAATAAGCAAAGCTTTTTCTTTCTTTTTGTTGCATCTTTTCCCATTCTTGTCTACCAAGACACCAACCTGCCCTTTACTCTTTTTATCTCTTGCTGCTTTTGCCAATAATTTAGAATTTTTATTGCCATATTCAAAATATTCTCTCTTAAGAAAGATCAAATCTTTCTTTACTTTTTCAATATCTTTCCCATCCAACTCTTTCTTAATTTTTTTTATCTTCTGAAATGTTTTCTGATCCTTCTTTTTAGCATATTCCATGTGAAGGTGTTTTAATTGTTGTTCCAATTCCTGATTCCTATTTTGAATTTGTCTATTTCTAATACTATTCAGTTTTATCGATTCCCCTCTAAAGATTGCCTTCATTGTATCCCAAACTCCTCCCCGACTGACCTCATTATTTTCATTAAATTTCCAACTTTCCTCCCATTTCTCCATAATTTGTTTCCTCGTTGATTCCTCTCGATATAACTTCGCATCATATCTCCAAATATACCCTCCTTTTTCTATCTCTTTAAGATTTATATTTGCTGTTACCTTTGCATGGTCAGATTCCCTAAATGTCCCGATCTTTATATCCTCAATTGTTTTGACTAATTCTTCTGTTACAAAAATATAATCTATCCGTGAGTACATATCATGCACGTGTGAATAATAAGTATATTCTCTTTCCTGCGCTTTAAGTTCTCTCCAAACATCCTTCATACCCATGAATTTTCTCCATTCTTCTAATATGTACTTTTTACCTCTTTTTTTTACACTTGTACTGTCAATATCTGAACACATCATATTAAAATCTCCACATAAGACCATGCGTTTAGTCCCTTCCTTATTCAAAATTTTCCCCACTTTATCTAAAAATTCTTGCTGTTTGTCATTTGGAGCATAGATGTTAACCAACGTTATCTCTTCTTCCTCTATTTTTCCTTTTATTATTAAATATCTTCCTTCTGGGTCAGCAATAATTTTATTCACCGTAAACCCCAATTTTTCCGAAATCAGGATTGCAACTCCCCTAGCTTTGGATGTCCCATATGCTTTTTCATATATTTCGATTCCCCTCACCACCAAATTATTGACATCTGCAGATTTTTGATGAGTTTCTTGCAAAAAAATTATATCAGCCCTATCTTTGTTGAGCGACATCTGCAATCTCCTTCTTTTCAGGGCATTCCCTGTTCCCTTCACATTCCACGTTATTATTTTCAGTGACTTAACCATTTGTGTCTAACTCCACCTCCCATTGTTCGTTTCCTTCCCTGGACGTGCTCCCTAAAAACCCTCCTGCTTCCCTACTACTAAAGAAATTAAACAAAGCAAAATATAATAATATCAAAAAACTAATTTCACTAAATAAAAAATAATAAAAAACAGACTTACCTAATCTTTCCCTTTCTTCTTCCCTCCCCACATCTTTCTTCCCGATGTCACCTTTGTTCTCCAAAGAGGGGAGGGGGGGCGGAGAGAGATGGCATATACTTCCTCCAATAGCTCCCCGACTCTGACCATGATTAAATTTTACTTTTTATCATCCCACCTGTTCCGCGCTTGTCCCTGGAATGTCCGCTCCTCCCACTGCTCCTCCCACTGCTCCCTCCTCCTCCCGGCCCAATACCGATCCCATAACACCGACTTTGTACAATTCTGTTCTCAAAAGAATCCAATCCGCGTCCGCCTCCTTGATCAGGCCAATTTGTGTTAAATACAGCAATGCATCAGTATTCACATCAAGAACATGCCATTTTTTGTCATAAAAAAATCTCAGCTGTTGTGGAAATCGCCAACCATACTTAACGCCCTTTGCTACCAACAATCTTGTAACAGGTTTCATTTTGTATTTCCACCTCCTCTCCTCGGGCGCAATATCGTTGTAGACCTCCACATCCAGCCCTTCTATTTTTAGGGCGCCAGACCCAGCTTGCCTAATAAAGGACATCACTTTCAATTTATCCGCCCAATTTGCAAATTTAACTAGAATGTTTCTGGATGTCTTCCTATCCTTCCTTCCCCCCACCCTGTACACAGCACCAATATCGTCTAATCCAAAATCTTTACCCGTTTTTAGTGAGTTCAACCATTCCAAAACTCTCTCTTTCAGCTTGTCTGGCGTCATCTCAGGCAGGTGACGGATCACAATGTTAGATTTTCTCCACCCCTCCTCCATCATCATCATTTTCCTCTCTTGCACAGCCATCTTGTTTTCCATTACATGTTCTTGAATATAAAGCTCATTTACAGATATTATAGCATTTTTAACCTCCTTCTGCATTGCATTTGTAATCTCATCAATCCTTTGTGTATTTACTACCACATCTTTCTTCACGTCTGTAAGGGCTTTGGCCAGGCTTTCATATTGTAGCCTGGCCAATTCTCTGTCCCTTTTCATTTCTTCACTGTTGGCCTCTACTGTTTTATTCAATTTAGTTTGATTTGCATCCAGTTTTTGCATTGTCACCTGAGTATCTGTCATTTTTGCCTGAGTATCAGCCATGTTTTTGGCCAACTGTTGAAGAATTGTCGTTATATTGTCCATCCTTTGGGCCAGGTCGAGGGAGCCCCCTTGCTCTGTTGCTGTGGAATCCGTTGCTGCCGTTGTAGGCTCCATGTTCGGTGATGGAGTGTGCCGCTCTTCCTCTTCTTGCTCTTTACCCACTTCTTGCTCTTTGCCCCTTTTCCCTTTCCGACCTTTTGGTTTCACAACCTCCTCCATTACTTTCCCCTCCCTTCCCAACAAACACCCCAGTGTCTTAATTCAAGCTATGACAATCAGAATTTACACATGAAAGATAGTTCGGCCCTCTCTGATAAAATGTTATCCGGCCCCCGGGCCGAAAAGTTTGGGCACCCCTGGTCTAAGCCAAAGGCACTTATATATAGGATCTTGTATATTGAAAGATAGTTCGGCCCTCTCTGATAAAATGTTATCCGGCCCCCGGGCCGAAAAGTTTGGGCACCCCTGGTCTAAGTCAAAGGCACTTATATATAGGATCTTGTATATTGAAAGATAATTCGGCCCTCTCTGATAAAATGTTATCCGGCCCCCGGGCCGAAAAGTTTGGGCACCCCTGATCTAAGTCAAAGGCACTTATATATAAGATCTTGTATATTGTTGTTAATTAAGGAGTTGACGTTTAGCCCCCGAGTCAAAATATTACTGTTCTTATCAAAGTTCCAAGGTCTTTTCTTGAAGGCCTGCACTATCTCTCAAAGCCGAAAGAACAAACAGAGAAACAACCTGAAAACGAATCTGCTGACAGAGTTTAAAAGGCACTTTTCCCACCGCAGTATTTCCTGGGCATGGCTTGTAGTACAAAGAAACCGCTTCGTCACCGCCCCTTTCAGGCTCAACTGTCCGCCATTACTTCTCAAAAAATAAAAAAAAATAAAAATCGGTAGCCCAAACACCACAGCGATGACCCAACAAGAGCACTTTAATCCCGCTTCAACTATGTTTTAAAAGCATATATGTATAAAGCTCTATGTGCGATTTCACTCAGGCTGCCTTCTCAGCACTGCCCCCTCAGTTCGCGCTTCACTCCTCTTCCCCTGCCTTTCTTCTGCTCCAGCAATCCCGGTGTGGCTCGGCAGGCAGCAAACACACACACACCTCAACCCGCTGCTCCAACGATCCCGGCGCGGCTCAACAGGTAGCGGGAAACACACACCTCCACCCGCTGCCCGGAACACGCGCCTCCAATCCCCGGCTCACCACGGCCTGCCTCCTCTCCGCCGTCCACGTCTTCCTTCCGTTCCACTTCGTCCCAAAAACCTCCAAGAACCTCCGGGAACTCAGCCACCAACCTCCGTCACAAAGCAAGCTCCGGCACAGAAAAAAACTATTTCCACAGCTCCACCAGGCAGCGGCGAGGTTTGAGTCTTCCGACCCCCCCCCCCTTCCGCCACCGGGGGCTCAGTCTTACATGCCCCGCTCACAATCGGCTGCTCTCCGGATATCTCACCAATTCCGTCCCCCTCTGCATTTCGGAGCAGGACCGCCAGGTATGTTTATTTCTATTTTGTGTTTATTTATCCCATTGATTCCACATTGGTATGGCAGAGCAAGCGAGAGACGATGTTTCCCCTACGCCATCTTGGCTCCGCCCCCAATACTTTTCTAAAAATACTATTCCCACTTCCCTGTATTCTTGGGGTGGGATATTGCAGGAAAAGCTACAGAAAATCTGGAAGCATCTAAAATAGGTGTAAGTCTTCATCTTTTAGTAATTTAAATATATTTGCATCAGCTGATATGTTAGTGTAGGGATTCTCAATCTGTGGCCTGTGGGCTGGATGCAGCCCGCGACACCATTTCATGTAGCCCACCACCACCTCCACCACACCAAGAAGTGCCATGTGGTGGAGGAAGGGCAAAATGGCTGTCCAACCCCCAAAGCTGCCTGAGGGAGCATGACTCGGTCCCCACTTTAAAAGGTTGAAAATTCTTGTGTTAGTACAAAGATCTGTTTTGTTATCAAAAATAAAGGCACATTCTTTTTAGGTCTTGGATATATGCTACGAAGTTGGAACCATCTTATGAAGATTCCAGTTGATTTTTCTGGGTAGGTAAATATATTTAAGTAGTGGTTTTACCAGTTCTATACACCCAGCAAGCTTCCATAGCTGAGAAGGTCCTGGAACCCTATCCTCTAAGATCTAGTCTGGTGAAAGTGAACCTTGACACTCCAGATTTTCTTGAACTTCAATTACCAGAAATCCACATCAGTACTCTTGCTGATCAGGGCTTCTGGGAATTGAAGTTCAAGAATACCTGAAGTGCCAAAGGTCACAATCACTGGCCTAGTCTATCACTCTGTCCACTGTGCCATTCCAGGTATCCCAATTAGTTTCAAATCACCTGAAGTTGATCATGAGACTCAGCTACCTTTCACTTACCACAAGCCCTAGAAAATTTCAGACAGCTGATTAATGTTACTAATGAACTAACATCTTTATTATACAGTACACTAATACATACCCTTTCTTTGTATTAAGTTTCATACAGTCCCCCCTTTTCTCCACTGCTTCATGAAATTTCAGAGGAAGGTAAGTTGACTAGTAATGGTAGCCTTTCAGAATATTGGAAATTGTCATAAAGTCATAAATTGTCACAAATGCAGAGTCAGTGGCAACTGGGCTTCATCTCATCTACAAGTACAGAGAAGGTCAAGATTCCAAGCCCACTTGAAAACTATATCTATGTAAATCTATCTATACCAGGGGTGCCCAAACTTTTTGGGCTGTGGGCCGGTCACATGGTTGAGTGTGCTAGTCATGTGGTTCCTCCCACCAGAAGCAGAAGTAAAATGTGTGTGTGCATAATGCACCCACACATGCACATAATGCTGTTGTAAATGACCTGCGGCTGTCATAAATGTGTTTACAACAGCCATGGGTCATTTATGGCAACATTACGCACATGTGTGGGCACGTTATGCACTCGTGCACATGCATTTTATCTTCTGCTTTCAGGAGTGGTGAGGGCACTGAGGACCAAATGGAATGGTCCCATGGGCCAAATCTGGCCCACAGGCCATAGTTTGGGCACCCCAATCTATACAGACACCAGATGTTTCGTAGAAAGCCATTTTAAGAATGCTGACTTGCACCTTGCAACTACTAAAATGGCATGGCAAAAAAAGGGAGACCAAGATAAGTGTCATGCTCTAAAATGATGCAGAAGCCTGGCCATTCATCACAAGGCAGACTTTATGCTGAACCCAGCAGCTACATCAGCAAGTATTGACAGTTACCAAGTCTCTCATACTTGCATCTTTTCTTTTATTTTCTGAAATTAAAGTAACAGGTTTTCCCTGTACTAAACACTTATTCCTTATTTACAACTTGCTAGATATTAATAGAAACTGTTTTTTGTTCCTTCCCTAAGAAATTAAATACATTATTGAACATCTAGAGATTGATTTTTTTTTCATTTATTCATACACCACATGCACAAAAATAAGGAAGAATCACATTTTAGCATTAGCTAACAATATTATTCAATGGTCCAGCTATTGGATCCATGAATTTCATTAACAAAGCTATGGTTTAAAAAAGCTGTTACAAACTCTTGGAAGTGTTATTCAAAAATGTATCATGTTACCCATGAATGTTTTTTTCCCTAAAATAATGTTAGATTATTCTCAATGTTGGTTTTAATTAATATGGGGGAAAATCAATTAAAATGGCCACAAATTGCCCTAATTTTCCATTCTTCCATAACACGATAGTTCTTAAATGAATAATTTTATATACCATTAAATCTGACAGACTTGCAGCAAACCAAATAGGGATTTCAAAGTAAACAAAATAGTTAAGGATTGATTTTGCCAATTCAAAATGAAATTCCATAGCTCCCAAGTCCTAGTCCATCACTCTAAAAACTCAGAAACAAATGCAATGTTATCGTTGTTCAAAAATGCATAATAATGCCATGATGTTTCATTGGTTTAATAAGGTGAAAAATCATGGGCTACAATATTATGTTATTGTGCAGCAGAGCCAAAAATATGTTAGTCTCCAATGACAATCTTTGCTAACCCCCAGCTCTGCCTTGCAAATTTTGGGGAATTGTTCAAAAACACATTTTAAAAAATTATCTTACATTTGTTATAGATAAATGCAATAGTCTGCAGCACCACAGACAGCAGCCTTAAAGATAAAGAGATTCTTTATTATGAGCAGAGAAGACAAAAAGATGCAGCAATTGTATTTCAGTACCAACATAATTTTTAAAACATACTTTAAATTGCTCCATTTGGGTAAGAAAAATGGGATATGATTTACAAAAAAAAACCAAACAAGAATTAGTTTCCGAAGTGGTAGTCTTGCTACTCTGCGCAAGCATTTCAGAGAAGAAAACAAAAGAATAAAGAAGACAAAACTGTCAAGATGCCTTAAAAACTAATTGCTATATCTTAATGTGAGTGTTTGTGGATCAAGTCCAGGAGTCAAGTATCCAAGGCTGGGAAGAAAGTGGACAAATTAAAAGTTTCAGATTCTTCCACGTTCTGTTTTTTAAAATATAATTTTTTTTCTCTATCCCAAATGTGAAGAAAATTGCAAAATTGCTAACTCTTATATAAAGAATTACTGAAGTCAAATTCTTACCCATCCCTAGGAACATGTAGTTTGATGCTTGAAGAAAGGTTAAAGAGAGGGGACGGTATGTCATCCATTTGGATCACACTGGCCGATTTCCAATTATGTAATAGATTTCTTTGTACCATCAGGGTCCATGTCTGAAAAGAAAATGAGCACATATAATTGAACCACACTAACTTATTTTAATTAGTAGTCCTATAAATAAGGCAGTAAGGCAATTTGCATATAAAATATGAAAGCCAGAATGGGACATGAAAGTAGATAATACTTTGTGTACACATAAATAGAGTAAGGAATACATTATGAAATCTATCTTTTCCAACAATAACTCTGAGTTGTTGTTGTTGTTGTTGTTGTTGTTGTGTTTGCATTTGTATGCCACCCACTCGACAATGCGACTCAGAGCGCCTCACAACAATACCCATCTAATACACTATACATCATGAAACATTTAAAAAGTCAATCATCTAAAACATTCAAAGTTGACTGCAGAGGAGTCCAAGGTCTAGACTGGCCAGGGGGTGATGTCCGGCCCCACACCCCAATGGCCAAGTCCCGGCACTAAACAGCCTAGCCCCTGGCCTTGTGTGGGTCTCAGGGTCAGGGTCGGTGTCTTCTGCCACCTGTGGCCACAGCGACTCTTCAACCCCAGCTGTTGGTAGGGCTTGGGGTCAGCAGCAGCAGCCTCTGCTGCCCGTGGCCACAGTGGCTCTTCAACCTCGGCCATGGGTGGGGCCCAGGGTCGGCGGTGGTGTCCTCTGCCAGCCATGGCTGCAGCAGCTCTTCAACCCCAGCCGTGGATGGGGGCCAGGGTTGCAGTGGCTGTTCAATCCCAGCATACAAATGTAAATGTTGTAAGTAGAGTTTTTTGTTAGGTATCACAGTTGTGCTGCAATACTACTAGCCAGGAACTCACTAGGGCTTAATTCCAAGTAAATGTGTGTAGAATTGCACTGTTTGGATGGTGTTTAAACACAACTTTCAATACAATACTGTAGTCAAATATATCCTTTAGTAAGTGTGTTTAGGGCTGCAAATATAGATCTTAATTTCTTGGATTACTCCATAAAGTGCAATATACTATGGGCTGGTTTCAAGATAAATCAACTGGTCTTAAGACCCAATTAAGCTCAGTAAAAGCTACTACTTTAACATAGCCTATTTAGAACTAAGCTCTATTGAGCTCAATGGGACTTTTAATTTATAGAACTGAAGACCAAATCTTGATCCAAATATTTGTGAACCTTTTCTAGCATTAAATATAGCAAAAAGTGCAGAGACACATTTGTTCAATTATATAACTAATTATAAGCCTACTGAGAGTTGGTATGTTATACTGGATTGAATGTCATACAAAGACTCAGAAGTTCAATTTCCTATTTGTCTATTAAAATTCACCAGGGGAAACTGGCTATGGTATTCTTGTTCTTATAATTCAAGTGCTATATCTGATTCTGAATATTGGCTATCATCATGGCAATCAGCCATGAAGATTGCTCTGGGGACAATATAATGCAGTGGCCTTCCATTTGCCTTCTGCATCACAGTGTGACAGCCGTACCACTGATCTAGTTTCCCCAGTCACTTTCTGGTCCTGATCCCTTTCGGCACACAAAGTCCTCAGGATTGTCAGATTAACCACAAGCTGATAATCGTCATTGAGTCACTGGCAATGTGACTCTATTACAATAGCAGGCCAGACTATGGGTATGGTATACTGTTCCTTTAGCATCTCATGTACATTGATAGCCCTGCTAGGGTTACAATCAGTTGGAAATGACTTGATGGCACACAATAGCAACATAAGCCTCCTAGCAACAGTATTCATAACACGTGAAAAGCAATTGATGTTGATCAACCACCACCACCGTACCTGCACTGTGGTAGAAATATCTTTTTGAGAGTTTGAAAGAAATAAGAATTTCAAGAGGCATTTTCTGAAAATTTGTGCCCATCATTTGGCACTAAGCAGGTATGGCAAAGAAAATAACAATTACAGCTTTGCAGCACAAGATCCGACTTACCTACATTTAATTTCAAAGGCAGCCATTAATTTAAATGTGCTGCAGTACATCCAACAAATGGAAATACACCAAATGTTCACTGATGATGTTGGCATCATGACAGTTGCCATTAAGTAACATTTGCAGCAATAAGCAAGTAGCAAGTCTGGTTGCAGAATGCATTGACATCTCTGTGTTCCTATAATAACTGGAAAACTTGCTGCATTACATTTCCCAAATTTCTATCCTAGGCTAAAGGTAAGGTAAAGGTCACCCTTGCTCAGAAGCCAGTCATATCCAACTCTAGGTTTCAGTGCTCATCTCTGTTTCATAGCCGAAGAGCCAGCGCTGTCTTCTTCTGCAGACATTTCCGTGGTCATGTGGCTAGCATGACTAGACACCGGAGCACATGGAATGGTTAAAATGTCCCATATTTCTTTTCAGTTCTACAACATTTCCTTTACATTTTAATTTTGGGTAGTGTTTCATTCATGAGAAGTTTTCAAACAAAAATTCACCCAATGATGTTTTGCTTCAATGCTAAGCTATATATTTATTTTGAGCTATTCCAACCAATGAATATTCTATACTAGAACTATTTCCATGCAGAGAAAAGAAACTGTTTCAATATAATAGAACGATTGATAAGGTTGTAAGACTAATCAAATTATATATAGGTTGTATTTAGTCTTACAACCTTATCAATCTTTCTATATATATAAAGCATCTTTTTAGAAAATATTGCTACTGTATTTTCATTGCTTCCTGCTTACATTGTTAAAAAAAGAATGTAAAACAGAAGCAGAAACATATGGTAATAATCAAATAAGATGTTGATATTTTTTAATTTTCTGTATACGTTGACCTGGTGTCAAGTGGTACCCATTAAGAGTGTGAACGACATAGCAAGAAATCTTTCATTTGAAACTCATCACTGCTTGAACCTGCTAGAGGTAGCTTACAAAGTTCTGAACCCCAGAAAGTGCTGTACTGATGATAAATGGCATTATTACTTGAACAAACAGTGAGTATGTTGGTTTAAATCAGTAACTTTTTTTCTATTTTATAAAATCATTAAAAAATTAAAATGGATATTTTTTTAAAGAAAAAAAGAAATTAAAAAAAATCTCTGCTTTCTGTCTGGTCAGATTCCATCCACAGTGGCCAAATTCAGTAGGTAAGTATTGCTTTTTCCTACCTGCACATTTTTGTACTTTCATTTTCTATTATGTTTATGGAGAAATTTCTTTTTTGAAAGAAAGAAAGAAAGAAAGAATTTTTATCCACTACTACTTTTTGATGAGAACAAACTAGATCTTTAAGGAATTCAGTTCAACTGACATACTAGCTTTAACTGTGCAAACACATTCCTGGACACATCTGAGACTTGGACTTCCAAGGCTTTAATTGAGTCAGACCAATGTCTGATCTGGATTGTCTCAATCTGTTTGCCACTGCAAAACCTTTTCTTCATGTCCCATCCAAGATTGACAGATGAGAAGGTTACGGAGGTTGACTGTATCAAAAGGTACAAAAAAGGCCACACCAACAGGGACACACTCTATCTATCTAGTTCCTGGCATAAGAGGCATACCATACTGGGTCAGAAATTGGATTGAACTGCATGTAGATAATCTGTTTCATCCAAGAATCATTGGAGTTGAGAAGCTACCCATTCTAATCCCTTGACCAAAAAATGGAATATAGTACTGGAGACATGCTGACAATTATCTGATATAGGGAGGTTGATGGAAGGTTTTCTCTGCACTGGTTTTTACTACTGTTCTTTTAAGCAAGCTGGCAGCCTATTTGTCTGCAATGAGGCATTTAGCACTCTTCTTAACTTTTACATCCATGAGCAGCCCCTGCTACAAAAATAATTGGGTCTTTTATTCCTGGAAGCCTTAAGAAGCAATTATCCACCTTTTAAAACATTTGAAAGCTTCGCCATCCCTCCATTATTTAGGACCAAAATATACCTCTGTTCATTTTTCTAATTTTGGGGAGACAGAAAGGTCCTGTGGGATCTCGAGGCTGAAAAGTGGGCCTTGGACCACCCAAAATTGTCCACCTTAGTCTAACAGCATTATAAGGTTGGCCTGGAATTCTCTTCAGGTCTACACATTAAAAGAGATTTGAAAGGAGAAGAAGGGAACAGGCTCCATTCTCTAGAATTACCTTACACCAAACTGTTCTCCTCTGCCAATTTTCTTCAGCTGTCAGAGCCAGACCAGGGAGGAGGGGATCTTCATGCAAGAAGATGAGACAAGAAAATGTAGTGGGCAGATTTCCTTCCTCAAGATTTCCTCTCCCCCCCCCATCAAATATTAAATGAGCTCTGTTTTTTAGTTAAATAAAGAGGCATTGGGTTCATAAACACATAGACTTGAAAACTTGCTACCTCACTACATCCATTTCTGGACTGGTACACCAGAGGCTATTTATGTAGGCATGATGGATTTCTGTTAGTAATAACAGTTAACCTTCCACCCCTGTTTTATAGCCAACAGGAAAGCAGTAAAGTTGCAACATCTGTCTTGGCTCTTTGTATCAACTTGTATCAACCTATTACTTCAGAGCAGCCTCCACTGCTGGCATTATATGAGCTTATGTGTCACCAATTGCTTCATTTTGGCACAAACATTTCAACAGGTGTTAGCTATTAGGGGGAAAATGTGGCCCAAGGTGACAACACGTCATGGTTGGGCTGGGGGGTTGGAGGGAGAGATGCTAATCTCATTATCTCTTTATAGTGTGAATCTGTAGTTACCTGGCATCTCCTGTTGCTGAGTGAAGAGTGACCAGCCGCTTCACAGACTTTGTGCTCATTTAACAGATGGCAGGAACGGAGCCAGTCCATTGACAATGTGAGCAATCAACTTTGTTTGCAAGAAGGCAAGACTCCCAAGATACCAAAGTCTAAATGACCATGCTTGCTGAAAACACACAACTGTGACAACAACCTTTTTATGAGCTGGTCTAGATTTTTTTTTATAAGGGAACAAAAACTAATATGGGGAGGGAGAGAAGGATTATTATTCCCAACATATACTTGCATCAATTAAATAAACTTGGAGTCTCTCAAGCTTTACAAAATAACATGCTGTTTCGTCTACTTACCTTTCATCTCTGTCAATATGAAACACATATATTAAAATATATGCAAGATCAGCAATGATTTGCTAGCAAGAAATTGAGAAAATAGGAATATCTGTGCAAATTAGACCTAAAAAAATTATTATTATTTGTTTTAATCTCAAAAAGCATTCTATGGCAGCAGGCAATCTTTATTCCAGAGGTCATATATTGGGAGAGATTTAAATGACTCTACAAGGTGGCCTGTAAATCCCTATTGAATCGTTCTCTAAATTTGCCACTTATTGTATCCAGGGTGTCACCAGTATTCTTGCGCTCACGTACCCACATACTTGCCACAATACACTCTTCAAGTGTAAATGGGCTTAAATTGGCCATATTTCTCTGGAAAAAAGGAAAGAAAAATATAATACATATGGATGGGTAGGGACTTATGGGCCACCCTGTAGATTAACCAAACTGTTGAATGTTTGTATGATGGTAAATTTACAAACAAGGACAAGAAGGGTTTTTTTAAAAAAAGATCGCTCCATTTTATTTAATCTCTGTGAAGATTCCAACCCTGTAAATGAGAAAATGGCAAGGCTAGCCTATGTACTGAATGATACAGGGAGGACAGATGGTACTTAGAGCAGTTGGCATAGCATGATGTCCTCTGTTTTATTTTCATTCCCCCCCCCACCTTATTTCCATTTGCCAAGAGAAGTCCTAGTCACTTTCATAAGATAGCCTCTGGGAAAGGAGTCAGTGAGGGTCTTAAAAGGGTAATGGACACAATATTTGAACCCTTTTTAAAAGGGCAATGCTGGAAGCCTGATTGTCTAATTTTTCCATCTTTTCTCATTTCCTCCACTCTTTCTTCTCCCTTGATCTGGAATTTGTGGTGCTGTGGGCACAAAACTTTGATGATCTAATGGTTAAATCATCAAATTCCAATGGTTTTGTGGTACAAAAGGCAAGGAAGGTGCTTTTAAAATTCAATTTTAATTTTTTTAATTTGCAGCAAAATGCATTTATACAGGGAAACACTGGGTTTGGATTTCTCAAAGCATCTTATTTATTTATTTATTTATTTATTTATTTATTTATTTATTTTATTGGACACATTTATCTTTGCCAGAGGTCTCATATATTTATATTCAGTGACTGTCACCACTGGTCCTAGTACCTGTTGCTTGAGGTCACTACTTCATTTTGCCCAATATTAGGCACAGTTGATGCTGCAGCTACTTCAGGGATATAAACTGCATTTGTGCATTAAATTTTCAATTTCAACAGTATACCAAATTGAAATTAATTTTACATAGTTAAACAAGCTGAGTGGTCCTTCTTTTATATCCATTTTGTAGTTGCTGTCTATATACAGATCTGGATTTACTTGTATCAGTGTACAACAAAGACTTTGTTATCTAGAGTTACCTCACATCAATTATTGCTCAAGATATTCTTTTTATATTTGATCCAAAAAAAGCTGTGACTGTCAAATCCATCTTCTAACCTGAGACTGACTTTGACACGTCAGGCCTTCGTGTCATACAGTCATTTGGTTTGGCATCTCAGGGAGGACAAGTTTCATCTTGCTGACAAATTGAAGTGAAAGATGGCCATTTTTTGCTTTGTGCCAGAATCATTCGGAACCAGATAAGTAATCTAGTTCCCAATACATCGAAACTGTCTAGCAAACCTTTAGAGATCAATTATTTGAGCTCCACAAGCTATAGACTACACGTAAAAAATCTTGTTTAACAAATATCTGTCCATTTGAATTACTTCACATCCAATTGACATTTTACCAAATTTAAAGGGCTCATTAAGCACAGAAGAAGAGCGTAGACTGGCTAGATATTGCCCCATGGCAGGGAAAAGAATTAAGCTGGGTTTACCTTTTCTTGTGAAAAATACAAGTATGACAGCTCCAAAGATTGGCAGTGCAGCAAAACTCATTTAGCTTCACAATGCTGTATGTGGAATGCATTTCAGAAAATAAAAATAAACAGAAAACCATGCATATCCTTTTTTTAAAAAAAATCACAGTTTCCAATTTAAGAAAAATATTTGCTGATGGAAAAAGTATCAACAAACTATAGACGAGGAAAGTGCATGCCAAAGAGCAGGAGTGCCCAAACTACGGCCTGTGGGCCGGATCTGGCTGGTTGTACCAAATCATCTGTCCCACATTGCCCTCACCGCTCCCTGAAGTGGAAATAAAAAATGCCTGCACATGCGCAAAACACTGCTGTAAATGCACCCGTGGCTGTAGTAAACACGTTTACAACAGTCATGGTTGCATTTATGGCTGTGTTTTGCACTGGCATGTTTTACTTCTGCTTCCGGTGGGAGGAACCACATGACTGGCCCACTGAACCATGTAACCGGCCTGCGGCCTGAAAGTTTGGGCACCCCTGCCAAAGAAAGACTGTTTCTTGTTAGGCAACTGCTGAGAGGCACCATTTTTGCTTCTCCTAGAGGGGTAGGAGGCCAAAAGGAAGCATTTGTGTTGCAAGTTGTCATGACACAGAAGCAAGAAAATGGACAGCTGGACTTTGAGCTGGAGCCAGACTATTTCAGACGTTACTTGGGGCCATCAATCTGCCTTTTCTGCTGCTTGCTCAATGGCTGAACTGATTTTTTCCCTCTCCAAACTATATTTTGGATGGAGGGGTATTTTTCATACCCTGACCGAAAACAAAACATGCAATGGCTCTGAGAATGGTGATCATGAAGTATGCCAAACATTTGATGGTGATCAAAACCACTGGGTGAGATCATCCGTTCCCACGGGGAGAGGTATCATCAATATGCTGATGATACCCAGCTGTATATCTCGGCCCGTGGGGACCCAAGCAATGCAATAGAAGTCCTTTCCAGGTGCCTGGAGGCTGTCAGGGTCTGGATGGGGACAACGGGCTACAGCTGAATCCCGGCAAGACTGAGTGGCTATGGGTCGGGGTCCTGCATTATCATGGAAGTTACCATCTTTGGTTCTGGATGGGGCAGTTTTGCCCCAGACAGACCCGGTGCGTAATCTGGGGGTCCTCTTGGACTCATGACTACTGCTCAAAGAGCAGGTGGCAGCCGTGGCCAGGAGGGCTTTTGCACAACTTCGTGTAATATTCCAGTTACGCCCGTTCCTAGACCAGGACTCCTTGCTCATGATTACACACGCTTTGGTCACCTCCAGACTTGATTACATTAATGCACTCTACATGGGGCTGCCCCTGGTGACCATTCAGAGGCTCCAACTGGTTCAGAATGCGGCTGCCTGGGTCGTGATGGGGTGTGGGCTTTATGCTCGTGCCTCACCATTGCTTCAGGAGCTGCACTGGCTGCCAGTGTGCCTCCGGGTGCAATTCAAGGTGTTGGTTATTACCTTTAAAGCCCTACATGGTAGTGGGCCAGGATACCTAAGAGACCGCATCGTCCAAAGGACATCTGCCCGTCCCACTAGAGCCGACCGGAGAGGGTCTCTGGTTGTGCCATCGGCTAGAGAGACTCATCTCTCTAGCACTAGAAGGAGGGCCTTCTGTGCCTGCTCCGACCCTGTGGAACCTCCTGCCAACTGAGCTGTGCCTCCAGGTAGAGCTGCTGCCCTTTTAGAAGGGTGTAAAAACCTGGCTGGCAGGGCAGGCCTGGGGTACTGGAGGTACAACGACCTCAGCCTGCTGGCTGGTTTGACCTCCTCCCCTGCTCCCTTAAGTTCTTAAGTTTTTAAATTATATAAAGTTTTAGTCGTAGTTTTAATTGGTTTTAACTGTGGATTTTGAGAATTTTTAGAATTTTAGCCTGTACTGTATTGATGTTTTTTAGGATGTGTTAAACCGCCCTGGGTCACCTTCGGCTAAGAGGGCAGCATAAAAATTTAAATAAATAAATAAAGCAGTCCTTGAACCTCATTCTCTACTGAGATGGGTGAAAATTATTGAGATAATAACAATATTACATGCACTAAAACTAGGTATCAGTGGGAGGAGGCTGTACAGACGTAATGTGTTATTTGCCATTAATTTGATTGGAAAGGCAGGCATTCGGATTTGTATTATTTATTTTATTTATTTATTTATTTGTATTTAATACCCCGCCCCACTCGGGAAGACCCGACTCTGGGCGGCTTACAGAGCCCATTAGCATAATGGGTAGTCCATGACATACAATAGTTAAAACTTTAAAAATTCATCAATTCATAAAAAATTTAAAACAGTAAAACCTTAAAAATAGATAAAACATAATTAAGACGGATACAAATACCAGGTGGTGGGGGGATGGCAACCCTTAAATTAGCCATCCTGGATGGGAGCCCACATTATTGTGTCCCCACACTTGCCCTGCCAACCATGTCTTTAACCCTTTTCGAAAGGGGAGGAGCTCTGTCTGCAGGCGCAATTCTGTCGGAAGGAGGTTCCAAAGGGCCGGGGCGAACACGGAGAAGGCCCTCTTCCTAGTGCTCGTAAGATGAGCCTCCCTAGCAGATGGAGTCACAAGAGAGCCCCTCCGATCCGCCCTAGTGGGACGGGCAGACATTCTTAGGGTGACGCGGTCTGTGCACAATTGCACAGAAAGAGTGCCCTTTGCCATGCCCCTACCTCTTCAGATGGAGTCAGTCCACATTGGTTGCTGATCACCTTCAACATGGTGGCTGGGGGTGGGACTCTGGGTGGTAGTATTTAGCTAGGCTTCCTTGACCCAGCCTCTTACATGCAGGTTTTCAGTGGTGACCCACCTGCCCATCCTTTAAGGTCAGGGTGAGATTAGATGGTCGCTTCAGGGATGGACAGGAATTTTTGGTCCACACTGCAATTGGCCAGTGGTGTGGGGTTTTTTTACCTGTTCTTTTCTGGGGGCTTTCGGCAATTGGCAGGGGGGATTGAGCTTTAGGTCCCCTTTGGCAGAGGATAAGGGGTGGTGGGCTTCCCAGCTGATTTAGACTTCATGCAGGGCTGGGAGGTTGAGGTTTTAAATTGGACACAACTACACCCAAGATACACCCTGTTGCATTAGCCTCACCAGAGGGTAGCTGGCCAGTGCCTTCTCTGGGGCCTTGGACCCTCCCTGGCTTCACTGGGCAATGTATTTAAATTTATTCTAATTTTTAATCCAGGCTGCACTTTATCAGGCCCCTCCCCCCTTTAAGATCCCAGGCAAATACTGTTCTTGTTTTATGTTTCACTGTTGCAATAATAAAGGTGGACATAGTTTACTCCATGCTGTTGTCTGGCTCTTCATTTGGGGTGCTGGAGCAAAGTGCTTTTCCAACCTCTGGCATTTGAAACAAATCCCCATATTTTTCCCCCATTTGTTTTTATTTTTTCCTTTGTTTTGTTGATAGCCCTTCCTTTTTCTTCCTCTGATATGCTAGAGACTCTAGAGCAGGGTTCCTAACCTTGGGTCTCCAGGTGTTCTTGGACTTCAATTACGAGAAGGCCAAGTCAGCACACCTGCTGATCAGGACTACAGAGAATTGAAGTCAAAAGAACATCTGGGGGCCAAGGGTTGTGAAACCTTGCTAGAGACTGTCAACTGCAGTTGTGGAAGGGGATAGACCCATGATTCCCAAGATGCCCCACAGAGAGGCAATTTTTTTGGGGGGGGGGCAATTTAAGAATGAGTTATTAACAGAGAATGGCCTTTTAGGTTTCCTTTGCATTAATAGGAGTTCACTTTTTGAATTATGAGAATTATATGTCACAGAGAGGCTCAGGATTTTAGAGATAGTACTTAGGTGGGGCATGGCCAAAGAAAGGTTGGGAACTATTGGGATAGACAGAGCCAGGAAAGGTGAATTAAGCTCTTAGTTGCTTCATCATACCTCCAAGAGGACTAGTTATCTAACACTTGACAAAAAATGATACTTTGTCCTTACAACATTCAGTGCTTTGATGCTAAGTATAAATATTTCTCCTCAAGCCCTAAGAAGATGAGGGACAGTTAGGCCACTAAACCCTGACCTAGCCTGTTGATAAGGTGGGACTTCACCCAGCGGCATAGGAAGGGGGCAAGGGGGGGCGGTTTACCCCGGGCGGCACATTTTGGGCTATGGGTATTCTTGGACTACAGTTCCCAGAAGCCCGAGCGGGAGCCAGCGTCCACCAAGGGGCGGCAAATTTGGCTTATGCCCGGGCATCTGAAATCAATGTTAAACTACTGACTTTACCTCAGCCAAGGGTGTAATCAATGCTACACTACTGACTTTACCTCAGCCAAGGGTGTAATGACCCTCCAATTTAACCCTTTATTTTGCATGCCATTCTTTACAGTAATATATTTTTATTCTTCTTCCCAAACAAGGATTGGAATTAAAATGTTAAATGGTCTGGGCCTTTTCTGTGCTCTTAGATTGCCTACTCCTCACAGATATTTTGGCAAACTTCATCCACTGGCTGGAGCTGTATTCATTTTGCTGTGACACAATATATGCTCGGCTTGTGACTTCGAATTGATCAGACCAGTTCCATCTGAAAAATACCTGGAGTTGAGAAGATCTGTTTGGGTTCAAGTGCAACCAAATGGATAATTTTTTCCCCCATCAGATGTTCAGGAACTAGTTGCTGCCTTAAGGCAAAGCTTTAAAAAGACATGTGCTGCATTGAATTTATTCATTTTTTTTTAAAAAGATGAGCTTTAAACAGGTATAAAACTTATGAGGGTGTTAATATTATAGATCCGCTGTAATTGCTCTTTTAGTAATGACAAGATCGTGCAAGGTTTTAATTCTATACCTGGGTTTTATCTGATTTGTTCATCTGTATATGTGACACCTGTTGTTGTTGTTGTTGTTGTTTGGGGGGGGGATTGGGATATAAATCAAATAAACAGTTGTACCATGCAGGATTATTGCCCAGGCCACCTCACCCCAATAGATACAACAGGTGCAACCTTCAAACCTGTTGTTGTTGTTTTTTAACCTGGTAGATTTTAGTAGCAAGAAAAATAAAACAGATAATTGTAATTTGTCAGGAATCCCTTATTCTTTGTCAGTGGAAAGATCAAAGAAGAAAAGGTGAATCCACAGGGAATTGGTTTACCTTCTTTACTGACACTTGACATGTGTGAAGATAAATATTCAGTTTGTCTGTGAGGAGAAATGTTCATTAAATAAACAGTTACTGTGTAGCTATAATCCGCTCAAGAAAATCTGAAATAGGTTTTTAAGCTATTGTTCAAATTTTTCTTCATGTACACTAGCTATTGATTTCTAAAAGGCCATGATAAGCTATGCTGTGTAGAACTGTCATAGCTCCATGTTTTGTAGTGTAAAGTTACAAATTACTACACTGAGAATAGTGAGAAAATGACATATCTTCTGTTTGATAAAAAGCATTTACATGCAAAATGCAGATTTCTAATAAACCAACAATAGCATTAAGAAATCCCAGCTCCCTCTCTTTCTCTTACGTATGGTAAGAGTCTATCTAGAATTTCATTCAGGCTTGGTGATTTTAACACATAGTCTAAACCAGTGGCTTACAACAATAAAATCTTAAAAACAATTGAAAAGCTTTGAAGGGTTTAATAGTAATGCATATTTTACAAGACAGCCTACCATAAAAAATATCCTGTAATATATTTAGAATCCTTACCTACCTAAAGTGCTTTATGAACTGCTCAGAGAAAATATTATTCACACAAAAAATATGAGGACGAAGCCATCACAATGTTCTGCTTGCAGAGTAGGGTTAATAATAGTGGAATAATTCTATGGGTGCTTCGAGATTAACAGACCC